>CM056721.1:91918795-92521308 GCA_029844215.1 Przewalskia tangutica
CCATGAATCATTCTAACCGGTGGCCGAGTCCTCCTACCTGTATCCCTCCTACTAGGACATCCTCCCATCACATGGCCCTGACGGCCATAGGTATAATAATCTCCCAAACTAGCACGACACCCTGAGGATCATCCTCAGCTCTCTATCCATAGAACTCTGGCGAACTGCAACTCAAGAAATCCCGAAGTCTCAGACTATCGGATCTAGGGTGAACCAGTGCTGCCGGAACCCGGCTCCGTCTATCTCATTCCGGCCACCACTAGCTAGTAATCGGGCTATCTCCTTGAACTCATATCCTCGGCTCTGGCGGTGGATGCGGAGGCTCGGTATCGTGGCCTCGTAGAAAGCTGCTGCCGCTCTAAACTCTCTTTGGGGCTAGCGGCGTCATAAAACTCGTCGTCAAGTACTATCTCGGTAATGGCCGGGCATGCGCCTCGTACTCCTCGTGTTACGCTCGCGCTCCTGCTGCCTTGCCGCCACGGGCCCTGGTTGCCTTTCGCAGAGGCATAACTGGTACAAACGAATACGTCCGAGGGAGTCCAACTTATAACACAACTCTAAGGCACGATCTCAGAGTGAGAAGAATGGAAACCAATCGTAAATGTCCTGCGACCTCACGATTATAGATGTGGTGCACAACACACCGATAATCAAGACTACTAGACACGATGCAGTAGACACTTTCAGAGGATTAAGCGTTACGATACCACTTTTGTCATGACCGATCCGGGCGTGGTAGTGCCTTACCGGGCACCCTAGTGATACAATATCGAGAGAAAATCGTGAAATAAAAACTTATACTTGAATCTAGAGTTAAAGTATGAAACAGGCTATCATACACGGTCTCCTTCCTGATTATATACATATATATATCATCTTGATGAGTTAAATCCTTTTACAAACCACACTTGCGATCTTACGGACCTCTAAGAACGTAACCATAACTATGGCGGACGGGGCCGCCATACCACAGAATGTACAAGTAACTACACCGGCAGGACTATACCAAAGATAAGCCTCAAGAAAGCGGAGCTTCCCAAAAAGCTGAGCGGTGATCCTAAGGCGCGGATCCAACCGATGTACCTCTACTGCGGCATGACGCGGCCCGAAGGAGGTCGATCTGACAGGTACCAAGTATGTGAAACTGTAAAATACTGTAAATGAAATCATAATAGTCTATATAAAGAAGGAGACATGTATGATAACCAAACTACAGTCCATAATATATAAACAGTCATGTCAAGTCAGGGACTCACGCCCTCAAAGTCATTACTCAAGTATAACAATGGGTCTCACGCCCACAACATCACTCATGCGTGGAATACCTTCGCCGGCTGCCGCGATCTATGATATAATCACACGAAGTACACATGAACACTAGGTCCCACGTGTCATAACAACCGTACAAACAATACTATACAACCAAACCACGAAGGCGACGGGCAAGTCTGGCCGACTACGGTACCGGCCGTGTCACGTAGCTGGCCGGGAAATCTGAAGGCTAACTACCGGTACGAGGCCGTATCACGAGACTTCGCCACTACTGAGCGGGGCAAGTGTGAAGGCTAACTACCGGTACGAGGCCGAATCGGCGAGGCGGGCAAGCCAACCACCACGGATACAAGGCGAATCAGTAAACCTCATGGAGAGCTAGTCCATGGAACAACAATCCTAATGGAACCATACCCGTGGGCCACCCATCGTGTCAGTATGTCCAAAAGGAAACAACAAGACAACAATCAAAATGGAAGCATACTCGTGGGCCACCCATCGTGTCAGTATGTCCAAAGTGATTAACAAAATAACACTCCTAATGGAAACATACCCGTGGGCCACCCATCGTGTCAGTATGTCCATCAATCAAGAATAACATGACCGGCCCTCCATCGAGAGACGCGGTAACATAAGAATACAACACTTGCACAACAAGGCTATCACACACAACCATAGGCACGCTACACACAACTCAAGGTACTTTCATTTTATGCCAAGTCCAGGTTTTTAATCCCCAAGTACTACGTACGTTAAATTCTTTTTAGAAGATCCCTTTCTTTTACAAAAGTCACCCGATACCCGTAGTATCAAAATAAAGTGACTAACATTTTAATTAAACCAAAACAACTTCCAGACTTTCCTTTTTAAACCAAATTAAGACAATACCATGCCTTCTTTTTAGACCAAAACACTTCTCCTTTTAAAGTCAAGTTACCATTTTAAAACCAATGATAAAAACCATTCCTTTGTTTTCATAAAGTCGTTATAACTAACTTCCCATAAAGTTGTTATAACACTTTATGTTCTAAACCAAAAACTCTTTAATTCCACAAGTCTCTTTTCTTTTAAAACAACAACAAGTATTCTTTTAAAACCCAAATAACTTACTCTTTTTCCGAAAACAAGTCGCTATAAGTCAAGTCTCTTCTCTTTCAAGATCAAGTCTCTTAACTTTCCAAATCATGTCGTTTATAAGTTAAGTCTCTTATCTTTTAAGATCAAGTCTCTTAACTTTCAAAATCAAGTCGTTTATAAGTTAAGTCTCTTATCTTCTACAATCAATAAACCATTCTTTTACCTACATAAAGTCGTTATAACTAACTTCCCATAAAGCTATTATAAGACCCTATGTTTTAAACCAACCAAATCACTTAGCACATATACGTCTACCGTACTACATAGTTCACAACAATCATGCTAGAAAAGATAGAAAGAGGTTCACATACCTCGCGACAATTATCGACAATTAGCAAAACGCTCCCCAGTACTGTAACACTGCTAGCCGTTTCCACTCTTCAAGTAGAATACGCTACTCGTAGTACTGCAACCTATAAAGGCCACAAAATGCCTATCAACTCCTAGATCTCCTCGTAGAATATTCTAACTGCAAGATTCCTTTTTCTACAGAAAATTCGGCAGCACCTCCCCCCCGCTATCACACAAATCTCCTCCCCTACCAAGGCCCGCTACCAGGCCAACAACTCCCAGGGGATTACACGTCTAACCGGACGTGTTCAATTCTGCTTCACAATATACAACAAGTCTACTATAAATACAGTCCAATGTAAATACAGTTTAATTCTATCAATATCCATTCTATATATAGTATACTCAACTATACATTATAGCAACATGTAATATCCAATTACAAAAGGGGAACATAGATCATTACCTCGATAAGCCCAAAATTATCCAAGATTATAAGTCGATCCTGAGAAACGTTTAGCTCCAATTCCTTACGATTCAACCCGCTCCAAGCGACCTTTAGAAGTTTCCAAACAACTTCTCTAAATACTTCAACCAAGCTAGGAAGATTTTTCTAGGGTTTCACTATACGGCTATTGGAATAAAGTAGTATTTCCGGGCTCCTAGTATTGAAATAACTTTGGAATACTACTAGGGATACTAGGCCAAGGTATTTGGGATTATACAATAATACTCCAAGTATTTTCTTCACAAGAGGGGAGGGGGACGAAATCAACTTACAAAGGGAGGGAAAATATTTTGCTTTGGAAAGCTCTTAAGTGTGGATGAAATACTCTTCAACCTAAGGGGCTATTTATAGAGAATTCAAGGGTTAGGATTAAGGTAAGTGTAGGGTCAAGATTGGGCCATGTGTGTGTGGGTCCCACCACACCACATGGCCAACGAAATTGCTAGACAAGTGGCTTGCCACTTGTTAGCCCATTTCGGCCAAGGCCACTTGTCCCACCATTTCGGCCAAGGTGCCACATGGGGGTGACACGTGTCGCCCCCCGACTCGTCCAAAATATTTCGTCTTCCGAAAATATCCAAGAAGTCCAAATACCAAATCTGGGAATCCAATTCCCATTAACGAACCTTTTTCTTCACAAAAACCGGAAACTTTTCCGTCGAAAAATCACATCTTTCTTTCTTTCCAAAATTTCTATCGTATCCTCGTACGTACATCCTCACATACATACCCTGGAACTACGGGGTATAACAACCACATCTATAATCAGGAGGCTACAAGATTTACACCCCGTATTTGCAGGACATGTTTTAAGAACGTACGTAAGAACTCATAAGTGTTAAGATTTGAGACTTGCAAAAATTTATCGGAATTGTGAAATTTTCGGAAGACGTATTATTGTGATGAATGGGAGGGCGACATGTGTCACCCCCTTAATGTGCCTTGGACGAAAAATAGCATGGCTAAGATGGTCATTGACCATAGTCTTGTATGACTAAGTCTTCCAAGTTGTAGCTTGATAACCTTGACTAAGTCAAAGGACCCACATAAGTCTTGATATTTGCTAAGACTTTATCCAAGCCTCACATTTGTTTATATCTTGACCATCCATTGCTCTATTTAATACTAGTAGTGCTAGAGAGGGCTTAACACTTAGCCAAATATCACAAAAAATTGAAGAACAATGAGCAAGAGCTCTCGGGTTCCTCTTGGAAGAAAAGGAAAAAAATTTGTTTCTTGTCCATTCAACTCCACACTTTAAACCAAGGTTCTTGAGGGTAGTGTAAGCATATCTCAATAGAAAAATATTGGAAAAAGATAGTTTACGGGTTAGTCGCAAAATGAAAACCTAGTTGTCTTTCTAGGTTTTGTTTGGAGTTTTGAAGGAAAATTGTTGGTATTGTTCTAAGGGTCTCAACAAGCGGATTGAAGTGTCTTGGAGAGGTTCTAAACTACTAAGGAGCGACTTCGGATTGGAGTTGGATTAAGAATCGTTGAGGTATAATCTTGTCTTTTAAAGTGTTACAAGATTATATATTTATATTGTTGTTGTTAGCTTTACTTGTTGCTAGCATGAAGTTGATATGTTGAAGTTATAAGTATTATGGATTGCTTGTAGCTTAAATCCGAAATGTTATACAAGCCACTTGAAAATTGGATTACTAATTGGTCGTTTATTAGAAATCGTCGCATGTTACTTACTTGAAGATTATGGTTGTTATGATCAAATGCGACTTGATATCATGTATGCTACCAATTTGGATTGAATTGGAATTGGATAAAAATTGATGTTGTAGTACCTCATTGTAGCCGAATTGGACTTATTGTTGTGTTAGTTTGTTATCGATTGTGGGGCGGAATTTTACACGTCTTGTAGGCGTGTAATCCCCTATTGATTAGTTGCCTTGATTGTGCCTCAAATGTGGCGTGTTTGGTTATTGTATTCGTCCTTGAAAAAGGTGGCAAAGTTAGTAAAAACAAAGGAGGTGCTGTCCGATTTTCCGTAGAAATTGGAGACTTAACACTTATAATATTCTACATTTGAAGTAAAGCGTTAATAGACGTATTGTGAATATTATAGGTTGACATACTACGGGTGGGACTTTGTACTTGGCAAGTGGTTGACCCGACAAGGTATGTAGAACTTTTCCTATCCTTTGAGCATGACTAGTTACACGTATATAGTACGATAGACGTACAAGATCTTGATATCCTTTACTAGTTTATTGGCTTATATTGGCTTTATGGAAAGATAAATGGCTTGATTTAATGAAAGGCAATTCGATTTTTAAGGCATCAATTGCCTAAGGTTTTATAAGAAAAGGAGACACTTGATTTAGAAACCTAACTTTATTTCTAAGGGTGTTGTGACTTGCCTTGAAATGTAATTTGGACTTGATACTAGGATTAATAGTATCTTGGAAGTTTTCTACTAAAAAGAGTCATTTGTTTTTAAAGAGTAGAAGTACGTAGTACTTGGGTTAAATTCCCGAATTTTTATAAAAGACATCTTAGTGCCTTAGATAAACTAAAATGAGAGTGTATGTATAAACACGAATAGTAAGAAGTTAGGAGATTTCTTAACTTGCTTACATATTGTATGATAAGCCGGTAGTGCTTATGTTATGTGTGATAGCCGGATTTGGGCTAGTGATATATTATTCGTTGCGGGGTCATTCCCCGGGATTGTGGCATTGCATATTTCCGTGGATTTGCTACCCACGATGCGAGGAATACCTCATGCGAGTCCGTAAGGGCTTATGCAGGTGAAATAGTCCCATGCGGGCGGGTCCAGCCTATGCGAGGAATACCTCATGCGATTCCGTAAGGGCTTATGCGGGTGAAATAGTCCCCTCCGAGGAATACCTCATGCGAGTCCGTAAGGGCTTATGCGGGTGAAATAGTCCCATGCGAGGAATACCTCATGCGGGTCCACTGGACCTATGCGGGTGAAATAGTCCCAGGAGTAGGATTTCAATCCTATTTTTCATTGTAAGTATACCCCTATTTTACTCTCATTGATAGTAAGGCCAGATGTCTTGTAATTTGATTATCATACATGTCTCAGACTTTGATTTAGACTTGTGATGTAATTACGATTTCTTCGATTTACATACTTGGTACATATTGTGTCTTGACCCTTCCGCCGGGCTGCGTTCATGCCGCAGGAAAGGGTAAGCAGGTGGTGGATCCTCATTCTTAGGATCACTTATCAGGCGTCAGAAGCCCCATTTATCCGGAGGCTAGTCTCTTTTGGGTACAGTCTTTTCCCTGGTGTTGTAGATTTATGTACATTCAGGGGTATGGCGAGCCCTGTCCCGGACGCTTATTATTCCTAAGTGCGTATTCACATATGTGGTTGGGCTGTAAGAACTGGTTGTACAGTTGTACTTTTGAGTATGTTATATTATGAAAGGCGGCCTTATCGGCTAGACTGGGATGTTATTGTTTACATATGTGTTTATGTTGTGTATGTTCCGATGCTATTCACTGATGTGTACCTGAACAGGGTGCCCAGGTAGGGCACCAGTCGCGGACCCGGGGTCGGGTCGTGACAAAAAGTGGTATTAGAGCAGTTAGTCCTCGGAAAGTGTCTACAGACCGTGTCTAGTAGAGTCTTGATTATCGGTGTGTTGTGCACCACATCTATAATCAGGAGGCTGCAGGACATTTAGGATTGGTTTCCATTCTTCTCTCTCTGAGATCGTGCAGTAGAACTGTCCTATTAGGTTGAATCCTCTCTAACCTAGTCTTATGAAACAGATATGCCTCCACGGAAGGCGACCAGAGCCCAGAAGGGCAAAGCGGCGGGAGGCGCTAGCGGTACTCAGAAGGGTTACGGGCTCGAGCCGCAGTTATGCACGAGGTAGTGGCGGGTCGGCGAGTTCACGCCACGGCGGTATTAGAGGCCGAGAGCGGCAATAGCTCCAGAGGTTCCTGCAGACCCTCAGTTCCCGGCCATTGCGAGTATAGAGACTACGAGGCGGTCGGTTGTTGACGATATAGTAGTCGAGCGTGGCAAGCAGGCGAGTAGCCCACCCATGCGACGATTTGCGGATTAGGGATTTTTACGGGATGTCATCCACTGAGTTTTATGGTTCGAGGTCCGATGAGGATCCGCAGGAGTTCATTCGGCGGCTACACGGACCATGCGAGTTCTTAGGGCTTGAGAGTGATGCATTACGCTAGCCTCTTACGTTCTGCGATATTGCGTTGAACTGGTTTGAGTCGTGGTTGCTTTCGAGAGGTGATGATGCTCTTCCAGGTGTTTGGGAGGAGTTTGAGAGGCCTTCATGGATCACTTTTGCCTCCCGAGATGAGAGAGCCGGGTAGAGATTCTTGACCTTGAGGCGTAGCGGGAGGCTGTTGGGAGTACACTGGAGTTTGACTCCTTGGCGTGCATGCTCAAACTATTGTAGGCGACATGGCGGATAGAGTTCATCGATATGTGATGGGGCTGAACCGTCATATGATTCTGACATGCTTGGGGATGGCTCTTCACCGGTATGGACATTGCTAGGATGGAGGCCTATGCACGGGGATAGAGAATAGAGAGGAGGACGATTGACGAGCCAGCCCAGAGGCCGTGACATCGAGCTCTCGGGCGATTCGAGGCGGACGGCCTCGGCAGACGGGTCCATTTTTGGCCCAAGGACAGAGTGCTCGTCACGGTTTTACGCGGGAGGTCGATCGGCAAAGTCATTCGGGAGGCGGTCGGGCTCGGGACTCGAGGTTTCGGGAGGCGAGATCCTCGCCGTCGAGACCACCACCTCGGTGTGCTCGTCTGATAGATCTCACCCAGCGAGTGTCATGTTCTCGCGGGAGGTTTTACTCTTGTGGCGGTGGGCCACTTGAAGAAGATTGTCCGTCTGAGAGGCATAGGTGGTGCGGCCACGGTAAGCGGGATCGATTCTTTGGGTCTTCTTCTCCTTCTATGGTTATGCGCCCCGGAGGGCAGGGTACTCACGGACAGGTAGGCCGCGGTAGAGGTCGAGGTGGTGGTTCTAGTTCTAGCGGTCCTCAGAACCGCATATATTCATGCCACCGCCAGATCGTGAGGCTTCCACGGCGTCGTCACAGTACATTATTGATTTCATCTTTGTGATGTATATGCATTGATAGATCCAGTTCTACCTTGTCCTATGTGTCCCCTCTTATTGCGGGTAGAATCGGGATAGAGCGGTGTCGATAGAGCCATTTGAGGTAGCTACGCTATGGGAGATTCGGTGTTAGGCGAGCGGGTGTATAGAGGTTGTCGGTGTTTATTCTGATCGTCGGACCACTTGCGATTTGATAGAGTTGGAGATGACACATTTTGATGTCATTATGGGTATGGGTGGTTGGCTTCTTGTTATGCCAACGTTGATCGTAGGGACAGTTGGTTCGGTTCAGTTTCTGGCGAGCGATTATCGAGTGGAGGGCAACACTGATCGCCGGGGGTAGGTTTATTTCTTACCTCAAGGCTAGGAAGATGGTGCGAGAAGAATACATCTATCATCCGTTCGGTATTTGATACTGGTGAGATGCCGTTCTTGATCGATGCGATGGTTAGGGAGTTTCGGATGTATTCCCGGATGATCTTGGGTATCCTCCCGAGAGGAGATTGAGTTTTGTATTGACACGTTGCGGACACTCGACCTATTTCCATTCCGCCATACAGGATGGCTTTCTTGAGTTGAGGAGTGAAGGACCAGTGAAAGATTTCTTGGAGAAAGGCTTTATCCGGGCCTAGTGTATCTCTCCGCAGGGCGCGGTTTTGTTCGTGAAGAAGAAGGATGGGACACTGCGTATGTGTTGATTACGAGCGGTGAATAAGGTAACCATTAAGAATAGGTACCCTCCCGAGATTAATGATTTGTTTGACGATTGCGAGTGCGAGGTGTTTCTCAAAGATAGACCTGCGGTCTGGTTATCATCCGGTTCGAGTGCGAGAGGCAGATATCCCAAAGACTGCATTCAGGACCCGGTATGGGCACTATGAGTTCAGGGTTATGTCTTTCGGGTTGACGAACGCTCCAACGGTATTTATGGATTTGATGAACCGGGTGTTCAAGCCATTTTTGGATACATTTGTGATTGTGTTCATTGATGACATCCTGGTGTATTCGCGGACAGAGCAGGAGCATGCAGATCACTTGAGGATGGTACTTGGGGTCCTCCGGAGCCGGCAGTTATTCGCCAAGTTCTCCAAGTGTGAGTTTTAGTTGGCCTCAGTGGCATTCCTGGGGCATATTATTGGGGCTGATGGTGTTCGGGTAGATACGGCGAAGATTGAGGCAGTCAAGTCTTGGCCGAGACCTACTACTCGGCGAGTTGCGCGATTTCTTGGGTGGCGAGTTATTATCGTAGGTTTGTGGAAGCGGTTTTCTTGATTTCAGCAGATTGACTAGGGTGACTCGTAAGCGACCAAGTTCAGTGGGCGAGGCTTGCGAGAAAGGTTTCTGTTCTTGAAGGAAAGATTGACTACAACTCAGTTCTTACTCTTCTGAGGGTTAGGCGGTACGTGATCTATTGTGATGCTTGGGTATCGGTGGGGTGTGTTTTGATGCGGCCACGACAAGGTTATAGCCTATGCTTCCCGACGATTCTGGAGCATGAGAGAATTACCCTACCCATGACTTAGAGTTGGCGGTTATTCATGCCTTGAAGATTTGGAGACACTGTTTATGCAGGGGTTCATGTGGATATTTATACGAGACCACAAGAGCCTCAGGTATATCTTGACGAGAGGAGTCGAACCCGAGACAGACGGTGGTTAGAGTTCTTTGAAAGATTATGATGTTGATATTCTCTACCATCGGGAAAGCCAATGTAGTTCTTGATGCCTTGAGTCGTAGATCGATGGGGAGCCTGTCAGTACGGCCGGAGAGACAGGACATGGTCCGTCAGATCCACCAGTTAGCGCGCCTTGGGGTTCGTTTGATCGATACCGACGATAGTGGGGTACGGGTTCGTGAGGTTGCCGAGTCTTCCATCGTTGATGAGGTGAAGAGGCGACAGTTTGAGGACCCAGTATTGGTGCGGTATCGAGATGCAGCTCTTCGGGAGGAGAAGAGTCTATTCGAGGTAGCGCCTGATGGGGTGCTGAGGTTTGAGGGCCGGTTGTGTGTTTCCGATGTGTCAGGGCTTCATCAGCAGATTCTGGGGGAGGCACATAGTGCTCGTTATTCTATTCATCCGGGGTCGACCAAGATGTACCATGACCTCAGATGTTTGTATTGGTGGGATGGCCTGAAGAGGGACGTGGCAGGTTTTGTTGCCTGATGTCCTAATTGCCCGGTAGTCGTGATCGAGCACGAGGCCCGGTGGATTATTGCGAGCTATTGAGATTCGACTTGGAAGTGGGAGGTGATCAACATGGACTTTGTTCAGGTTACCTCGTACTCGGAGGAAGCACGACTCCATTTGGGTTATTGTTGTGGTGTGAAATCAACCCATTTCCTTCCGGTCGGACGACGTTTTGGTGAGACTATGCATTGTACATCGGAGAGATTGTGAGGCCGCGGTGTCGGTGTCGATTATATCGATAGGGAGCCCGTTCACGGCTAACTTCGGAGGTCTTTCGGAAGGGTTTAGGGACATAGGTGAGTCTCGACAACATTTCATCCTCGGGTGCCAGGCGGCAGGGCGTACTATCGAGACAACGAGGATATGTTGCGAGCTGCGTGATTGATTTCGATGGTAGTTGGGAGGATCATTTGCCTCTTGTGGAGTTTGCTTACAACAACGGCTACCATTCCGATATCTGAGATGGCGCCATCTGAGGCTTTATATGGCGGAAATGTAGGTCGCCGATTGGTTGGTTCGGCGTGGGCGAGTGCGATTAGTTGGCGGACTTGGTTCAGTGGTGTGGATAAGGTGAAGCTTATCCAGAGAGGCGATAGCGGCTTCGAGTCGGCAGAAGTCATATGCGGATAATCGGCGTCGGCATTTGGAGTTTCAGGTAGACGATTGGGTCTTCTTGAAGGTGTCACCCATGAAGGGTGTGATGAGATTCGGTAAGAAGGGGAAACTCAGCCCAAGGTACATTGGGCCCTACCAGATCGTTCGTAGAGTGGGCAAGGTTGCCTACGAGTTGGATCTGCCATCAGAGTTAGAGGCGGTACATCCGGTCTTCCATGTTTCTATGTTGCGGAAGTGTATCGGTGATCCAGCGAGAGTTTTCCCTACTAGTGAGGTCCAGGTGACAGAGGGGTTATCGTATGAGGAGAGTCCCATAGCGATACTCGATCGCCAGGTCAGGCGACTGCGGACCAAGGATGTAGCTTCCGTCAAAGTCCTGTGGAGGAATGATAACCGGGAGGAGATGACTTGGGAGGCGGAGGAGGACATGTTGAGGAAGTATCCTCACTTATTTCCTATACCTTCAGGTAATTCATCTTCCCTTACTTGTCAAGTTTTAACTGAAGTATTTCTTTTGCTTAAATGCTATTATGTGGCCATGTGTGGCAGTATTGGTATGTCGGGGTTGTGAAGGGAAACTATGTCGCTAATTATAAGTTTGACTCCGAAAGGACATTCGGGGGAGAATGTTTCTAAGGGGGGAAGAATGTTACACCCCGTATTTGCAGGACATGTTTTAAGAACGTACGTAAGAACTCACAAGTGTTAAGATTTGAGACTTGCAAAAATTTATCGGAATTGTGAAATTTTCGGAAGACGTATTATTGTGACGAATGGGAGGGCGACATGTGTCACCCCCCTTAATGTGCCTTGGACGAAAAATAGCATGGCTAAGATGGTCATTGACCATAGTCTTGTATGACTAAGTCTTCCAAGTTGTAGCTTGATAACCTTGACTAAGTCAAAGGACCCACATAAGTCTTGATATTTGCTAAGACTTTATCCAAGCCTCACATTTGTTTATATCTTGACCATTCATTGCTCTATTTAATACTAGTAGTGCTAGAGAGGGCTTAACACTTAGCCAAATATCACAAAAAATTGAAGAACAATGAGCAAGAGCTTTCGGGTTCCTCTTGGAAGAAAAGGAAAAAAATTCGTTTCTTGTCCATTCAACTCCACACTTTAAACCAAGGTTCTTGAGGGTAGTGTAAGCATATCTCAATAGAAAAATCTTGGAAAAAGATAGTTTACGGGTTAGTCGCAAAACGAAAACCTAGTTGTCTTTCTAGGTTTTGTTTGGAGTTTTGAAGGAAAATTGTTGGTATTGTTCTAAGGGTCTCAACAAGCGGATTGAAGTGTCTTGGAGAGGTTCTAAACTACTAAGGAGCGACTTCGGATTGGAGTTGGATTAAGAATCGTTGAGGTATAATCTTGTCTTTTAAAGTGTTACAAGATTATATATTTATATTGTTGTTGTTAGCTTTACTTGTTTCTAGCATGAAGTTGATATGTTGAAGTTATAAGTATTATGGATTGCTTGTAGCTTAAATCCGAAATGTTATACAAGCCACTTGAAAATTGGATTACTAATTGGTCGTTTATTAGAAATCGTCGCATGTTACTTACTTGAAGATTATGGTTGTTATGATCAAATGCGACTTGATATCATGTATGCTACCAATTTGGATTGAATTGGAATTGGATAAGAATTGATGTTGTTATACCCCGTATTTCCAGAGTATGTACGTGAGGGCGTACGTTTTTAATTTAAGCCTTAAAGTTAGGCTAAGTTCGAAATTTGGGCACAAGTGCCAAAAAGAATCGTTTTTCGACGAAACGTTTTACTAAACTTGCGAAGGGAAAATTCCGGCTATGTCATTTATAATTTTTGCGGATTTTTCCGAGAGACGAAACATTTTGGACCAACGAGAGGGCGACACTTGTCACCCTCTAATTGGAGCACGTTTTGGGCGGCATGGACGAAAGGGGTCAAGGGGAGTTGGTAGGATATTTGTGCAAGTTGGTGTTATACCCCGTAGTTGCAGGGTATGTATGTGAGGACGTACGTACGAGAGTACGGCAGAAAATTTTGAAAAGAAAGAAAGATGTGAGTTTTCGACGGAAAAGTTTCCGGTTATTTGTGAAGAAAAAGGTTCGTTAATGGGAATTGGATTCCCAGATTTGGTATTTGGACTTCATAGATTATATTAGAATTTTGAGATTTTATTTTCGGAAATGGTCACGTGGGGCCCACGGGAGAAATTCTGGTTTTGTGGGCCGCTTTGTTTTGAGATTTCCGGTATTTTGGATATTTTCTAAGACGAAATATTCGGCGAATCGGGGCGACACGTGTCACCCCATGTGGCACCCTTGGCGATTTTTACCTTTGTGCACAACACGGTTGGAGTCGTTTTTCGGAAACGTTTTACGTAACTGCGAAGGAAAATTCCGGCTATGTCGTTTTGTATTTTTGCGGATTTTTCCGAGCGGAACATTTTGGACCAACGAGAGGCGGCACCTGCCATTGGTGGGCAAGGTGGCGCGTGGGACGATTGGGAGATAAGGTTGGGCAAGATATTTGTGTAGATATTTGTGAGGTTTTAAGGAGTAGGGTCTAGGGTGCACTTGGCTTGATCTTGGCCTTACACTTGCCTTGCACATGGCTTGATCTTGGCCATTGGTTGGCTTTGGTTTTGCTATAAATACCCCTTATGTTGATGAACTCTTCATCCACAAATGAAACCTTCCAAGCCTAAAATCCTCCCTCCTCTTGTGTTGAGTTCGTCCAACTCATCCCCCCCCTCTTGTGAGAGTCTTGGCCGAGGGCCTCCTCCCTCCCCCGTTGTTGTGCCTGGGCCGTGTGGTACCCCCCCCCGAGCCTAGTTGTTTGCGTCTAATACCCCTCCCTGGTGGTATTGAAATACTTCTCCTAGTATTGTTATAATGCCCAAAATACCTTAGCCTTGTACCTTGTAGGATTCCATCGCTACCTCTATCCGTAGAGTCCTAAATACTACCTTTTGTCCTTTAGTCTCAAACCGAAACCCTAAGGAAATCTTTATAGTTGGTTGAAGTATTTGAGTAGAAGTTGGTTAGAACTTCTAAGGGTTGTTTGGAGCGGATTGGAGCGCAGTAGGAGCTAAACCTTGCTCGGGATCGACATTATAACTTGGATAATTTTGGGCTTATCGAGGTAATTATCTTGTCCTCTATTGTAATTGGAAATTACATGTTTGTTAGAATATATAGTTGAAGTATCTGTATATGGAACTATACTTAGTATTCGCAATGTCTTTTGACTTAAGCTGAAGAATAAAGAATCGAATCGTATTTACATGGGGTGTATTGCAGTAGACTTGTGTAGTATTACTGAGTAGAATTGTACACGTCCGGGTAGACGTGTAAACCCCCCCCCCCGGGTTTGCGTTGTAGCCGGCCTCGATAGATGAGGAGATTTCTGTTGTTGCGGGGAGGTCTTTGCAATTTTACAGAGAAAGATAGAAACTTGTGTTTTGGGGTTAATAGACGTTTGTGACCTTTATAGGTGAAAGTACTAAGAGTAGCGTATTTTACTCGAGGAGTGGAAAGGGCTAGCAAGGTTGTAGTACTTGGAGCATTTTGCTTATTGTCGATAAATCGTCGCGAGGTATGTGAACCTCTTCCTATCTCTTCTAGCATGATATGTGTGAACTATGTAGTACGGTAGACGTACATGTGCTAAGTGATTTGGTTGGTTTAAAACATAGGGTGTTATAATAGCTTTATGGGAAGTTAGTTATAACGACCTTATGTAGGTGAAAATGGTTTATCAATGTTAGAAGTTAAGAGACTTGATCTTAGAAGATAAGAGACTTAACTTATTTGTTTTAATGTGGATGTTGTGTGAAACCTCATGCGTGAGTAATGAGTACTTGGTTTTTAAAGGAATAATGTTTTACTGATTTCGGAAATCAGAATGTGTATCGACAGACCACTGCAGCGTTAATAAAGGAAAATGTATTGAATAATGATGTGTTGTATTAAAACCAGTAGAAACCTCCATCTGCATAGAAGCTAAGATGAGACAAAATGATATTACATTTTCTAGATCATGGCTGCTGTAATAAGATCGTTATAAACAAGAATAAACTACTCACATATATGACATATGTTACTCAATTGTTCTAAAAAGGAATCAAGTGATTAAGTTTGGGAACTATGAAACCATTTGAAAATGAGAAGCTTGAGTAATTGAAACTAGGCAAACTGGAACTTAGGAAAAGAATGTTGTTACTTGATTTTGAAAAGGAATGTGGGTTGGTCATTCTAATACTACGAGTATCGGGTGACTTTTATAAGTAATGGATCTCTTTTAAAAGAACTTAACGTATGTAGTACTTTGGGGTTAAAAACCCGGACCTTGGCATAAAATGAAAGTACTTTGAGTTGTGTGAAACTTGCCTATGCTTGTTGTTGTGAAACTTGCCTATGCTTGTTGTTGTGAAACTTGCCTATGCTTGTTCTTTGTGAAACTTGCCTATGCTTGTGATGATAGCCTTTGTTGTGCAAGTGTGGTATTTACGTATACCGTCTCTCGATAGAGGCGGTCGACTTGTCGAGAACTTACTTGGGCGTCTTTGGCGGTGATGGAGAATTCCACCGTATGTTTCCATTTTGATTCTTGTCTTGTTGTTGATTTCACATGGACATGTCTACACCGTCTGATGTTAGGGGCATGCGGCCCGTGCGGTCGGGTTGATTACCCGATATATTGTTATTGTGGTTACATGGACATGTCTACACCGAGGTAGAATTCGGGGCATGTGGCCGTGCGGCGGGGTTGATCACCCAAGATATTATTGTTGATGTCACATGGACGTGTCTACACCGAGGTAGAATTCGGGCATGTGGCCGTGGGGCATTGGTATTATTGTTGCATCATGGACATGTCTACACCGATCAGAATTCGGGGCATGCGCCGTGATGCGAACATGATTGATGTTGTGGGCGTGAGACCCATAGTTATATTTGAGTGATGGCTTGAGGCGTGAGTCACATTTGGATATGATCGCTTTTATGTTGTGATCGTAGTTTGGTCATCATACATGTCTCCCCTTTATATAGACTAGTATGATTTCATTTCTGATATTTCTGATTTCACATACTTGGTACTGTTATCGACCTCCTTGAGGCCGCGTTCATCCGCAGTAGAGGTACATCGGCCGTGGATCCTCGCTCTTAGGATCTCGATTCGGCGTTTTGGGAAGCTCCGTTTCTCGGAGGCTTATCTTTTGGTATGTGTTCCACGAGTTGTAGGTTCTTGTACATTCGTGGTATGGCGGAGCCTGTCCGTCATAGTTGTTGTAAATCTTAGAGGTGCAGTGAAATCTTGTTGTGGCGGGGTTGTAAAAAGGATTAAACTGCTCGTTTTGAAAGAGTTGTTTTTATTTATGTTATTGGAAGGTAACCGTTGGGTTGGCTTTGTTTATGTTCATATATCTTGTTTCTTGTTTAAAGTTTTATTTTCCATTGGTTTTCTCGATGATTGTATCACTAGGGTGCCCGATAAGGCACGATGCGCCCCGGGCAGTCGTTACAAAAGTGGTATCGAGCGATTAATCCTCGGAAAGTGTCTGAGCCGTGTCTAGTAGAGTCTTGATTATCGGTGTGTTGTGCACCACATCTATAATCGTGAGGCTATAGGACATTTAGGATTGGTTTCCATTCTTCTCATTCCGAGATCGTGCCTTAGAGGTGTTGTAAGTTGGACCCCTCGACGTATCTCGTTTTCCGCTATGCCTCGCGCAGCAACCAGAGCCACGAAGGGCAAGACAACCGAGAACCGCTAGTGAGATACAAAGAGTACGCAGCGCAGCGAATAGTACCGAGGTTGTGCTTGACGGCGGGTTTTGTACGCCGCCCAGCAGAGGTTAGAGCGCAGCAATGGCCGCCGAGACATGATACTGAGCCTCGGTCCCACATGCAGGGGCGGAGGAGATGGGTTACAAGCGAGATGGCCCGATTCTTTGGCGGTCGTGGCCGATATGAGGATAGGATCCGACGCAGTTCGATTCGAGCACCATGGTTCACCCCGAGTAGATAGTTTGAGGCTACGGACTTTACGAGTCAGAACGCCAGAGTTTTATGGGTCGAGGCTCGAGGATGATCCGCAGAGTTCATCCGGCGATTCTGACCGGATCATGCGGGTGATCAAGGCTTCGAGACCGAGTGCGTGACCTTTGGTTCGCATCGGTGCGTGATACCGCATGATCGATTGGTTTGATTCATAGGAGCTTTCGGGAGAGCATGCACCTCAGCAGTATGGGATGAGTTTTGGGGCTTTCTCACGCACTTCTTGCCTCCGCAGATGAGGAGGGCACGCCGGCAGATTTTGATGCTTAGACAGGCGGGCGTGCGGTTCGGGAGTACAATGTGGAGTTCGACTCATCGGCGACGCGTCGGCGTTGGTAGCTAGTATGGAGGATCGAGTGCACCGATATGTTCTGAGGCTCGATGATTACATGTCGAGGCATGTTCAGTGTAGCTCTTGCCGGGCATGGACATTGCCCGCACGCAGCTCACGACCGGATGTGAGACACGGAGGTCGACGGAATGACCAAGATCAGCGAAGAGGCGAACAACGTGGTCCTTTGGTGACTTTCGAGGCGGACGCATCAGCAAGATACTAGTTTTGTACCTCCGCCCGGTGCAGTGGTCCTCCACAATCTCCACAACCTCCAGAGTATTCGGGAGCGGTCGAGCTCGAGGTTCAGTTTCGCGGAAGTAAGGGTGTTGGCGGACGGTCACCCCTACCTCGGTGTGGTCGATGTGGTAGACCGCATTTCGGGAGTGTCGTGGTGCGGGGAGCTTGTTATTTTGCGGCCAGCAGGCCATTTTGCGAGGAACTGTCCGACTGGCGGTAGCACGGATGTTACTACTCACCTCTGGATCGATGGGTGGTTCATCGCGCCTACGATTATGCGCCTGCAGTGTGCCTATGATTAGAGTGGAGCGGTAGCTTGTGTATACCTTAACCTCTAGAGTTTTGGTATGCTTGTTATGATGGTCTCATTATTATGTGCTATGTACGAATAGCGTTGTGTTAATTGTGAGTTAGAAAACATGCTTAGTTGGGAGGATACGTATGGGGGCATGGTAAGTGTGAACCTTAGACTATGTCACGACCCGAGACCTTAGGGGGTAAGGTCGTCTTGAGTTAAAGATTTATTTTGTGTTTGACCCTTATCGAGTAGTGGTATACGTGGGATTTATTTGTGTGATAAGTCGTGGGTAGTGTGAGATGGAAGTGGTAGCTTTCATGATGTGAATTAGTAAGATTGTTCGGATCGGGAACAAGAGTTTGCGCGGTTGGGGTCGGGTTGAGGACCATTTGCGGGTCAACCCGTAACCGGTTTGGGGTGGGGTCAGTTCTGGTGGTCCCGCCAGTGGTAGGGTCACGAGGATGCTAGGCCCAAGTTTGTATGATCATCGTATGAGTTCTTGGACGGGTTCGACCAGAAGCGGTTCGTAAAGTCCGGGAATGTCCTTTAGGAAGTTTGAGGTTAGTAAGATGACCAAGTTTGGAGGTTGTGACTCCAAAGATTTTCGGAGCAAGTAATGGCGAAGTATGGTACGTCTTGGGAGAGTTCAAGTGTTCGAGAAGGGCACGACGAGTAAGGAAGGAAGATAACGTGTGTTATTTCGCTGGCGTGGCGTTGACAACTTGTTAGAGGACCTTCATCGATATCCGTCTTGAGAAGGTACATGCGGGACGAATGTTTCTAAGGAGGAGAATGTTATACCCGTAGTTGCGTGGTATGTATGTGAGGACGTACGTACGTGAGTAATGCAGAAAATTTTGAAAAGAAAGAAATATGTGATTTTTCGACGGAAAAGTTTCCAGTTATTTTTGAAGAAAAAGGTTCGTTAATGGGAATTGGATTCCCAGATTTCGTATTTGGACTTCATAGATTATATTAGAATTTTGAGATATTATTTTCGGAAATCGTCACGTGGGGCCCACGGGAGAAATTTACTGGTTTTGTGCCCGCTTTGTTTTGAGATTTCCGGTATTTTGGATATTTTCGGAAGACGAAATATTCTGGGCGAATCGGGGGGCGACACGTGTCACCCCCATGTGGCACCCTTGGCCGATTTTTACCTTTGTGCACAACACCCGGTTGGAGTCGTTTTTCGACGAAACGTTTTGCGTAGCTTGCGAAGGGAAAATTCCGGCTATGTCGTTTTGTATTTTTGCGGATTTTTCCGAGCGACGGAACATTTTGGACCAACGAGAGGGCGGCACTTGGCACCCTCTCATTGGTGGGCAAGGTGGGCGGCACATGGGACGATTGGGAGATAAGGTTGGGCAAGATATTTGTGTAGATATTTGTGAGGGTTTTAAGGAGTAGGGTCTAGGGTGCACTTGGCTTGATCTTGGCCTTACACTTGCCTTGCACATGGCTTGATCTTGGCCATTGGTTGGCTTTTGGTTTTGCTATAAATACCCCCCTTATGTTGATGAACTCTTCATCCACAAATGAAACCTTCCAAGCCTAAAATCCCTCCCTCCTCTTGTGTTGAGTTCGTCCAACTCATCCCCCCCCCCTCTTTTGAGAGTCTTGGCCGAGGGCCTCCTCCCTCCCCCTTTGTGGTGCCTTGGCATGGGGTACCCCACTAGCCTAGTTGTTTTCGTATAATACGCCTCACTTGTGTTATTGACATACTTCTACTAGTATTGTTATAATTCCGAAAATAGCTTAGCCTTGTACCTTGTATTTTTACAAAGATAGCTCTATACCTAGAGTCCTAAATACTACCTTTTGTCCTTTAGTCTCAAACCAAACCCTAAGGAAATCTTCATAGTTGGTTGAAGTATTTGAGTAGAAGTTGGTTAAAACTTCTAAGGGTTGTTTGGAGCGGATTGGGCGCACGGAGTAGGAGCTAAACCTTGCTCGTGATCGACATTATAACTTGAATAATTTTGGGCTTATCGAGGTAATTATCTTGTTCTCTATTGTAATTGGAAATTACATGTTTGTTAGAATATATAGTTGAAGTATCGTATATGGAACTATACTTAGTATTCGGCAATGTCTTTTGACTTAAGCTCAAGAATAAAGAATCGAATCGAATCAGATTTACATAGGACCGTATTGCGAGAGACTTGTGTAGTATTATCGAGTAGAATTGTACGTCCCGTAGGCGTGTAAACCCACCGGTTGGCTTGGTGGCCGGCCTCGATAGAGAGGAGATTTACGTTGTCATGCGGGAGGTCTTCTGAATTTTCGTAGAAAGATAGAAACTTGTGTTTTGGGGTTAATAGACGTTTGTGACCTTTATAGGTGAAAGTACTAAGAGTAGCGTATTTTACTCGAGGAGTGGAAAGGGCTAGCAATGTTGTAGTACTTGGAGCATTTTGCTTATTGTCGATAAATCGTCGCGAGGTATGTGAACCTCTTCCTATCTCTTCTAGCATGATATGTGTGAACTATGTAGTACGGTAGACGTACATGTGCTAAGTGATTTGGTTGGTTTAAAACATAGGGTGTTATAATAGCTTTATGGGAAGTTAGTTATAACGACCATGTAGTGAAAATGGTTTACTGATGTTAGAAGTTAAGAGACTTGATCTTAGAAGATAAGAGACTTAACTTATTTGTTTTAATGTGGATGTTGTGTGAAACCTCATTCGTGAGTAATGAGTACTTGGTTTTTAAAGGAATAATGTTTTACTGATTTCGGAAATAAGAATGTGTATCGTCAGAACACTGCAGCGTTAATAAAGGAAAATGTATTGAATAATGATGTGTTGTATTAAAACCAGTAGAAACCTCCATCCGCATAAGCTAAGATGAGACAAAATGATATTACATTTTCTAGATCATGGTCATTGTAATAAGATCGTTATAAACAAGAATAAACTACTCACATATATGACATATGTTACTCAATTGTTCTAAAAGGAATCAAGTGATTAAGTTTGGGAACTATGAAACCATTTGAAAATGAGAAGCTTGAGTAATTGAAACTAGGCAAACCGAACTTAGGAAAAGAATGTTGTTACTTGATTTTGAAAAGGAATGTGGGTTGGTCATTCTAATACTACGTATCGGGTGACTTTTATAAGTAATGGATCTCTTTTAAAAGAACTTAACGATGTAGTACTTTGGGGTTAAAAACCCGACCTTGGCATAAAATGAAAGTACTTTGAGTTGTGTGAAACTTGCCTATGCTTGTTGTTGTGAAACTTGCCTATGCTTGTTGTTGTGAAACTTGCCTATGCTTGTTCTTTGTGAAACTTGCCTATCTTGTGATGATAGCCTTTGTTGTGCAAGTGTGGTATTTCGTGTTACCGCGTCTCGATAGAGGGCGGTCGACTTGTCGAGAACTTACTTGGGCGTCTTTGGCGGTGATGGAGAATTCCACGTATGTTTCCATTTTGATTCTCGTCTTGTTGTTGATGTCACATGGACGTCTACACCGACGCAGATATTCGGCATCGCGACGCGGTCGGGTTGATTACCCGATATATTGTTATTGTGGTTACATGGACATGTCTACACCGAGGTAGAATTCCGGCACGTGGCCGTGCGGCGGTTGATCACCAGATATTATTGTTGATGTCACATGGACGTGTCTACACCGGTAGAATTCGGGCATGTGGCCATGGGGCATTGGTATTATTGTTGCATCATGGACATGTCTACACCGGCGCAGAATTCGGCATGCGCCATGATGCGAACATGATTGATGTTGTGGGCGTGAGACCCATAGTTATATTTGAGTGATGGATTGAGGCGTGAGTCACGATCGATATGATCGCTTATGTTGTGAATCGTAGTTTGGTCATCATACATGTCTCGCTTTATATAGACTAGTATGATTTCATTTCTGATTTTTCTGATTTCACATACTTGGTACTGTTGTCTTGACCTCGCCCGGGTGCGTTCATCTGCGGTAGAGGTACATCGGCCGTGGATCCTCGCCTTAGGATCTCGGGCCAGCGTTTTGGGAAGCTCCGTTTCTCCGAGGCTTATCTTTTGGTATGTGTTCCCCGAGTTGTAGGTTCTTGTACATTCGTGGTATGGCGGGCCCTGTCCGTCATAGTTGTTGTAAATCTTAGAGGTCCGTGTAATCCGTTGTGGCGTGGTTGTAAAAGGATTAAAGCTCGTTTTGAAAGAGTTGTTTTTATTTATGTTATTGGAAGGTAACCGCTGGGTTGACTGTTTTATGTTCATATATCTTGTTTCTTGTTTAAAGTTTTATTTTCCATTGGGTTTTCTCTCGATGATTGTATCACTAGGGTGCCGGATAAGGCACGATGCTTGAACGGGCCTAGTCGTTCTGATTGGTGTGGTAGATGGATAAGGTGCACTTGGCTTAATCCTAGCCCTACACTTGCCTAACACTTGGATGGATCTTCGCCATTGGTTGGCCATTGCTTGACCTATAAATACCCCCTTAGTGATGAACTTCTTCATCAAAAATTGTTCCAAGTCTTGAAATCCTCCCCCCCTTCGTGGTTCTCGCCCAACCTTGGAGAGAACCTTAGCCAACCTCCCCTCCCGTGAGCTTAGCCGAGGCAAACCCCTTGCCTTGTTATTTTCGTATAATACCCCTTTTGTGGTATAGAAATACTCTCCAGTATTGTTATAATGCCCTAAATACTCTAGCCCAAATACCTTGTAGTACTTTCCAAAGTACCTTTATACAAAGCCTAAAATACTATCATACTTCCTTTAGCCACTAAACGAAACCCTAAGGAAAATCTTCACGTAGTTGAAGTTATAAGTAGAAGTTAGTAGAACTTCTAAGGGTTTCTTGGAGGCGGATGGGCGCGGAGTAGGAGCTAAACCTTGCTCAGGATCGACTTTAAACTTGGATAATTTTGGGCTTATCGAGGTAACTAAACTTGTCCCCTTATTGTAATTGGAAATTACATGTTGTTGGCATATATAGTAGAAGTATACTATATATAGAACTGATCATAATTTTGCGGCAATGTCTTTTGACTTAAGCCTGAATAATAAAGAAGAGAACTGAACTGTAATTACATAGGACTGTATTACAGTAGACTTGTGTAGCATTACTGTGAAGTAGAATCGTACACGTCCGGTTAGACGTGTAAGCCCCCTCCCCTGGTTGGCTTGGTAGCCGGCCTCGATAGAGGATGAGATTTACGCTGTTATTCTTGGGGGAGGTCTTCAATTTTCTGTAAAATATTCTACGTTGAGATCTAGGTGTTAATAGGCGCCTTGTGGCCTCTATAGGTTGAAGTACTACGTATGGCGTGATCTACTTGGCTTAAGGAGTAGCCGACGGTTTGAGGTACTTGGAGCGTTTTGCTATTAGTCGATAATCGTCGCGAGGTATGTGAACCTCTTCCTATCTTTTCTAGCATGATATGTGTATAACTACGTAGTACGATAGACGTACATGTGTTAAATGTATTTGATTGGTTTAAAACATAACTTGTTATAACGGCTTTATGGGAAGTTGGTTATAACAGCTTTATGTAGGTAAGAAAATGCTTTGTGGTTTTAAAACGTAACTGATTTGACTTATAACTGACTTGATGTGTGATAATAAAGAACTTGAAGTATTTCAAAATAATCATTTTGAAAGAAGAGTAATACTTGGTTTTGAAAACATGAGAGTTATACTAGCTTTATGGGAAGTTAGGTATAACGTCTTAAGAGAGATAAAGAGAATGGTTTACTGATTGTTAGAAGTTAAGAGACTTAATCTTAAAAGATAAGAGACTTGACTTAATATGGATGTTTGTGTGAAACCTCATTCGTGAGTAATGAGTATTTGGCTTTTAAAATGGAATAATGTTTTACTGATTTCGGAAATCAGAATGAGTATCGACAAACCACTGCAGCGTTAATAAAGGTAAATGTATTGAATAATAAGTATTATTAAAACCAGTAGAAACCTCCATCTGCATAGAAGCTAAGATGAGACAAAATGATATTACATTTCCTAGATCATGGTCGCTTAATACGAGTGATTATAAACAAGAATAACCTACTCACATATAAGGCATATGTTTCTCAAATCGTTTAAAGGAGAATTATGTTTTAAAGGATTAAAACTATGAACTACGAAACCTTTTCTAAAATGAGAAACTTGAGCATTTGAAATTAGGCAAACTTGAACGTTTGAAAAATAAGGTTGTTACTTGATTTTACAAAGGAAAACATTTTGGTTTACTTAACAATGTTAGTCACTCTATTTTTATACTACGGGTATCGGGTGACCTTTGTAAAAGAAATGGATCATTAAAAGGAATTTAACGTACGTAGTACTTTAGGGTTAAAACCCGGACTTTGACGTAAAATGAAAGTACCTTGAGTTGTGTATAACTTGCATATGCTTGTTGTTGTGAAACTTGCCTATGCTTGTTGTGATAGCCTTTATTGTATTTCTATACCCCCGCGTCTCTCGATGGAGGGCCGGCTGATTTGTTATGAACGATTCTTCACCGAGTCCCACGAGATGGGTCGGGATACGTATTCCATCTGATTATTCACCGAGTCCCACGAGATGGGCCGGGACACGTAATCCATCTGATTATTCACCGAGTCCCACGAGATGGGCCGGGACACGTATTCCATCTGATTATTCACCGAGTCCCACGAGACGGGCGACACGTATTCCATCCGATTATCCACCGAGTCCCACGAGATGGGCCGACACGATTTCATCGATTCTCTACCGAGTCCCACGGATGGCGGGACACGATTCCACATGATTCTTTACCGAGTCCCATGGTATGGGCCGACACGTATTCCACACGATGTATACCTAGATCGCTGGCGGTGAGGAAGGAGATCCACGCGTGAGGATGACTTGAGGGCGTGAGTCCCTGGCTTGACATGACTGCTTTTATGTTGTGAACTGTAGTTTGGTTATCATACATGTCTCCTGCGTTATATAGACTATTATGATTTCATTTACGATATTTTCTGATTTCACATACTTGGTACTGTTGTCTCGACCTCCTTCGGCCGCGTTCATCGCCGCAGAAGTACATCGGTTGTGAATCCTCGCCATAGGATCAAAGTTCAACGTGTTGGAAGCCGCTTCGGAGGCTTATCTTTTGGTATGTTACCCTGAGTCTGTAAGTTCTTGTACATTCAGGGGTATGGCGGGGCCCTGTCCCGTCATAGCTGTTGTTATAAAACTCTTAGAGGTCTGTAGCACTGTTGTGGGCAGAGTTTGTAAAAGGATAACTGTTCGGGTTTTTATGTATGTACAGAAGGCAACTGTTTTGGTTGGCCTGTTTATTTATAATATCTCTTATTTCATGTTCATGTTTTATTTCCGCTGATTTTCTCTGATGTTGTATCACTAGGGTGCCCGGGGTAAGGCACGATCACGCCCGTGTTCGGTCGTGACAAAAGTGGTATCGAGCGATTAATCCTCGGAAAGTGTCTACAGACCGTGTCTAGTAGAGTCTTGATTATCGGTGTGTTGTGCACCACATCTATAATCAGGAGGCTATAGGACATTTAGGATTGGTTTCCATTCTTCTCATTCTGAGATCGTGCCTTAGAGCCGTGTGATAAAGTTGGACCCCTCTGACGTATTCCTTTCCTTTACCAGTTATGCCTCCGCGTAAGGCAACCCGAGCCCAGAAGGCAAGCGGCGAGAGGCGTGAGTAGAGCACGGAGGGTTCCGGGCGAAGGCCCGGTCGTTACCTGATATAGTGCTTCCGACGGCGAGTTTTGCGATGCGCCACGGGCGAGTTTAGAGCGCAGCGGTGGGCTGCGAGACTCTGATACTGAGCCTCCATCCACGGCCGGAGCGGATGAGATGGTACAAGGAGATGGCCCGCCATCGGCGAGTCGTGGCAGATATGAGAGATTTGAATCGCGATTCGATCCGATAGCACCGTAGTTCACCCCGAGCAGTTTGAGGCTACGGGACTTTCGAGTTGTAGCCCGCCTGTTCTATGGATCGAGAGCCGAGGATGACCTCGGAGTTTATCCGACAGCACTACGGATCGTGAGTGATCGAGTCTCGAGGCGGTCGGTGGTATTGAGTTCGCATCACCGCGTGATACCGCATGATCGGGTTTGATTCGTGGAGGCTGTCGGGAGAGCATGCACTTCCAGCCATTTGGGACGAGTTCTCAGGGCTTTTCTTGCACATTTCTTGCCCACAGATGAGAGGGCTCGGTAAGCAATTTTTGACGTTGAGGCGGGGCGGGCGGACGGTTAGAGAGTACAATGTGGAGTTCGACTCATTAGCTCGGTATGTTCCCGAGTAATGGCGATATGGAGGACCAGTACCGCCACGTCACGGGCTAGATGATTACTTAGCGAGGCTTGTGCGGGTGTAGCTCTTCACCGGCATGGACATTACCGCGCAAGCTCATGCACTAGGATGTGAGGCACGGAGAGGTCGGCGAAATGACCGAGATCAGCGAAGAGGGCGTAAAGCGAGGTCCTTTGGTAACTTTCAAAGGCGGGCGCCTCGGCAGACTAGTGATATACCTCCGCCCGATCAGAGTGGTCCTCCGCGATCTTGACGTTCGGTATTCGGGGCTGGTCGTGGCTCGTGGCTTCGTCACGATATACATGGGTTCTAGCGATCGGGTTGAGTTTTCCTCGGTGTACGATGTGGCGACGCCATCCCGGGAATGTCGTCTTTTTGCGGTGCTTGTTTTCTGCGGCCGTCGAGCCATATGACGAAACCGTCCTAATAGGAAGGATGCGATGAATGACTCACCTACGGATCGATGGCGTGTTCATCGCGCCTCTGATTATGCGCCTGCAGGCGTGCCTATGATTAGAGCGGAGCGGTAGCTTCAGGTATATCCTTAACCCTCTAGAGATTTGTATGCGTGATATGATGACCTTATTATTGTGTGCTATGTACGGATAGCGTTATGTTGGTTAAGAGTTAGAAAGCATGGTTAGTTGAAAGGATATGTATGGGGGCATGGAAAGTGTGAACCTTAGAATATTTCATGTTGAGACCTTAGATGTAAGGTCATCTTGAATAAAAGATTTTACGGTTAGTCTTTGTTGAAATACTTGGTTTGCGTATAAATGTGTTGTGGGATAAGTCCATGGGTAGTGTGAGATGGAAGTGGTAGCTTTCATGACGTGAATTAGTAAGATTGTTCCGCATCAGGGAACAAGAAGTTTGGCGCGATTTGGGGTCGGGTTGGGGCCATGTTGCGGGCCAACCCGCGGCCTGTTTCGAGGTGGGGTCAGCTCTGGGTGGTTCCTCCAGTTGGTAGGGTCACGAGGGTGCTAGGTCCAAGTTTAGATGACCATCGTATGAGTTCGTGGATATGTTCGACCAGAAGCGGATCGTGAAGGCCGGGAATGGCCTTAAGGAAGATTGAGGCTAGTAAGATGACCAAGTTTGGAGGTGGTGACTCCAAAGTTTTGGAAACTGAAGCGGTGACTGAAGTGTGGTACGTACTGGAAGAGTTCAAGTGTTCGAGAAGGGCACGACGAGTAAGGAAGGAAGAGAACGTGTGTTATTACGTGGCCAGGTGCGGCGTTGACAACTTGCTGGAGGAACTTTATCGTTATCCGTCTTGAGAAGGAACATTCGGGACGAATGTTTCTAAGGAGGGGAGAATGTTATACCCCGTATTTCCAGAGTATGTACGTGAGGGCGTACGTTTTTAATTTAAGCCTTAAAGTTAGGCTAAGTTCGAAATTTGGGCACAAGTGCCAAAAAGAATCGTTTTTCGACGAAACGTTTTACTAAACTTGCGAAGGGAAAATTCCGGCTATGTCATTTATAATTTTTGCGGATTTTTCCGAGAGACGAAACATTTTGGACTAACGAGAGGGCGACACTTTTCACCCTCTAATTGGAGCACGTTTTGGGCGGCATGGACGAAAGGGGTCAAGGGGAGTTGGTAGGATATTTGTGCAAGTTGGTGTGGTAGATGGATAAGGTGCACTTGGCTTAATCCTAGCCCTACACTTGCCTAACACTTGGATGGATCTTGGCCATTGGTTGGCCATTGCTTGACCTATAAATACCCCCCCTTAGTGATGAACTTCTTCATCAAAAATTGTTCCAAGTCTTGAAATCCTCCTCCCCTTCGTGGTTCTCGTCCAACCTTGGAGAGAACCTTAGCAAACCCCTCCCCTTGAGCCTAGCCGAGGCAAACCCCCCACTTGCCTTGTTATTTTCGTATAATACCCCTTTTGTGGTATAGAAATACTCTCCAAGTATTGTTATAATGCCCTAAATACTCTAGCCCAAATACCTTGTAGTACTTTCCAAAGTACCCTTTATACGAAAAGCCCGGAAAATACTATCATACTTCCCTTTAGCCACTAAACGAAACCCTAAGGAAAATCTTCACCCGTAGTTGAAGTTATAAGTAGAAGTTGCGTAGAACTTCTAAGGGTTTCTTGGAGCGGATTGAGCGAGTAGGAGCTAAACCTTGCTCGAGATCGACATTAAACTTGGATAATTTTGGGCTTATCGAGGTAACTAAACTTGTCCCCTTATTGTAATTGGAAATTACATGTTGTTGGCATATATAGTAGAAGTATACTATATATAGAACTGATCATAATTTTGCGGCAATGTCTTTTGACTTAAGCCTGAATAATAAAGAAGAGCGAATCGTAATTACATAGGGTGTATTCAGTAGACTTGTGTAGCATTACTGTGAAGTAGAATCGTACACGTCCGGTTAGACGTGTAAACCCCCCCCCCTGGTTGGCTTGGTAGCCGGCCTCGATAGAGGAGGAGATTTACGCTGTTGCGGGGGGGGAGATGCTGCCGAATTTTCTGTAAAATATTCTACGTTGAGATCTAGGTGTTAATAGGCGCCTTGTGACCTCTATAGGTTGAAGTACTACGTATGGCGTGATCTACTTGGCTTAAGGAGTAGCCGACGGTTTGAGGTACTTGGAGTGTTTTGCTATTAGTCGATAATCGTCGCGAGGTATGTGAACCTCTTCCTATCTGTTCTAGCATGATATGTGTATAACTACGTAGTACGATAGACGTACATGTGTTAAATGTATTTGATTGGTTTAAAACATAACGTGTTATAACGGCTTTATGGGAAGTTGGTTATAACAGCTTTATGTAGGTAAGAAAATGCTTTGTGGTTTTAAAAGGTAACTGATTTGACTTATAACTGACTTGATGTGTGATAATAAAGAACTTGAAGTATTTCAAAATAATCATTTTGAAAGAAGAGTAATACTTGGTTTTGAAAACATGAGAGTTATACTAGTTTTATGGGAAGTTAGGTATAACGCCTTAAGAGAGATAAAGAGAATGGTTTACTGATTGTTAGAAGTTAAGAGACTTAATCTTAAAAGATAAGAGACTTGACTTAATATGGATGTTTGTGTGAAACCTCATTCGTGAGTAATGAGTATTTGGCTTTTAAAAGGGAATAATGTTTTACTGATTTCGGAAATCAGAATGAGTATCGACAAACCACTACAGCGTTAATAAAGGTAAATGTATTGAATAATAAGTATTATTAAAACCAGTAGAAACCTCCATCTGCATAGAAGCTAAGATGAGACAAAATGATATTACATTTCCTAGATCATGGCTGCTTAATAAGATTGATTATAAACAAGAATAACCTACTCACATATAAGGCATATGTTTCTCAAATCGTTTAAAGGAGAATTATGTTTTAAAGGATTAAAACTATGAACTACGAAACCTTTTCTAAAATGAGAAACTTGAGCATTTGAAATTAGGCAAACTTGAACGTTTGGAAAATAAGGTTGTTACTTGATTTTACAAAGGAAAACATTTTGGTTTACTTAACAATGTTAGTCACTCTATTTTTATACTACGGGTATCGGGTGACCTTTGTAAAAGAAATGGATCATTAAAAGGAATTTAACGTACGTAGTACTTTAGGGTTAAAACCCGGACTTTGACATAAAATGAAAGTATCTTGAGTTGTGTATAACTTGCCTATGCTTGTTGTTGTGAAACTTGCCTATGCTTGTTGTGATAGCCTTTATTGTATTTCTATACCCCCGCGTCTCTCGATGGAGGGCCGGCTGATTTGTTATGAACGATTCTTCACCGAGTCCCACGAGATGGGCCGGGACACGTATTCCATCTGATTATTCACCGAGTCCCACGAGATGGGCCGGGACACGTATTCCATCTAATTATTCACCGAGTCCCACGAGATGGGCCGGGACACGTATTCCATCTGATTATTCACCGAGTCCCACGAGATGGGCCGGGACACGTATTCCATCTGATTATCCACCGAGTCCCACGAGATGGGCCGGGACACGTATTTCATCTGATTCTCTACCGAGTCTCACGGGATGGGCCGGGACACGTATTCCACATGATTCTTTACCGAGTCCCATGGTATGGGCCGGGACACGTATTCCACACGATGTCTACCTAGGCTGGCGGTGAGGAAGGAGTTCCACGGGCGTGAGGAGGACTTGAGGCGTGAGTCCACGGCTTGACATGATCGCTTATGTTGTGATCGTAGTTTAGTTATCATACATGTCTCCGCTTTATATAGACTATTATGATTTCATTTCTGATATTTTCTGATTTCACATACTTGGTACTGTTGTCTTGACCTCCTTGGGGCGTTCATCTGTGGTAGAAGTACATCGGTTGTGAATCCTCGCTCATAGGATCAAAGTTCAACGTGTTGGGAAGCCCCGTTTCTTCGGAGGCTTATCTTTTGGTATGTTACCCTGAGTCTGTAAGTTCTTGTACATTCAGGGGTATGGCGGGGCCCTGTCCCGTCATAGCTGTTGTTATAAAACTCTTAGAGTGCATGCTTTATTGTGTGGCGAGTTTGTAAAAGGATAACTGCTCGGTTTTTATGTATGTACAGAAGGCAACTATTTTGGTTGGCCTGTTTATTTATAATATCTCTTATTTCATGTTCATGTTTTATTTCCGCTGATTTTCTCTGATGTTGTATCACTAGGGTGCCCGGGGTAAGGCACCAGTCACGGGCCCGGGTTCGGGTCGTGACAGATGTTGTAGTACCTCATTGTAGCCGAATTGGACTTATTGTTGTGTTAGTTTGTTATCGATTGTGGGGCGGAATTTTACACGTCTTGTAGGCGTGTAATCCCCTATTGATTAGTTGCCTTGATTGTGCCTCAAATGTGGCGTGTTTGGTTATTGTATTCGGCCTTGAAAAAGGTGGCAAAGTTAGTAAAAACAAAGGAGGTGCTGTCCGATTTTCCGTAGAAATTGGAGACTTAACACTTATAATATTCTACATTTGAAGTAAAGCGTTAATAGACGTATTGTGAATATTATAGGTTGACATACTACGGGCGGGACTTTGTACTTGGCAAGTGGTTGACCCGACAAGGTATGTAGAACTTTTCCTATCCTTTGAGCATGACTAGTTACACGTATATAGTACGATAGACGTACAAGATCTTGATATACTTTACTAGTTTATTGAATGGCCAAATCGGGTGAGTTAGGAGATTAACTCGCTTCTTTGAAAATGTTAAGGATGTCTTAAGTTTTATTAAAGTTAAGGGACTTGAAGAGTTTTAAAGTATGTGATACTTGTTTCGTTTTAAACGTATAAGTCCTTTGGATAGGAAATCGTATTTGACTAAGGTATAAAGTGAATATAACGACTTTATGGGAAGTTGGTTATATTGGCTTTATGGAAAGATAAATGGCTTGATTTAATGAAAGGCAATTCGATTTTTAAGGCATCAATTGCCTAAGGTTTTATAAGAAAAGGAGACACTTGATTTAGAAACCTAACTTTATTTCTAAGGGTGTTGTGACTTGCCTTGAAATGTAATTTGGACTTGATACTAGGATTAATAGTATCTTGGAAGTTTTCTACTAAAAAGAGTCATTTGTTTTTAAAGAGTAGAAGTACGTAGTACTTGGGTTAAATTCCCGGATTTTTATAAAAGACATGTTAGTGCCTTAGATAAACTAAAATGAGAGTGTATGTATAAACACGAATAGTAAGAAGTTAGGGGATTTCTTAACTTGCTTACATATTGTATGATAAGCCGGTAGTGCTTATGTTATGTGTGATAGCCGGATTTGGGCTAGTGATATATTATTCGTTGCGGGGTCATTCCCCGGGATTGTGGCATTGCATATTTCCGTGGATTTGCTACCCACGATGCGAGGAATACCTCATGCGAGTCCGTAAGGGCTTATGCGGGTGAAATAGTCCCATGCGGGCGGGTCCAGCCTATGCGAGGAATACCTCATGCGAGTCCGTAAGGGCTTATGCGGGTGAAATAGTCCCATGCGGGCGGGTCCAGCCTATGCGAGGAATACCTCATGCGAGTCCGTAAGGGCTTATGCGGGTGAAATAGTCCCATGCGAGGAATACCTCATGCGGGTCCACTGGACCTATGCGGGTGAAATAGTCCCAGGAGTAGGATTTCAATCCTATTTTTCATTGTAAGTATACCCCTATTTTACTCTCATTGATAGTAAGGCCACGATGTCTTGTAATTTGATTATCATACACGTCTCGGCTTTGATTTAGACTTGTGATGTAATTCTGATATTTCTTCGCTTTACATACTTGGTACATTGTGTCTCGACCCTTCCTCGGGGGCTGCGTTCATGCCGCAGGAAAGGGTAAGCAGGTGGTGGATCCTCATTCTTAGGATCACTTATCAGGCGTCAGAAGCCCCATTTATCCGGAGGCTAGTCTCTTTTGGGTACAGTCTTTTCCCTGGTGTTGAAGATTTATGTACATTCAGGGGTATGGCGGGGCCCGCCACGATTATTATTCCTAGGTCCGTATTCACATATGTGGTTGAAAGTAGAACCGGTTTATGATTGTACTTTTGAGTATGTTATATTATGAAAGGCGGCCTTATCAGCTAGCCTGGGATGTTATTGTTTACATATGTGTTTATGTTGTGTATGTTCATTGCTATTCTCGATGTGTACGAACAGGTGCCCGTGTAGGGCACGATCGCGGACCGGTCGGGTCGTGGCGAGTAAGACACGATCCACGGGCCGGGCGAGTCGTGACAAAAGTGGTATCGAGCGATTAATCCTCGAAAAGTGTCTGAGGCACCGTATCTAGTAGAGTCTTGATTATCGGTGTGTTGTGCACCACATCTATAATCAGGAGGCTACAGGATATTTAGGATTGGTTTCCATTCTTCTCATTCTGAGATCGTGCCTTAGAGCTGTGTTGTAAGTTGGACTCCCTCTGACGTATTCTTATGTGCCAGTTATTCCTCCACGCAAGGCAATCGGGGCCCAGGAGGGCAAGACAGCAGAAGGAGCTGCGAGTGGAGTAGCGGCGGTCTCTACTAAGGCCACGATGCACGAGACGTCGGACCACGGCGAACAGAGGAGATGGGTTACGCGAGATGGCCCGATTATTGGCGGTGATAGTGGCAAGGCACGAGGATAAATTTGGATCACGGCAATTCGGACAGTAGTACCCGTAGTTCACCCGCGATCGGATAGTTTGAGACTGCAGGACTTTCTGAGTTGCAGCCCGCCAGAGTTTACGGGTCGAGGCCTGAGGATGATCCGCAGGAGTTCATCCAAGCGATTCTGACGGATCATGAGTGATCAAGGCTTGGAGACAAGTCGATGGTCTTAGGTTCGCGTCACGCGTGATCTGCAGTTGTTATACCGTATTTCCGCAGTATGCGTAAGGGAATACGCATAAAAGTTTGGCTTTAAAGTTAGCCTTGGACGCTTTATTTGTACACAACTCGCAAAGAATCGTTTTCCGAAACGCTTCCCACGCCTTCGTAGGGAAAATTCCGCTATGCCATTACTAATTTTTGCGGATTTTTCCGAGAGACGAACATTTTGGACCAACGGAGGGCAACACTTGGCACCCTCCCATTGGTGGACTTGAATCGCCCATTTGGACGAATGAAGAAGCCTTGGCACGTTTTTGTGCTCAGGCACAAGTCGAGGAGTTGGTAGGATATTTGTGTATAGTTAATCCTCACCCTACACTTGCCTTGCACTTGTCTTAATCTTGGCCATTGGTTGGCCACTTCTTGACCTATAAATACCCTTAAGATGAAGAGTTCTTCATCCACAAATCTTCCAAGTCTTGAAAAATCCTCCCTCTCCCTTTGTGAGCTTTTCGTCCAACACCCCTTTCCTCCCTCATGAGTTTGGCCGAGGCCTAACCCCTAGCCTAGCCGAAATCTACCCTCCCTTGGTAGAAAAGTTGTCTTCTAGTATCGTTATAATGCCCAAAATACCCTAGCCCAATTCCTTAGTCTTTGGTAGAAGTTGTGAAGAACTTCTAAGGTTTCTTGAGCTACCTGGCGCATACAACTTAGAGCTAAACCTTGCTCAGCGCGACTTTATCTAGGATATTATTGGGCTTACCGAGGTAATAATCCTAACCCTCTTTGAATTAGAGAATACTTACCGTTGTAGTATAAGGATAAGTATAAATACTTAGAAGAATATCACGTAAAAGAATTGAACTATTACCACAAGTAGGTTTTAAAAGAAGAATAATCACATCAGTACTCACATAGACTGCTTTCACAAGAGACTTAAATAGCTCACCGTAGGGTCATGCGCCCACTTTCCGTAGAATTATGAACCCCTGCTTAGAATGACCTCGAGTAGTCTTTGATAGATATCTGTGACTATTATAGTCGACTCTACGCGACATATTCAACTTGGCGGTGGTTTTCACGGTAAGGTATGTGATTCTTCCTAAAGCATGATATTTTACAATATATAGTACGGAGACGCATACGTGTTAACCGAATAATAACTACGCAATGTCTTTGACTTAAGCCCTAATAATACTTATGGCAATGCCTCACGCTTAAGCTCGATAATACTTACAGAATGCCTCACGCTTAAGCTCAATAACAAAGAATCAAAACATTTCAAAAGAATACTGAATCATTTTTTAACAGAAGATAAATATTTGGTTTTTAAAACAAAGCTTAAGAGTTATACTAGCTTTATGGGAAGTTAGGTATAACAACTTAAGAAAGATAAAAAGGAACTGTTTACTTGTTTGTTTATAAAAGCCTTGTATTGATTTCTGTTAAGTGTAGTAAGATTGTTTGATAAGTAGACATGTTATGATGCTACCTGGGTTAGTCCGTGTAAAGGGTCATTCTTGCGGCTTACGTTGCTAACCGGAAGTCCATTGTATCGTTATTGTATCACCTACCCCCTCGATCGTTATACCGCGGCTTGCCCTCGACGCGGTCTATACGGCCTATGCGGTTCGCGAGACTATGCGAGCAGCCGTATGCTCCGTGATTGATCATTCCGGCGCTTAGCCTGACGCGGGGATTCTATGCGTCCGCTGAGACTACGCGTCTTTTGAGGCTATGCGGTCGCGGAGCCTAGGCGGATGCCGGGTTGGCTGCCCCGATGCGAGAAATATCTCACGCGGTCCGCGGACCTATGCGGCCGCGGAAGTCCAGGGCTAGGCACGCAGAATGATACTATGGGCGATTGGCCTTGCTTCGATCATTCGCGCCTAGAATAGACTGCGCGCTTTTCCTATTGCTGTTGTTGTGATGTGGCACTATGTGCAATTGAACCGATTGTATTTATGAAAAGGTTTTGAATACTCGATTTCATTTAAGTACTTTATAGTTTCACATACTTGGTACCGTTGTCATCGACTTCTTCGGGGCTGCGCTCATGCCGCAGTAAGGGCAAGCAGTGCTAGATCCACATCCCTAGGATCTTTGCGTTGGTGTCGTGAGCTCCATCTTCTCCGAGGCTCTACTTTGGGTATGATCTCCCGTATTGTAGATAGTTTTGTATAGCAGGTATGGCGGGCCCCGTCCCGCCATAGTTGTTTACTTCCTAGAGGTCCAGAGTACTATTGTACAGTTGGGATGAATCGCAAAACTTGAGTTATTTATATTATGCCGAAAGGCAAGTCGCTCATCGATAAACCGTGTCTTATTTTATAAATCGCTTTCTCGCCTTGTTTTATATTCCGCCGTTACTCGATGTATGACTACTGGGTGCCCCGCATAGGCACCGCCACGGCCCCGAACGGGTCGTGACAAAAGTGGTATCGCAGCGCTTAATCCTGGAAAGTGTCTACGCATCGTATCTAGTAGAGTCTTGATTATCGGTGTGTTGTGCACCACGCCAATAATCGTGAGGCTATAGGATATTTAGGATTGGTTTCCATTCTTCTCATTCCGAGATCGTGCTTTAGAGTTGTGTTATAGGTTGGACCTCTAACGTATTCCTTTCCCGTAATGATTATGCCTCCACGTAAGGCAACCCGCCCGTGGCAAGGCAAATGGCGGAGTCGCTAGCAGACACCCAGAGTTACGAGGGCTCGTGCCCGCCTATACCGCAGACGGCGAAGTTCTATGACGCCCGCCCCAAAGAGACCACGCACCCACACCTCCCGCCCCACACCGGGCGGAGGAGTTAGGGTACTGAGACGGCCCAGCCTTTTGGCTAAAGTCAGGCCCGACACGAGGAGAGACTGATGCGACAGCCTCAGCCCACCCGGGCCGCACCGTAGTGCACCCGAGGCGTATAGTTTGAGGTCGCGAGATTTCTTGAGTCAGAGCCCGCCAGAGTTTTACGGTCGAGGCCGAGGATGATCCGCAGGAGTTCATCCGTCACCGCAGAGGATTATGCGGTGATCGTGGCTTCGAGACCGAGGTCGTGACATTCGGTTCGCGACGGCCGCGTGACACCGCAATGATTGGTTTGATTCATGGAGCTTTCCGGGAGAGCATGCACTCCAGCAGATGGGATGAGTTTTCGTGAGGCTTTTTCACACACTTCTTGCCTCCGCAGAGCGAGGGCACGAGCCGATAGATTCTTGCCGAGACAGGGGACGCACCGCCGTGGAATACAATGTCGAGTTTGATTCTTTGGCTAGATATGTCCCAAAGATTGGTAGCAGATATGGAGGATGTGGTACACCGCTACGCCACCGGCTAGATGATTATATGGCCGAGTCATGTGCGGGTGTTTCTCTTCACCGTATGGACATTACCCGCATGCAGGCTCATGCACTAGGATGCGAGGAGCGCAGAGACCGCCGGGTAGAGCGATATCAGCAGCAGAAGAAGGCCAAGACGGCCGGTTCTTTTGGTGGTCCTCAGGGTGGGCGGCATCAGCAGAAGTCCAGATTTGCACCACAGCCAGCGCAGAGCGCTCCTACCTCATTTTCAAGACACCGAGCGGGGCAGCGTGTCAGGCCCCTGTGACTTCTGATTTGAGTAGCAGGGGTGCTAACCGTTCGAGGTCTGCTCAGTGTGCCCGTTGTGGCAGATACCATTCTGGGAGCTGTACTCCGGGAGCTTGCTATACTTGTGGCCAGCAGGGTCACTTTGCGAGAGTTTGTCCGACCGGGGGCGGCGCTGGTGGTAGGGCTCAGCCTACAGGGTCTGTTGCCGCTTCTTCATCCCCGACAGTTACTCGCCCCGGAGGGCAAGGTACACATGGATCAGCGGGTCGCGGCAGAGGTCGTGGCGCAGGTCCGCTTCTAGCGGTCCTCGTAACCGCATATATGCTTTGTCCACCGACAGATCGTGAGGCCTCACCGATGTCGCCACAGTACCTTATCGGGCTTCGGGTTTGATGTGTATGCTTTGATAGATCCGGTTCTACTGTCCTATATATCTCCCTGTTGCTAGTAGGATGTGGATAGAGCCCGAGTCCATAGACCCTTTTCGAGGTAGCTACGCCAGTGGGTGATTCTGGTAGCTCGGCGGTATATAGAGCTTGTCCCGTGACCATTTGCGCCGTCGGACCCAGCCGACTTGATAGAGTGGAGATGATTGACTTCGACGTGATTATGGGGATGGATTGGCTAGCTTCTGCTACGCCAATGTAGACCGCAGAGAGAGAGTAGTACGGTTCCAGCTTCGGAGAGCCGGTTGTTGAGTGGGAGGAGCACAGATCGCCGAGGGTAGGTTTATTTCCTACCTCAAGGCTAGGAAGATGGTGCGTAAGGGTATATCTACCATCTAGTTCGAGTGTTTGATATCGAGGTCGCGTACCAGATTTTCGGGCCCCTCGTAGTCACGAAGTTCCCGCACGTGTTCCCGGATGACCTCCGTATCCTCCCGAGGAGATCGAGTTTTGTATAGATGTGTTGCGGATACTCTCGCCTATTTCCATTCCGCCATACGTAATGGCACCGCCGAAGTTGAGAGAGTCAAGGACCACCGAGGGATTTGGCCGGAGAAGGGCTTCATTAGGCCTAGTGTTTCTCCCCGGGAGCGCGTGATTGTTCGTGGAAGAAGGACGGACGCCGCGCATGTGTGTTGATTACAGTGAACAAGGTGACCATTAAGAACAGATACCCCTTCCTGTGATTGATGATTTGTTCGACCGTTGCGTGGTGCGAGATGTTTCTCCAAGATTGATCTCGCGATCGGGCTATCATCAAAGTAGTCGAGAGGTGGATGTCCCTAGGATCGCATTCAGACCCGTGACGCATTATGAGTTCAGTGGTCATGTCTTTGGTGACCAATGCTCCGCCAGATTCATGGATTTGATGAACCGAGTGTTCAAACCATTTTTGGACACGCTTGTGATAGTGTTCATTGATGATATCTTGGTTTATTCTCGCCAGAGCGAGAGCATGCGAGCATTTGAGGACGTGGCCGACAGCTTCTCCAGACAGCAGCTTGTACGCCAAGTTTTCCAAATGTGAGTTTTGTTGACTTCATGGCGCTTGGGCATATTGTCGGGCCGATGGCATTCGAGTGGATACGCCAAGATCGAGGCGATGTGACTTGGCCTAGACCTACTACTCCGGCGAGGTTCGCAGCTCGGGCCTCGCAGATATTATCGGCGGTTCGTGGAGAAGTTTGCTTCTATCTCGCACCATTGACTAGCCGACTCGTAAGGCACCAAGTTTCATGGATCGATGCTTGGAGCGTGGTTTCCAGCTTTGAAAGAGAGATCGACGACCGCCTCGCTTTACTCTTCCGCAGGTCCAGGTTATGTCGTATTGTGACGCGCCGCATCGGGTTGGGATGTGTGTTGATGCAGATGGCGGGGTTATAGCATATGCATCCCGACAAACCAAGAAACACGAGGAACTACCCCACCCATGATTTGGAGTCGCACCGTAATTCACGCTTTGAAGATCCGAGGCACTATTTGTATGGGGTTCACGTGGATATTTATACGCACCACAAGAGCCTCCAGATATCTTCACCAGAGGAGCCGAACTTACGGCAGACGGTGGTTGGAGTTGCTTAAGGATTACGATGTTGATATCCCGTACCACCCAAGGCCAATGTTGTGGCGTATGCCTTAGTCGTAGGTCGATGGGGAGCCTATCGATGTGCAGCAGAGAGGAGGACATGGTTCGTGATTTGCATCGCTTAGCGAGCCTGGTGTCCGCTTGATTGATTCTCGATAGCAGCTGGGTTAGAGTTCGCAGGTTGCCGAGTCTTCCATCGCCGGCGAGGTGAAGAGGCAACAGCTCGAGGATCCACTTTGATTCGATATCGTGATACGCCTCTTCGTGAGGGCAAGGGTCCTTTGAGGTAGCACCATGGGGTGCTAAGGTTTGAGGGCGCATCGTGTGTTCCGGATGTTTCGTGACTTCGCAAAGGTTCGGGAAGCACACACGCGTTACTCTATCCATCCGGTCGACCAAGATGTACCACGACCTTAGATCCGTATTGGTGGGATGGCTTGAAGAGAGACGTTGCAGAGTTCGTAGCTCGCCCGTGTTGTCGCAGTGAAGGTAGAGCACCGCAGGCCCGTGGCTTGTTACGCATTTATCGAGATCCCGACCGAAGCCGAGGTAATCAACATGGACTTTATCACGTGATTACCTCGCACTCGGAGGAGACATGATTCTATATGGGTTATCGCCGACAGTCGACGAAATCAGCCCACTTTCTTCCCGTTAGGACGACTTTCTACCGAGGATTATGCCGACTTTACATCCGAGAGATCGCCGACCGCATGAGTCCCTAGTTCGATCATATCGCATGCAGGAGCCCGCTTACGGCTAACTTCTGAGGTCCTTCCGCAGGGGTTTAGGGACGCAGTGAGCTCGAGTATCGCATTTCATCCACGCATGCATCGACAGCAGAGCGCACTATCCGCACTCTCGAGGATATGCCGCGAGCCCGTGTTATTGACTTCGTGGTAGTTGGGAGGATCATTTGCCTCTAGTTGAGTTTGCGTGATAATAATAGCTACCACTCCAGTATTCAGATGGCTCCTTATGAGGCCTTGTATGGGAGGAAGTGCAGATCTCCTATAGGTTGGTTTGATTTGGGAGAGGTGCAGCTAGTGGGAACAGATTTGGTGCAAAGAGTGGATAAGGTGAAGCTTATCCGAGAGAGACTATCGACACCGTAGTCGATGGTCGTCGATGCAGATCTTCGTCGTCGGCATCTGGAGTTCGCAGTAGATGATTGGGTTTTCCTAAAGGTGTCACCCATGGCGGTGTGATGAGATTCGGAAGAGGAAACTCACCAAGGTACATTGGGCCGCTTCAGATTGTCCGCAGGTAGGCAAGGTTGCCTACGAGTTGGATCTGCCGTCCGACCGGAGGCAAGGCATCCGTGTTTCACGATCTATGTTGAGGAGATGTATCGGATCCATCTAGTGGTACACCCGATTGACGATGTCCAGTGACCGGTGGGTTATCGTATGAGGAGATTCCCATAGCGATAGTCGATCGTCGTGTTAGCGTCTGCGACGAAGGACGTGGCTTCCACAAAGTCTTGCGCGAACGAGCTCAGGAGGAGATGACGTGGGAAGCCGGCGAGGACATGAGACAGAGGTATCCTCACCTATTCCCACACCTCCGTAATTCACTTTCCTACTTGTAAATTTCCATTATCATTTATGCCTAAGTGTTGTTTGTGGCCGTGTGGCATTTGCTAACTGCTTAAGCTTCTTCGATAATCGTCTTGAGAAGGAACATTCGGGACGAATGTTTAAGGAGGGGAGAATGTTATACCTATTTCCGCAGTATGTACGTAAGGGAATACGATAAAAAGTTTGGCTTTAAAGTTAGCTCGACGCTTTATTTGTACACAACTCGCTTAAAGAATCGCTTTCCGACTAAACGCTTCCACGACTTCGTAGGGAAAATTCCGCTATGCCATTACTAATTTTTATGGATTTTTCCGAGAGACGAAACATATTGGACCAACGGGATGGCAACACTTGGCACCCTCCCATTGCTGGACTTGAATCGCCCATTTGGACGAATTGAAGAAGCCTTGGCACGCTTTTTGTGCCTCAGGCACAAGTCAAGGAGTTGGTAGGATATTTGTGTATAGTTAATCCTCACCCTACACTTGCCTTGCACTTGTCTTAATCTTGGCCATTGGTTGGCCACTTCTTGACCTATAAATACCCCCCTTAAGATGAAGAGTTCTTCATCCACAAATCTTCCAAGTCTTGAAAAATCCTCCCCTCTCCCTTTGTGAGCTTTTCGTCCAACACCCCTTTCCCTCCCCTGGTGAGTTTGGCCGAGGCCTAACCCCTAGCCTAGCCGAAATCTACCCCTCCCTTGGTAGAAAAGTTGTCTTCTAGTATCGTTATAATGCCCAAAATACCCTAGCCCAATTCCCTTAGTCTTTGGTAGAAGTTGTGAAGAACTTCTAAGGTTTCTCGAGCTACCGGGCGCATAACTTAGAGCTAAACCTTGCTCAGCGCGACTTTATCTAGGATATTATTGGGCTTACCGAGGTAATAATCCTAACCCTCTTTGAATTAGAGAATACTTACCGTTGTAGTATAAGGATAAGTATAAATACTTAGAAGAATATCACGTAAAAGAATTGAACTATTACCACAGTAGAAGGTTTTAAAAGAAGAATAATCACATCAGACTCACATAGACTGCTTTCACAATGAGACTTAAATAGCTCACCGGTAGGGTTGTGCTGCCCGACTTTCCGTAGAATTATGAACCCTGCTTAGAATGACCCTCGAGTAGTCTTTGATAGATATCTGTGACTATTATAGGTCGACTCTCTGCACACATATTCAACTTGGCGGTGGTTTTCACGAGAAGGTATGTGATTCTTCCTAAAGCATGATATTTTACAATATATAGTACGTAGACGCATACGTGTTAATCGAATAATAACTACGGCAATGTCTTTGACTTAAGCTCGAATAATACTTATGGCAATGCCTCACGCTTAAGCTCGAATAATACTTACGAATGCCTCACGCTTAAGCTCAATAACAAAGAATCAAAACATTTCAAAAGAATATCAATCATTTTTTAATGTAAGATAAATATTTGGTTTTTAAAACAAAGCTTAAGAGTTATACTAGCTTTATGGGAAGTTAGGTATAACAACTTAAGAAAGATAAAAGGAACTGCTTACTTGTTTGTTTATAAAAGCCTTGTATTGATTTCTTAAGTGTAGTAAGATTGTTTGATAAGTAGACATGTTATGATGCTACCGTGTTAGTCTTTGTGTAAAGGGGTCATTCTTGCAGGCTTACGCTGCTAACCAGAAGTCCATTGTATCGTTATTGTATCACCTACCCTCGATCGTTATACCGCGGCTTGCCCCTCGATGCGGGTCTATACGGCCTATGCGGTTCGCGAGACTACGCGAGCAGCGGTATGCTCCGTGATTGATCATTCCGGCGCTTAGCCTGACGCGGGATTCCTATGCGGTCCGCTGAGACTACGCGGTCTTTTGAGGCTATGCGTCGCGGAGCCTAGGCGGATGCCGGGTCTGCCCCGACGCGAAATATCTCACGCGGTCGCGTGGGACCTATGCGGCCGCGGAAGTCCGTATTAGGCACGCAGAATGATACTATGGGCGATGGCCTTGCTTCGATCATTCGCGCCTAGAATAGACTCGCTACGCTTTTCCTATCATTGTTGTTTGTGATGTGGCACTATGTGCAATTGAACCGATTGTATTTATGAAAAGGTTTTGAATACTCGATTTCATTTAAGTACTTTATAGTTTCACATACTTGGTACTGTTAGATCGACTCTTCGGGGCCGCGTTCATGCCGCAGGTGGCAAGCAGTGCTAGATCCACATCCCTAGGATCTTTGCGCTGGTGTCGTGAGCTCCATCTTCTCCGAGGCTCTACTTTTGGGTATGATCTCCCAGTATTGTAGATAGTTTTGCATAGTCAGGTATGGCGGGCCCCGTCCCGCCATAGTTGTTTACTTCCAGAGGTCCAGAGTACTATTGTACATACTGGGATGTAATCGCAAAACTTGAGTTATTTATATTATGCCGAAGGCAAGTCGCTCATCGATAAACTGTGTCTTATTTTATAAAGCTTTCTCGCCTTGTTTTATATTCCGCTGGTTACTCGATGTATGACTACTGGGTGCCCTGAAGGCACCATCCACGCCCCGAACGGTCGTGACAGAATGATCGCAGTTTGATTCATGGAATCGCCCCAGGAGAGCACGCGCCTCAAAGCAGTCGGGACGAGTTCTCGGCGACATTTCTTGCACATTTCTTGCCTCCACGGATGGCGAGGATCGGGCCGGCAGATTTTTGACGTTAGCGCGCATCGCGCATTAGGGAGTACAACGTGGAGTTTGACTCGTTGGCTCGTATGTCCCCGCTTTAGTGACGTATGGAGGACGAGTGCACCGCCACGCCACCGCTCGATGATTACTTGGCGAGGCTTGTTCGGTGTAGCTCTTCACCGCATGGACATTGCCCGCACGCAGCTCATGCACTAGGATGTGAGGCACGGAGAGGTCGACGGAATGGCCGGATCAGGTAAGGCCGAACAGCAGGTCCTTGGTAACTTGCGAGGCGACCGCCTCAAGAAGAAAGCTAGTTATGCACCTTCGCCAAGATGCAGTGGTCCTCCGCGCCTTCGTGACGTTCGCGATTCGTGAGCTGATCGAGCTCCGTGGCTTCCGTTCACATGTATACACGGGTTCTAGCCACGGTTCATGTCCTCTCGCAGCACGCGCCAGGCAAGCGTCATCCCGGAATGTCGCCTTTCATCGTGCTTGTTTCACCGCGTCGCCGTGGCCATGGACGAGAGATCGCGGCTTATAGGAGGGGTACAAGCATGACGCAGCCACCGGTCGCGCGGGATCATCGCCTTCTATAGCTATGCGCCCGGCAGGGCAGGATTATGATTAGAGCGACGAAGGGAAATGAAGCAGTTGATACAGGTATATTCTTACCCCTCTAGAGACTGGTATGCGTTGTTGATATGATGATGTGCTAAGTATTATGTTCAGATAGCATTATGTTAAAATTGTGTTTAGAAAACATGTTTAAGGGTAAGTTGGGGACAGGGAAAGTGTAAGCCTTAGAGTTTTTACGTAGAGACCTTAGATGCGATGCCATCTTGAGTAAGATCTATGTTTATGTTGACCTTTTTCGGGGTGCATTGTATACGTGGGTTATATTTTCGTGATAAGTCCCTGAGTGGTATAAAATGAGAGGGTAGTCGAGCTAAGAAGACCACTAGGTTTACGTGACTTGATTTGTGAGATTGTTCCGGATAGGGGAACAAGAGTTTGGCGCGGCAAATGGGTCGGGTTGAGGCAAGGTTGCGTGTTAACCCGCAGCTCGGTTTGGGGTGGGGTCAGTTCGAGGTGGTCCCGCCAGGTGGTAGGGTCACGAGGGTGCTAGGCCCAAGTTTAGGTAACCGATTGTACGAGTTCGTGGATGCGTTTGACCAGAATCGGATCGTGAAGGTCGGGAATGGCCTTAAAGAAATTTGAGGCTAGTAAGATGACCAAGTTTGGAGGTAGTGACTCCAAGGTTTTGGAAACTGCAGCGGTGACGGAAATATGGTACGTGTACTAGAAAGAGTTCGGGTGTACGAGAAAGGTACGACGAGTAAGAAAGGAAGCAAACATGTGTTAAGAGGATGGAAGTGATCATTTTTGTGAAGTAAAGGTACGAAGAGAGTATCCTTTGGACCAGGAGTGAGAGTTAGTGTTGTTTTACATCTTAGAGGTGATTCCTCGTTGGTTTGGATTTGGGTTTCGCGCGTATGTGATATTATGGCCATGTGTGGCATAATTGGTTACGTAAGCATAGTAGTGAAGATTATACCGGCGCAGGTATGTTTTGAGACTTAGAAGGAACATTCGGGACGAATGTTTCTAAGGGGGGAAGAATGTTACACCCCGTTTTTCCAGGGTATGTATGCGAGGACATACGTACGAGAATACAACATTAAAATTGGAAAGGAAGAAAGATGTGATTTTTCGACGGAAAAGTTTTCGGATTTTGTGAAGGAAAAAGGTTCGTTAATGGGAATTGGATTCCCAGATTTGGTATTTGGGCTTCTTGGAATATTAGAGAATTATGGAATTTTATTTCCGGAATTGGTCACGTGGGGCCCACGGGAGAAATTTACGGTTTTGTGGGGCCTACTTTATTTTCGAGATTTTGGCCATTTTGGATATTTTCGGAAGATGAAATATTTTGGACGAGTAGGAGGGCGACACGTGTCACCCCCCTAGGTGGCTCTTGGCCGAAATTGCTGGGATGTGGCAAGACAAGTGGCCTTGTCTTGCAAGATATTTTTAGTTGGACAAGTGGCTTGTGGGGCCCACACACACTTGTCCCCAATCTCAACCACACACTTGCCTTCATCCTAGCCCTTGGTTGGCCTATATATGCACCCTTAGTTGATGAAATCTTCCACACTTAACCATTTCAAGACTTGAGAAAACCCTCCCTTTCCCTTCATGCTTTCTACCATGGTGCCATTTCTTGAGCAAATTTTGTCCAACAATTCTTAAACTCTTAAGTGTTCTTCCCTAAGGTGTTAGGAAGATTGTGTACCAAGAGTTGGAAAAGATTTCACACCCCTAGCCTTGAAGGGGTGCCTTGGCCGAAAGTTGCCATCTTTGAAACCTAAGTGTTCTTCACTTTGAGTCGTTCAAGAGAAGTTGGTTGTGAGCTTCTATGGGTTTCTTGTAGCCATTGGAACGTAAATATTCGAGCTAAGACTTGCTTGGAGCGACTTTAAGAACTTGGATATTTTGGGCTATTTGAGGTAGTGAATCTTAAACCTCTTTGTGAATTAGTCATTATACATATATTATAAGTATATTATGGAGTATATAATATATGGAGTAAAGTTGGAAGAGTTGGATCTTGTTAACTTGTTAAAAGAAAGGATTGGTCGTTAGCCATTAAAATGGTAAAAACGTATCCAACGTATCAAACGTATCTTACTTGTGAAGAAGTAATTAACAAAGTAACTATAACTTATATTAAGATGGAATATAAGTTGGATGACTAATGAAGAAATCGATAAGTAAAATGGACAAAGTCGCCAAGGACCCCAACTTAAGGATCAGATTTACTTTGGAATGTATTTAATTTGGATCAGATTTACATTGACAAGATTTACATTTCATGGGAAGATTTTTAAATCGCGCTCGCTTTGGCGCAGTGATCCCCTTTTTAATTATTGTATTGTATTGTTATGAAGGCGTGATAGTAAACCGCACGGCCATGCCAGAATCCACTTCTTTTACTTATTGTTGTTATGGCGTGATAGTAAACCGCGTTACCGCTTGGGGCGTGTAATCCCCTTCTTTATGTTGTTTAAATTATTACGCCTTATATATGGCATATAGTTACGTTATTCGGGCCTTGGAGAAAGATGGAAAAGTGAGTAAAATGGGAAGTACGCCAATTTTCCGTAGAATTAGAGGGCTTTTTATGGTATAAGTCTTCAATGGTACGAAGGTTTGATAGAAGTACTATGACCACTTTAGGAGTGAGTACTACGTGTGGCGTGATCTACTTGACTTAAGGAGTAGCCGACGGTTGAAGTACTTGGAGCGTTTTGCTATTTGTCGATAATCGCCGCGAGGTATGTGAACCTCTTCCTATCTTTTCTAGCATGATTATTGTGAACTATGTAGTACCAGAGACGACGCGGTGCTAAACGAGTTTTGTTGGTTTAAAACATATAGTGTTATAATAGCTTTATGGGAAGTTAGTTATAACGACTTTATGTAGGTAAAAGAATGGTTTATTGATTTTAGAAGTTAAGAGACTTGATCTTAAAAGATAAGAGACTTAACTTATAAATGACGTTTTATGAAATGTTAAGGACTATGAATTTTGTTAAAAGTCAGAAACCTCATTCGTGAGTAATGAGTACTTGCTTTACAAGATAATGTTTTACTGATTTGAAATGAGAAATCGAACAAACCATCAGCGTTAATAAAGGAAATGTATTGACTAATTAATTATATTAAAACCAAGAGAAACCTCCATCCGCATGTAAGCTAAGATAAGACAAAATTGTATTACATTTCCTAGATCATGGCTGCTTTAATAAGATGGTTATAAACAAGAACAAGCTACTCACACATAAGGCATATGTTACTCAATTGTTTTAAAAGGAGATTACGTTAAGTGATTAAAACAATGATCTATGGGATCTTTCAAAATAAGAGACTTGAGCATTTGAAATTAGGCAAACTTGAACTTTTGAAAAAGAATGTTGTTACTTGACTTTAAGAAGGAAAGTGTTTTGGTTTAACAAGAAGGGCATAATATTACCTTAGTTGTTTTAAAGGGAAAATATGGTATTATTTTAATGGCCTTAGGAGCGCTTAAATGTTATGACCACATCGACACCGCGCCCATGGATGGACCGGAATGTATTTCACTGACTACCGCTCATGAGATGAACCAGAATGTATTTCACTGACTACCGCGTCCACGGGATGGACCGGAATGTATTTCACTCGACTACCGCGTTCACGAGATGAACCGAATGTATTTCACTCGATCACCGCATTCATGAGATGAACCGAATGTATTTCACACGACTACCGAGTCCATGACGGGCCGGAATGTATTCCATACGACGCGACACGGGTCCTCGACGGGCCGAGACATATTATACGATCACACGATTTATACCTAGACGCTCGCAGTGATGAAGGAGTTCCACGCATGAGGATGACTTGGCGGCGCGAGTCCACGACTTGACATGACTACTTTTATGTTGTAAATCGTAGTTGGCTATCATACATGTCTCCCGTGTTATATAGATCGCCATGATTTCATTTACTGATTTCAGCCACATACTTGGTACTTGTAGATCGACCTCCTTCGGGGCTGCGCTCATGCCGCAAGTAGAGGTACATCGGTCAGGATCCTCACCATAGGATCACGTCAACAGATTGGGAAGCCCCGCTTTCTCCGAGGCTTATCTTGTGGTATGTTACCCGAGTCCAGAGTTCTGTACATTCGTGGTATGGCGGGCCCCGTCCCCGTCATAGTTGTTGTCACTTTCTTAGAGGTCCGTAGCATCTTGCGCAAGGTGGTTGTAAAGGATGTAACTGCTCAGATTCAGATATACGCAAGCAAGGCAATCGCTTGGTTGGCCTGTTTTTTTTATCATATCTCTTGTTTCATGTTCATGTTTTTTATTTCCGCTGATTTTCTCTGATGTTGTATCACTAGGGTGCCCGGGGTAAGGCACCAGTCACGGGCCCCGGAACGGGTCGTGACATTAAGAGACTTGATCTCAAAAGATAAGCGACTTGACTTAATTGAATTGATATGAATTTTGTTAATAAATGTGAAACCTCATTCGTGAGTAATGAGTACTTAGTTTTTAAAAGGAATAATGTTTTACTGATTTCGGAAATCAGAATAAGTATCGAACGAACCACTGCAGCGTTAATAAAGGGAAATGTATTGACTAATTAAGTATTATTAAAACCAGTAGAAACCTCCATCTGCATAGAAGCTAAGATAAGACAAAATTGTATTACATTTCCTAGATCATGGCTGCTTTAATAAGATGGTTATAAACAAGAACAAGCTACTCACACATAAGGCATATGTTACTCAATTGTTTTAAAAAGAGATTACGTTAAGTGATTAAAACAATGATCTATGGGATCTTTCGAAAATAAGAGACTTGATCATTTGAAATTAGGCAAACTTGAACTTTTGAAAAGAATGTCATACTTGACTTTAAGAAGGAAAGTGTTTTGGTTTAATGCTAGGGCATAATATTACCTTAGTTGTTTTAAAGGGAAAATATGGTATTATTTTAATCATCTTTAAAGGAGCGCTTAAATGTTATGACCATCGACACCGCCGTCCATGGATGGACCGGAATGTATTTCACTCGACTACCGCGTTCATGAGATGAACCGAATGTATTTCACTCGACTACCGCGCCCATGGATGGACCGAATGTATTTCACTGACTACCGCGCTCACGAGATGAACCGAATGTATTTCACTCGACTACCGCTTCACGATGAACCGAATGTATTTCACACGACCACCGAGTCCATGACGGGCCGAATGTATTCCATACGATGCGACATCGGGTCCTCGATGGGCCGAGACATATTATACGATCACACGATTTATACCTAGATCGCTCGCAGTGATGAAGGAGTTCCACGCATGAGGATGACTTCGGCGGTGTGAGTCCTCGACTTGACATGACTACTTTTATGTTGTAAATCAGTAGTTTGGCTATCATACATGTCTCTCGTGTTATATAGATCGCATGATTTCATTTACGATTTCACATACTTGGTACCGTTGTATCGACTCTCTTCGGGGCTGCGCTCATGCCGCAAGTAGAGGTACATCGGCCAGGATCCTCACCATGGATCAGCTCAAAGATATCGAAGCCCCGCTTCTCCGAGGCTTATCTGTGGTATGTTACCCTCGAGTCCGTAGGTTCTGTACATTCGTGGTACGGGCCCCGTCCCGTCATAGTTGTTGTCACTTTCTAGAGGTCCGTAGTAATCGTTGTGGCGTGGTTGTAAAGGATGTAATCGCTCAGATTCTCAGATATATGCAAGAAGGCAACTGTTTTGGTTGGCCTGTTTTTTTTATCATATCTCTTGTTTCATGTTCATGTTTTTTATTTCCGCTGATTTTCTCTGATGTTGTATCACTAGGGTGCCCGGGGTAAGGCACTACCACGCCCCGAACGGTCGTGACATTAAGAGACTTGATCTCAAAAGATAAGCGACTTGACTTAATTGAATTGATATGAATTTTGTTAATAAATGTGAAACCTCATTCGTGAGTAATGAGTACTTAGTTTTTAAAAGGAATAATGTTTTACTGATTTCGGAAATCAGAATAAGTATCGAACGAACCACTGCAACGTTAATAAAGGGAAATGTATTGACTAATTAAGTATTATTAAAACCAGTAGAAACCTCCATCTGCATAGAAGCTAAGATAAGACAAAATTGTATTACATTTCCTAGATCATGGCTGCTTTAATAAGATGGTTATAAACAAGAACAAGCTACTCACACATAAGGCATATGTTACTCAATTGTTTTAAAAGGAGATTACGTTAAGTGATTAAAACAATGATCTATGGGATCTTTCGAAAATAAGAGACTTGATCATTTGAAATTAGGCAAACTTGAACTTTTGAAAAAGAATGTTGTTACTTGACTTTAAGAAGGAAAGTGTTTTGGTTTAATGCTAAGGCATAATATTACCTTAGTTGTTTTAAAGGGAAAATATGGTATTATTTTAACTGTCTTAAAGGAGCGTTTAAATGTTATGACCATTATCGACACCGCGTCCATGGATGGACCGAATGTATTTCATGTAACGACCATGCCCGGTTCGCATCGTGCCTTACCCCGCACCCTAGCGATACATACATCGAGAGAATCAGAACATACAACATGAGTCATTATACAAGAGATATAATAAATAAACAGCAACCAAAACGGTTGCCTTCAAGATATACATAAAACCCGAACAGCTTTAATCCTTTACAACCTCGCCACAACAGCTTCATGCACCTTTAAGATTTACAACGACTATGACGGGACAGGGCCCCGCCATACCCCTGAATGTACAAGCACCTACAACTCAGGGAACACATACCAAAAGATAAGCCTCCGGAGAAACGAGCTTCCAAAACGCTGAATCGAGATCCTAAGAGCGAGGATCCACGACCGATGCACCTTACCTGCGGCATGAACGCAGCTCAAGGAGGTCGATAACAGTACCAAGTATGTGAAATCTGCATAATATCAGAAATGAAATCATACTAGTCTATATAAAGCAGAGACATGTATGATAACCAAACTACGCTCACAACATAAAACAATCATTACTCTAATATAACTATGGGTCTCACGCCCACAACATCAATCGTGTTCGTGACATGGCCGCATGCCCCTAATATCGTGACGGTGTAGACATGTCCATGATGCAACAATAATACCAATGTCCCATGGCCACATGCCCCGAATCTGCATCGGTGTAGACATGTCCATGTGACCTCAACAACAAGACAACAATCCAAATGGAAGCATACCCGCAGCGCTACGATCGTGTCGATGTCCAAAGGGAAAATAAGACAACATTCCAAATGGACGATACCCGCGCGCCACGATCGTGTCGTGATGTCCAAAGGGAAATCACAAGGCGATAATCAAATGGAAACATACCCGCGCGCCACGATCGCGGTCGAGATATCCAAAGCGATTAACCACAAGACCTTAACCAAAATGGAAGCATACCCGTGCGCTACGCATCGTGTCAGTATGTCCAAAGCGATTAACAACAATAATACTATCAACAGAACGCACTGCGGAATTTCTCCGCCACCGCCAAGACATCCAAGTAAGTTCTCAACTACCAACCGACTCTATCGAGACGCCAGTAACACGTAAAACACAACGCTTGTACAATAAAGGCTATCATCACAAGCATAGGCAAGTTTCACAACAACAAGCATAGGCAAGTTTCACAACAACAAGCATAGGCAAGTTTCACACAACTCAAAGTACTTTCATTTTATGCCAAAGTCCGGGTTTTTAACCCCAAAGTACTACATACGTTAAGTTCTTTTAAAAGAGATCCATTACTGTTATAAAAGTCACCCGATACCAGTAGTATTAGAATGACCAACCCACCTTCTTTTTCAAAATCAAGTAACAACATTCTTTTCCTAAGTTCCAGTTTGCCTAGTTTCAATTACTCAAGCTTCTCATTTTCAAATGGTTTCATAGTTCCCAAACTTAATCACTTGATTCCTTTTAGAACAATTGAGTAACATATGTCATATACGTGAGTAGTTTATTCTTGTTTATAACGATCTTATTACAAAGCCCATGATCTAGAAAACGTAATATCTTTTTGTCTTATCTTAGCTTCTATGCAGATGGAGGTTTCTACTGGTTTTAATACAACACATCATTATTCAATACATTTTCCTTTTATTAACGCCGCAGTTGGTCCTGTCGATACACATTACGATTCCCAAATCAAGAAACATTATCCCTTTAAAGACCAAGTACTCATTACTCACGAATGAGGTTTCACACAAACATCCACATTAAAACAAATAAGTTAAGTCTCTTATCTTATAAGATCAAGTCTCTTAACTTCTAACATCAAGAAACCATTTTCATTTACATAAGGTCGTTATAACTAACTTCCCATAAAGCTATTATAACACCCTATGTTTTAAACCAACCAAAATCACTTAGCACACGTGACGCTCACCGTACTACATAGTTCACAACAATCATGCTAGAAAAGATAGGAAGAGGTTCACATACCTCGCGACGATTTATCGACAATAAGCAAAATGCTCCAAGTACTACAACCTTGCTAGCCCTTTCCACTCTCGAGTAGAATACGCTACTCTTAGTACTTTCACCTATAAAGGTCACAAACGCTCATTAACCCCAAACACAAGTTTCTATCTTTCTAAAGAAAATTAGACTCTCCCCGCAACAACAGAAATCTCCTCCTCTATCGAGGCCGCTACCAAGCCAACCAGTGGGTTTACACGCCTAACCTGACGTACAATTCTACACAAGTCTATCGCAATACACCCTATGTAAATACAGTTCAGTTCAATTCTTTATTCTTCAGGCTTAAGTCAAAAGACATTGCCGAATACTAAGTATAGTTCCATATATAGTATACTTCAACTATATATCCTAACAAACATGTAATTTCCAATTACAATAGAGGAACAAGATAATTACCTCGATAAGCCCAAAACTATCCAAGTTATAATGTCGATCCTGAGCAAGGTTTAGCTCCACTCCGTGCGCTCCAAACCACTCCAAACAACCCTTAGAAGTTCTAACCAACTTCTACTCAAATACTTCAACCAACTATGAAGATTTCCTTAGGGTTTCGGTTTGAGACTAAAAAGGACAAAAGGTAGTATTTCCTGACTCTACGAAAGAGGTATCTTTGGAATACTACAAGGTACAAGGCTAAGGTATTTTGGGCATTATAACAATACTAGGGAGTATTTCTATACCACAACAAGTGGGTATTATACTAAAACAACTAGGCTAGTGGGTACCCTACTAGACCTCACAAGGGAGTGGAGACCTCACGCCAAAGGCCACTTTCGGGGAGAGGAGCTCTTGGACGAGAGTCAACAAGAGGGAGGAGGATTCAAGACTTGGAAACATTTGTGGATGAATGAAGTCTTCACAAAGGGGTATTTATAGCAAACCCAAATGCTAACCAATGGCCAAGATCAAGCCATGTGCAAGGCAAGTGTAAGGCCTTGATCAAGCCAAGTGCACCCTAACCCCTACTCCACAAAACATGGCACAAGACAAGCCACAAAACAAGGCCAAAACAAGGCACAAAACAAGGAACCAATTGGCCAAAACGTGAGCCAAAAGATCAAGCCAATTCGAACCACATCTTCCACTGACGCCCACTTGCTTCCAATGTGAGGTGACACACGTCACCCTCCCGTTGGTCCAAAATGTTTCGTCTCTCGAAAAATCCGCAAAAATTAAAAAGGACATAGCCGGAATTTTCCTACGAAAGTCGGAAACGCTTCGTTAAAAACGACTCTAACCGGGTGTTGTGCACAAAGGTCATTCGGCCAAGCCACCTAGGCGGGGGTGACACGTGTCACCCTCCTATTGGCCCAAAATAAAACATCTTCCGAAAATATCCACAATGGCCAAAATCTCGAAAACAAAGTGGGCCCCACAAAACCGTAAATTTCTCCCGTGGGCCCCACGTGACCATTTCCAAAAATAAAATCTCAAAATTCTAATATAATCTATGAAGTCCAAATACCAAATCTTGGAATCCAATTCCCATTAACGAACCTTTTTCTTCACAAATAACCGGAAACTTTTCCGTCGAAAACTCACATCTTTCTTTCTTTTCAAAATTTCTGCCGTACGCTCGCACGTACGTCCTCACATACATACCCTGCAACTACGGGGTATAACATTTCACTCGACTACCGCGTTCATGAGATGAACCGGGAATGTATTTCACTCGACTACCGCGTCCATGGGATGGACCGGGAATGTATTTCACTCGACTACCGCGTTCATGAGATGAACCGGGAATGTATTTCACTCGACTACCGCGTTCATGAGATGAACCGGGAATGTATTTCACACGACTACCGAGTCCATGAGATGGGCCGGGAATGTATTCCATACGATGCGACACTGGGTCCTTGAGATGGGCCGAGACATATTATACGTATCACACGATTTATACCTAGACTGCCTGCAGTGATGAAGGAGTTCCACGGGCATGAGGGATGACTTCAAGGGTGTGAGTCCCTGACTTGACATGACTACTTTTATGTTGTAAACTGTAGTTTGGCTATCATACATGTCTCCTGTGTTATATAGACTGTCATGATTTCATTTACGATTTCGGGCCACATACTTGGTACTGTCAGATCGACTCCTTCTCGGGGCTGCGTTCATGCCGCAAGTAGAGGTACATCGGCCAGATCCTCACCATAGGATCACGCAACAGATTGGAAGCCCCGCTTCTCCGAGGCTTATCTTGTGGTATGTTACCCCGAGTCCAGAGGTTCTTGTACATCTGTGGTATGGCGGGCCCCGTCCCGTCATAGTTGTTGTCACTTTCTTAGAGGTCCGTAGTATCGCAGTGTGGTTGTAAAGGATGTAACTGCTCAGATTCTCAGATATACGCAAGAAGGCAACCGCTTTGGCCGGGCCTGTTTTTTTTATCATATCTCTTGTTTCATGTTCATGTTTTTTATTTCCGCTGATTTTCTCTGATGTTGTATCACTAGGGTGCCCGGGGTAAGGCACCAGTCACGGGCCCCGGAACGGGTCGTGACATTAAGAGACTTGATCTCAAAAGATAAGCGACTTGACTTAATTGAATTGATATGAATTTTGTTAATAAATGTGAAACCTCATTCGTGAGTAATGAGTACTTAGTTTTTAAAAGGAATAATGTTTTACTGATTTCGGAAATCAGAATAAGTATCGAACGAACCACTGCAGCGTTAATAAAGGGAAATGTATTGACTAATTAAGTATTATTAAAACCAGTAGAAACCTCCATCTGCATGTGCTAAGATGAGACAAAATAATATTACATTTCCTAGATCATGGCTGCTTTAATAAGATTGTTATAAACAAGAATAACCTACTCACACATAAGGCATATGTTTCTCAAATTGTTTTAAAAGAGAATTATCTTATTAAGTGATTAAGACTATGAACTACGAAACCCTTCGAAAATGAGAAACTTGAGTATTTGAAATTAGGCAAACTTGAACTTTTGGAAAAGAATGTTGTTACTTGACTTTAAGAAGGAAAGTGTTTTGGTTTAAAAGAAGGGCATAATGTTACCTTAGTTGTTTTAAAAGGAAAATATGGTATTACCTTAATCTGTCTTAAAAGAGCGTTTAAATGTTATGACCACACGATACCGCGTCCATGAGATGGACCGGGAATGTATTTCACTCGATACCGCGTCCATGAGATGGACCGGGAATATATTTCACTCGATACCGCGTCCATGAGATGGACCGGGAATGTATTTCATGCGATACCGAGTTCATGGGATGAATCGGGAATGTATTTCACACGACACCGCGTTCATGGGATGAACCGGGAATGTATACCACCTGATTTGATACCGAGTCCTTGAGTATGGACCGGGAATGTATTCCATACGATTTCACCTCGGGTCCATGAGATGGGCCGAGACATGTTACACGTATCACATGACTTATACCTAGACTGCCGGCAGTGAGGAAGAAGTTCCACGGGCATGAGGGAAGACTTTGAGGGCGTGAGTCCCTGACTTAACATGACTGCTTTATATATTGTGAACGGTAGTTTTGTTATCATACATGTCTCCTGTTGTGTTTTAGACTGTTATGATTTCATTTACGATTTTTCGCTTCATATACTGTACTGCCAGATCGACTCCTTGGGCCGTTCATCGCCGCAGTAGAGGTACACCGTTGTTGATCCTCGCCATAGGATCACGCCAACAGATTAGGAAGCTCCGTTTCTCCGGAGGCTTATCTTTTGGTATGTTTCCCTGAGTTGTAGGTTCTTGTACATTCAGGGGTATGGCGGGGCCCTGTCCCGTCATAGTTGTTACTTTCTTAGAGGTCTGTAGTACTGTTGTGGGCAGGGTTTGTAAAAGGGATGTAACTGTTCAAAAATTTCTGTATATATGCAAGAAGGCAACCGTTTTGGTTGGCCTGTTTTATTATCTTATCTCTTGTTTCATGTCTGTATGTTTTATATTCCGCTGATTTCTCTGATGTATGACTACTTGGGTGCCCGGGTAAGGCACCAGTCACGGGCCCCGGAACGGGTCGTGACATTCGTTTTGTGACTGAAGGGAAGTATAGTAGTATTTCTGGGCTTTTAGTATAGGGGTAACCTTGGAATACTACAAGGTATTTGGGCCAAGGTATTTTGGAATAGTAACAATACTTGGAGAATACTTTTCTACCAAGGGGGGGGGGGGTATTTCACGAGAACAACTAGGAAAAAGGGGGGGGATGTTTCGGCCAAGGCTTCACAAAGGGGGAGGGGGTGTTTCGGCTAGCTCTACGAGGGAGGGGGGGAGGCTTGGACGAAAACTACAACTAAGAGGGGGAGGATTTTAATACTTGGAAAATGTTTGTGGATGAAGAAGTCTTCAACTAAGGGGGGGTATTTATAGGCCAATCAATGGCCAAGATTAAGGCAAGTTGAGGGCAAGTGGATGGTGGGGATTTGGGCAAGTGTACCTTATCCATCTACCACAAAAATATCACAAAAATATCCTACCTAATCCTTGACCAAAAACGTGCCAAGAATGCCCACAATGCCGTCACTGAGGTGACACTTGTCACCCTCTCGTTGGTCCAAAATATTTCATCTCTCGGAAAAATCCGCAAAAATAATAAATGTCGCAACCGTAATTTTCCCTTCGCAAGGTTCGGAAAACTTTTCGTCGGAAAACAATTCTTTTCGGGGGTTGTGCACAAATTTTTCGTCCCTTGCCTAACTTAAGGCTTAAACTTTTGTACGTACGCCCTCACGTACATACTCTGGAAATACGGGGTCTAACAGTTAAGGGAGACTATGCCGAAATGTTAGTAGGAGAGACCTATTATGAACATTCGGGGACAAATGTTTCTAAGGAGGGAAAAATGTTACACCCCGTAATTCCAGGGCATAAATGAGAACACAAGTTAGGAACTAAGACTTGAATGTTGGAAGGAAAGAATATTCACATTTTCTCTAAGGAATAATTTTGGATACAAATACGTGTGACGACGAGAAGTAGCACTAGTATTGTTACACCCCGTAAGTCCAGGACATGTATAAGAGAATGTACGTAAGGAATCAAGACTTGGAAATTGGTACAAAAGGAAGAATTGTTTTTCCGACGGAAAATCTTCCGAACGTCGGAAAGGAAAAATGTTCGTTGAGGAGAATTAGATTCTCAAAATGCATTATTTGAAGAATATGGAACTTATTAACATTATGGAAATTTATTTTTACGGATTTGGTCATGTGGGGCCCACCCGAGGAATTTTACGTTTTGCGGGGCCCACGAGGGTTACAGAATTTTATGGACGAATGAGAGGGCGACATGTGGCACCCCCACATATGGTCTTGGACGATTATGGTAAGGTTAGAATGGTCATTTGACCATTGTGGATGATAAGACTTGCTAGCTTGATATTATTGACCAAGTCAACTTGCCACTTGTGTAGTTATCCAAGTGTACTTTATCCAAGCCACACAATTGTTATAATCTAAGCCTTCCATTGTGTTATATATACACTACACTAGTGCAAGACAGGGTCTTCAACACTTAGAAAATTTCACAACATTTCTTGTCTCCTTAAGTGCTCTCGGCTTTGATGAAAGTTCCACACAAAAAATTTTAGTTTGTGATCCATTATTCACAAGACTTAAACCCAAGGTTCCTAAGGGTTTTGTAAGGATATCTCAATAGAAGGATTTCGGAAAAACGACGTTTTCACGTTAGTCGCAAGGCGAAAACCTATGTAGTTTTCCTAGTTTTGGATTGGAAATGGAAGAGAAGTTGGTTGTGAACTTCTAAAGGCTTCAAATAGCGGATTGGAGCGTAAAGGAAAGGAGCTAAGAATTGCTAAGGAGCGACTTTGAATCTTGGAAATTTTAAGGGCTTGTAAAGGTATATATTTTGTCGTTTTAGCAATTAAAGTTTACTTATTGTTGTAGCTATGGATATTAGCAAGCATGAGATATATAGTATGAAGTTTGATAAGTATATTGGCTATTGGAACCCTAATCCGAAAACTAGCATGTTTAGCCTTAAGATTACAATTCAAGTTGATTATTAGTTTAAGTCGTCGCATGTTGTATAAAGAAGGAAATTGTAGTTGTTGAAGTTGTCTATGACTATATAACATGTTTGACCTAAGAACTTGGATTGAAAAGAATTGGTAAGGACTTAGGATTGGTTATAAGTTGGCCGAGAATGGCTTGGATTTTAAACTACTTGGTATGAATTGTGGGGCGGAATTTTACACGTATTGTAAGGCATGTAATCCCTTTGATTGGTTGGTATGTTGAGCCTTAAATGTGGCATGTTTGGTTATTGTATTCGGCCTTGAAAAAGGTGGCAAAGTATGTAGAAACAAAGGAAGTGCTGCCCGATTTTCCGTAGAATAAGAGACCGTATACTTAGTATTATTCTACGTTAGAAACTAGAAATTGATAGTCATGTTGTGACCATTATAGGTTGACAATTCTACGACGCGTATTCGCTTAGCTTGTGGATTTAGCCGAAAAGGTATGTGAACTATCTCCTCTTCTAGCATGATTCCTTAAGATAAAGAAAGTATGTCCTACTCCTTAAATGATCCATTCCTTGGTTGTATTTGGATTGCCTAAAATAGAATTTGTTCTATGTACTTCCTTGATTGTACTTTGATGTTTAAATTGTAAGTTGTATAATCCATTGCCTTAGTGAAGTTTGGATTCTTAAGAGTGAAAGTATTTTACTTAAAGTACATAACGTCTTGAAAAGGAAGTGGTTTCCAAACCTTTTGGCTAGTGCCTTAGTTCCAAAACCTAAGGGTTGTTATAATGACTTTAGGGGAGTTAAAAGAGTGATTTACTTGAGGTTTAAAAGTAGAAGAAACTTGTTTTCTAAATATTAAGAGACTTGAAGTATTTTGAAAGTTAAGAACTTGATTTGTTAGTATGTGATACTTGGTTTTAAAAGTATAAGTCTCTTGGTTATAAAAGGAATGGATATGTCTAAAACCATAAAGGGTTATAACGGCTTTATGGGAAGTTGGTTATAACGGCTTTATGGAAGGTTAAGAAAGTTGTCTATTTTGATTAATGGGCATAAGTTGCCTAGATTGTGAAAATTTGAAGTTACTTGATTTCAAGCTTTGAAATGAGTTTCCTAAAAGTGTAGTAACTTACTTTGAAAAATAGACACACCTTGATACTACGGGTGTTAGTATCTTGGGGTTTTACATAAAAAGGAGTCTTTTGAAAAGAATGTACGTACGTAGTACTTTGGCTTGTTTAATTGAGAATTATTCTATGTGTGCCTTGATAAGTACTTTGGCTTGTTTAATTGAGAATTATTCTATGTGTGCCTTGATAAGTACTTTGGCTTGTTTAATTGAGAATTATTCTATAAGTGCCTTGAGTTTATAAAATGAAAGTCTATAGATTTTATGAACTTGTCTATGTGTCTTTGGTGATAGCCTTTGAGTGCAAGTATTATGTTTTATTACGCCGCGACTCTCGGTTGGAGGTCTACCGTCTTGTTGTAAGATTACTTGACGCATCTACGCTGATGGGATTCCACGTATGCTTCCATTATTTGTATTACTCCTCGACATGCTTATACGATGTGGGATTCCGGCACGTGACTGCGAGGCGTTAGATTCGGTTGTTTGTATTACCCCATGGTCATGCTTATACGATGTGGGATTCCGGCACGCGACCACGGGATATTGTTATTCCATGGATTAGCCCTCCATGAGATTTAGTGACGTAGGATGGATCCGTAGTTAGCTTTCGTACTTTCCCCGTCGGGTCGACGCAGATAGCTCGTAGTTGGCTTTCGTGATTGCTCGCCGCTGCATCGCACAGTTTGGTACGGTAGACTCCGGTAGATAGCTTTCCCACTTGCCCCACTCATATCTCGTGACGACAGGCTGGATCTGGTAGTTAGCTTTCGTACTTGCCCCCGTCAGTTGTTGACGCAGGCTGGATCTGGTAGTTAGCTTTCGTACTTGCTCCGCCGCTTTATGACGCAGCCGGATCTCGTGGTTCGTTTTCCTACTGCCCGCATGCTTTTAGGACACAGGTGGGACTTGGTGTTCATGTATGCCTATTGGTGTTATATTATATCATGGACTGCCGGCAGTGAGGAAGGATGTTACACCCCGTATTTACAGGACATGTTTTAAGAACGTACGTGAGAACTCGTAAGTGTTAAAATTTGAGACTTGTAAAAGTTTATCGGAAATTATGAATTTGTCGGAAAACGTATTATTATGACGAATGGGAGGGCGACACGTGTCACCCCCCCTTTAGAGAGCTTGGACGAAATGCCATGGACTAAATGGTCATTTGACCTTTGGTAGGATGATTAAGTCTTGCAACTTGTAGCATGAGAGAATTGACCAAGTCAATGACCCCACTTAGACTTGATATTTAGTAGAAACTCATCCAAACCTCACAAGTGTTCTAATCTACACCCTCCAATGTTTTATATATTCATCCACATTGCAAGACTAGTTTCATACTTAGAAAAATTTCCACAAATATTGTGCTACACCTTGTGGCTCTCGCCAAGCTCACGCCAAGAAGAAATTTTGTTTGTTCCATGTCCACTAATCTTCCCACTTTACACCAAGGTTCCGAAGTGTAGTGTAAGCAGATCTCAATAGAAACATCTCGGAAAAAGATAGTTTTCTGTTAGTCAGAAAGTGAAAACCTAGTGGCTTTCTAGGTTTTGGATCGAGGTTTGAAGGAAAGTTGTTGGTATTGTTCTAAGGGTCTCAAGTAGCGGATTGAAGTGTCTTGAAGAGTCTCTAAGTTGCTAGGGAGCGACTTCGGATTTGGAATTGGATTAAGAATCGTTGAGGTATAATCTTGTTCTTTGAAAGTATTACAAGATTATTTATTTTGTTGTTAGCTTTACTTGTTGCTAGCATGAAGTATGTGTTGATTTTTATAAGGATTATAGATCGATTGTAGTCTTGGAAATTCGAAATGAAATGTAGGCCATGTTAAGATGGATTACAATTTGATCGTTATTAGAAATCGTCGCATGTTACTTACTTAAAGATTTTGGTTGTTATAATCAAATGCGACTTGATATCATGTTATGCTACCAATTTGGATTGAAATGGAAATTGGATAAGAATTGGTATTGTTGAACTCAAGGTGGCCGAAATTGTACTTATAGTTGTAATAGTTTGTTATTCATTTGTATCGACTACCTTATAGATTGTGGTGAGCCAATTGGGGCTGTTTGGTTATTGTATTCGGCCTTGAAAAAGGTGGCATAGTAGTAGAAGCAAAGGAGGTGTTGTCCGATTTTCCGTAGAATTTGGCGACTTAGCACTTAGAATATTCTACGCTCAAAGAGGTTAATGGACGATTGTGACCATGATAGAGTGAAGAACTAAGTATAGCGTATCCTACTTGAAGAATGGGATAGCTCAAGGTTGAAGTACTTTGGAGCATTTTGCTACTTGTCGACAATCGTCGCGAGGTATGTGAACCTCTTCCTTCCTTTGGCATGATTTTATGTATGGAATATACCTGTGGTATCATTTCATGTTTCCTGTTACTCTTAGAAGTTAAGAGGTAGTTGTGTGATCTACTCTATGTAGAACTTTTCCTATCTTTAAGCATGACTAGTTGCACGTATGTAGTACGGTAGACGTACAAGACTTTGACATTCTTTGCTAGCCTTATAAAATGCCAAGTCGGGTGAGTTAGGAAGTTAACTCACTTCTTTGAAAATATTAAGGATGTCTTAAGTCTTAGTAAAGTTAAGGGACTTGAAGAGTTTTGAAGTATGTGATACTTGTTCCGCTTAAACGTATAAGTCCCTTGGATAGGAAATTGTTTTTGACTAAGGCATAAAGTGAATATAACGGCTTTATGGGAAGTTAGTTATATTTGCTTTATGGAAAGATAAATGACTTGTTTTTAATGAAAAGGCAACTTGATTTTAAGGCATCAATTGCCTAAGGTTTTATAATAAAAGGAGTCACTTGAGTTCAAAAGGTTAAGAGACTAATTGTATTTTTGAAAGTTAAGAGAATTGATTTGAAAGTATTTAATACTTGGTTTCAAAAAGTAGAAGTCTCTCGTTATAAAAGAATGAGTTGTCTAAAACTACAAAGCGGTTATAACGCTTTATGGGAAGTCGTTATAACGGCTTTATGGAAGGTTAAAAGAATGGTTTTCTTCAAGAATGTAAGTAATGAGATGATTTGAAATAAAGAAGCGGCAAACCGCTTTTAAGGTACCATTGCTTAAGGTTTTAAGAAAGAAGTCACTTGTTTTGTAGTTCTGAATTGTATTTCTAAAAAGGTATTGTGACTTGTCTTGAAAGGTGGATAGACTTGATACTATAGTTGTTAGTATCCGCGTGATACCTTACGCGCACTATATGACATTATCGACCCAGAACGGGCCGGCAAAGATACCTTACGCGCACTATATGACATTATCGACCCGTGAACGGGCCGGCAAGATACCTTACGCGCACTATATGACATTATATGACATTATCGACCCGTGAATAGGCCGGCAAAGATACCTTACGCGCACTATATGACATTATCGACCCAGAACGGGCCGCAAGATACCTACGCGCACTATATGACATTATCGACCCGTGATCGGGCGGGCGATACCTTTACGCGCACTACGTGACTTGATTGCGTCCCGCATCGGTAGTGTAGAGTGCCCTCTCCTAAAAGGGCCTGATTATAATTATGAAAGATAAGTAAGTTATACAAGAATGAACTTAATGATTTTTCCTAATCACGACGTAAGAACGTGGCTATAGCTTTTATCGAGAATGAAAAAGATAATAAGTGCGATTAAGTTCATAAGTGGTAATGACACGGCAGATCCGTATGTATTTTTATACTTGTCCTTGTCATTCTTTTGTACGCTTATGATCCGCATCAGACGTTATTTCTGCTCCATATTCTGCACTGTTAGATCGACTTCTTCTGGCCGTTCATGCCCGCAGTTTTAGGTACCTGTGTCGCGATCCTCGCCTTAGGATCTCGGTCGCTTTTTGAGAAAGCTCCATTTGCTCCGAGGCTTAGCCCTTGGTACTGTTCCCGAGGTAGTAGATTCATGTATATTCGTGGTATGGCGGCCCCGTCCCGCCACGCTTGTTACGTTAAAACTCTTAGAGGTCTGTAGTCACATTTTGTGGGTCAGTTTGTAAAGAAATGAGGCAACTAATTCGGTTGTATATATTTATGTCCAGGAAGGTAGCCCTATCGGCTAACCTGTTGTTTTACTTCTGTTGTTTTATATTATTAGGTTCATGTATGTTCCGCTGATTATCTCTGATGTATACGTAGCGGTGCCTGTGTAGGGCACCGCCGCGTCCCGGTCGGGTCGTGACAAAAGTGGTATCGTGAGCGCTAGTCCTCTGAAAGTGTCTACAGACCGTGTCTAATTGAGTCTTGATTATCGGTGTCAGGCACCACATCTATAATCGTGAGGTCGCAGGACATTTAGGATTGGTTTCATTCTTCTCTTTCTAAGATCGCAAGAGAGCCGCCTTATTAGGTCAATCCTCTCCGACCTATTCTTATGAAATGCTTATGCCTCCTGGCAAGCGAGGAGTCGCCAGAGGTACACAGAGGGTTACCAGACTCGGCACGCACTATGCCCGAGGTAGTAGGCGGGCAATGAGTTCACCACGCCAAGACAGAGAGGAGCCGAGAGCGGCAGTAGCTCCAGAGGTTCCAGTACCCGAGCCTCCAGTCCCGCAGCCAGGGGCAGAGTTTAGAGATTATGGAGAGCAGATCGTGCTATTGATCGACATAGTGTTAGGGCAACGATGTGAGCAGTGTAGCTAACCCTGAGCCGATGGGCCATGAATCCGGATTTTCTCGGTTGTCATCCGCCCGAAGTTTTATGGTTCGAGGTCCGGCGAGGATCCGCAGAGTTCGCTCGGCAGCCTACAGGACTATGCAGGTTCTTAAGGCTTCGGAGACAGAGTCTGTTATACTAGCCTCTACCGGTTACGCGATATTGCGTTGAACTGGTTTGAGTCTTGGGTGCTGACGAGAGGGGATGATGCTCTTCCACCGCTGGGAGGAGTTCACAGAGGCCTTTATGGATCACTTTTGCCTCCCGAGATGAGGAGGCCCCAGAGATAGATTTTTGACCTTGAGGCGTAATGGAAGGACTATCGTGAGTATAGCCCGAGTTTGACTCCTTGGCCAGTACGCGCACACCATTGTAGCTAACATGGCGGATAGAGTTCATCGTTATGTGACGGGCTAGACCGTCATATGATTAACGATGCTTGGGGTGGCTCTTCACCGGTATGGACATTGCTAGACGCAGCCTATGCGCAGGGATAGAGGATAGAGAGAGGAGGATCAATTTGACTCGTGCCAGCCCAAGAGGCCAAGACATCGTGGTCTCAGAGCGCTTTTAGAGGCGACACCTCAAGAGCAGACTAGGTCTACATTGCAGCAAAGACCGAGTGCTCTTCCACGCTTTTCCGGCGAGGGTTTTCACGACCACTGAATGCAGGAGCCGGCCAGTCTCTAGAGCTTCGAGTCTCGGGGAGACGGGGTTCCAGATACGAGGCCACCTTTGCCTCCATGCGCCCAAATGTGGTAGGTTACATTCTGGGTATGTCGCAGACGGTGCTTGTTTTTCTTGTGGTCGCCTAGGCCATATGTTAAGAGAATGTCCTTATGAGGGGTCCCGTGGGACAACACCTTCATCGGATCGGGCGGGTTCTTCGCCTTCAATAGCTAGACAGATGTTCATGCACCGATAAAGCCGCAGAGGTCATGGTGGAAGTTCCACTTTAGCGGTCCCTTTGAACCGCCTATACGGTTTCGTATGTCCTTGACCCTTTAGAAACTTGTATGCATGATAAAGTTGTGGTATGTTTAAGTTTTATGAACAGATTATATTGAGACTATGTATATGTTAGAAGGAGTTGGAAGTACGAAAAGATAATCTCTTTTGGGCTTATGATGGACGGATAAGCATGTGCGAGGTACTAGGGCCATGTGTGGCATTATTAGTATGTCGGGATTGTGAAAGGAAATTATGTCGCCAATTATAAGTTTGACTCCGAAAAGAACATTCGGGGACGAATGTTTCTCAGGGGGGAAGAATGTTACACCCCGTATTTACAGGACATGTTTTAAGAACGTACGTGAGAACTCGTAAGTGTTAAAATTTGAGACTTGTAAAAGTTTATCGGAAATTATGAATTTGTCGGAAAACGTATTATTATGATTTAACGGAGGCGACACGTGTCACCCCCCCCCCTTTAGAGAGCTTGGACGAAATGCCATGGACTAAATGGTCATTTGACCTTTGGTAGGATGATTAAGTCTTGCAACTTGTAGCATGAGAGAATTGACCAAGTCAATGACCCCACTTAGACTTGATATTTAGTAGAAACTCATCCAAACCTCACAAGTGTTCTAATCTACACCCTCCAATGTTTTATATATTCATCCACATTGCAAGACTAGTTCCATACTTAGAAAAATTTCCACAAATATTGTGCTACACCTTGTGAGCTCTCGCCAAGCTCACTCCAAGAAGAAATTTTTTTTGTTCCATGTCCAATAATCTTCCCACTTTAAACCAAGGTTCCTAAGTGTAGTGTAAGCATATCTCAATAGAAAAATCTCGGAAAAAGATAGTTTTCGGGTTAGTCGCAAAGTGAAAACCTAGTGGCTTTCTAGGTTTTGGATTGGAGGTTTGAAGGAAAGTTGTTGGTATTGTTCTAAGGGTCTCAAGTAGCGGATTGAAGTGTCTTGAAGAGTCTCTAAGTTGCTAGGGAGCGACTTCGGATTTGGAATTGGATTAAGAATCGTTGAGGTATAATCTTGTTCTTTGAAAATATTACAAGATTATTTATTTTGTTGTTAGCTTTACTTGTTGCTAGCATGAAGTATGTGTTGATTTTTATAAGGATTATAGATCGATTGTAGTCTTGGAAATTCGAAATGAAATGTAGGCCATGTTAAGATGGATTTTTGATCGTTATTAGAAATCGTCGCATGTTACTTACTTAAAGATTTTGGTTATTATAATCAAATGCGACTTGATATCATGTTATGCTACCAATTTGGATTGAAATGGAAATTGGATAAGAATTGGTATTGTTGAACTCAAGGTGGCCGAAATTGTACTTATAGTTGTAATAGTTTGTTATTCATTTGTATTGGACTACCTTATAGATTGTGGTGAGCCAATTGGGGCTGTTTGGTTATTGTATTCGGCCTTGAAAAAGGTGGCATAGTAGTAGAAACAAAGGAGGTGCTGTCCGATTTTCCGTAGAATTTGGCGACTTAGCACTTAGAATATTCTACGTCAAGTAAGAGGTTAATGGACGATTGTGACCATGATAGGTTGAAGAACTAAGTATAGCGTATCCTACTTGAAGAATGGGATAGCTCAAGGTTGAAGTACTTTGGAGCATTTTGCTACTTGTCGACAATCGTCGCGAGGTATGTGAACCTCTTCCTTCCTTGGCATGATTCTATGTATGGAATATACCGTGGTATCATTTCATGTTTCCTCGTTACTCTTAGAAGTTAAGAGGTAGTTGTGTGATCTACTCTATGTAGAACTTTTCCTATCTTTAAGCATGACTAGTTGCACGTATGTAGTACTGTAGACGTACAAGACCTTGACATTCTTTGCTAGCCTTATAAAATGCCAAGTCGGGTGAGTTAGGAAGTTAACTCACTTCTTTGAAAATATTAAGGATGTCTTAAGTCTTAGTAAAGTTAAGGGACTTCAAGAGTTTTGAAGTATGTGATACTTGTTCCGCTTTAAACGATAAGTCCTTGGATAGGAAATTGTTTTTGACTAAGGCATAAAGTGAATATAACGCTTTATGGGAAGTTAGTTATATTTGCTTTATGGAAAGATAAATGACTTGTTTTTAATGAAAAGGCAACTTGATTTTAAGGCATCAATTGCCTAAGGTTTTATAATAAAAGGAGTCACTTGAGTTCAAAAGGTTAAGAGACTAATTGTATTTTTGAAAGTTAAGAGAATTGATTTGAAAGTATTTAATACTTGGTTTCAAAAAGTAGAAGTCTCTTGGTTATAAAAGGAATAAGTTGGTCTAAAACCATAAAGGGTTATAACGGCTTTATGGGAAGTTGGTTATAACGGCTTTATGGAAGGTTAAAAGAATGGTTTTCTTCAGTAATGTAAGTAATGAGATGATTTGAAATAAAGAAGGGCAAACTGTTTTTAAGGTACCAGTTGCTTAGGGTTTTTAAGAAAGAAGTCACTTGTTTTGTGTTCAGAATTGTATTTCTAAAAGGTATTGTGACTTGTCTTGAAAGGTGGATAGACTTGATACTATAGTTGTTAGTATCCGGCGGATACCTTTACGCGCACTATATGACATTATCGACCCGTATGGGCCGCAAGATACCTTTACGCGCACTATATGACATTATCGACCCAGAACGGGTCGCAAGATACCTTTACGCGCACTATATGACATTATCGACCCAGAACGGGCCGGGTAGTATACCTTTACGCGCACTATATGACATTATCGACCGTGAATAGGCCGGGCAAAGATACCTTTACGCGCACTATATGACATTATCGACCCAGAACGGGCCGCAAGATACCTTTACGCGCACTATATGACATTATCGACCCGTGATCGGGCCGCAAGATACCTTTACGCGCACTACGTGACTTGATTGCGTCCCGCATCGGGGTAGTGTAGTGCCCTTCTAAAAGTGGCCGGATTATACTTATGAAAGATAAGTAAGTTATACAAGAATGAACTTAATGATTTTTCCTAATCACGTACGTAAGAATGTGGCTATAGCTTTTATTGAGAATGAAAAAGATAATAAGGTGCGATTAAGTTCATAAGTGGTAATGACACGGCAGATCCGTATGTATTTTTATACTTGTCGTTGTCATTCTTTGTACGCTATGATCTGTTTATCAGACGTTATTTCTGTTCCATATTCGCACTGTTGTTATCGACTTCTTCTGGGCCGTTCATGCCCGCAGGTTTTAGGTACCAGTGTGGCGATCCTTGCTCTTAGGATCTCGATCGCTGAGAGAAAGCTCCATTTGCTCCGAGGCTTAGCCCTTGGTACGGTGTTCCACGAGGTAGTAGATTCATGTATATTCAGGTATGGCGGGCCCCGTCCCGCCACGCTTGTTACGTTAAAACTATTAGAGGTCCGTAGTCACATTTTGTGGGTCGCTTTGTAAAGAAACGAGGCAACCGCTTGTTGTATATATTTATGTCGGCGAAGGTAGCCCTATCGGCTAACTCGTTGTTTTACTTCGTTGTTTTATTTTATAAGGTTCATGTATGTTCACTGATTATCTCGATGTATACTGTAAGGGTGCCTGTGTAGGGCACCGCGATCCCGGGTCGGGTCGTGACAAAAGTGGTATCGAGCGATTAGTCCTCGGAAAGTGTCTACGCATCGTGTCTAGTAGAGTCTTGATTATCGGTGTGTTGTGCACCACATCTATAATCGTGAGGTCACAGGACATTTAGGATTGGTTTCCATTCTTCTCTTTCTAAGATCGTGCAAGAGAGTCGTCTTATTAGGTTGAATCCTCTCGACCTATTCTTATGAAATGATTATGCCTCCTGGCGCGACCGTGGCCCGAAGGCGAGCAGCAGGAGTCGCTAGAGGTACACGAGGGTTACCAGACTCGGCACGACTATGCACGAGGTAGTAGGCGGGCAGCGAGTTCACCACGCCGACAGACAGAGGAGCCAAGAGCGGCAGTAGCTCCAGAGGTTCCGGTACCCGAGCCTCCAGTTCCGCAGCCAGGGGCAGAGTTTAGAGATTATGGAGAGCAGATCAGGCTTTTGACTGACATAGTGGTAGGGCAGCGCCGGCAGGAGCAGGTAGCTAACCCTAGAGCTGACAGTTTGCGGATCCGGGATTTTCTGGGTTGTCATCCGCCCGAGTTTTATGGTTCGAGGTCTGAGGAGGATCCACAGGAGTTCATTCGGCAGCTACAGCGGACTATGCAGGTTCTTAGGGCTTCGAAGACAGAGTGCATTATACTAGCCTCTTACCGGTTACGCGATATTGCGTTGAACCGGTTTGAGTCATGCCGACGAGAGGATGATGCTCTTCCACCGTTTGGGACGAGTGCACAGAGGCCTTTAGCGATCACTTGTCGCCTCCTGAGATGAGGAGCGCCCGCCTAGATAGATTTTTGACCTTGAGGCAGAATGGAAGGACTATCAGGGAGTATAGCCTGGAGTTTGACTCCTTGGCCAGGCATGCGCACACCATTGTAGCTAACATGGCGGATAGAGTTCATCGTTATGTGATGGGGCTAGACCGTCATATGATTACTGCATGCTTGGGGGTGGCTCTTCAGCCAGGGATGGATATTGCCAGAATGCAGGCGTATGCGCAGGGGATAGAGGATAGAGAGAGGAGGATCAATTTGACTCGAGCCAGCCCAAGAGGCTAAGACATCGTGGTCTCAGAGCGCTTTTAGAGGCGATACCTCATCACAGACTAGGTCTACATCGCAGCCAAGACCGAGTGCTCTTCCACGCTTTTCGGCGAGTGTTTTCACGACCACGGAATGCAGGAGCCGGTCAGTCTCTAGAGCTTCGAGTCTCGGGAGATGGGGTTCCAGATACGAGGCCACCTTTGCCTACGCGCCCGATGTGGTAGGTTACATTCGGGGGTATGTCGCGCCAGTACGGGTGCTTGTTTTTCTTGTGGTCGTCTATGCCATATGTTAATAGAATGTCCTTATAGAGTGGGTCCTGGTGGGACAACACACCATCGGATCGATTCTGGGTTCTTCGCCTTCAATAGCTAGACAGGATGTTCATGCACCGATAGGCCGTGGCAGAGGTCATGGTGGAAGTTCCCAGCTTTAGCGGTCCTTTGAACCGCCTATATGGTTTCAGGTATGTCCTTGACCCTTTAGAAACTTGTATGCATGATAAAGTTGTGGTATGTTTAAGTTTTATGAACAGATTATATTGAGACTATGTATATGTTAGAAGGAGTTGGAAGTACGAAAAGATAATCTCTTTTGGGCTTATGATGGACGGATAAGCATGTGCGAGGTACTAGGGCCATGTGTGGCATTATTAGTATGTCGGGATTGTGAAAGGAAATTATGTCGCCAATTATAAGTTTGACTCCGAAAAGAACATTCGGGGACGAATGTTTCTCAGGGGGGAAGAATGTTACACCCCGTATTTACAGGACATGTTTTAAGAACGTACGTGAGAACTCGTAAGTGTTAAAATTTGAGACTTGTAAAAGTTTATCGGAAATTATGAATTTGTCGGAAAACGTATTATTATGACGAATAGGAGGGCGACACGTGTCACCCCCCCCCTTTAGAGAGCTTGGACGAAATGCCATGGACTAAATGGTCATTTGACCTTTGGTAGGATGATTAAGTCTTGCAACTTGTAGCATGAGAGAATTGACCAAGTCAATGACCCCACTTAGACTTGATATTTAGTAGAAACTCATCCAAACCTCACAAGTGTTCTAATCTACACCCTCCAATGTTTTATATATTCATCCACATTGCAAGACTAGTTTCATACTTAGAAAAATTTCCACAAATATTGTGCTACACCTTTAGGGGCTCTCGGCCAAGCTCACTCCAAGAAGAAATTTTTTTTGTTCCATGTCCAATAATCTTCCCACTTTAAACCAAGGTTCCTAAGTGTAGTGTAAGCATATCTCAATAGAAAAATCTCGGAAAAAGATAGTTTTCGGGTTAGTCGCAAAGTGAAAACCTAGTGGCTTTCTAGGTTTTGGATTGGAGGTTTGAAGGAAAGTTGTTGGTATTGTTCTAAGGGTCTCAAGTAGCGGATTGAAGTGTCTTGAAGAGTCTCTAAGTTGCTAGGGAGCGACTTCGGATTTGGAATTGGATTAAGAATCGTTGAGGTATAATCTTGTTCTTTGAAAGTATTACAAGATTATTTATTTTGTTGTTAGCTTTACTTGTTGCTAGCATGAAGTATGTGTTGATTTTTATAAGGATTATAGATCGATTGTAGTCTTGGAAATTCGAAATGAAATGTAGGCCATGTTAAGATGGATTACAATTTGATCGTTATTAGAAATCGCATGTTACTTACTTAAAGATTTTGGTTGTTATAATCAAATGCGACTTGATATCATGTTATGCTACCAATTTGGATTGAAATGGAAATTGGATAAGAATTGGTATTGTTGAACTCAAGGTGTAAAATTGTACTTATAGTTGTAATAGTTTGTTATTCATTTGTATTGGACTACCTTATAGATTGTGGTGAGCCAATTGGGGCTGTTTGGTTATTGTATTCGGCCTTGAAAAAGGTGGCATAGTAGTAGAAACAAAGGAGGTGCTGTCCGATTTTCCGTAGAATTTGGCGACTTAGCACTTAGAATATTCTACGTTTGAAGTAAGAGGTTAATGGACGTATTGTGACCATGATAGGTTGAAGAACTAAGTATAGCGTATCCTACTTGAAGAATGGGATAGCTCAAGGTTGAAGTACTTTGGAGCATTTTGCTACTTGTCGACAATCGTCGCGAGGTATGTGAACCTCTTCCTTCCTTTGGCATGATTCTATGTATGGAATATACCTGTGGTATCATTTCATGTTTCCTGTTACTCTTAGAAGTTAAGAGGTAGTTGTGTGATCTACTCTATGTAGAACTTTTCCTATCTTTAAGCATGACTAGTTGCACGTATGTAGTACGGTAGACGTACAAGACTTTGACATTCTTTGCTAGCCTTATAAAATGCCAAGTCGGGTGAGTTAGGAAGTTAACTCACTTCTTTGAAAATATTAAGGATGTCTTAAGTCTTAGTAAAGTTAAGGGACTTGAAGAGTTTTGAAGTATGTGATACTTGTTCCGTTTTAAACGTATAAGTCCCTTGGATAGGAAATTGTTTTTGACTAAGGCATAAAGTGAATATAACGGCTTTATGGGAAGTTAGTTATATTTGCTTTATGGAAAGATAAATGAATTGTTTTTAATGAAAAGGCAACTTGATTTTAAGGCATCAATTGCCTAAGGTTTTATAATAAAAGGAGTCACTTGAGTTCAAAAGGTTAAGAGACTAATTGTATTTTTGAAAGTTAAGAGAATTGATTTGAAAGTATTTAATACTTGGTTTCAAAAAGTAGAAGTCTCTTGGTTATAAAAGGAATGAGTTGGTCTAAAACCATAAAGGGTTATAACGGCTTTATGGGAAGTTGGTTATAACGGCTTTATGGAAGGTTAAAAGAATGGTTTTCTTCAGTAATGTAAGTAATGAGATGATTTGAAATAAAGAAGGGCAAACTGTTTTTAAGGTACCAGTTGCTTAAGGTTTTTAAGAAAGAAGTCACTTGTTTTAGAAGCCGGTAATTGTATTTCTAAAAAGGTATTGTGACTTGTCTTGAAAGGTGGATAGGACTTGATACTATAGTTGTTAGTATCCGGCAAGATACCTTACGCGACTATATGACATTATCGACCAGAATGGGCCGGGCAGTATACCTTTACGGGCACACTATATGACATTATCGACCCAGGAATGGGCCGGGCAGTATACCTTTACGGGCAGACTATATGACATTATCGACCCAGGAATGGGCCGGGCAGTATACCTTTACGGGCAGACTATATGACATTATCGACCCAGGAATGGGCCGGGCAGTATACCTTTACGGGCAGACTATATGACATTATCGACCAAGGAATGGGCCGCAAGATACCTTACGCATACTATATGACATTATCGACCCAGGAATGGGCCGGGCAGTATACCTTTACGGGCAGACTATATGACATTATCGACCCAGGATTGGGCCGGGCAGTATACCTTTACGGGCAGACTATGTGACCTTGATCGCGTCCCAGATTGGGCCGGGTAGTGTAGGTGCCCCTCCTAAAAGGGCCGGATTATACTTATGAAAGATAAGTAAGTTATACAGTAATGAACTTAATGATTTTTCCTAATCATGTACGTAAGAATGTGGCTATAGCTTTTTATTGAGAATGAAAAAGATAATAAGGTGCGATTAAGTTCATAAGTGGTAATGACACGGCAGGATCTGGTATGTATTTTTATACTTGTCCTTGTCATTCTTTTGTACAGTTATGATCTGTTTATCAGACGTTATTTCATTACATATTCTGCACTGTTGTTCCGACTTCGGGCTGCGTTCATGCCCGCAGGTTTTAGGTACCCAGGTTGGCGATCCTTGCTCTTAGGATCTCGGTTCAGTTTTTGAGAGAAAGCTCCATTTGCTCCGGAGGCTTAGCCCTTGGTACGGTGTTCCCTGAGGTAGTAGATTCATGTATATTCAGGGGTATGGCGGGGCCCTGTCCCGCCACAGTTGTTACGTTAAAACTCTTAGAGGTCCAGAGTCACATTTGTGGGTCATTTGTAAAGAAATGAGGCAATCGCTTGGTTGTATATATTTATGTCTGGGAAGGTAGCCCTATCGGCTAACTCGTTGTTTTACTGTTGTTTTATTTTATAAGGTTCATGTATGTTCACGATTATCTCTCGATGTATACTGTAAGTGGTGCCTGTGTAGGGCACCGGCCGATCCCGAGGTCGGGTCGTGACAAAGGATTCCACGGGCATGATTGATATTATGGGCGTGAGACCCATGGTTATATTTTAGTAATGACTTTGAGGGCATGCGTCCCTGACTTGATATGACTGATTATGTATTGTGTACTGTAGGTTGGCTATCATACATGTCTCCTGTTTTGTTTAGACTGTCATGATTTCATTACAGTATTTACTGTTTCACATACTTGGTACATTCTTCGTACTGACCTCCTTCGGGGGGCTGCGTTCATGCCGCAGGTTTAGGTGCAGCTTTGGTGATCTACAGTGTAGGACCGCCGTAGTTTTTGGATAGCTCCCCTGCTCGTGAGTTTATCTTTTGGTATAGATCCTTCAAGATGTGCTTTTGTACAGTTATGGGTACGGCGGGGCCTTGTCCCGTCATAGTTCAGTATAACTCTTAGAGGTCTGTATTCATATGTGGGATTGGACTCATGTACGGTGTAGTGTCTTTTGTTTATGTATATTATATGGCAGCCTTGTCGGCTTTGCCCTTGCACGTACGTTGGTTTTTTTTTTAAAACAATGAGGTGTTATTTAAATTCCGCAGTTTACTTGTGTCTGTTAGGTAGAAGGGTGCCCAGGTAGGGCACCAGTCACGGGCCCGGGGTTTGGGGCGTGACAGAGTGGTATCAGAGCAGTCAGTCCTCGGAATGTCTACAGACCGTGTCTAGTAGAGTCTTGATTATCGGTGTGTTGCGCGCCACACCCATAAACAGGAGGCTACAGGACATTTAGGAGTTGGTTTCTATTCTTCTCACTCTAAGATCGTGCCATAGAGCTGTGTTAGTAAGATAATTCCTCTCTGACGTAATTTTGTGTTACAGTTATGCCTCCGAGGAGGGCAACAGCCGCCCAGAAGGGCAAAAGAGTAGAAGGGGCTACTAGTCAGACTCAAATAGTTGATAGGGCTTATGCCCAGGGTATACCGGATGTTGTGCCGCAGTCGGCGAGTTCTTCTGCGCCAGGTTTTGAGACCCCAGCACCAGAGCCTCCAGTTTATCAGTTAGGAGAAGACTATAGGGTCATGAGGGAAGCAGTTATGTTATTGACCAAGATAGCGGTACAGCTTCATCACAGGAGGTTATTCGGCCGACTGACAGTGTCTGCAGAGTAGAGGCAGCCATGAGATCTGCGTAAGAGGGCTAGACCGGTTGGTTATCCCGGTGAGTTTATGGTCGAGCAGCCTCAGCAGCGAGTGAGATATTCGTCCCATCCTACCCATTACATACCCCCGCAGCCCACATGTTATACCCCGTATTTCCAGAGTATGTACGTGAGGGCGTACGTATAATAATTTAAGCCTAAAGGTGGGCTAGTTTCGAAATTTGTACACAACACCCGATTGGAGTCGTTTTTCGACGAAACGTTTCCACAACTTTCGTAGGGAAAATTCCGGCTATGTCATTTATATTTTTTGCGGATTTTTCCGAGAGACGAAACATTTTGGACCAACGAGAGGGCGACACTTGTCACCCTCTAATTGGAAGGAGTGGACGGCAACAATGGGCCAAGTTGGACGATTTTGTGCCTTTCCCTTGGTCAAGGGTTAGGTAGGATATTTTTGTGGTAGATGGATAAGGTAGCACATGGCTAAATCTTGGCCTTACACTTGCATGGCACTTGGCTTGATCTTGGCCATTGGTTGGCACTTGACCTATAAATACCTCTAGTTGAAGACATTCTTCATCCTCACTGAGCAATCTAAGTCTCAAACTACTCCTCCCTCTTGAGTTTCGCCCACCACACTCCTCCCCTTGGCCAGAGCTTCCTCCCCTTTGTAGTGGTTAGCCGTGGGGTACCCCCCCCCCTAGCCTAGTTGTCTCGTATAAATACCCCCCTTTGTGGTATAGAAATACTCTCCTAGTATTGTTATAATGCCCAAAATACCTTAGCCTTATACCTTGTAGTATTCCAAAAGTTACCTCTTTGCGTAGAGTACGGAAATACTACCTTTTGTCCTTTTAGTCTCAAACCGAAACCCTAAGGAAATCTTCATAGTTGGTTGAAGTATTTAAGTAGAAGTTGGTTAGAACTTCTAAGGGTTGTTTGGAGCGGATTGGAGCGCCCGGAGTAGGAGCTAAACCTTGCTCAGGATCGACATATAAACTCGGATAATTTTGGGCTTATCGAGGTAAACACTCTTGACCTTCTGTTGTAATTGGAAATTACATGTTGTTGGAATATATAGTTAAGGTATACTATATATAGAATCAACATAGTCTTGTGGCAATGTCTTTGGACTTAAGCCAATTTATAAGTAGAAGATTAAACTGTACTTACATAGGACCGTATTTACAGTAGACTGATAACCTACATTGGTTGATGTTCTGCAAGTAGCATGGGCTACTTAGAAGGTGGACAAGGCTAGCCAGGTTATAGCCGTGGAGCGCTTTTGCTTATAGTCGATAATCGTCGCGAGGTATGTGATTCTTCCTATACTCTTGAGCATGATATTTTAAAGGAAGATATATATAGTGCAATGTCTTTTGACTTAAGCTGAATAATATATAGTAGACGTACGTGTGCTAATTGAACGTAGTTGTACGGCAATGTCTTTGACTTAAGCCTAAATACTAAGAACCTTGAATGTATTTCAAATGTTAAGAAACCATTTTTGAAAGAAGAGTAACACTTGGTTTTAAAAGGTTTTAAAAAGAGTTATACTAGCTTTATGGGGAGTTAGGTATAACGTCTTAAGAGAGGTAAATGGTTTACTGATTACAGAAGTTAAGAGACTTGATCTTATAAGATAAGAGACTTAACTTAAATGACTTAAAATGAGTTTTTGTGTGAAACCTCATTCGTGAGTAATGAGTACGTGGTTTTTTTAAAGGGAATAATGTTTTACTGATTTCGGAAATCAGAATGTGTAACGACAAACCACTGCAGCGTTAATAAAGGAAAATGTATTGAATAATGAAGTATTGTATTAAAACCAGTAGAAACCTCCATCTGCATAGAAGCTAAGATAAGACAAAATGATATTACATTTCCTAGATCATGGCTGCTTAATAAGATTGATTATGAATAAGAATAACCTACACTCATATAAGGCATATGTTACTCAATAGTTTTAAAAAGGGATTAAGACATTGAACTATGAAACTTTTCTAAAAAGAGACTTGAGTAATGAAAATTAGGCAAACTGGAACTTTAGGGAAAAGAAAGGCATTGTGTTGTCTTAAAATGGTTTAAAACTTAAAGTGTTATAACAGCTTTATGGGAAGTTGGTTATAACGACTTTATGAAAACAAAAGAAGGGTTTTTATCATTGGTTTTAAAAATGGAAACTTGGCTTTAATAAGAGAAGTTGTTTTGCTTAAAGGATGTAAGTCACTCTATTTTTATACTACGGGTATCGGGTGACTTTTATAAAAGGAATGGATCTCTTTAAAAGGAATTTAACGTACGTAGTACTTTAGGGTTAAAACCCGGACTTTGACATAAAATGAAAGTACCTTGAGTTGGGTGTAACTTGCTTATGCTTGTTGTTATGAAACTTGACCATGTTACGTGTGATAGCCTTGTTGTCCAAGTACTGTGTTCTACTCGACTACCGGTTCATCCGGGAATGTATTTCACTTGATTACCGGTTCATCCGGGAATGTATTTCACTTGATTACCGGTTCATCCGAATGTATTTCACTTGACACGGCTCATCCGAATGTATTTCACTTGATTACCGGTTCATCCGAATGTATTTCACTTGATTACGGTTCATCCGAATGTATTTCACTTGATTACCGGTTCATCCGGAATGTATTTCACTCGACTACGGTTCATCCGAATGTATATCACTTGACTACGGCTCATCCGAATGTATTTCACCGACTACCGGTTCATCCGGAATGTATTCCACACGTTTCTATATTGGGTCCATAAGATGGGCCGAGACACATTATACGTATCACATGATTTGTACCTAGATTGCCGGAAGGGAAGAAGTTCCACGTACGAGGATGACTTTGAGGCGTGAGTCCCCGACTGACATGATCGCTTCTAGGTTGTGAATCGTAGTTTGTTATCATACATGTCTCCGCTTTATATAGACTATTATGATTTCATGTACAGATTTTACGCTTTCACATACTTGGTACTGTTATCGACCTCCTTCTGGGCCGTTCATGCCGCAGTAAAGGTACATCATGCCGATCCCCGCTTAGGATCACCTTTCAACAGATTGAAGCTCCTTCTCGAGGCTTATCTTTTGGTATGTTACCACTGAGTCCATAGATTCTTATACATTCGTGGTATGGCGGGCCCCGTCGTCATAGCCGTTGTAAAAATCTTAGAGGTCAGAGTAATCGCCAGGCGTGGTTTGTAAAAGGATAACCGTCGTATTTATGTATATATATGATGAAGGCAACTGCTTGGTTGCTGTTTATTTATCTTTTCTTAATTCATGTTCATGTTTTTATTTCGCTGATTTTCTCCGATGTTGTATCACTAGGGTGCCCGGGTAAGGCACTACCACGCCCGTTCGGTCTTGACAAAGTGGTATCGAGCGATTAGTCTCGGAAAGTGTCTACGCACCGTGTCTAGTAGAGTCTTGATTATCGATGTGTTGCACCACATCTATAATCGTGAGGCTATAGGACATTTAGGATTGGTTTCCATTCTTCTCATTCCGAGATCGTGCCTTAGAGTCGTGTGATAAGTTGGACCCTCCGACGTATTCCTTTCCTTTATCGCTTATGCCTCGCGTAAGGCAACCTGTGCCCAGTGGCAAGGCGCCGAGGGAGCTGCTAGTGAGATACTGAGTACGAGGCACAGTGCCCTGGCCGTCGAGACAATGCTTCCGACGGGTTTCGCGACGCCGCCAAAGACCAAAGAGTTTAGAGCCGCAGCGGTGCCGAGACTACAAGACTGAGCCTCCATCCACACTGGAGCAGATGAGATGGGGTACAAGAGATGGCCCGATTCGCCAGTGGTCGTATCACGACCCGCCCAGGCCCGTGGATCGTGCCTTACCGGCACCCAAGTAGTCATACATCGTAGTAATCGGAAATATAAAGCAAGACATGAAACAGTTTATAAAATAAAACACGCTTTAAGTGAGAAAACATCGCCTTTCGGCATATATATAAAAACATGGTTTAGCGCTACATCCGACATCGCATAACAGACTACTGCACTCTAAGGAAATATACAACTATGGCGGGACGGGGCCCCGCCATACCCTCGATCAAAAACTATCTACAAAGGAGATCATACCCAAAAGTAGAGCCTCCGGAAAGGATGGAGCTCCTGACACCCACGTAGAGATCCTAAGAATGTGGATCTAGCACCTGCTTGCCCTTACCTGCGGCATGAACGCACCCGGGCGAGGTCAAGATGCAACAGTACCAAGTATGTGAAACTATAAAGAATCAAATAAAATCAAAGTATTTAAAACCTTTTCACAAATACAATCGTTCAATTGCACATAGTGTCACATCACAAACAACAACAGAATAGGAAAATCAGAATGTGTCTATTCTAGGCCGCGAATGATCAAGCAAGGCCAATCGCCCATAGTATCATTCTGCGTGCCTAGTCCTGGACTTCCGCAACCCGCATAGGTCACACACCGACCCGCATGAGGTATTCCTCGCATCGGGGCAGCCAACCCCCGGCATCCGCCTAGGCTCCCGCAGCCCGCATAGCCTCAAAAGACCGCATAGTCTCAACAGACCGCATAGTGAATCCCCCGCATCAGGCTAAACACCCGGAATGATCAATCCTGGAGCATACCGCTGCTCCGCATAGTCTCACAGATCGTGCATAGGCCGTATAGACCAAGATCAAGGGCAAGCCCTGTATAACGATCGAGGGTAGGTGATACAATAACAAAGACAACGGACTTACCGGTTAGCAACGTAAGCACAGCAAGAATGACCCTTTTACACAAAGAATTCAAGACACTAACCTGTAGCATCATAATATGTCTACTTATCACACAAATCTTACTACACTTAATGAAATCAATACAAGGCTTTTATAAACAAACAAGTAAACAGTTCCTTTTTATCTTCTTAAGTTGTTATACCTAACTTCCCATAAAGCTAGTATAACTCTTAAGCTTTTGTTTTAAAAACCAAATATGTATCTTCTGTTAAAAATGATTCAGTATTCTTTTGAAATGTTTTCAGTTCTTTGTTATTCAGGCTTAAGCCGTGAGGCATTGCCGTAAGTATTATTCAGGCTTAAGCCGTGAGGCATTGCCGTAAGTATTATTCAGCTTAAGTCAAAGACATTGCCGTAGTTATTATTCGATTAACACACGTACGCTCACCGTACTATATATTGTAAAATATCATGCTTTAGGAAGAATCACATACCTTCTCAAAAACCACCGCCAAGTTGAATATGTCGCCAAGAGAGTCACCTATAATAGTCACAGATATCTATCAAAGACTACTCAAGGTCATTCTAAACAGAGGTTCATAATTCTACTGTAAGTCGGGCAGACTTCCCTACAGTGAGCTATATAAGTTCATCAGTGAAAACAAATTCTATGTAAGTACAGATTTGATTATTCTTCTAAGTATTTATACTTATTCTTATTCTACAACAAAGAAGTATTCTCTAATTCAAAAAGAGGGTTAGGATTAGTTACCTCGGTAAGCCCAATAATATCCTAGAAAAAGTCGCGCCTGAGCAAGGTTTTGCTCCTAAGTTGTATGCTCCAAGGAAACCTTAGAAGTTCTTCACAACTTCTACTAAGTACTAAGGTATTTGGGCTAGGGTATTTTGGGCATTATAACAAAACAAGCAGGCAACTTTTCTACCAAGGGTGTGGGTAGGTTTCGCTAGGGGGTGGGGTAGCCTCGGCCAAGCTTCTCAAGGGGAGGGGGGGGTGTTGGACGAATTGCTACAAAGGGAGAGGGAAGGATTTTTAGACTTGGAAAGCTTTTGTGGATGAAGAACTCTTCATCTCAAGAGGGGTATTTATAGCTCAAGCCTTGGCCAACCAATGGCCAAGATGAAGACAAGTGCAAGGCAAGTGTAAGGCCAAGATCAAGCCAAGTGCACCCTAACCCCTACTCCACAAAACACTCCACAAAACACTCCACAAAACATGGCACAAAACAAGGCCTAAGCAAGGAACCAATCGGCCAAGGCTAACACCCCTCTTGGACGCCCAATCGGGCAAAGCCACCCCACTTGCTTCCATTGTGAGGGTGACACATGTCACCCTCCCGTTGGTCCAAAATGTTTCGTCTCTCGGAAAAATCCGCAAAAATAAGAAATGGCATAGCCGGAATTTACTCTACGAAAGCTGTGGAAACGTTTCGTCGGAAAACGATTCTTTTAGTGAGTTGTGTACAAAAGAAAACGTCCAAGGCTAACTAAGGCCAAACTTTTTGTACGTATTCCCTTACGTACATACTCTGGAAATACGGGGTATTACATTCTCCCCTCCTTAGAAACATTCGTCCCGAATGTTCCTTCTCAAGACAGTTAACGATAAGATTCTTCATAACTTAAATACGGTAAATGCCACACGCGGCCACAAAACAACACTTAGGCATAAATGATAACGAAAATTTACAAGTAGGAAAGTGAATTACCTGGAGGTGTGGGGAATAGGTGAGGATACTTCTGCCTCATGTCCTCCTCGGCTTCCCACGTCATCTCCTCTCTGAGCTCGTTCCGCCACAAGACTTTGACGGAAGCCACGTCCTTCGTCCGCAGACGCCTAACCTGACGATCGACTATCGCTATGGAATCTCCTCATACGATAACCCCTCGGTCACCTGGACATCGTCAATCGGGTGTACCCTAGATGGATCCCCGATACATCTCCTCAGCATAGATACGTGAAAAACCGGATGCACTGCCTCCAGATCGGACGGCAGATCCAACTCATAGGCAACCTTGCCTACCCTGCGGACAATCTGAAACGGCCCAATGTACCTAGGGCTGAGTTTCCCCTTCTTCCCAAATCTCATCACACCCTTCATGGGTGACACCTTTAGGAAAACCCAATCATGAACCTCGAACTCAAGATGCCGACGACGATGATCTGCATACGACTTCTGTCGACTCTGAGCTGTCAATAGCCGCTCTCGGATAAGCTTCACCTTATCCACTGCCTGCTGCACCAAATCTGGTCCCACTAGCTGCACATCGCCCACATCGAACCAACCTATAGGCGATCTGCACTTCCTCCCATACAAGGCCTCATAAGGCGTCATCTGAATACTGGAGTGGTAGCTATTATTATACGCAAACTCAACTAGAGGCAAATGATCCTCCCAACTACCACTGAAGTCAATAACACAGGCTCGCAGCATATCCTCAAGAGTCTGGATAGTGCGCTCGCTCGTCCGTCCTGCGTGGATGAAATGCGACTGTGCTCACCGGCCCCTAAACCTCTCGAAGGACCTCCGCTTAGCCAGAATCGGGCTCTGCATGCGATATGATCGGGTAGGGACTCATGCACCGACGATCTCTCTGATGTAAAGTCCGCATAATCCTCACCAAAAGTCGTCCTGACGGGAAGAAAGTGGGCTGATTTCACACCGTCGACGATAACCCATATAGAATCATGTCTCCTCCGAGTGCGAGGTAATCCCGTGATGAAGTCCATGTTGATTACCTCCCACTTCCGTGCCCGATCTCAATCGCTCAGAATAAAACCACCGTGCCTCGGTGCTCTACCTTCACCGACAACACGGCACCGAGCTACGAACTCGCAACGCCTCTCTTCAAGCCATCCCACCAATACACAGATCTAAGGTCGTGGTACATCTTGTCGACCCGGATGGATAGAGTAACGCCGCCGCGTGTGCTTCCCCAAGAACTCGCCAAGTCTCAAACATCCGAACACACAGCCCTCAAACCTTAGCACCCCATCAGGTGCTACCTCAAAAGGACCCTTGCCCTCACGAAGATCTGTATCACGATATCGAATCAAAGCTGGATCCTCGAACTGTCGCCTCTTCACCTCCTCGACGATGGAAGACTCGGCAACCTCACGAACTCTAACCCCACTGCTATCAGAATCAATCAAACGGACACCAAGGCTCGCTAATCGATGCAAATCACGAACCATGTCCCTCCTCTCTAGTCGCACATCCGATAGGCTCCCATCGACCTACGACTAAGAGCATCCGCCACAACATTGGCCTTCCCGTGGTACAGATATCAACATCGTAATCCTTAAGCAACTCTAACCACCGCCTCGCCGTAAGTTCACTCCTCCGGCTGAAGATATACCGGAGGCTCTTGTGGTCCGTATAAATATCCACGTGAACCCCATACAAATAGTGCCTCCAGATCTTCAAAGCGTGAATTACTACCGCTAACTCCAAATCACGGGGGGGTAGTTCTCGTGTTTCTTCACCGTCGGGATGCATATGCTATAACCCCGCCATGCCGCATCAACACACATCCCAACCCGATGCGACGATCACAATACACGACATAACCGCTCGACCTCCGGAAGAGTAAGAACGGGCGGCCGTCAATCTCTCCTTCAAGAATCGGAAACCCCGCCACAAGCATCACCATCGAACTTGGCCGCCTCGAGTCAGCCTAGTCAATGGTGCAGATAGAAGCAAACTTCTACGAACCGCCGATAATATCCTGCAAGGCCCGTAAAATCGCGAACCTCGCCGGAGTAGTAGGTCAGGCCAAGTCCTCGATCGCTTCGATCTTGGCAGACAACTCGAATGCCATCACCCATAATATGCCCAAGAAACGCCATCAAGTCAACCAAAACTCACATTTGGAAAACTTGGCGATAATCAGCTGGTCCCGAGAATCACAAGATACCTCAAATGCTCCGCATGCTCGCTTCTGAGCGAGAATAAACCAAGATATCATCAATGAACACTATCACAAACGTGTCCAAAATGGTTTGAACACTCGGTTCATCAAATCCATGAATACCACGAGCATTGGTCAACCCAAAAGACATGACTGAACTCATAATGCCCGCACGTCCGAATGCAACATAGGGACATCCACCTCTCCGACTCGCACTTTGATGATAGCCCGATCGCAGATCAATCTTGGAGAAACATCTCGCACTCGCAACCGGTCGAACAAATCATCAATCTCGGGAAGGGGTATTCGTTCTTAATGGTCACCTTGTTCACCGTCAGAATCAACACACATGCGCGGCCCCGCCCTTCTTCTTCACGAACAATACGGCGCTCCCAGTGGAGAAACACCGCCTAATGAAGCCCTTCTAGCAAATCCCTAAGCTGATCCTTCAACTCTCTCAACTCGGCAGTGTCATTCGTATGGCGGAATGGAAATAGCCGAGTATCCGCAACACATCTATACAAAACTCGATCTCCTCTCCGAGGGATACCCGGAGGTCACCGAAACACGTCGGGAACTCACGACCATCGAATCGATCAAAATCTGGTACCGCAGCCTTCAAAGATCAAACACCCGAACGAGATGATAGATATACCCTTCTGCACATCTTCCTAGCCTTGAGGTAGGAAATAAACCTACCCTCGGCGATACCGTGCTCCTCCCACTCAACAACCGGCCTCAGAAACCGAACTGCATTACTCTCTCTCTCGCAGCCTACATTGGCGTAGCAGAAGCTAGCCAATCCATCCCCATAATCACGCCGAAGTCAATCATCTCCAACTCTATCAAGTCGCCAGGTCCGACGATCGTAAATGGTCACAGACAAGCTCTATATACCCGCCGAGCTACCACCGAATCACCCACCCGCGTAGCTACCTCGAAAGTGGTCTATGGACTCGTGCTCTATCCCTATCCTACTAGCAACAAGGGGAGATATATAGACAGAGTAGAACCCGGATCTATCAAAGCATACACATCAAACCCGAACCGATAAGGTACCCGTGACGACATCGGTGAGGCCTCCCGATCCCGCTTACCGGACAAAGCATATATGCGATTCTCGAGGACCGCTAGAATCGGGACTCGCGCCACGACCTGCCGCGACCAGCTGATCCATGTGTACCTTGCTCCGGCGAGTAATCGCCGAGGATGAAGAAGCGCAATGCACTTCGTAGATCGGGCCCTACTACGCCGCCCCGGCCGGACAAACTCGCGAAATGACCTGCCGCCACAAGTATAGCAGTTCCCGAGTACGCCTCGAATGGTATCTCGCCACAACGGGCACACCGAGCAGACTCGAACGGTTAGCACCTCGCTACCTCGAAATCAAGTCCCGGGCCCCGACCGCCCCGATCGCTCTGGGCAGATCGGAATGAGGTAGGAGCGCTCATACCGGGCCGTGGTGCAATCCGACTTCACGATGCCGCCACCGAGGACCACCAAAAGAACCGCCGCTCGCCTTCTTCTCGCTGCTGATATCGCTTACCCGGCGGTCTCTACGCCTCACATCCCAGGTCATGAGCTCGCATACGGTTATGTCCATGCTCGTCAAGGGACACACCCGCACAAGACTCGGCCATGTAATCATCTAGCCCATGACATAGCGATGCACCGCCCTCCATCTCTGCTACGGTGCGGGGACATATCGAGCCAAAGAATCAAACTCGACATTGTACTCCTCGTAAGCGCCCTCCCTGCCTCAAAGAACAAGAATCTATCACCGTGCCCTCCTCATCCGCGGAGGCAAGAAGTGTGTGAGAAAAGCCTCAAAACTCATCCCATACCGCCGGAGTGCATGCTCTCCCGGAAAGCTCCCATGAATCAAACCAATCGATCGCGTATCACGCACCGACGCGAACCGAATGTCACAGACTCGCCTCAAGCCCGATCACCCGTGATAATCCTCTGCGGTGACGGATGAACTCGCGGATCATCTTCCGCCTCGACCAGAAACTCGAGGGCTACAACTAAGGAAATCCCGTAGTCTCAAACTATTCGCCTCGGGTGCACTACGGGTGCGACCGAGCCGAGCCGAATCGAATCGCCGCGATCCAGCCTCTCAGACGGGCCACAACTTTAGCCAAAAGTCGGGCCATCTCTCACCCTAACTCCTCCGCCCAGCCGTGGGACAGAGCGGGTACTGTGGTCTCTTGGCTGGCGGCGTCATAGAACTCGCTGCCTCGTATAGATCGGGCCTCGAGCCCTCGTGACTGGGTGTCTCGCTAGCAGCCTCCTCGCCTTGCCCTTCGGGGCCCGGTTGCCTTACGTGGAGGCATAATCAGCATAGAAAGGAATACGTTAGAGGGGTCCAACCTATAACATGGCTCTAAAGCACGATCTCAGAATGAGAAGAATGGAAACCAATCCTAAATATCTTATAGCCTCCTGATTATTGGTGTGGTGCACAACACACCGATAATCAAGACTCTACTAGATACGGTCTGTAGACACTTTCCGAGGATTAATCGCTCACGATACCACTTTTGTCACGCACTGCTCAGGTTCGTGATCGTGCCTTACCGGCACCCAAGTAGTCATACATCGAGTAATCGGAAATATAAAGCAAGACATGAAACAGCTTTATAAAATAAAACACGCTTTAAGTGAGAAAACATCGCTTTTCGCATATATATAAAAACATGGTTTAGCGCTACATCCGATATCGCATAACAGACTACGCACTTAAGGAAATATACAACTATGGCGGACAGGCCCGCCATACCTCGATCAGACAAAACTATCTACAACAGGAGATCATACCTAAAAGTAGAGCCTCCGAAAGGATGGAGCTCCGACACCAACGTAGAGATCCTAGGAATGTGGATCTAGCACCGCTGCCCTTACCGCGGCATGAACGCAGCCTCCAAGGAGGTCAAGATAACAGTACCAAGTATGTGAAACTATAAAGAATCAAATAAAATCAAAGTATTTAAAACCTTTTCACAAATACAATCGGTCAATTGCACATAGTGTCACATCACAAACAACAATAAAGAATAGGAAAATCAGAACAGTCTATTCTAGGCCGCGAATGATCGGCAAGGCCAATCGCCCATAGTATCATTCTCGCGTGCCTAGTCCTCGACTTCCGCCCGCATAGGTCACACATGCACCGCATGAGGTATTCCCGCATCGGGGCAGCCAACCCCAGATCCGCCTAGGCTCCCGCAGCCCGCATAGCCTCAAAAGACCGCGATAGTCTCAGCAGACCGCATAGGAATCCCCGCATCGGGCTAAACACCCGAATGATCAATCTCGATCATACCGCTGCCCGCATAGTCTCACAGACCGCATAGCCGTATAGACCGCATCGCGGGCAAGCCTCCGTGATAACAAATCGAGGGTAGGTGATACAATAACAAAGACAACGGACTTACCTTAGCAACGTAAGCACAAAGAAGAATGACCCTTTTACACAAAGAATTCAAGACACTAACCTGTGTAGCATCATAATATGTCTACTTATCACACAAATCTTACTACACTTAATGTAAATCAATACAAGGCTTTTATAAACAAACAAGTAAACAGCCTTTTTATCTTCTTAAGTTGTTATACCTAACTTCCCATAAAGCTAGTATAACTCTTAAGCTTTTGTTTTAAAACCAAATATTTATCTTCTGTTAAAAATGATTCAAGATTCTTTTGAAATGTTTTCATTCTTTGTTATTCAGCTTAAGCCGTGAGGCATTGCCGTAAGTATTATTCAGCTTAAGCCGAGGCATTGCCATAAGTATTATTCAGCTTAAGTCAAAGACATTGCCGTAGTTATTATTCGCTTAACACACGTACGCTTCACCGTACTATATATTGTAAAATATCATGCTTTAGGAAGAATCACATACCTTCTCAAATGAAAACCACCGCCAAGTCAATATGTCGCGCAGCAGAGTCACCTATAATAGTCACAGATATCTATCAAAGACTACTCAAGGTCATTCTAAACAGAGGGTTCATAATTCTACGGTAAGTCGGGCAAAGACTTCCCTACCGTGAGCTATATAAGTTCATCGTGAAAACAAATTCCATGTAAGTACAGTTTGATTATTCTTCTAAGTATTTATACTTATTCTTATTCTACAACAACAGAAGTATTCTCTAATTCAAAAAGAGGGTTAGGATTAGTTACCCTCGGTAAGCCCAATAATATCCTAGAAAAGTCGCTACCGAGCAAGGTTTTGCTCCTAAGTTGTATGCTCCAAGGAAACCTTAGAAGTTCTTCACAACTTCTACTAAGTACTAAGGTATTTGGGCTAGGTATTTTGGGCATTATAACAAAACAAGAAGGCAACTTTTCTACCAAGGGAGGGTAGGTTTCTGGCTAGGGGTGGGGTAGCCTCGGCCAAGCTTCTCAAGGGAGGGTGTTGGACGAATTGCTACAAAGGGAGAGGGAAGGATTTTTAGACTTGAAAGCTTTTGTGGATGAAGAACTCTTCATCTCAAGAGGTATTTATAGCTCAAGCCTTGGCCAACCAATGGCCAAGATGAAGACAAGTGCAAGGCAAGTGTAAGGCCAAGATCAAACCAAGTGCACCCTAACCCCTACTCCACAAAACACTCCACAAAACACTCCACAAAACATGGCACAAAACAAGGCCTAAGCAAGGAACCAATCGCCAAGGCCAACACCCTCTTGACGCCCAATCGCCCAAAGCCACCCCACTTGCTTCCAATGTGAGGTGACACATGTCACCCTCCGTTGGTCCAAAATGTTTCGCCTCTCGGAAAAATCCGCAAAATAAGAAATGGCATAGCCGGAATTTACTCTACGAAAGTGTGGAAACGCTTTGCCGAAAACGATTCTTTTAGTGAGTTGTGTACAAAAGAAAACGCCCAAGGCTAAGGCCAACTTTTAGACGTATTCCCTTACGCATACATACTGGAAATACGGGTATTACAAAGTGGCGGATATGAGGATAGGCTGGATGCAGCAGTTCCAGCCCCAGTAGCACCCGTAGTTCACCCCCGAGCAGACAGTTTGAGGCTACGTGACTTTCTGAGTTGTAGCCCTCCAGTGTTCTATGGATCGAGAGCTGAGGACGACCCTCAGGAGTTTATCCGACAGCTACAGCGGATCATGAGAGTGATCAGAGCCTCAGAGGCAGAGTCGGTGGTATTGGGTTCGCATCAGCTGCGTGATACTGCAGTTGACTGGTTTGATTCGTGGGAGCTGTCCCGGGAAGAGCATGCACTTCCAGCAGTTTGGGACGAGTTCTCGAGGGCATTTCTTGCACATTTCTTGCCTCCACAGATGAGGAGGGCTCGGGCCGCATTTTTGACATTAAGGCGACGGGCGACGGTTAGAGAGTACAATGTGGAGTTCGACTCATTAGCTCGGTATGTTCCGCTGTGGTAGCCGATATGGAGGATGAGTACACCGCTACGCCACCGGGCCGGATGATTACTGGCGAGGCTTGTACGGTGTAGCTCTTCACCGGCATGGACATTTCCCGCATGCACTGTCATGCACTAGGCTGTGATGCACGGAGAGGTCGACGGAATGACAGAGATCGCCAGGAAGAGGCCGAGCAGCAGGTCCTTTGGTAACTTTCGAGGCGGACCGCCTCAGCAGCAGTCTAGTTATGTACCTCCGCCAGTACAGAGTGGTCCTCCCGCCTTCGTGACGTTCAGGTATTCGGAGCTGGTCGAGCTCCAGTGGCTTCGTTCTGTGTATGCGTGAGTGCTAGCCACCGATTCATGTCCCCTCGCAGTGCACGATGTGGCAAATATCATCCCGGAATGTCGTCTTTATCGGTGCTTGTTTCACTGCGCGTCGAGGCCATGTGACGAGAGATCGTGCTTATAGGAGAGGTACCGGCAGCGGCGCAGCCTGCGGATCGATGGCGTGTTCATCGCCTTTCTACGCATACTGCAGGCGCACTTATGATTAGAATGGAGCGGTAGCTTCAGGTATATCCTTAACCCTCTAGAGGCTTGTATGTTTTGATGTTATGTTAATGTTTTAGGTGTTTTGTTCGGATAGCTTTGTGCTAAAATGTGATTTAGAAACCTGGTTTGTTGAAAGGATAAGTCCCTGGGTAGTGTGAGAGGGAAGTGGTAGCTTTCATGACGTAATTTTGTAAGATCATTCCGTATCGGGAACAAGAGCGTGATGCGTTACGTGGGTCGGGTTGGGGCCATGTTGAGGGCCAACCCGCGGCCTGTTTCGAGATGGGGTCAGCTCTGGGTGGTCCCGCCAGGTGGTAGGGTCACGAGGGTGCTAGGCCCATGTCTAGATGACCATCGTATGAGTTCGTGGATATGTTCGACCATAAACGGATCGTGAAGGCCGGGTATGGCCTTAAGGAAGATTGAGGCTAGTAAGATGACCAAGTTTGGAGGTGGTGACTCCAAAGTTTTGGAAACTAAAGCCATGACTGAAGTATGGTGCGTATACTAGAAGAGTTCAAGTGTTCGAGGAGGGCACGACGAGTAAGGAAGGAAGAGGACGAGTGTTATGTTTGTGGCCATGTGTGGCAGTGGAAACTTGTTAGAAGAACTTCATCTTTATCCGCCTTGAGAAGGAACATTCGGGACGAATGTTTCTAAGGAGGGGAGAATGTTATACCCCGTATTTCCAGAGTATGTACGTGAGGGCGTACGTATAATAATTTAAGCCTAAAGGTGGGCTAGTTTCGAAATTTGTACACAACACCCGATTGGAGTCGTTTTTCGACGAAACGTTTCCACAGCTTTCGTAGGGAAAATTCCGGCTATGTCATTTATATTTTTTGCGGATTTTTCCGAGAGACGAAACATTTTGGACCAACGAGAGGGCGACACTTGTCACCCTCTAATTGGAAGGAGTGGACGGCAACAATGGGCCAAGTTGGACGATTTTGTGCCTTTCCCTTGGTCAAGGGTTAGGTAGGATATTTTTGTGGTAGATGGATAAGGTAGCACATGGCTAAATCTTGGCCTTACACTTGCATGGCACTTGGCTTGATCTTGGCCATTGGTTGGCCTTCACTTGACCTATAAATACCCCTCTAGTTGAAGACATTCTTCATCCTCACTTGAGCAATCTATCTAAGTCTCAAACTACTCCCTCCCTCTTGAGTTTCGTCCACCACACTCCCTCCCCCCCTTTGGCCGAGAGCTTCCCCCTCCCCCTTTGTAGTGGTTAGCCGTGGGGTACCTCCCCCCTAGCCTAGTTGTCTCGTATAAATACCCCCCTTTGTGGTATAGAAATACTCTCCTAGTATTGTTATAATGCCCAAAATACCTTAGCCTTATACCTTGTAGTATTCCAAAAGTTACCTCTTTGCGTAGAGTACGGAAATACTACCTTTTGTCCTTTTTAGTCTCAAACCGAAACCCTAAGGAAATCTTCATAGTTGGTTGAAGTATTTAAGTAGAAGTTGGTTAGAACTTCTAAGGGTTGTTTGGAGCGGATTGGAGCGCCCGGAGTAGGAGCTAAACCTTGCTCAGGATCGACATATAAACTCGGATAATTTTGGGCTTATCGAGGTAAACACTCTTGACCTTCTGTTGTAATTGGAAATTACATGTTGTTGGAATATATAGTTAAAGTATACTATATATAGAACTGAACATAGTCTTGTGGCAATGTCTTTGGACTTAAGCCTGAATTTATAAGTAGAAGATTAAACTGTACTTACATAGGACCGTATTTACAGTAGACTGATAACCTACATTGGTTGATGTTCTGCAAGTAGCATGGGCTACTTAGAAGGTGGACAAGGCTAGCCGGGTTATAGCCGTGGAGCGTTTTGCTTATAGTCGATAATCGTCGCGAGGTATGTGATTCTTCCTATACTCTTGAGCATGATATTTTAAAGGAAGATATATATAGTACGACAATGTCTTTTGACTTAAGCCTGAATAATATATAGTACGGTAGACGTACGTGTGCTAATTGAACGTAGTTGTACGGCAATGTCTTTGACTTAAGCCTAAATACTAAGAACCTTGAATGTATTTCAAATGTTAAGAAACCATTTTTGAAAGAAGAGTAACACTTGGTTTTAAAAGGTTTTAAAAAGAGTTATACTAGCTTTATGGGGAGTTAGGTATAACGTCTTAAGAGAGGTAAATGGTTTCATTCTGACATGGTTAAGAGACTTGATCTTATAAGATAAGAGACTTAACTTAAATGACTTAAAATGAGTTTTTGTGTGAAACCTCATTCGTGAGTAATAAGTACGTGGTTTTTTTAAAGGGAATAATGTTTTACTGATTTCGGAAATCAGAATGTGTAACGACAAACCACTGCAGCGTTAATAAAGGAAAATGTATTGAATAATGAAGTATTGTATTAAAACCAGTAGAAACCTCCATCTGCATAAGCTAAGATAAGACAAAATGATATTACATTTCCTAGATCATGGCTGCTTAATAAGATTGATTATGAATAAGAATAACCTACACTCATATAAGGCATATGTTACTCAATAGTTTTAAAAAGGGATTAAGACATTGAACTATGAAACTTTTCTAAAAAGAGACTTGAGTAATGAAAATTAGGCAAACTGGAACTTTAGGGAAAAGAAATGCATTGTGTTGTCTTAAAATGGTTTAAAACTTAAAGTGTTATAACAGCTTTATGGGAAGTTGGTTATAACGACTTTATGAAAACAAAAGAAGGGTTTTTATCATTGGTTTTAAAAATGGAAACTTGGCTTTAATAAGAGAAGTTGTTTTGCTTAAAGGATGTAAGTCACTCTATTTTTATACTACGGGTATCGGGTGACTTTTATAAAAGGAATGGATCTCTTTAAAAGGAATTTAAAGTAAGTAGTACTTTATGGTTAAAACAATGACTTTGACATAAAATGAAAGTACCTTGAGTTGGGTGTAACTTGCTTATGCTTGTTGTTAAGAAACTTGACCATGATACGTGTGATAGCCGTGTTGTGCAAGTACTGTGTTCTACTCGACTACCGGTTCATCCGGGAATGTATTTCACTTGATTACCGGTTCATCCGGGAATGTATTTCACTTGATTACCGGTTCATCCGGGAATGTATTTCACTTGATTACCGGTTCATCCGGGAATGTATTTCACTTGATTACCGGTTCATCCGGGAATGTATTTCACTTGATTACCGGTTCATCCGGGAATGTATTTCACTTGATTACCGGTTCATCCGGGAATGTATTTCACTCGACTACCGGTTCATCCGGGAATGTATATCACTTGACTACCGGTTCATCCAGAATGTATTTCATCGACTACCGTTAATCCGGAATGTATTCCACACGTTTCTATATTGGGTCCATAAGATGGGCCGAGACTCGTTATACGTATCACATGATTTGTACCTAGATCGCCGCGATGGAAGAAGTTCCACGGGCGTGAGGATGACTTTGAGGCGTGAGTCCACGACTTGACATGATCGCTTCTAGGTTGTGAATCGTAGTTTGGTTATCATACATGTCTCCGCTTTATATAGACTATTATGATTTCATGTACAGATTTTCTGATTTCACATACTTGGTACTGTTAGATCGACCTCCTCGGGGCTGCGTTCATGCCGCAGTAAAGGTACATCGGCCGATCCCCGCTTTTAGGATCACCTTTCAACAGATTGGGAAGCTCCGTTCCTTCGAGGCTTATCTTTTGGTATGTTACCTCGAGTCGTAGATTCTTATACATTCGTGGTATGGCGGCCCGTCCGTCATAGCGTTGTAAAAATCTTAGAGGTCTGTAGCACTGGGCGGTGGTTTGTAAAAAGGATAACTGTCGGTATTTATGTATATATATGATGAAGGCAAATCGCTTTTTGGTTGCTGTTTATTTATCTTTTCTCTTAATTCATGTTCATGTTTTTATTTCCGCTGATTTTCTCTGATGTTGTATCACTAGGGTGCCCGGGGTAAGGCACCAGTCACGGGCCCGGGTTCGGGTCTTGACACCACAGGTGGGAGATTGGACCCCACAAGGTATTTAGGAGCCGGTCCAAGCTCCAGGGGTCGAGGTTCTCAAAGGAGCAGAGGATTTTCTCAGTCGAGGCCACTTTTTCCTCAGTGTTTCTGATGTAGTAAGCGTCATATGGGGAAATGTCGTTATGGCACAGGTGTTTGTTTTTATTGTGGCCGTCCGGGACATATACTGAGGGTGTGTCCTTTTAGAAAGAGCACCGGTGGGGTGGCTCAGCCTATGAGGCCGATGGTTGGTTACCTTTCCTCCACAAATGCGCCCCCGCAAGGTGGTGTTCGGATGTCACCATCGTGGCAGGTCGAGTGGAGTTTATAGTTCTGGCGGTCCTTCGAACCGCAGAGATGACGTGACTACGGGGCAGGATCAGGAGGCGACATCGCATGGGGTTACAGGTATATTTCGATTCTTTTGAATCATACGTGCATTGATAGATTCAGATGTTACCCTAGCGTATATGTTTTCCCTTTATTGCTAGTAGTTGTAAAGTGATAGTACCCCCAGAGGTAGGATACTTTGATTAGTAAAATGAAAAGTTAGGAATGTTGACTAGAATGATAAGTGAACTGAGACTATAGTTGTGTAGAGTTCACAAGTTGTAATTACCCCATAATAAGTGTAAGACCGATAGGGAAGGATGTACAGTAGAAATACTTTGGCTTATGTGACGAACCTCTAGTGAATGGGAGGATAGGGTAAGAAGTACCTTGAGATAAGAGAGAGATTTATTTTAGACTAAGAATGAGAAGTTAAGTATGACGATGGGTCGGGTTATGGACTCATTTCGGGTCAACCGGTACTATGGAATGGGGTGATGTCAGTTGGTAATGGTCTCGCTATGTGATAGGGTCACGAGGGTGCAAGGCCCAAGTCTAGTTGATCGTTGTACGAGTTTGTGGATGTGTTCCACCGGAACCAGGTCGTAAGGGTCGAGTAGAGCCTTAGCGGAAATTCAAGTAGTATATGGCAAAGTTTGGTTAGAAAATTCAAGGATTGGGGAACAGAAACAATATCGAAATTTTGTACGTATGCTCAAATAAGTTTAGAAGTACGAGAAAGTGTGACAAGTAAGAAAATAAAGGAACCTCTAAGGATCCCGTGTTTTAGAAGAATGTAACCTTCGAGTTTTGTGAGAAGGGGTCGCGGACGGAAGGTCCATTGATATGTTTACGTATGTTATGTGGTGGCATGTGTGGCATCGTTGGTCTTGTGCAGTTTTGATTGATAGGCATAGTATAGAGATTGTGCCGGAGTAGGTATAGCTTGAAAACCGATTAAGAACATTCGGGGACGAATGTTTCTAAGGGGGGAAGAATGTTACACCCCGTAAGTCCAGGACATGTATAAGAGAATGTACGTAAGGAATCAAGACTTGGAAATTGGTACGAAAGGAAGAATTGTTTTTCCGACGGAAAATCTTCCGAACGTCGGAAAGGAAAAATGTTCGTTGAGGAGAATTAGATTCTCAAAATGCATTATTTGAAGAGTATGGAACTTATTAACATTATGGAAATTTATTTTTACGGATTTGGTCATGTGGGGCCCACCCGAGGAATTTTACGTTTTGCGGGGCCCACGAGGGTTACAGAATTTTATGGACGAATGAGAGGGCGACACGTGGCACCCCCACATATGGTCTTGGACGATTACGGTAAGGTTAGAATGGTCATTTGACCATTGTGGATGATAAGTCTTGCTAGCTTGATATTATTGACCAAGTCAACTTGCCACTTGTGTAGTTATCCAAGTGTACTTCATCCAAGCCACACAATTGTTATAATCTAAGCCTTCCATTGTGTTATATATACACTACACTAGTGCAAGACAAGGTCTTCAACACTTAGAAAATTTCACAACATTTCTTGTCTCCTTAAGTGCTCTCGGCTTTGATGAAAGTTCCACACAAATTTTTTTAGTTTGTGATCCATTATTCACAAGACTTAAACCCAAGGTCCCTAAGGGTTTTGTAAGGATATCTCAATAGAAAGATTTCGGAAAAACGACGTTTTCACGTTAGTCGCAAGGCGAAAACCTAAGTAGTTTTCCTAGTTTTGGATTGGAAATGGAAGAGAAGTTGGTTGTGAACTTCTAATGGCTTCAAATAGCGGATTGGAGCGTAAAGGAAAGGAGCTAAGAATTGCTAAGGAGCGACTTTGAATCTTGGAAATTTTAAGGGCTTGTAAAGGTATATATTTTGTCGTTTTAGCAATTAAAGTTTACTTATTGTTGTAGCTATGGATATTAGCAAGCATGAGATATATAGTATGAAGTTTGATAAGTATATTGGCTATTGGAACCCTAATCCGAAAACTAGCATGTTTAGCCTTAAGATTACAATTAAAGTTGATTATTAGTTTAAGTCGTCGCATGTTGTATAAAGAAGGAAATTGTAGTTGTTGAAGTTGTCTATGACTATATAACATGTTTGACCTAAGAACTTGGATTGAAAAAGAATTGGTAAGGACTTAGGATTGGTTATAAGTTGGCCGAGAATGGCTTGGATTTTAAACTACTTGGTATGAATTGTGGGGCGGAATTTTACACGTATTGTAAGGCGTGTAATCCCCTTTGATTGGTTGGTATGTTGAGCCTTAAATGTGGCATGTTTGGTTATTGTATTCGGCCTTGAAAAAGGTGGCAAAGTATGTAGAAACAAAGGAAGTGCTGCCCGATTTTCCGTAGAATAAGAGACTGTATACTTAGTATTATTCTACGTTAGAAACTAGAAATTGATAGTCACGTTGTGACCATTATAGGTTGACAATTCTACGTACGGCGTATTCGGCTTAGCTTGTGGATTTAGCCGAAAAGGTATGTGAACTATCTCCTCTTCTAGCATGATTCCTTAAGATAAAGAAAGTATGTCCTACTCCTTAAATGATCCATTCCTTTGTTGTATTTGGATTGCCTAAAATAGAATTTGTTCTATGTACTTCCTTGATTGTACTTTGATGTTTAAATTGTAAGTTGTATAATCCATTGCCTTAGTGAAGTTTGGATTCTAAAGAGTGAAAGTATTTTACTTAAAGTACATAGAGTCTTGAAAAGGAAGTGGTTTCCAAACCTTTTGGCTAGTGCCTTAGTTCCAAAACCTAAGGGTTGTTATAATGACTTTAGGGGAGTTAAAGGAGTGATTTACTTGAGGTTTAAAAGTAGAAGAAACTTGTTTTCAAATATTAAGAGACTTGAAGTATTTTGAAAGTTAAGAACTTGATTTGTAAGTATATGATACTTGGTTTTAAAAGTATAAGTCTCTTGGTTATAAAAGGAATGGATATGTCTAAAATCATAAAGGGTTATAACGGCTTTATGGAAAGTTGGTTATAACGACTTTATGGAAGGTTAAGAAAGTTGTCTATTTTGATTAATGGGCATAAGTTGCCTAGATTGTGAAAATTTGAAGTTACTTGATTTCAAGCTTTGAAATGAGTTTTCTAAAAGTGTAGTAACTTACTTTGAAAAATAGACACACTTTGATACTACGGGTGTTAGTATCTTGGGGTTTTACATAAAAAGGAGTCTTTTGAAAAGAATGTACGTACGTAGTACTTTGGCTTGTTTAATTGAGAATTATTCTATGTGTGCCTTGATAAGTACTTTGGCTTGTTTAATTGAGAATTATTCTATGTGTGCCTTGATAAGTACTTTGGCTTGTTTAATTGAGAATTATTCTATAAGTGCCTTGAGTTTATAAAATGAAAGTCTATAGATTTTATGAACTTGTCTATGTGTGCTGGTGATAGCCTTTGAGTGAAAGTATTATGATTTATTACGTTGCCGCGACTCTCGGTTGGAGGGTCGGCTGTCTTGTTGTAAGATTACTTGGACGTACCGACAGTGATGTGGGATTCCACGGGTATGCTTCCATTATTTGTATTACTCCTTGGACATGCTTATACGATGTGGGATTCCGGCACGTGACTGCGAGGCGGGTTAGATTCGGTTGTTTGTATTACCCGTGGTCATGCTTATACGATGTGGGATTCCGGCATGCGACCACGTGGGATATTGTTATTCCATGGATTAGCCTCCATGAGATTTAGTGACGAGGATGGATCTCGTAGTTAGCTTCGTACTTGCCCCCGCGGTGGTCGCAGACGGCTCGTAGTTGCCTTCGTACTTGCCCCGTCGGTGCTACATCGCACGCTTTGGTACGATAGACTCGGTAGATAGCTTCGACTTGCCCCGCTCATATTTCGTGACGACAGTGGATCCGTAGTTAGCTGTACTTGCCCCGTCGACGCAGCCGGATCCGTAGTTGGCTTTCGACTTGCCCCGCCGGTTTATGACGCAGCCGGATCTGTGGTTCGCGTTTTCCTACTGCTCTGCAGCTTTGTCACGACCAACCCTGCCCGCGGATCGTGCCTTACCCGCACCCTAGTGATACAACATCGAGAAAAACCAATGGAAATAAAAACTTAAACATTTAAATAGACATGGATCGAGATGAAAGAAAACAGGCCAACCAAAATGGTTGCCTTTCAACATATATATATATATATAAACATTTGAAAGCCATAATCCTTACAACCCCGCCTACAACAAAGGCATGCACTCTAAGATTTATACAACAACTATGACGGGACAGGGCCCGCCATACCCCGAATGTACAAGAACCTCTGCACTGTGGTAACATACCAAAAGATAAGCCTCGATGGAACGGAGCTTCCCAATACGCTGAAATGAGATCCTAAACGCGGATCGACGGTACGATTTCTACTGCGGCATGAACGCAGCCACGAAGGAGGTCAAGATACAGTACCAAGTATGTGAAATCAGTAAATATCAGTAAATGAAATCATAATAGTCTATATAAAGCAGAGACATGTATGATAAACTAACTACACCACAACATAAAAGCAGTTATGTCAAGTCAGGGACTCACGCCCTCAAAGTCATCCCTCATGCCCGTGTAACTTCTTACTCACTGCCGACAGTCTAGGTACAAATAATGTGATACGTATAACATGTCTCGGCCCATCTCATGGACCCAGATAGAAAGCGTGGGATACATTCCGGATGAACCGGTAGTCGAGTGAAATACATTCGGATGAACCAGAGTCGAGTGAAATACATTCCGGATGAACCAGAGTCGAGTGAAATACATTCCCGGATGAACCGGTAGTCGAGTGAAATACATTCCCGGATGAACCGGTAGTCGAGTGGAACACAGTACTTGCACAACAAGGCTATCACACGTAACATGGTCAAGTTTCACAACAACAAGTATAGGCAAGTTATACACAACTCAAGGTACTTTCATTTTATGTCAAAGTCCGGATTTTAACCCTAAAGTACTACGTACGTTAAATTCCTTTTAAGAGATTAATTCCTTTTATAAAAGTCACCCGATACCCGTAGTATAGAATGACCAACGTTTTTAAGTAAACCAGAACACATTCCTTTTCAAAATCAAGTAACAACATCCTTTTCCTAAAGTTCCAGTTTGCCTAATTTCAATTACGCAAGTCTCTTTTTAGAAAGGTTTCATAGCTCAATGTCTTAATCTCCTTTTAAAACAATTGAGTAACATAAGCCATAGGCGAATAGGTTATTCTTGTTCATAATCAATCTTATTAAGCAGCCGTGATCTAGAAAATGTAATATCATTTTGTCTCATCTTAGCTTCTATGCAGATGGAGGTTTCTACTGGTTTTAATAATACTTCATTATTCAATACATTTTCCTTTATTAACGCTGCAGTGGTTTGTCGATACACATTCTGATTTCCGAAATCAGTAAAACATTATTCCTTTTAAAAACCAAGTACTCATTACTCACGAATGAGGTTTCACACGAACATCCATATTAATTCATTTTAAGTTAAGTCTCTTATCTTATAAGATCAAGTCTCTTAACTTCTAAAATCAGTAAACCATCTTCTTTACCTCTCTTAAGACGTTATACCTAACTCCCCATAAAGCTAGTATAACTCTTTTTAAAACCTTTAAAACCAAGTGTTACTCTTCTTTCAAAACGATTCATAAATCTTTTGAAATACTTCAAGTTCTTTATTAACACATATCAAGCCAGTTATAATTCAAATCAGTTACCTTTTAAAAACCACAAAGTATTTGCTTATCCACATAAAGCTATTATAACCAACTTCCCATAAAGCCGTTATAACACTTTATGTTTTAAACCAATCAAATACATTTAGCACATGTACGCTCACCGTACTACATAGTTCACACATATCATGCTAGAAGAGATAGGAAGAGGTCACATACCTCGCGGCAGTATCGACTAATAGCAAAACGCCCAAGTACTTCAAACCGTCGGCTACTCCTTAAGCCACGTGATTGCACCACACGTAGTACTTCAACCTATAAGGCCACAAGGCGCTTATTAACTTCTAGATCTCATCGCTCCATATTCTACCGAAAATTTGGCAAAGACCTCCCGCAACAAACAGAAATCTCCTCCTCTATCGAGGCCGCTACCAAGCCAACCGGGGTTATCACGCCTAACCGGACGTGTACAATTCTACTACACAAGAATGCTACATAAGTTCATCAGAATAACTATGTAATAACATTCGATCGATTCCTCTCGTTATTATCCTTCTACATGTGATTACTGCTCAATTCTTATTCAGCTTAAGTCAAAAGACATTGCCAAGAACTACGCTTAGTTCTATTCAATATTCATTCTATATATAGTATACTTTAACTATATATTCCAACAGTCATGTAATTTCCAATTACAATAGGGGGACAAGATATTTACCTCGATAAGCCCAAAATTATCCAAGTTATATGTCGCTCCTGAGCAAGGTTTAGCTCCTACTCCGTGTGCTCCAATTCGCTCCAAGAAACCCTTAGAAGTTCTACGCAACTTCTACTTATAACTTCAACCAACAATGAAGATTTTCCTTAGGGTTTCGTTTAGTGGCTAAAGGAAAGTATAATCGTATTCTCCGGGTTTTTGTATAAAGGGTACTTTGGAAAGTACTACAAGGTATTTGGCTAAAGTATTTTGGGCATTATAACAATACTAGGAGAGTATTTCTATACCACAAAAGGGGGGTATTTATACGAGACAACTAGGCTAGGGGTACCCACTACTATACACCACAAAGGGAGGGAGGAGGCCTCGCCAAGACTCTCAAAAGAGGGGAGGAGTTGGGCGAACTCAACACTAAAGGGGAGGGATTTTTAACACTTAGCAAATGATTTTTGGATGAAGAAAGTTCATCACTTAGAGGGGGTATTTATAGGTCAAGCAAAGGCCAACCAATGGCCAAGATCAAGCCAAGTGTTAGGCAAGTGTAGGGCTAGGATCAAGCCATGTGCACCTTATCCATCTACCACACAACTTGCACAAAATATCCTACCTAACCATGCCACCTTTCTCGTCCACTTTGCCGTCCACTTCCTTCCAATGTGAGGGTGACACATGTCACCCTCCCGTTGGTCCAAAATGTTTCGTCCCTCGGAAAAATCCGCAAAAATTAAAAATGCCATAGCCGGAATTTTCCCTACGAAAGCTGTGGAAACGTTTCGTCGAAAAACGACTCCTATCGGGTGTTGTGTACAAATTTCGAAACTTGCCTAACTTAAGGCTCAAATTATCATACGTACGCCCTCACGTACATACTCTGGAAATACGGGGTATAACATTCTTCCCCCCTTAGAAACATTCGTCCCGAATGTTCCTTCTCAGTCTCAAAACAAACACGTGCCGGTATAGCCTTCACTACTATACTTACGAAACCAAACATGCCACACCTGGCCACAAAAATAACATGCGCGCGAAAACCCAAATCCAAGCCAACAAGGAATCACCTGCTTATCACAAAAGTTCCCACCAAGGTCTAAAAATATAATCCCTTCGCACCTTCATTTCTCAAAAGAAACGATCACACACGCTCACTTCTCCCTATCTCGTTGTACCTTCTCGAACACTCGAACTCTTTCTAGTATCCGTACCACACTTCACAACGCTTCGTTTTCCAACCCTTGGAGTTACTACCTCCAAACTTGGTCATCTTACTAACCTCGATTTCCTAAGGCCATTCTCGCCTTCATGAACCGATTCTGGTCGAACGTATCCACGAACTCATACGATGGTCATCTAAACTGGGCCTAGCACTCGTGACTCGCCACCTGGCGACCACCCAGAGCTGACCCCACCTCGCAACAGGCCGCGGGTTGGCCCGCAACATGGCCCCAACCCGACCCACTGTCGCGCCAACTCTTGCTCCTCGACACGGAACAATCTTGCTAAATCACATCATGAAAGATACCACTTTCATTTACCCAACCCAGGGACTTATCACACAATACATTCTAGGCATAAAATGCACTCTGACAAGGATCACTCGCAAAATCTTGTACTCAAGACGGCCTTACATCTAAGGTCTCAACTGTAATATTCTAAGGTTCATCATTTTCTCACCCCCAGGCTTACCCTTTCTCACTAACCAGATTTCTAAATCACATTGTAGCACAAAGCTATCTGAACATAACACTTAACACATTATCATATCATCAATACAGACAAGTCTCTAGAGGGTTAAGGATATACCTGAATCTACCGCTCCACTCTAATCATAGGCCACACTGCGCAGGCGCATACCGTAGAAGGCGATGAACTCACATCGATCCTAGGTCGCACGCTGCCGGTACCTCTCCTATAAGCACAGTCTCTCGTCACATGGCCCTGACGGCCGCAGGTGAAACAAGCACCAGTAAAAAGACGACATTCCCCGGGATAATGTTTGCAACTTCGTGCACCGAGGGACATGAATCTCGGCTAGAACTCACGTATACCGCGAACTAAGCCACGGAGCTCGACCCTCGAATAATTCGAACGCCCCGAAGATCGCGGAGGACCACTCATCGGCGGGGTACATAACTAGTTCTGCGAGGCGGCCCGCCTCGAAAGTTACCAAAGGACCTGTTGTTCGCCCTCTTCTCACGATCTCGGCCATTCCGCTGACTCTCCGCTCTCACATCCCGGTCATAAGCCTGCATACGGGCAATGTCCATGCCCGGCTGAAGAGCTACACCCGTACAAGCCTCTTCCAGATAATCGTCCAGCCCAGTGACATATCGGTGCACTCTATCCTCCATGGTCGTCACTAAAGCGGGGACATATCGAGCCAATGAGTAGAACTCCACATTATACTCTATAACCGCCCGCCCGCCCCGCTTCAACGCCAAAACTCGGCCCGAGCCCTCCTCATCCGCGAGGTAAGAAATGTGCAAGAAACGCCCCGAGAACTCGTTCCAACTGCTGGAAGCGCATGCTCTCCCGACGGCTCGCGAATCAAACCAGCCATCGCGGATCACGCGGTGATGCGAACCTAAGACCACCGACTCGGTCTCCAAGCCTTGATCACTCTCATGATCCAGAATCGCCGGATGAACTCCTGCGGATCATCCTCGTGCCTCGACCCATAAAACTCGCGGGTTATATCTCGTAAAATCCCGTAGTCTCAAATCGCTCGGGGTGAACTACGGTGCTACTGGACTGAATGCCGTGATCCTATCCTCATATCTCGCCACGACTTAGCCATGAATCGCCATCTCCTTGTACTTATCTCATCCGCTTCCAGCCGTGGACCGAGGCTCAGTATCAGAGTCTCGGCAGCCCATCGCCGCGCTCTAAACTCTTTGGCTGGCGGCGCGCGGCTAAACCCGCCGTCGAAAGCACTGTCTCGTGCATCGACCGCTCGCGCCCTCGTACTCCTCAGATCTCACTAACCGCTCCTCGATCGCATTGCCCATCTGGCTCAGGTTGCCTTACGCGGAGGCATAACTGGTAAAGGAAAGGAATACGTCAGAGGGGTCCAACTTATCACACAGCTCTAAGGCACGATCTCAGAATGAGAAGAATGGAAACCAATCCTAAATGTACTATAGCCTCCTGATTATAGATGTGGTGCACAACACACCGATAATCAAGACTCTACTAGACACGGTCTGTAGGCACTTTCCGAGGACTAACTGCTCTGATACCACTTTGTCACGACCCGAACCCGGGCCCGTGACTGGTGCCTTACCCCGGGCACCCTAGTGATACAACATCAGAGAAAAACCAGCGGAAATAAAAAAACTTAAACATTTAAATAGACATGGATCGAGATGAAAGAAAATAGGCCAACCAAAACGGTTGCCTTTCAACATATATATATATATATAAACATTTGAACGAGCATAATCCTTACAACCCCGCCACAATAAAGGCATGCACTCTAAGATTTATACAACAACTATGACGGACAGGCCCCGCCATACCCCGAATGTACAAGAACCTATGCACTGTGGTAACATACCAAAAGATAAGCCTCCGATGGAACGGAGCTTCCCAATACGCTGAAATGAGATCCTAAACGCGGGGATCGACAGCCGATGTACTTCTACCGCGCAGATGAACGCAGCCCGAAGGAGGTCAAGACAACAGTACCAAGTATGTGAAATCAGAAATATCAGAATGAAATCATAATAGTCTATATAAAGCAGAGACATGTATGATAACCAAACTACACCACAACATAAAAGCGATTATGTCAAGTCGTGACTCACGCCTCAAAGTCATCCTCATGCCCGTGGAACTTCTTCCTCACCGCTGCCTAGGTACAAATCATGTGATACGTATAACATGTCTCGCCCATCTCATGGACCCAGATAGAACGTGTGGGATACATTCGGATGAACCGTGAGTCGAGTGAAATACATTCCGGATGAACCTAGTCGAGTGAAATACATTCCTGATGAACCGTAGTCGAGTGAAATACATTCCGGATGAACCAGAGTCGAGTGAAATACATTCCGGATGAACCGTAGTCGAGTGGAACACAAGATTTGCACAACAAGGCTATCACACGTAACATGGTCAAGTTTCACAACAACAAGTATAGGCAAGTTATACACAACTCAAGGTACTTTCATTTTATGTCAAAGTCCTGATTTTAACTCCTAAAGTACTACGACGTTAAATTCCTTTTAAGATATTCATTCCTTTTATAAAAGTCACCCGATACCCGTATTATAGAATGTCCAACGTTTTTAAGTAAAACAGAACACATTACTTTTCAAAATCAAGTAACAACATCCTTTTCCTAAAGTTCCGCTTTGCCTAATTTCAATTACGCAAGTCTCTTTTTAGAAAGGTTTCATAGCTCAATGTCTTAATCTCCTTTTAAAACAATTGAGTAACATAAGCCATAAAGTAATAGGTTATTCTTGTTCATAATCAATCTTATTAAGCAGCCGTGATCTAGAAAATGTAATATCATTTTGTCTCATCTTAGCTTCTATGCAGATGGAGGTTTCTACTGGTTTTAATAATACTTCATTATTCAATACATTTTCCTTTATTAACGCTGCAGTGGTTTGTCGATACACATTCTCGATTTCAAATCAAGAAACATTATTCCTTTTAAAAACCAAGTACTCATTACTCACGAATGAGGTTTCACACGAACATCCATATTAATTCATTTTAAGTTAAGTCTCTTATCTTATAAGATCAAGTCTCTTAACTTCTAAAATCAGTAAAACATTTTCTTTACCTCTCTTAAGACGTTATACCTAACTCCCCATAAAGCTAGTATAACTCTTTTTAAAACCTTTAAAACCAAGTGTTACTCTTCTTTCAAAACGATTCATAAATCTTTTGAAATACTTCAAGTTCTTTATTAACACATATCAAGCCAGTTATAATTCAAATCAGTTACCTTTTAAAAACCACAAAGTATTTTCTTATCCACATAAAGCTATTATAACCAACTTCTCATAAAGCCGTTATAACACTTTATGTTTTAAACCAATCAAATACATTTAGCACATGTACGTCTACCGTACTACATAGTTCACACATATCATGCTAGAAGAGATAGGAAGAGGTTCACATACCTCGCGACGAGTATCGACTAATAGCAAAACGCTCCAAGTACTTCAAACCGTCGGCTACTCCTTAAGCCACGTAGATTGCACCACACGTAGTACTTCAACCTATAAGGCCACAAGGCGCTTATTAACTTCTAGATCTCATCGTTCCATATTCTACAGAAAATTTGGCAGCACCTCCCCCCCCCGCAACAGCGTAAATCTCCTCCTCTATCGAGGCTACCCAAGCCAACCAGGTGGGTTATCACGTCTAACCGGACGTGTACAAGTCTACTCCACAGTAATGCTACATAAGTCTCGTAATGTCTGATATGTAATAACGATTCGATTCGATTCCTCTCGTTATTATCCTTCATGTGATTCTTTGTTCAATTCTTATTCAGGCTTAAGTCAAAAGACATTGCCGAAGAACTACGCTTAGTTCTATTCAATATTCATTCTATATATAGTATACTTTAACTATATATTCCAACAGTCATGTAATTTCCAATTACAATAGGGGGACAAGATATTTACCTCGATAAGCCCAAAATTATCCAAGTTATATGTCGCTCCTGAGCAAGGTTTAGCTCCTACTCCGTGTGCTCCAATTCGCTCCAAGAAACCCTTAGAAGTTCTACGCAACTTCTACTTATAACTTCAACCAACAATGAAGATTTTCCTTAGGGTTTCGTTTAGTGGCTAAAGGAAAGTATAATCGTATTCTCCGGGTTTTTGTATAAAGGGTACTTTGGAAAGTACTACAAGGTATTTGGCTAAAGTATTTTGGGCATTATAACAATACTGGGAGAGTATTTCTATACCACAAAAGGGGGGTATTTATACGAGACAACTAGGCTAGGGGTACCCCACGGCTATACACCACAAAGGGGAGGAGGAGGCCTCGACCACGACTCTCAAAAGAGGGGAGGAGTTGGGCGAACTCAACACTAAAGGGGAGGGATTTTAACACTTAGCAAATGATTTTTGGATGAAGAAAGTTCATCACTTAGAGGGGTATTTATAGGTCAAGCAAAGGCCAACCAATGGCCAAGATCAAGCCAAGTGTTAGGCAAGTGTAGGGCTAGGATCAAGCCATGTGCACCTTATCCATCTACCACACAACTTGCACAAAATATCCTACCTAACCATGCCACCTTTCTCGTCCACTTTGCCGTCCACTTCCTTCCAATGTGGAGGGTGACACATGTCACCCTCCCGTTGGTCCAAAATGTTTCGTCTCTCGGAAAAATCCGCAAAAATTAAAAATGCCATAGCCGGAATTTTCCCTACGAAAGCTGTGAAAACGTTTCGTCGAAAAACGACTCCTATCGGGTGTTGTGTACAAATTTCGAAACTTGCCTAACTTAAGGCTCAAATTATCATACGTACGCCCTCACGTACATACTCTGGAAATACGGGGTATAACAAGTTTTTAGGACACAGGTGGGACTTGGTGTTCATGTATGCCTATTGGTGTTATATTATATCATGGACTGCCGGCAGTGAGGAAGGATTCCACGGGCATGATTGATATTATGGGCGTGAGACCCATGGTTATATTTTAGTAATGACTTTGAGGGAATGCGTCCCTGACTTGATATGACAGATTATGTATTGTGTACTGTAGGTGTTATACCCCGTATTTCCGGTATATGCGTGGGGCGTGCGTGAAAATTTGAACTTGAGAATTAGGCTTGGCGAAATTTATTTGTTCACAACACCCGATTAGAGTCGTTTTTCGAAACGCTTTCACGGCTTTCGTAGGGAATTTCCGCTATGTCATTTTTATTTTTATGGATTTTTCCGAGACGAAACATTTTGGAACCAACAGAAGCGCCACTTGGCACCCTCTCATTGGTGATAGATTGGACGAAATGGGCTAGTAAGGCACGTTTTTGTGCCTTGGCTAAAGTCGAGGTTGGTAGGATATTTGTGTGTAATAAATCCTAGCTACACTTGCCTAACACTTGGTTTAATCTTGGCCTTTGGTTGGCCATCCTCGACCTATAAATACCCTCTCTCTTTGATGAATTCTTCATCCTTTCCACAAATCTCTAAGTGTAAAAATCCCACTCTCTTGTTGTGGTTCTCGTCCCTCCCCACACGAGAGCCCTCCCTCGTGGCCTTGTGGCGAGACTTCACCCCTCCTAGTGGTGTTGTTCTCGTATAATATACCCCCCCTCTTGGTAGAAATACTCTCAAAAGTATTGTTATAATGCCCAAATTACCTTAGCCGTATACCTTGTTGTATTCTAAGGTTATACATATACGAAATGCCCAGAAATACTATTATACTTCCCGTCAGTCACAAAACCGAAACCCTAGGAAAATCTCCATAGTCCGTTGGAGTATTGTGTAGAAGTTGGTTAGAACTTCTAAGGGTTGTTTGGAGCGGGTTGGAGCGCCCGGAGTAGGAGCTAAACGATTACCCAGGATCGACTTTAACTAGGATAATTATGGGCTTATCGAGGTAATTATCTTGTCCCTCTATTGTAATTGGAAATTACATATTGTTAGAATATATAGTTGAAGTAGACTATATATAGAACTGAACGTAGTTATCGGCAATGTCTTTTGACTTAAGCTCGAATAATACTTACAGAATGTCTTGCGACTTAAGCTGAATTTAAAGAAGAATCTTGATCAGTAATTACATAGGGTGTATTACGGTGAACTTGTGTAGTAGTACCGTGGAGTAGAATTGTACGTTAGGGTTAGACATATAACCCCACGGTTGGCTTGGTAGGCCTCGATAGAGGAGGAGATTTCTGTTTGTTGCGGGGAGAGTCTTCTTAATTTTCGGTAGAATGTTCTACGATGAGATCTAAATGTTAATAAGCGCCTTCTGGCCTTATAGGTTGAAGTACTACGTGTGGCGCGATCTACTTGGCTTAAGGAGTAGCCGACGGTTGGAAGTACTTTGAGCGTTTTGCTATTAGTCGATACTAGTCGCGAGGTATGTGAACCTCTTCCTATCTCTTCTAGCATGATATGTGTGAACTATGTAGTACGGTAGACGTACATGTGCTAAATGTATTTGATTGGTTTAAAACATAAAGTGTAATAACGACATTGTGGGAAGTTTGTTATAACAGCTTAATGTTGGTAAGAAAATACTTGTGGTCTTTAAAAGGTAACTGATTTGAACTATAACTGGCTTGTTATGTGTTAGTAAAGAACTTGAAGTATTTCAAAAGATTTTTGAATCATTTTGAAAGAAGAAGTAATACTTGGTTTTTGCAAAACTTAAGAGTTATACTAGCTTTATGGGAAGTTAGGTATAACGGCTTAAGAATGTTTTACTGATTTCGGAAATCAGAATGTGTATCGACAAACCACTGCAGCGTTAATAAAAGGAAATGTTTTGACTAATTAAGTATTATTAAAACCAGTAGAAACTTCCATCTGCATAGAAGCTAAGATGAGACAAAATGATATTTCCTAGATCATGGCTGCTGTAATAAGATTGTTATAAACAAGAATAACCTACTCACATATATGGCATAGGTTACTCAAATGTTTTAAAAGAGATTAAGACTATGAGTTATGAAACCTTTCTAAAATAAGTGACTTAGGCATTTGAAATTAGGCAAACTTGAACGTTTGGAAAATAATGTTGTTACTTGATTTTACAAAAGGGGAAGTATTTTGTTTACTTAATAAGATAGTCACTATTTTAATACTACGGGTATTGTGTGACTTATGTGAAAGAAACGGATCTTTTAAAGGGTTTAACGTAAGTAGTACTTTAGGGTTAAAACCCGGACTTTGGCATAAAATGAAAGTACCTTGAGTTGTGTATAACTTGCCTATGTTTGTTGTTGTGTAACTTGCTTGTGCATGTTGTTGTGAAACTTGCCTATGCTTATTGTGATAGCCTTTGTTGTGCAAGGAATGTATTTCACTCGACTACGGTTCATCCGAATGTATTTCACTCGACTCTGGGTTCATCCGAATGTATCTCACTTGATTACCGGTTCATCCGGAATGTATTTCACTTGACTCTGGGTTCATCCGGAATGTATTTCACTCGACTCTGGTTCATCCGAATGTATCTCACTTGATTACGGTTCATCCGAATGTATCTCACGATTCGGTTCATCCGAATGTATCTCACTTGATTACCGGTTCATCCGAATGTATTTCACTTGACTCTGGGTTCATCCGGAATGTATTTCACTCGACTAGGTTCATTCCGAATGTATTTCACTCGACTACGCTCATCAGGAATGTATTCCACTCGAATTGACATGATCGCTTTATGTTGTGATCGTAGTTTGGTTATCATACATGTCTCTGCTTTATATAGACTATTATGATTTCGATTCTGATATTTCTGATTTCACATACTTGGTACTGTTGTCTTGACCTCGCCCGGAGTGCGTTCATCTGCGGTAGAAGTACATTGGTGTCGATCCCATTTTAGGATCACCTTTCGTATTGGGAAGCTCGTTCCTTGGAGGCTTATCTTTTGGTATGTGTTCCACTGAGTTGTAGGTTCTTGTACATTCGAGGGTATGGCGGGGCCACTGTCCGTCATAGTTGTTGTCATTCGTAAGTGCAGTAATCTTGTTGTGGCGGGGTTTGTAAAAAGGATTAAAGCGCTCATGTTGAAAAAGTTGTTATTTATATATATGCGAAAGGCAAGTTTTCCTCAGTTCTGTTTGTACTTCATTTGTTTCATATGCGTGTTTTATGTTCCAGATTACTCGATGTTGTATCACTAGGGTGCGGGGTAAGGCACGATCCACGGGCCGAGCAGTCGTGACAAAAGTGGTATCAGAGCGATTAATCCTCGGAAAGTGTCTGACGAAGTATCCGATTCGAAGTCTTGATTATCGGTGTGTTGTGCACCACCATAATCGAGGAGGCTATAGGGTATTTAGGATTGGTTTCTATTCTTCTCACTCGAGATCGTGCCTTAGAGGCTGTGTTGTAAGTTGGACCTCTCGAAATTATTTCCCTTATCGTTATGCCTCGCGTAGGCAACCCGCCCAGAGGTCAAGGCGGCCAGGAGGCTGAGTAGAGTTCGGAGGGTGGCGAGGGCACATGCCCAATCATTACCTAGGGTAGTGCTTCATTCGGGAGTTTTGCGGCGTCACTAGCTTGGCGAGTTTGGCGGCAGCGTGGCGGTTCCCAGCTGCGGCCATGATATTTGAACCTTCAGTTCCACGACCGGGAATAGTGAATATAGATTGCAAGGAGGCGACCCTGTTACTAGCTATGGATTTGGCTACCAGAGAATATACCGATGTCTGCGAGTCTTGATGACTATCTAAAAGAGGTTGTGCAAGAGTAATTCTTGATTGGGCTTGAGCATGGCACGTATGCGGGCTTATGCGCGGCCAGAAGCGTAAAGATCGACGGGTTAACGAAGGGCGAGAGGAGGGCGGGCGGCAAGGTCCTTTGGTAACTTTCGAGGCAAGTCGCCTCACGGCGGATTTGATATGCACCTCCGCCCGGTCAGAGTGGTCTTCCACGGATATCGGGGCGTTCGGAGTATCAGGAGTTGGTCGAACTCCGTGGCTTCCGTTCACGATGTGTGAGCGTCATCGGGAATGTCGTCTTTTAGTTGGTACTTGTTGTACTGCGGCCGTCGAGGAGCCATGTGTCGAGAGTGTCCTTGTAGGAGGACTTAGCCTTGAGATTGGTGGGTAGTTCGTCATCTTCCTTAGCTATAAGCCTGCACGGCGAGTTTGATTAGAACGACTAAGGAGTGAAGCGATGAATATAGATATATCTTTAACCCTAGAGATTAGTATGTGTGATAAGGTGAGTATACCTTAAGTGCTATGTTACGATAGCGGTGTGTTAGTCGTGATTAGATCATGGTTGTTTAGCAGAGTAAGATTTTGGGGATAGAAGGTGTGAACCTTAGAGCTTTTTACGTAGAGACCTTGAGGCAAGGCCATCTCGAGTAAAAGGTGTAGTGTTATGTTTGACCACTTATCGGAGTGCATAGTGCACGTGAGTTATGTTTGGGATAGGTCCCTAGTAGTGTGGAATGAAAGGGGGTAGTTGAGCTAAGAAGACCGCTAGGTTTTGAAGCGTGATTTGTGAGATTGTTCGAATCGGGAGCTAGTATTGTGCGGCGTTGGGTCGGGTTGAGGCCACGTTGCGGGTCAACCCGCGGTAGGTTTGGTGGTGGGGTCAGGTTGTGGTGGTCGCTTGTGTTAGGGTTGTGAGGTGTTAGGCCCAAGTTTAGTTAACGTCTGCGAGTTCGTGGATCGTTCGACCGATGGTTGGGCGAGGAGGTCACCGTGTTGTCTTAGCTAAGACCGTTTACTCGGCGAGAGGTTATGCGAGATGATATATCGAGAAAAGGCGTAAGTGCGCAGTGCCTACCTTCACCTTATGTCGATACAGTGGAGCCAGTTGCGGTGTTCTTTTACGGAGGTTTTACCAGTCAAGGTTAGGAACTCGAGTAAGTCCCAGAATCACATTCGCCCTCGGGCCAGTGTTTGGATTTGATGGATAGTTTCGAGAATTGTTGTCTCTGTTGAAGGAGTGTTTAAGCTACCATTTGGTGTTAGGATGTCGCCTTTTGAAGCCTTGTAGGGCGGATATGTAGTCGCCGGTCGATTGGTTCGATGTTGGCGGGATTGAGATAATTGGTTGAGCTTGTTCCAGTAATCGTGGATAGAGTAAAGCTTGTCTAGAATAGGTTACGCGGCTCGGAGAAATCGTCTGCGGATAATCGGCGGCGCTTAGAGTTCAGGTTGACGGTCGGTCTTCTTGAAAGTACTACCCCGGGGTGGGTGTGAGGAGTTTTGGAAGACAGAGGGAACTTAGCCCGAGTTACTTTGGGCCTTTGAGTCCATGAGAAGAATAGGCGGGTTGCCTATATGTTAGCTTTGCCGTCGACTTAGGAGGCGTATGACCAGGTCTTCGTATTGTTATGATCGGAAAAGTATCGGAGATCCATCAGTGTTCCCGTTAATGATGACCACGTTAGAGTTAGTAACCCGAGTTTTGGAAAAGCAAGCGATGCTCGAAATGTGGTAAGAGTTCGGTGAGCAGCGACCTCAGGGATCGCATGTAGTCCGGTACCATTTGTTGGGTCGCCGGAGTGGCACTAGAACCTCGCGGCAAAGTGACAAAAGTGGTATCGGGAAGAAGCGAGCATGTATGGCGAGCATTGATGTGATCATTTCTTTTGTAAAGAGAAGGTGCGAAGGAAGTATATTTTAGACCCCGGAGAGAGGTGTTTGTGGTGATGTTAGAGGTGATTCCTCGTGGACTTGGATGTAAGTATTTTGCGCAGTTGTTTCTGTGGCCATTGTGGCAGGATTGTTTCGTAAGTATGGTAGTAAAGACTATACTGGCGCACGTTTTTTTGAGGCATAGAAGGAACATTCGGGACGAATGTTTCTAAGGAGGGGAGAATGTTATACCGTATTTCGGTATATGCGTGGGGCGTGCGTAGAAAATTTGAACTTGAGAATTAGGCTTGGCGAAATTTATTTGTTCACAACACCCGATTAAGTCGTTTTTTTTAAAACGCTTTCCACGACTTTCGTAGGGAATTTCCGCTATGTCATTTTTAATTTTTGCGGATTTTTCCAGAGACGAAACATTTTGGACCAACAAGAGGCGCCACTTGGCACCCTCTCATTGGTGGCGGATAGATTGGACGAAATGGGCTAGTAAGGCACGTTTTTGTGCCTTGGCTAAAGTCGAGGTTGGTAGGATATTTGTGTGTAATAAATCCTAGCCTACACTTTCCTAACACTTGGTTTAATCTTGGCCTTTGGTTGGCCATCCTCGACCTATAAATACCCCTCTCCCTATGATGAATTCTTCATCCTTTCCACAAATCTCTAAGTGTAAAATCCCCTCTCTTGTTGTGGTTCTCGTCCTCCCCATGGCGAGAGCCCTCCCTGTGTGGCCTTGTGGCCGAGACTTCACCCCCCCTCCTAGTGGTGTTGTTCTCGTATAATATACCCCCCCTCTTGGTAGAAATACTCTCAAAAGTATTGTTATAATGCCCAAATTACCTTAGCCGTATACCTTGTTGTATTCTAAGGTTATACATATACGAAATGCCCAGAAATACTATTATACTTCCCGTCAGTCACAAAACCGAAACCCTAGGAAAATCTCCATAGTCCGTTGGAGTATTGTGTAGAAGTTGGTTAGAACTTCTAAGGGTTGTTTGGAGCGGGTTGGAGCGCCCGGAGTAGGAGCTAAACGATTACCCAGGATCGACTTTAACTAGGATAATTATGGGCTTATCGAGGTAATTATCTTGTCCCTCTATTGTAATTGGAAATTACATATTGTTAGAATATATAGTTGAAGTATACTATATATAGAACTGAACGTAGTTATCGGCAATGTCTTTTGACTTAAGCTGAATAATACTTACAGCAATGTCTTTGCGACTTAAGCTGAATTTAAAGAAGAATCTTGAATCGTAATTACATGGGCGTATTACGGTGAACTTGTGTAGTAGTACCGTGGAGTAGAATTGTACAGTTAGGGTTAGACATATAACCCCCGTTGGCTTGGTGGCAGCCTCGATAGAGGAGGAGATTTCTGTTGTTGCGGGGAGAGTCTTTGCCGAATTTTCGGTAGAATGTTCTACGATGAGATCTAAATGTTAATAAGCGCCTTCTGGCCTTATAGGTTGAAGTACTACGTGTGGCGCGATCTACTTGGCTTAAGGAGTAGCCGACGGTTGGAAGTACTTGGAGCGTTTTGCTATTAGTCGATACTAGTCGCGAGGTATGTGAACCTCTTCCTATCTCTTCTAGCATGATATGTGTGAACTATGTAGTACGGTGAGCGTCATGTGCTAAATGTATTTGATTGGTTTAAAAGATACAGTGTTATAAAGTGTTTATGGGAAGTTGGTTATAACAGCTTTATGTTGGTAAGAAAATACTTGTGGTCTTTAAAAGGTAACTGATTTGAACTATAACTGGCTTGTTATGTGTTAGTAAAGAACTTGAAGCATTTCAAAAGATTTTTGAATCATTTTGAAAGAAGAAGTAATACTTGGTTTTTGCAAAACTTAAGAGTTATACTAGCTTTATGGGAAGTTAGGTATAACGGCTTAAGAATGTTTTACTTATTTCGGAAATCGTAATGTGTATCGACAAACCAACTGCGGCGTTAATAAGGAAATGTTTTGACTAATTAAGTATTATTAAAACCGAGAGAAACTTCCATCTGCATAGAAGCTAAGATGAGACAAAATGATATTTCCTAGATCATGGCTGCTGTAATAAGATTGTTATAAACAAGAATAACCTACTCACATATATGGCATAGGTTACTCAAATGTTTTAAAAGAGATTAAGACTATGAGTTATGAAACCTTTCTAAAATAAGTGACTTAGGCATTTGAAATTAGGCAAACTTGAGCGTTTGGAAAATAATGTTGTTACTTGATTTTACAAAGGGAAGTATTTTGTTTACTTAATAAGATAGTCACTATTTTAATACTACGGGTATTGTGTGACTTATGTGAAAAAGCGGATCTTTTAAAGGGTTTAACGTAAGTAGTACTTTAGGGTTAAAACCGGACTTTGGCATAAAATGAAAGTACCTTGAGTTGTGTATAACTTGCCTATGTTTGTTGTTGTGTAACTTGCTTGTGCATGTTGTTGTGAAACTTGCCTATGCTTATTGTGATAGCCTTTGTTGTGCAAGGAATGTATTTCACTCGACTACGGTTCATCCGAATGTATTTCACTCGACTCTGGTTCATCCGGAATGTATCTCACTTGATTACCGGTTCATCCGGGAATGTATTTCACTTGACTACCGGTTCATCCGGGAATGTATTTCACTCGACTACCGGTTCATCCGGGAATGTATCTCACTTGATTACCGGTTCATCCGGGAATGTATCTCACTTGATTACCGGTTCATCCGGGAATGTATCTCACTTGATTACCGGTTCATCCGAATGTATTTCACTTGACTACCGTTCATCAGAATGTATTTCACTCGACTCGGTTCATTCCGAATGTATTTCACTCGACTCTGGCATCAGGAATGTATTCCTCGAATTGACATGATGCTTTTATGTTGTGATCGTAGTTTGGTTATCATACATGTCTCCGCTTTATATAGACTATTATGATTTCGATTCTGATATTTTCTGATTTCACATACTTGGTACTGTTATCGACCTCGCCGAAGTGCGTTCATCTGCAGTAGAAGTACATTGGTGTCGATCCATTTTAGGATCACCTTTCACGTATTGGGAAGCTCCGTTCCTTGGAGGCTTATCTTTTGGTATGTGTTCCCGAGTTGTAGGTTCTTGTACATTCGTGGTATGGCGGGGCCCCGTCGTCATAGTTGTTGTCATTCGTAAGTGCATGAAATCTTGTTGTGGCGGGGTTTGTAAAAGGATTAAAGCTGCTCATGTTGAAAAAGTTGTTATTTATATATATCTTGAAAGGCAAGTTTTCCTCAGTTATTGTTTGTACTTCATTTGTTTCATGCGTGTTTTATGTTCATTGATTACTCGATGTTGTATCACTAGGGTGCCCGGTAAGGCACGATCCACGGGCCGGGCAGGTCGCGTGATAGGTTGGCTATCATATATGTCTCTGCTTTGTTTAGATCGTTATGATTTCATTACTGATTTCATTTCACATACTTGGTACATTCTTCATCGACCTCCTTGGGCTGCGTTACATCTGCGAGTTTAGGTGCAGCGATTTGGTGATCTGCAGTGTAGGACCGCTCGTAGTTTTGGATAGCTCCTGCTCTGAGTTTATCTTTTGGTATAGATCCTTGATGCAGGCTTTGTGCGATTATGGGTATGACGGGGCCTTGTCAGTCATAGTTGATATAACTCTTAGGTCCGTATTCATATAAGGGATTGGACTCATGTATGCGGTGTAGTGTATTTTGTTTATGTATATTATCGGCGACGCTTGTCGGCTTTGCCTTGCGTCGTTGGTTTTTATAAAAAAAAGGTGTTATTTAAATTCCGTAGTTTACTTGTGTCTGTTAGGTAGAAGGGTGCCCAGGTAGGGCACCAGTCACGGGCCCGGGGTTCGGGGCGTGACAAGTATTGAGTTCTTTCCAATAGAGTGTGGGCAGAAAAGGTGGAAAAGGAGCTCCTGAGGCAATGGACGAAAGTTGGCAAGAACAGGACAAAAGGGCTGCAGCACCGCGGTGCTTAACTTCAGCACCGCGGTGCTATAATATCATAGGGTCTCAGAACTTTCGGCACCGCAGTGCCAAAGAGCAGCACCGTGGTGCCAACGCGGGAATTTTCCAATCTGAAGATATTTTGTCACAAATGGACAAGTGGGGTTCATGGGTCCCCATCCACTTGTCCTACAAGATCATATAAGGCAAAGCTTGCAAGACTTGGATAAAAAATAGTCTTCATCATCCAAACCCTCTTCTCCTTTCCCTTCTCCTCCAAGATTTCGAAAATACCCTAGCCAAAGTGAAGAACAAGAGTTATTTTCCAAGATTAAGTTCCTTAACCAAGTTCTAATTAAGGTTAACTCTCCATAACAAGTGGTCACGGATTTGACCAAGAAACTCTTTGAAACCCTAAGCTTGGAATGTACTTTTTGGAAGAGAAACAAGAAAGTAAGATGTTTACAAGCTTCTAGAGATTACGTGTGTGTTGTTGAAACGTGTAGAAGTGGTGCTAAAGTGAAGTAGTGTGCCGAGAACTTGTGGACTGTTTTGGATAAAGTGAAGTAAGATTTCTTCTTCCTCTTTAAGATTAATGGAAGTTACATGATGCTATGATTAAGAGATGAACTTGTGTTAAGTAGAATGGAGAATAAGAAGTTTATATGACAGTTTGGCATATTAGCCGATTTTGAGACTATTTTGTTGTATTGGATTCGTTGGATATTGTCGTGCTGTTTTAAGGGCAGTTTTATACGTGTATATGCTAGAAATTTAGTCACTGTTTATGCATGTTTATATGTGGTAATTTCTAACGTATGTCCTAAAGGAACGAGGGTGTAGAAATGTGTAGAAATGCTTCATATCTTACCCTCATTGTTGTTGGAATATGGACTGTTTTCATGGATTGTTTTAGTAAGGATTAATGGGCTGTTTTACGTGAGAAATAGGTGTGTGAATCACCTTGGTTAACTGTTTAGTTGTGCCCTTAATTGGTGCTAGGATATGCGTGTATTTGGCCTTATTTGTAAGTTCTGGATGAGAGCATTTGTAGGGGAAGTGTTGCCCAAATTCTTATATGAAAGGAGAGTCATTATGTGGTATATGACTTACACTAGTATTCATGAAGTTGATAGACGTGTTATTGTTGTTATAGGTTGAGGTACCTATTTGGGACGTATACTACTTATCGTGTTCGTATTGCCGATAAGGTATGTGAACCTCTTTCTTCTTTCTTTTGTCATGCTCTACGTATGAACCATAACTGTGGTATTGTTTTAAAAGTTATATTACTCTTAGAAGTTAAGGAGTATTCATGTTATTGATATAATGCTAAAGGCATATCTAAATTATTCTTAAGTCCTTACCAAGTCTTATGAGAGATGTTGGTAAGAGTTTTTAGTAAGCATTGGAGTCTAGTTGACCTTGTCATGTTACAGCACTAATAAGTATTAAGCGTTGAGACTGATTTTGGTAAACGGGTTAAAACAAGTCATTGCAGCGTTAAATGAAAAAGGTATCGACAATCAATTATATTGAAATGATTACACTTCCATCTGCATAGAAACTAAGATATAACCAGTTCGTTTTACATTTTCTAGTTCACAGCTGATTAGATAAGATCATTATAATATATAACCTAACGGCTCATAAAATGAATTAATTTGGCAATTCGGATCGGTTATCACCATGAAATTTTTTCTATAATGTTAGCCAGAGAAGCGAGACGAATTTAGATTATCGAGTTGGTACAAGACGACAAGCGGTATGTAACTACCCTTTCTTCTTTTGGCATGTTTATATGAAGTAAGTGTACGACGGACGTACATAGTTCTGTTGGATCCTAATCCTTAATGATATAATGGTACTTTGGTTTTCCAGAAATGAAAAGTTGAGTTTATAAAGTAAGTGAACGGCGGACGTACAGAGTTTTATTGGATCTTAATCCGAAAATGGAAGGCATGGTATTGCCTTGGTTATTCTAAAATGGGAAGGCATGGTATTGCCTTGGTTTTTCTAAAAAGAAAGGCATGGTATGGGCTTGGGTTTTCTAAAAGGAAGGTATGATAGTGCCTTGGTGTTTTCTAAAATGAAAGCTGTGATAGTGCCTTGGTTTTTCAAAAACGAAAGTTCATTTTAAAGGTTTTATTGAGAGTCAAAAGATGATGTAAATTACACAAGGTTGCTCACGATGGCTATTCGTGCAATTGTTATTATATGTGATTTCATCGAGTCCCTTGATGGGACGAGATACGTTATACATCATCGAGTCCCTCGCTCAAGGGCCGAGATACATTAAAGTCAGCTCATCGAGTCCCTTGATGGGCCGAGATACGTTATACTTCATCGAGTCCCTCACTAAAGGGTCGAGATGCATTATAGTCAGCTCATTGAGTCCCTCACTAAAGGGCCGAGATATGTTATACATACAGTGATGACAATTATATGCACCGAGTCCCAGAATGGGCCGAGATACGTTATAAGTAGACAAGCATCCACAATTATATGGACCGAGTCCCGGAATGGGCCGGGATACGTTATATGGATAGACATCTATGATTTTGAAAGGACTCCCACACTTTAAAAAAAAAGTACAGTTGGCTCTTATTTTATATGACACGGTTGGATCTGGTATTTAATTTTTATACTTGTCCTTGTTATTCTTTGGCCAGTTATGATCTTAATTAATGTACTTTATGTTTACATACTTGGTACCTGTTGTACTAACCCCCTTCGGGGGATGCGTTCATGCCCGCAGGTATAGGTACTCAGTTTGGAGATCCTCGAGCTTAGGATCCCTGCCCAGCTTTTTGAGATAGCTCCACTATTCCGGAGCTTGTCATTTTGGTACAGTCTTTGATATTAGACTTGTGTTTATTCAGGGGTATGGCGGGGCCTTGTCCCGTCATATGTCATTATCAAACTCTTAAAGGTCTTGTAGACAGGTGTGAGTTGTTTATGTATTTGGAAATATGTGAGTTGTACTCGTTTTGTACTGTCATGACCCGAACCCCGGGCCCGCAATTGGTGCCCTACCTGGGCATCCTTCTACCCATTCATCCCAAGTAACCCGCGGAAGATAAAGATACTCATCATCATTTTTTTTTAAACAAGAAAAGGAAAATCCGACAACGCCGCCGCTATATATATATAAGCCAAAATGAAACTACATTGTACACTAGTCCAATCCCACATATGGATACATACCTCTAAGAGTTTGGACAATATACTATGACGGGACAAGGCCTCGCCGTACCCATAAATGTACAAAAACCTGTAATGAAAGATCATTACCAAAATGATAAACTCCAGAACAATGGAGCTATCCCAAAACTCTGAGCAAGGATCCAACACTTGCAGATCACCAAACTGCGTACCTAAACCTGCGGCATGAACGCAGCCCCCCGGAGAAAGGGAATGTCACAACCCGAACCCGGGCCCGTGACTGGTGCCTTACCCCGGGCACCCTAGTGATACAACATCAGAGTAATCAGCGGAACATAAAAACAAAACATGAAACCAATGTAATAAGACAGTGAAATAAGAAGACAGGCTAACCAAGAACGGTTACCTTCAGTATATATATAAATAGCAATATGAACAGTTACATCCCTTCTACAACTCTGCCCACAACAGTACTACAGACCTCTAAGAATGATACGACAACAATGGCGGGACAGGGCCCCGCCATACCCCTGAATGTAAATACCTACAACGACAGGGGACTATACCAAGATAAGCCTCCGGAGAAACGGAGCTTTCCCAACGTGAATGTGACCCTAAGAGCGAGGATGAGCAGCGGTGTACCTTTACTGCGGCATGACGCGGCCCGAGAGGTCGATAACAGGTACCAAGTATGTGAAACTAAAAATAAATACTGTAAATGAAATCATAGTAGTCTATATAAAGCAGGAGACATGTATGATAACCACACTACAGTTCACAATAAATAAGCAGTCATGTCAAGTCAGGGACTTACGCCCTCAAAGTCATCACTCAAATGTAACTATGGGTCTCACGCCCACAACATCAATCATGCCCGTGGAATACCTTCCTCACTGGCGATTTATGATATAAAAGCACCAAGGAATACATGAACACCGGTCCCACGTGTCCTAATAAAGCGATTAGGAGTAAGTACGAAGGCATAACCGACTACTAACACCCACAGTACTAACAAGGTCATACAATGTATCATGATATCAGTCTAGACCGTCACATGATCAAAGCGGGTCACTCGCCGCGATATCAAATGTCGCGTCTAGCCTCGAACTCTCGCGACTCGCATAGGCCAACCTCATAGGCCGCGTGAGGTATAACCCGCGTCGGTAGCTACTCCGGCGTCCGCTGGACTCGCGATCCGCGCCCACGAGACCGCGTGATCATAAAGGCATGCGCTAACACGGAACTCTCGTAGCTCGCGTAGGCCCCTCGACCCGCATGAGGTATTCTCGAATCATGGTCCTGCATCGCTGAGTCTACCGCGTCGGAGGCGACAACCTCCGAAACAAGTCAAGGTGAGTGGTACAATACCAACATATCGGTGATAGTGAAACAATTTAAAGCGCAATCGAGGAAACCCTTTACACAAACATCACAAGATACTAACACACGTAGCATCCTAGCATATTTACTTAACAAATCAACAAGAAAGTAATACAAGGCTATCACAAACCAATACAATCAAGTTATTCACACAAGGTACTTTCTACTAACAAGTTCGGGTATCTATCCCCAAAGTACTTCATACATTAAATCTTTAAAAGATCCGTTTCTTTCACATAGGTCACATAATACCCGTAGTATAAAATAGAGTGACTGTCTTTTTAAGTAAACCAAAACACTTACCTTTGTAAAATCAAGTAACAACATTATCTTCCAAACGTCCAAGTTTCCTAATTTCAAATGTTCACGTTTCTTATTTTAGAAAGGTTTCGTAGTTCATAGTATTATTCATTTAAGAATATAATTCTCTTTTTAAACAATTTGCGAAACATAAGCCTTATTATGTGAGTAGGATATTCTTGTTTATAACAATCTTATTACAGCAGCCATGATCTAGGAAATATCATTTTGTCTCATCTTAGCTTCTATGCAGATGGAAGTTTCTACTGGTTTTAATAATACTTAATTATTCAATACCTTTTTCCTTTATTAACGCTGCAGTGGTTTGTCGATACACATTTCTGATTTCCAAAATCAGTAAAACATTATCCCTTTTAAAAACCAAGTACTCATTACTCACTAATGAGGTTTCACACAAAATTCATATAATTCATTTAAGTTAAGTCTCTTATCTTACAAGATCAAGTCTCTTAACTTCTAAAATAAATAATACATTCGTTTTATCTCTCTTAAGCCATTATACCTAACTTCCCATAAAGCTAGTATAACTCTTAAGATTTTAAAACCAAGTATTACTCTTCTTTTAAAAACAGTTCTTAATTCTCTTGAACTACTTCAAGATTATTATTATTCGGGCTTAAGTCAAAAGACATTGCCGTACAACTACGTTCAATTAACACACGTACGTCTACCGTACTACATAGTTATACACATATCATGATAGAAGAGATAGGAAGAGGTTCACATACCTCGCGACGATTATCGACTATTAGCAAATCGCTCCACGGCTATAACTTAGCTTTGGTCCACCTTCTCATGCTACTCGCAGAACATTCAACCTATACAGGTTATACAAGTCTATCACAGTCTAGACTACTCGGTAGAATAAATCTAGATACAAGATCCTACGGGAAATTGGGCAGCCCTTCCCTACCCGTCAAACTACACAAGTCTACTGTAATACAGTCCTACGTAATTACAGTTCAGTTCTCTTCTTTAAATTCAGGCTTAAGTCCAAAGACATTGCCACAAAACTACGTTCAGTTCTATATATAGTATACTTCAACTATATATTCCTACAACATGTAATTTCCAATTACAATAGGGGGACAAGATAATTACCTCGATAAGCCCATAATTATCCAAGTATAATGTCGATCCTGGGCAACGTTTAGCTCCAACTCCGTGCGCTCCAACCCGCTCCAAACCACCCTTAGAAGTTCTAACCAACTTCTACATAATACTCCAACTAACTATGGAGATTTTCCTTAGGGTTTCGGTTTTGTGACTGACGGGAAGTATAATAGTATTACGGGGCTTTCCGTATAGGTATAACCTTAGAATACTACAAGGTATACGGCTAAGGTAATTTGGGTATAGTAACAATACTTTTGAGAGTATTTCTACCAAGAGGGGTGTATTATACGAGACAACACCACAAGGGGGTGTATACCCACCGGCCAACCACTGGGGTACTCTCGGCGAGGGGAGAGGGGCTCTCGGCCAAAGGGCCTTCTCAAAGGGGGGAGGGGGGTGTTTGGACGAAATACTACAAGGAGAGGGGAAGGCTTTCAAGACTTAGAAACTTTGTGGAATGGATGAAGAAGTCATCAAAGAGGGGGGTATTTATAGGTCAAGCAAAGGCCAACCAATGGCCAAGATCATGCCAAGTGCAAGGCAAGTGTAGGGTCAAGATTCATCCATGTGCACCTTATCCATCTACCACCAAAATATCCTACCAACCCCTTGACCAAACAATGGCCAATTCGTCCAACCCCTTTACCGCCCAAGTCCTTCCAATGAGGGGGTGACAAGTGTCGCCCTCTTGTTGGTCAAAAATGTTTCGTCTCTCCTAAAAATCCGAAAAAATTAAAAATGACATAGCCTGATTTTTTCCTACGAAAGCTGTGTAAAGTTTTCGTCTAAAAACGACTCTAACCGGGTGTTGTGCACAAAAATTCGCCGCCTATTCTCAAGTTCAAATTTTCTACGTGCGTCCTTACGTATACTGAAATACGGTATAACATTCTCCCTCTTAGAAACATTCGTCGAATGTTCCTTCTAAGTCTCATAACAAGCGTGCGCCCGAAGATAGTCTTCACTACTATACTTACGAGAACAATCCACGCCACCAATGGCCACAGAAACAAATGCGCAAAATACTTACATCCAAGTCCACGAGGAAACACCTCTAACATCATAAAAGCTCCTACTCGAGGTCTAAAGTATACTCCCTTAGCACCCTTTCTTTACAACGAAATGATCACATCTATGCTCGCCATACATGCTCGCTTCTTCCCGATACCACTTTTGTCACTTTGCCGCGAGGTTCTAGTGTCACTCCGGCGACCCAACAAATGGTACCGGACTGCATGCGATCCCAGAGGATGTCGTACACTTCTTGTACACTCGAACTCTTTCTCATAACCTACCACATTTCCGTTACTTCTTCAGTTTCCAAAACTCGGGGTTACTATCTCTAACGTGGTCATCATTAACTGGGAACACTCTGGATGGATCTCCGATACTTTCCTGAACATAACAATACGAAAGACCGGACGTACTGCCTCCTAAGTCGGACGACAAATGCTAACATATAGGCAACCTGGCCTATTCTTCACATGAACTCAAAAAAAAAGGGCCCAAAGTAACTCGGGCTAAGTTTTCTCTGTTTTCCAAAACTCGTCACACCCTATCCACCGTCTGCTGGAACAAGCCTGAACCAACTATCTGAACTTTGCCAACATCGAACCAATCGACCGGCAACTTACACTTCCGCCCCTACAAGGCTTCATAAGGCGACATCCGAACACTGAAATGTTAGCTTAAACACTCCCTCCACAGGATACAACAATCCCCACAACTACCCCTGAAATCCAAACACTGCCCGAGCGCGAATGCGATTCCGAGACTCACCTGAGCTCCTAACCCTGCCTGGCAAAACTTTTAGAAAACGAAAATAGCCACAACCTGGGCTCCACTGTCTGCCATAAGGTGAAGGTAGGCACCTCGTGCAGCCTTACAACCTTTCTGATATATCAACACTGCCGAGCAACGGTCCCGACTGAAAGACACGATGGGCTGACCCCATCGGTCGACCATCGTCGAACGCATCCACGAACTCAGACTGTTGGTTAACTAAACTTGGGCCTAACACCCTCGTGACCCTACCACCCGGCGGGACCACCACAAACTGACCCCACCACCAAACAGGCCGCGGGTTGACCCGCAACATGGCCTCAACCCGTCCCGGCAACGCGCAAAACACTAGCTCCCCGATCCGGAACAATTTCACTAATCCACGTTATGAAAACCTAGCGGTCTTCTTAGCTCAACTACCCCCTTTCATTCCACACTACTTAGGGACCTATCCCAAACATAGCTCACGTGCACTATGCACTCCGATAAGGGTCAAACATAAACATACCTCTTTACTCGAGATGGCCTTACCTCTAAGGTCTCTACGTATAAAACTCTAAGGCTCACACCTTCTCTATCCCCCAAATCTTACCCGGTTACTAACCATGATTTCCTAATCACAATTTACACCATGCTATCTGAATGTAACACTTAAGGTATACTCACCTTATCACATATACAAAACTCTAGAGGGTTAAAGATATGTCTGTATCTACTGCTTCACTCCCCTTAGTCGTTCTAATCAAACCTGCCCCGTAGGGCGCATAGCTAAGGAAGGTGACGAACTACCCATCGATCCTGAAGGCTGAGTCCTCCTGCTAGGACACTCTTTCGACATCAGACCCTGACGGTCATAGGTATAACAAGTACCAACTAAAAGACGACATTCCCCGGGATGACGTCTGTCACACTGTGAACCGGAAGCCCTGGAGCTCTAACTCCTCCGCACGAACGTCCCGAACCCGTGGAGGACCTCTGCACCGGTGGATGTGCATAATCTAATCACGGTGAGGTGACTCGCCTCGGAAGTTACCAAAGGACCTTGCTGCCGCCTCTTCTCGCCCGTTAACGTCGATCTCTACGTTTCTCGGCCTGATGCGCATAAGCGTACGTGCCATGCTCAACCTAATCAAGAATTACCCTTGCACAACCCTCTCTTAGGTAGTCATCAAGACTCGCGGTACAACGGTATACTCTCTGGTAGCCAAATCCATAGCTAGTAACAGGATCGCCTTCTTGCAATCTAAATTCTCTGTTCAAATATCATGGCCGCAGTAGGAACTGCCGCCGCCGTGCTAAACTCTGTTGGGACTAGTGACGTCGCAGAACTCCCCGAATGACGCACTACCCTAGGTAAAGATTGGGCCTGTGCCCTCGTAACCCTCTGTACTCTCTCGCAGCTCCCTCGGCTGCCTTGCCCTCCTGGGCCCGGGTTGCCCTACGCGGAGGCATAACGGTAAGGGAAAGAAATACGTTAGAGGGTCCAACTTACAATACAGCTCTAAGGCACGATCTCAGAGTGAGAAGAATAGAAACCAATCCTAAATATCCTATAGCCTCCTGATTATTGGTATGGTGCACAACACACCGATAATCAAGACTCTATGATACGGATGCAGAGACACTCCCCGAGGATTAACTGCTCTGATACCACTTTTGTCACGACCCGAACCCGGGCCCGTGACTGGTGCCTTACCCCGGGCACCCTAGTGATACAACATCAGAGTAATCAGCGAAACATAAAAACAAAACATGAAACCAATGTAATAAGACAGTGAAATAAGACAAAGCACCAACGAAGCGGTTACCTTCAGTATATATATAAATAGCAATATGAACAGTTACATCCCTTCTACAACTCTGCCCACAACAGTACTACAGACCTCTAAGAATGATACGACAACAATGGCGGGACAGGGCCCCGCCATACCCCTGAATGTAAATACCTACAACGACAGGGGACTATACCAAGATAAGCCTCCGAAGAAACGGAGCTTTCCCAAACGCTGAACTGTGACCCTAAGAGCGTGGATCAACGACTGATGTACCTTTACCTGCGGCATGACGCGGCCCCGAAGAGTCGATAACAGTACCAAGTATGTGAAACTAAAAATAAATACTGTAAATGAAATCATAGTAGTCTATATAAAGCAGGAGACATGTATGATAACCACACTACAGTTCACAATAAATAAGCGATATGTCAAGTCGTGACTTACGCCTCAAAGTCATCACTCAAATGTAACTATGGGTCTCACGCCCACAACATCAATCATGCGTGGAATACCTTCCCGCCAAAGCGGTTATGATATAAAAGCACCAAGGAATACACATGAACACCGGGTCCCACCTGTGTCCTAATAAAACAGTTAGGGTAAGTACGAAGGCATAACCGACTACTAACACCCACAGTACTAACAAGGTCATAAAATGTATCATGATATCTGTCTAGACCGTCACATGATCAAAGTGGGTCACTCGCCCGCAGTATCAAATGTGCGCGTCTAGCCACTGAACTCTCGCGACTCGCATAGGCCAACCTCATAGGCCCGCATGAGGTATAACCACGCATCGGTAGCTACTCCCCGGCATCCGCTGGACTCGCGATCGCATGGCGCAGAGACCGCATGACCATAAAGGCGCACTAACACGGAACTCGTAGCTCGCGATGCCCCCGGACCCGCATGAGGTATTCTCGAATCATGGTCCTGCATCACCGAGTCTACCCGCGTGGAGGCGGCTTTAACCTCCGAAACAAGTCAAGGTGAGTGGTACAATCCCAACATATCGGTGATAGTGAAACAATTTAAAGCGATCGAGAAACCCCTTTACACAAACATCACAAGATACTAACACACGTAGCATCCTAGCATATTTACTTAACAAATCAACAAGAAAGTAATACAAGGCTATCACAAACCAATACAATCAAGTTATTCACACAAGGTACTTTCTACTAACAAGTTCGGGTATCTATCCCCAAAGTACTTCATACATTAAATCTTTAAAAGATCCGTTTCTTTCACATAGGTCACATAATACCCGTAGTATAAAATAGAGTGACTGTCTTTTTAAGTAAACCAGAACACTTACCTTTGTAAAATCAAGTAACAACATTATCTTCCAAACGTCCAAGTTTGCCTAATTTCAAATGTTCATGTTTCTTATTTTAGAAAGGTTTCGTAGTTCATAGTCTTATTCATTTAAGAATATAATTCTCTTTTTAAACAATTTGCGAAACATAAGCCTTATTATGTGAGTAGGATATTCTTGTTTATAACAATCTTATTACATCAGCCATGATCTAGGAAATATCATTTTGTCTCATCTTAGCTTCTATGCAGATGGAAGTTTCTACTGGTTTTAATAATACTTAATTATTCAATACCTTTTTCCTTTATTAACGCTGCAGTGGTTTGTCGATACACATTTCTGATTTCCAAAATCAGTAAAACATTATCCCTTTTAAAAACCAATGTTATACCAGTATTTCAGTATGTATGCGTAGGGCGTCGTGAAAATTTGAACTTGAGAAAGTAGGCTTGGCGATTTAATTTTGTGCACAACACTGTTAGAGTCGTTTTTAGTGAAACGTTTTCCACAACTTCGTAGGGAATTTCCGCTATGCCATATTTTATTTTTGCGGATTTTTCAGAGGCGAAACATTTTGGACCAACAAGAGGCGACACTTGTCACCCTCTCATTGGAACCTTGGGCGGTCAAGCTTGGCGAAAGTTGGTCATTTTGTCATGGAGTTGGTAGGATATTTGTGTGTTAGTTGGTTAAGGGACACTTGGGTGAATCTTGGCCTTACACTCAGTGTAGCACTTGGCTCAATCTTGGCCATTGGTTGGCCTTCACTTGCCTATAAATACCCATCCCTTTGAAGACTTATTCATCCATTCCTAAATGTTCCTAAGTGTTAAAATCCCTCCTCTCCCCTCTTGTTGACTCGTCCAAGAGCCCTCTCCCCTTTGAAAGGTCCTCAGCGAGAGCCTCTCCCCTCCTTGTAGTGTGGCGTAGGGTACCCACTAGCCTAGTTGTCTCGTATAATACACCCTCTTGGTAGAAATACTCTCAAAAGTATTGTTATAATGCCCAAATTACCTTAGCCATATACCTTGTAGTATTCTAAGGTTATACTTATCTGAAAAGCCAGTTATACTATTATACTTCCGTCGGTCACCAAATCGAAACCCTAAGGAAAATCTCCATGGTTTGTTGGAGTAGTATGTAGAAGTTGGTTAGAACTTCTAAGGGTAGTTTGGAGGCGGGTTGGGCCTTGCGGAGTTGGAGCTAAACGATTGCCCAGGATCGACTTTATACTTGGATAATTATGGGCTTATCGAGGTAAATATCTTGTCCCCCTATTGTAATTGGAAATTACATGTTGTTAGATTATATAGTTGAAGTATACTATATATAGAACTGAACGTAGTTATCGGCAATGTCTTTTGACTTAAGCCTGAATAATACTTACGGCAATGTCTTGCGACTTAAGCCTGAATTTAAAGAAGAATCTTGAGTAATTACATAGGGTGTATTCTGAGACTTGTGTAGTAGTACCGTGGAGTAGAATTGTACCCGTTAGGGTTAGACGTATAACCCCCCCCTGGTTGGCTTGGTAGCCGGCCTCGATAGAGGAGGAGATTTTACGCTGTTGCGGGGGGGGGAGGTGCTGCCGAATTTTCTGTAGAATGTTCTACGAAGGGACCTAAATATTAATAAGCGCCTTGTGGCCTTATAGGTTGAGTACTACGTGTGGCGCGATCTACTTGGCTTAAAGGAGTTGCCGACAGTTGGAAGTACTTGGAGCGTTTTGCTATTAGTCGATACTCGTCGCGAGGTATGTGAACCTCTTCCTATCTCTTCCAGCATGATATGTGTGAACTATGTAGTACGGTAGACGTACATGTGCTAAATGTATTTGATTGGTTTAAAACATAAAGTGTTATAACGGCTTTATGGGAAGTTGGTTATAACAGCTTTATGTTGGTAAGAAAATACTTGTGGTTTTTAAAGGGTAACTGATTTGAACTATAACTGGCTTGTTATGTGTTAATAAAAGAACTTGAAGTATTTCAAAAGGTTTTTGATTCATTTTGAAAGAAGAGGTAATACTTGATTTGTTTTGAAAACTTAAGAGTTATACTAGCTTTATGGAAAGTTAGGTGTAACGTCTTAAGAATGTTTTACTGATTTTGGAAATCAGAATGTGTATCGACAAACCACTGCAGCGTTAATAAAAGGAAATGTTTTGACATATTAAGTATTATTAAAACCAGTAGAAACTTCCATCTGCATAGAAGCTAAGATGAGACAAAATGATATTTCCTAGATCATGACTGCTGTAATAAGATTGTTGTAAACAAGAATATCCTACTCACATATAAGACTTATGTTTCTCAGATAGTTTAAAAGAGAATTATATTCTTAAATGAATAAGACTATGAACTACGAAACCTTTCTAAATAAGAAACATGAACATTTGAAATTAGGCAAACTTGGGCGTTTGGAAAATAATGTTGTTACTTGAGTTTTACAAAGAGAAGTGTTTTGATTTACTTGAAAGATAATCACTCTATTTTCATATACTACGGGTATTGTGTGACTTTTGTGAAAGTAACGTATCTTTTAAAGAGTTAATGTATGAAGTACTTTGGGGATAAAACCCCGAACTTGTTAGCATATAGTAGAAAGTACCTTGTGTGTATAACTTGATTGTGTTGGTTTGTGATAGCCTTGTAATACTTTCTTGTTGATTTGATAAGTAAACATGCTAGGATGCTACGTGTGTTAGTATCTTGTGATGTTTGTGTAAAGGGGTTTTCCTTTGTTGTGCTTATGTTGTTTAACGATAAGTCGTTATGATAGTATTATACATCACTCATCTCTTGAGATGATTCCGGTTGCGCCCTCCGTCGCGGGGTAGACTTCAGCGGATCGATGGACCTATGATTCGAGACTACCTCATGCGGGTCCAGGGCTATGCGGAGCTGCGGGAGTTCGTGTTAGATCGGCCGCTTGTGGTCATGCGGTCCTTGTGGCCGTGCGGACGGCGAGTCGGGACGCCTGGCTGGTAGTAGCTACCCTCGATGCGGGTTATACCTCATGCGGGCGATCGATTGGCCTATGCGGGTGCGGAAAGTTCGAGGCTAGACGCGCACATTAGATCTTTGCGGGCAAGTGGTCACTTTGATCATGTGGCGGTGCAGACAGATCTTATGATCTGATTCATGACCTTGTTGGTGCGTGGGTGTTAGTAGTCGGCTATGCCTTCGTACTTACCACATGCGTGTTATTATGGCACAGTGGGACACGTGTTCATGTGTGTTCCTTGGTGCTTTTATATCATAAAGCTATGGCGGTGAGGAAGGTATTCCACGGCATGATTGATGTTGTGGGCGTGAGACCCATTGTTATATTTGAGTGATGACTTGAGGCGTGAGTCCCCGACTTGACATCGCTATTATTGTGAATCGTAGTTTGGTTATCATACATGTCTCTGCTTTATAGACTATTATGATTTCATTTCTGATATTTTTAGTTTCACATACTGCACTGTTATCGACCTCCTTGGGCTGCGTTCATCCGCAGTAAAGGTACACCATCATTGATCCTCGCTCTTAGGAGTCACGATTCGGCGTTTGGTAAAGCTCCGTTGCTCGGAGGCTTATCGATGGTATAGTTCCACTGTTGTTGTAGGTGTTTACATTCGGGGTATGGCGGGGCCTGTCCCCCATTGTTGTCGTATAATTTCTTAGAGGTCTATAAATCTTGTTGTGTGGCGGGGTTTGTAAAAAGGATTAAAGCTGCTCATGTTGAAAAAGTTGTTGTTTATATATATCTTAGAAAGGCAAGTTTTCTCAGTTATTGTTTCATATTTCATAATATGTCTTGTATCGCTTTATGTTCGTGATTACTCGATGTTGTATCACTGGTGCGGGGTAAGGCACGATCACGGGCCGGAATCGGTCGTGACAAAAGTGGTATCGAGCGATTAATCCTCGGAAAGTGTCTACGACCGTATCGATGAGAGTCTTGATTATCGGTGTGTTGTGCACACCAATAATCGAGGAGGCTATAGGGTATTTAGGATTGGTTTCTATTCTTCTCACTCGAGATCGTGCCTTAGAGGCGTGTTGTAAGTTGGACCTCGACGAAATTATTTCCACTTATCGTTATGCCTCGCGTGGGGCAACCGGGCCGGGAGGCAAGGCGGCGGAGGCTGCGAGTAGAGTTCGGAGGGTGGCGAGGCACAGCCCAATCATTACCTAGGGTAGTGCTTCATTCGGGAGTTCTGCGACGTCACTAGCCCCAGCGAGTTTTAGCGGCGGCGCTAGTTCTCTTTGCGCCATGATATTTGAACCTTGGTTCGCGGCCACGGAGCAGAGAATATGGATTGCAAAGAGACAACCTGTTACTAACTATGGATTTGACTACGGAGAGTATCCGATGTCTGCGCGAGTCTTGATGACTATCAACGAGAAGGTTGTGCAAGAGTAGTTCTTGATTGGGCTTGAGCATGGCACGTGGTCGGGCTTATCTTGCGCGAGCAGAACGTGTAATCGACGGGTTAACGAGGGCGAGAAGAGGCGAGCGGCCAGGTCCTTTGGTAACTTTCGGCGAGTCGCCTCACCGAGATTAGGTTATGCGCATCCACCGTCTGAAAAGGTCCTCCACGGGGTTCGGGGCGTTCGGGGTATGCAGGAGTTGGTCGAGCTCGAGCTTAGGTTCACGATCACGAAGGTTCGGCCATCCGATTCGATTTTCTCGGTGTTCACGATGTGGCGCGCCATCTCGGGAATGTCGTCTTTTAGTTGGTACTTGTTGTACTATGGCCGTCAGTCGATGTCGAGAGTGTCTGGTAGGAGGACTCGGCCGAGAATCGGTGGGTAGTTTGTCATCTTCTTAGCTATCGCCACTGCAGGCGTGTTTGATTAGAACGACTAAGGGAGTGAAGCGAGATATAGATATATCTTTAACCCTCTGAGTTTTGTTTATGTGATAAGGTGAGTATACCTTAAGTGCTATGTTACGATAGCGTGTGTTAGTTGTGATTAGAAATCATGGTGGGTTAACCGAGTAAGATTTTGGGGATAGAGAAGGTGTGAGCCTTAGAGCTGTATACGTAGAGACCTTAGAGGTAAGGCCATCTCGAGTAAAAGATGTATTGTTTATGTTTGACCCTTATAGGAGTGAATAGTGCACGTGAGTTATGCTTGTGGGATTAGTCACGAGTAGTGTGGAATGAAAGAGGGTAGTTGAGCTAAGAAGACCGCTAGGTTTCGTAACGTGATTAGTGAGATTGTTCGGTTCGGGAGCTAGTATGGTGCGGCGTTGGTCGGGTTGAGGCCACGTTGCGGGTCAACGCGGCTGTTTGGTGGTGTCGGTTGTGGTGGTCGCCTTGTGATAGGTCACGAGGTGTTAGGCGAGTTTAGTTAACCAATGTCTGAGTTCGTGGATACGTTCGACCGGTGGTGGTCGATGAGGCAGCCCATCGTGTTCTTCGTTCGACCGTTTTCTGGCAGAGGTTATGCGAGATGTTATATCGTAAAGGTTGTAAAGGCTGCGAGGTGCCTACCGCACCTTATGTCGACGATGAAGCCGTGTTGTGGCTATTTTCGTTTTTGGAAGTTTTACCAAGCGGGTTAAGAACTTCGGGTGAGTCTCGGAATCGCATTCGCCGCCGGGCGGTGTGTGTATTTCGGGGTAGTTGTGAAGATTGTTGTCTCGGTGGAGGAGTGTTTAAGCTACCATTTCGGTGTTGGATGTCGCCTTATTAAGCCTTGTAGAGGCGGATGTGTAAGTTGTCGGTCAGTGGTTCGATGTTGGCAAGGTTGACAGTTGGTTCAGCTTGTTCCAGGGCGGTATGGTTAGTGAAGCTTGTCTAGAAGAAGTTACGGCGGCTCGGAGGAAATCGTGCGGATAATCGGCGGCGCTTAGAGTTCGAGTTGACGGTCGGTCTTGAAAGTACCACCGGATTAGGTGTGGCGAGCTTTGGAAAAAGCAGAGAAACTTAGCCCGAGTTGTTTTGGGCCTTTTAAGTTCATGTGAAGAATAGGCGGGTTGCCTATATGTTAGCTTTGGTCGTCCGACTTAGGAGGCAGTACGTCCGGTCTTTCGTATTGTTATGTTCGGAAAGTATCGGAGATCCATCCAGAGTGTTCCCAGTTAATGATGACCACGTTAGAGATAGTAACCAGTCTTGAAACGAAGCCGTATCGAACGTGGTAAGAGTTCGAGTGTCGACGACCTCGTGGATCACATGTAGTCCGGTACCAATTGTTGGGTCGCCGGAGTGACACTAGAACCTCGCGGCAAAGTGACAAAAGTGGTATCGGGAAGAAGCGAGCATGTATGGCGAGCATAGATGTGATCATTTCTTTTGTAAGGAGAAGGTGCGAAGGAAGTATATTTTAGACCCCGGAGAGAGGTGTTTGTGGTGATGTTAGAGGTGATTCCTCGTGGACTTGGATGTAAGTATTTTCATGTGATTGTTTACGTGGCCATTGTGGCGAGGATTGTTTCGTAAGTATGGTAGTGAAGACTATCTTGGCGCCGCGTTTGTTTGAGACTTAGAAGGAACATTCGGGACGAATGTTTCTAAGGAGGAGAATGTTATACCCGTATTTCGGAGTATGTGCGTGGGGCGTGCGTGAAAATTTGAACTTGAGAAAGTAGGCTTGGCGATTTAATTTTGTGCACAACACGGTTAGAGTCGTTTTTAGTAAACGTTTTCCACACTTTCGTAGGGAATTTCCGCTATGCCATATTTTATTTTGCGGATTTTTCCGAGACGAAACATTTTGGACCAACAAGAGGCGACACTTGTCACCTCTCATTGGACACCTTAGGCGGTCAAGCTTGGCGAAAGTTGGTCATTTTGTCATGGAGTTGGTAGGATATTTGTGTGTTAGTTGGTTAAGGGACACTTGGGTGAATCTTGGCCTTACACTTGTGTAGCACTTGGCTCAATCTTGGCCATTGGTTGGCCTTCACTTGGCCTATAAATACCCATCCCTTTGAAGACTTATTCATCCATTCCTAAATGTTCCTAAGTGTTAAAATCCCTCCTCTCCCCTCTTGTTGACTCTCGTCCAAGAGCCCTCTCCCCTTTGAAAGGTCCCTTGGCGAGAGCCTCTCCCCTCCTTGTAGTGTGGCGGTAGGGTACCCCACTAGCCTAGTTGTCTCGTATAATACACCCCCTCTTGGTAGAAATACTCTCAAAGTATTGTTATAATGCCCAAATTACCTTAGCCATATACCTTGTAGTATTCTAAGGTTATACTTATCTGAAAAGCCAGTTATACTATTATACTTCCGTCGGTCACCAAATCGAAGCCAAGGAAAATCTCCATGGTTTGTTGGAGTAGTATGTAGAAGTTGGTTAGAACTTCTAAGGGTAGTTTGGAGCGGGTTGGGCGCACGGAGTTGGAGCTAAACGATTGCCGGGATCGACTTTATACTTGGATAATTATGGGCTTATCGAGGTAAATATCTTGTCCCTATTGTAATTGGAAATTACATGTTGTTAGATTATATAGTTGAAGTATACTATATATAGAACTGAACGTAGTTATCGCAATGTCTTTTGACTTAAGCTCGAATAATACTTACAGCAATGTCTTTGCGACTTAAGCTGAATTTAAAGAAGAATCTTGAATAATTACATAGGTGTATTACATGAACTTGTGTAGTAGTACCGTGGAGTAGAATTGTACCGTTAGGGTTAGGCGTATAACCCCTGGTTGGCTTGGTAGCGGCCTCGATAGAGGAGGAGATTTCTGTTTGTTGCGGGGAGAGTCTTTGAATTTTACGTAGAATGTTCTACGAAGGGACCTAAATATTAATAAGCGCCTTGTGGCCTTATAGGTTGAGTACTACGTGTGGCGCGATCTACTTGGCTTAAAGGAGTTGCAAGCGGTTGGAAGTACTTGGAGCGTTTTGCTATTAGTCGATACTGTCGCGAGGTATGTGAACCTCTTCCTATCTCTTCCAGCGTGATATGTGTGAACTATGTAGTGCGGTGAGCGTCATGTGCTAAATGTATTTGATTGGTTTAAAACATAAAGTGTTATAACGGCTTTATGGGAAGTTGGTTATAATGACTTTATGTTGGTAAGAAAATACTTGTGGTTTTAAAGTGGTAACCGATTTGAACTATAAGCGGCTTGTTATGTGTTAATAAAAGAACTTGAAGTATTTCAAAAGGTTTTGATTCATTTTGAAAGAAGAGGTAATACTTGATTTGTTTTGAAAACTTAAGAGTTATACTAGCTTTATGGAAAGTTAGGTATAACGTCTTAAGAATGTTTCTTGATTTTGGAAATCGAATGTGTATCGACAAACCAACTGCGGCGTTAATAAAAGGAAATGTTTTGACAGATTAAGTATTATTAAAACCAGTAGAAACTTCCATCTGCATAGAAGCTAAGATGAGACAAAATGATATTTCTAGATCATGGCTGCTGTAATAAGATTGTTGTAAACAAGAATATCCTACTCACATATAAGACTTATTTTTCTCGGATAGTTTAAAAGAGAATTATATTCTTAAATGAATAAGACTATGAACTACGAAACCTTTCTAAATAAGAAACATGAACATTTGAAATTAGGCAAACTTGGACGTTTGGAAAATAATGTTGTTACTTGAGTTTTACAAAGAGAAGTGTTTTGATTTACTTCAAAAGATAATCACTCTATTTTCATATACTACGTATTGTGTGACTTTGTGAAAGTAACGTAACTTTAAAAGAGTTAATTTATTAAGTACTTTTGGGATAAAACCCCGAAATTGATATAATATAGTAGATAGTATCTTTTGTGTATATCTTGATTGTGTTGGTTTTTGATAGACTTGTAATACTTTCTTGTTGATTTTATAAGTAAACATTCTATGATTCTACTTGTGTTAGTATCTTTTTATGTTTGTGTGAAGGGGTTTTTCCTTTGTTGTGCTTATGTTGTTTAACGATAAGTCGTTATGATAGTATTATACATCACTCATCTCTTGAGATGATTCCGGTTAAGCGCCTCCGTCGCGGGGTAGACTCGGGCGGGTCGATGGACTATGATTCGAGACTACCTCATGCGGGTCGAGGGCTATGCGGGCTGCGGGAGTTCGAGGTTAGGATGCGGCCCTTGTGGTCATGCGGTCCTTGTGGCGTGCGGACGGCGAGTCGGGGCGGCCGGGAGTAGCTACCTCGATGCGGGGTTATACCTCATGCGGGCGATCTGATTGGCCTATGCGGAGTCGCGGAAAGTTCGTGGCTAGACGCGCACATTAGATCTGCGGGCAAGTGGTCACTTTGATCATGTGGCGATGCAGAGCAGATCTTATGATCTGATTCATGACCTTGTTGGTGCGTAGGTGTTAGTAGTCGGCTATGCCTTCGTACTTACCATGCGTGTTATTATAGCGCAGTGGGACTGGTGTTCATGTGTGTTCCTTGGTGATTTTATATCATAAAGCTGGCGGTGAGGAAGGTATTCCACGCATGATTGATGTTGTGGCGTGAGACCCATTGTTATATTTGAGTGATGACTTGAGGCGTGAGTCCACGACTTGACATATTCGCTTATTATTGTGATCGTAGTTTGGTTATCATACATGTATCCGCTTTTTATAGACTATTATGATTTCATTTACAGTATTTTTAGTTTCACATACTCGGTACCTGTTGTACTGACCTCCTTCGGGGGGCTGCGTTCATGCCGCAGGTAAAGGTACACCAGTCATTGATCCTCGCTCTTAGGGTCACAGTTCAGCGTTTGGTAAAGCTCCGTTGCTCCGGAGGCTTATCGATGGTATAGTTCCACTGTTGTTGTAGGTGTTTACATTCGGGGTATGGCGGGCCCCGTCCCGCCATTGTTGTCGTATAATTTCTTAGAGGTGCATGTAATCGTTGTGGGCAGGGTTTGTAAAAAGGATTAAACTGTTCATGTTGAAAAAGTTGTTGTTTATATATATGCCGAAAGGCAAGTTTTTCTCAGATTATTGTTTCATATTTCATAATATGTCTTGTATCGTTTTATGTTCCGCTGATTACTCTGATGTTGTATCACTAGGGTGCCCGGGGTAAGGCACCAGTCACGGGCCCGGAATCGGGTCGTGACAACCAAGTACTCATTACTCACGAATGAGGTTTCACACAAAATTCATATAATTCATTTAAGTTAAGTCTCTTATCTTACAAGATCAAGTCTCTTAACTTGTAAAATAAATAATACATTCGTTTTATCTCTCTTAAGCCATTATACCTAACTTCCCATAAAGCTAGTATAACTCTTAAGATTTTAAAACCAAGTATTACTCTTCTTTTAAAAACAGTTCTTAATTCTCTTGAACTACTTCAAGATTATTATTATTCGGGCTTAAGTCAAAAGACATTGCCGTACAACTACGTTCAATTAACACACGTACGTCTATCGTACTACATAGTTATACAAATATCATGCTAGAAGAGATAGGAAGAGGTTCACATACCTCGCGACGATTATCGACTATTAGCAAATCGCTCCACGGCTATAACCCGGCTAGCCTGGTCCACCTTCTCATGCTACTCGCAGAACATTCAACCTATACAGGTTATACAAGTCTATCACAGTCTAGACTACTCGGTAGAATAAATCTAGATACAAGATCCTACGGGAAATTGGGCAGCCCTTCCCTACCCACAAACTACAAGTCTCATCGTGTCTGATCCTACGTAATTACAGTTCAGTTCTCTTCTTTAAATTCAGGCTTAAGTCCAAAGACATTGCCACAAAACTACATTCAGTTCTATATATAGTATACTTCAACTATATATTCCTACAACATGTAATTTCCAATTACAATAGGGGGACAAGATAATTACCTCGATAAGCCCATAATTATCCAAGTATAATGTCGATCCTGGGCAACGTTTAGCTCCAACTCCGTGCGCTCCAACCCGCTCCAAACCACCCTTAGAAGTTCTAACCAACTTCTACATAATACTCCAACTAACTATGGAGATTTTCCTTAGGGCTTCGGTTTGTAGTGACGGGAAGTATAATAGTATTACGGGGCTTTCCGTATAGGTATAACCTTAGAATACTACAAGGTATACGGCTAAGGTAATTTGGGTATAGTAACAATACTTTTGAGAGTATTTCTACCAAGAGGGGGGTATTATACGAGACAACACCACAAGGGGGGGGGTGTATACCCCTCGGCCAACCCCACTAGGGGGGGGTACTCTCGGCCAAGGGGGGAAGAGGGGCTCTCGGCCAAAGGGCCTTCTCAAAGGGGGGAGGGGGGTGTTTGGACGAAATACTACAAGGAGAGGGTAAGGCTTTCAAGACTTAGAAACTTTGTGGAATGGATGAAGAAGTCATCAAAGAGGGGGGTATTTATAGGTCAAGCAAAGGCCAACCAATGGCCAAGATCATGTCAAGTGCAAGGCAAGTGTAGGGTCAAGATTCATCCATGTGCACCTTATCCATCTACCACCAAAATATCCTACCAACCCCTTGACCAAACAATGGCCAATTCGTCCAACCCCTTTACCGCCCAAGTCCTTCCAATGAGGGGGTGACAAGTGTCGCCCTCTTGTTGGTCCAAAATGTTTCGTCTCTCCGAAAAATCCGCAAAAAATAAAAATGACATAGCCGGAATTTTCCCTACGAAAGCTGTGGAAACGTTTCGTCGAAAAATGACTCTAACCGGGTGTTGTGCACAAAAAGTAATTCGGCCAAGCCTATTCTCAAGTTCAAATTTTCTACGTACGTCCTTACGTACATACTCTGGAAATACGGGGTATAACAGGGGATCAGTACGGAAAATGTACCAAGTATGTAAAATAATAAGTATTGTAAATGAGATTATAACATGCTAAAAAGATAACAAGAGACAAGTATAATAATCAAATATCAGTACACTGTGCCTTTTCAAAGTAAGAGTCAAATGTATCCTTTTAAAACTGAGAGTAATGAAAATCAACTATACCTTTTTCAAATTATGAAAGTCTGTCAAAATAAACAAATACTATCAGTGGAGTTCAACCAGAACATTATCCTCAAATACAAATAACAAATGCCAGCCCTTTAGTGAGGGATGGAAATATATATAATCGACCGCATGAGTATTTATACTCGCATCATGGAAGTATGTCCATGGAGCATTATATAAAGGAAGCATGCCCATGGAATTCCTCCATCACAGAACATGTCATCATGGAGAGCTAGTCCATGGAATAATATAATCACCCGGGGATTGAACCCACATCATGGCAGCATGCCCACGGAATTCCTCCATCGTGAAACCATGTCCATGGAACAATATGGTGGTAGCATGCCCATGGAATTCCTCCATCATGTAAGCATGTCCATGTAAATTATACAATAATATTGTCGGCCCTCCAGTGAGGGACACGGTCCAAATATCAAGAACTGTACACATATAGCTATCACAAGCTACTATGTACAATTTAAATCAACTTCGACTCTCATTAGCACAAATAGAATGCACTATCATTTTAGAAGAACTCAAGGCATTATCACATCTTTTAATATTAGGGAATTGAACCCAAAGTACTATGTACATCCACCGTACACACCAAGTAATATTAGGGAATTGAACCCCAAGTACTATGTACATCCACCGTAATTCCTTTCCTTTATAATAAATCCTTTGACTCTCAATGAACCAAAATAAAATAACTTTCATTTAGACAACCCAAAGTACTATCAAGAGAATAGATATAACAATCTTTCATTTTAGAAACACAAAGTACTATCAAGAGAATAGATATAACAATCTTTTATTTTAGAAACCCAAAGTACTATCAAGAGAATAGATTTAACAATCTTTCATTTTAGAAACCCAAAGTACTATCAAGAGAATAGATATAACAATCTTTCATTTTTTAAACCCAAAGTACTATCAAGAGAATAGATATAACAATCTTTCATTTTAGAAACCCCAAGTACTATCAAGAAAGTATATAGAACAACTTTTATTTTAGGAATTTCCAAAGTACTATCAAGGAAGTATATAGAAAAACTTTTATTTTAGAAAATCCAAAGTGCTATCAAGGAAGTATATAGAACAACTTCTATTTTTGAAAATCTAAAGTACTATCAAGGAAGTATATAGAACAACTTCTATTTTAGGAAATCCAAAGTACTATCAAGGAAATATATAGAACAACTTCTATTTTAGGAATTTCAAAGTACTATCAAGGAATTATATCACTAAGGAGTAGGATCCACTCACTTTATAAAAAGCAATTATGCTAGAAGAAGAAAGGATAGTTCACATACCTTATTGGCGACTAACCAACTCTACAATCTAGGATACGTCTCAATGAACTTCAACCTATAACAACAATAACACGTAAATTAACACGTGCTTACTAAAGTAGGTTAACACCAAGTAAAGGTTCTCCTTTTTCTATGGAAATTTGGGCAGCACTTCGCCTATAAATACGTGCTTTTCCACCTTTTTCCAAGGCCCAAATTCAACAACAATAAAGCTCCATTTAAGGCACAATCAAAACAGAAACCAAAGGGGATTATACGCCTACATGACGTGTAAAATTCGGCCCCTTAATCTATACAAAACAGCCCATAAAAACAGTCCACAATTCTATCAACGATAAGGGTAAAATGTGAAGCCTTTAACACCATTTTACACCATTATTCCTTAGGACTTTCATTAGCAATTTTACCACATTAATCATGCATGTTGACAACTGAATTTCCAGCATATACACGCCACAAAACAGTGCATAAAAACTGCACGACAATATCCAACAGTTTTATAGGTTCCACGGCCAATAACTACAATCCGATAACTCTTTCCTTAACCCTTTTTATTCCAATACAAGTTCCAAAACTTCTATATAAGTTATATCAACTTATTAACAACAATATTATTCCATTATAACATGCAATAGGTGAAGATAACAACAACACAACCAACTAAATCCAAGGGGACCCGAAACTTGCCTAGTCTCGGCCCTCCTCCCTAAAGTTGTCCAAACACTTTTTATCCTTCATTATTTTTAGCACAAGCTAATCTATACATTATAACAATATTGTTACACCCCGTATTTCCAGGGTATGTATGTGAGGACATACGTACGAGAATACGACATTAAATTGGAAAGGAAGAAAAGATGTGATTTTTCGACGGAAAAGTTTCCGGATTTCGGGAAGGAAAAAGGTTCGTTAATGGGAATTGGATTCCCAGTTTTGGTATTCGGACTTTTTGGAATATTTAAGAATTATGGAATTTTATTTTCGGAATTGGTCACGTGGGGCCCACGGGAGGAATTTACGGTTTGTGGGGCCCACTTTATTTTTGGATTTTTGGCATTACGGATATTTTTCGGAAGATGAAATATTTTGGACCAATAGGAGGGCGACATGTGTCACCCCTAGGTGGCAAGGTTGGACGAAATTGTTGGACATGTTGTACACGTTTTTCACATGAAAAATGCCATAAACATTTGGTCAAAGTCTTGCAAGATATTTGTGTAGTAGATAGATAAGTGGGACCCACACACACATGGCTCAATCTAGACCACACACTTGCTTCAATCCTAGCCCTTGAATGTCCTATAAATACCCCCTTAAGTTGAAGACTATTATTCATCCACACTTAGAGTTTTCCAAGTTTGAAAAACTCCCTCCCTTTCCTTTGTAGTTCTCGGCTTTAGCCTTGTTTCTTGAGCAAAAAATTGTCCAAAAATTCTTAAAGTTTTAAGTGTTCTTCCTTAGTGTATTAGGAAGATTAGTAACCAAGAGTTGGAAAAGATTTCACACCCCTAGCCACTAAAGTACCCCTTGGCCGAGAGTTGCCACAATCAAAGCCTAAGTGTTCTTCACTTTTTGGAGTTGAAGTGTTAAGAGAAGTTGTTTAGAAACTTCTAAGGGTTGCTTGGAGCGGGTTGGAGCATAAGGAATTGGAGCTAAACGTTGCTCAGGATCGACATATAATCTTGGATAATTTTGGGCTTATCAAGGTAATGATCTTTTATCCCCCTATTGTAATTGGATATTACATGTTGTAGTAATGTATAGTTGAGTATACTATATGTAGAATGAATATTGAAAAGGATTGAACTGTATTTACAGTAGACTTGTGTAGTATATCTGTGAAGTAGAATTGAACAAGTCCGGTTAGACGTGTAATCCCATGGGAGTTGTTGGCCTGGTAGCGGGCCTGAGTAGAGGAGGAGATTTATGTGGTTACGGGAGGTCTTTGCGAATTTTCTGTAGAATAAGGAATCTTGTATTTAGAATATTCTACGAAGAGATCTAGAAGTTGATAGACGTTTTATGGCCATTATAGGTTGAAGTACTACGAGTAGCGTATTCTACTTGAAGGGTGGAAAGGGCTAGCAAGGTTATAGTACTTGGAGCGTTTTGCTAATTGTCGATAACCGTCGCGAGGTATGTGAACCTCTTCCTATCTTTTCTAGCATGATTGTTGTGAACTATGTAGTACGGTAGACGTACATGTGCTAAATGAATTTGGTTGGTTTAAAACATAAAGTGTTATAACGGCTTTATGGGAAGTTTGCTATAACAACTTTATGTAGGTAAAGAAATGGTTTGTGGTTTTTAAAAGATAAGAGACTTGACTTATAAATGACTTGATGTGAAATATTAAGGACTTGGTTTGTGTTAAACAGTTGTGAAACCGCTTTTATGAGAAATGGGTACTTGGGTTTTAAAAGGAATAATATTATATTGATTTCGGAAATGAGAATAAGTATCGAACAAACCACTGCAGCGTGAATAAAGGAAAATGTATTGACTAATTAATTACTATTAAAACCAGTAGAAACCTCCATCTGCATGGAAGCTAAGATAAGACAAAATTGTATTACATTTCCTAGATCATGGCTGCTTTAATAAGAATCATTATAAACAAGCATTAATTTTCTTAAATTTCCAAAGTAAGGAACTTGATTTCTAAAAGAAAAGAGACTTGAGGAATTGAAGAGTTTTTGGTTTAAAAGAAAGACATGGTTTTGTCTTAAATTGGTTTAAAACATAAAGTGTTATAACAGCTTTATGGGAAGTTAGTTATAACGACTTTATGAAACAAGAGAATGGTTTTATCATTAGTTTTAAAATGGTAACTTGACTTTAAAAGGAGAAGTGTTTTGGTCTAAAAAGAAGGCATGTTATTGTCTTAATTTGGTTTAAAAAAAGGAAAGTATGGAAGTTGTTTTGGTTTACTTAAAATGTTAGTCACTCTATTTTGATAATACGGGCATCGGGTGACCTTTGTAAAAGAAATGGATCTTTTAAAAAGAATTTAACATACGTAGTACTTGGGAGTTAAAACCTGGACTTTGGCATTAAATGAAAGTACCTTGAGTTGTGTGTAACTTGCCTATGTTTGCGTGTGATAGCCTTGTCGTGCTAGTATTGTATTTTTATACCACCGCGTCTCTCGATGGAGGGCCGGTTGATTTGTTATGATCTTACTTGGACGTACCGGCAGTGATGGAGCATTCCAGTGCGGCACGTGACTATTATTCCATGGACTAGCTCTCCGCGAGGTTTTACTAATTCGGCAGTATCGGTAGTTGGCTCTCGTACTTGCCCAGGTCGTGGTTGATTCGGCAGTATCCGGTAGTTAGCCGTACTTGCCCGCTCAATTTTGTGACGAAGTCTCGTGATTCCGGCAGTATCCGTAGTTAGTCTTCGTACTTGCCCCGGCCAGCTACGTGGCGCAGGTGGTATCTGGTAGTTGGCTTTCGTACTTGCCCTGGGTCAGCTTCGTGGTATGGTTATGTAGATTTTTTGGTACGGCTTTGGTATCTGGTAGTTGGCTTTCGTACATGCCCCGGTCAGTTTAGGACGCGGCTTTGGTATCTGGTAGTTAGCCTTCGTACTTGCCCCGTACGGTTGTTATGACACAGGTGGGACCTGGTGTTCATGTGTACTCCTTGATGTTGCTACATCATAGACTGCTGGCAGTGAGGAAGGTATTCCACGAGCACGAATGATGAGGTGGGCGTGAGACCCATATTTATATTTGAGTGATGACTTTGAGGGCGTGAGTCCCTGACTTGACGTGACTGCTTACATATTATGTACTGTAGTTTGGTTATCATATATGTCTCCTATTTTATATAGACTACTATGATTTCATTTCTGATATTTTGATTTCACATACTTGGTACTGTTATGCGACCTCGCCCGGAAGTGCGTTCATCCGCATGGTAAGTACATCGGTTGTTGATCTCGCCATGGATCACAATTCGTATTGGAAGCTCCGTTTCTCCGAGGCTTATCTTTTGGTATGTTTCCACTGAGTTGTAGGTTCTTGTACATTCGTGGTATGGCGGGCCTGTCCGTCATAGTTGTGGTCACATTCTTAGAGTGCATGTAATCTGTTGTGGCGGGGTTGTAAAGGATGTAAGCTCAATTTACGTATATATGCAAGGCAACCGTTTTGGTTGACCTGTTTTTTTTATCATATCTCTTGTTTCATGTTTAAGTTTTTATTTCCGCTGATTTTCTATGATGTTGTATCACTAGGGTGCCCGGGGTAAGGCACCAATCACGGGCCCGGGATCGGGTCGTGACAAAAGTGGTATCAGAGCAGTTAGTCCTCGGAAAGTGTCTGAGCGATGTCTAGTAGAGTCTTGATTATCGGTGTGTTGTGCACCACATCTATAATCGAGGTCGCAGGACATTTAGGATTGGTTTCCATTCTTCTCACTCTGAGATCGTGCCTTAGAGGCTGTTGTAAGTCGGACTCCTCGACGTATTCTTTTATATCGCTTATGCCTCGCGCAAACAGCGAGCCGGAAGGGCAAGGTAGCGAAGGAGAGGCTGCGAGTAGAAACACGAGGGTTACGGGGCAGAGGCCCGATCTTTACGAGGTGGTGCTACAGACGGCGGATTCTACGATGCCGCCCGGCCCAGAGTTTAGAGCGGCGGCGGTAGCTACCGAGGCCACGATATCGAGCCTCCATCCACGGCTGAGGCGAGAGGATATGGGTTACAAGGAGATGGCGATTACTAGTTAGGTTTAGGGCGAGACTTGAGATGATAGACGGAGCCGGTGGTACGATGAAGGCACCCGGGCCGATAGTTGGAGACCGGGACTTCTTAAGTTGCGATCCACGGTGTTCTATGGATCGAGAGCCGAGGATGACCCTCGTGAGTTTATCGGCGATTCTGACGGATCATGAGTGATCGAGACTCGGGCGTAGTCGGTGGTATTGGGTTCGCATCACGCGTGATCCGCAATCGATCGTTTGATTCATAGGAACCGTCGGGGAGCATGCGCTTCAGTGTATGGGAAGAGTTCTCGAGGCATTTCTTGCACATTTCTTTCCCACGGATGAGAGGGCTCGGGCCAGATTTTTGATGTTGAGGCGGGGCGGCGTGCGGTTCGGGAGTACAACGTGGAGTTCGCTCGTTGGCACGATATGTCCCGGCGTTAGTGGCAAATATGGAGGACGAGTGCACCGCCACGCCACGGGCTCGATGACTACTTGGCGAGGCTTGCTCGGTGTAGCTCTTCACCGGCATGGACATTGCCCGCACGCAGCTTATGCACTAGGTGTGAGGCGGAGAGATCGACGGAATGGCCGGATCGCGAAGAAGGCGAGAATAGCGGTCTTTTGGCGACTTTCGAGCGGACCGCCTCGAAGCGAACTAGTTATGCGCCTCCGCCATTACTGAGCGGTCCTCGCGATCTTGAGGCATCCAGTATTCGAGGATGTCGGGGCTCGAGGTTGAGTTTTGGGAGTAGTGGTGTTGACCATATGAGGCCACCCTTACCTCAGTGTGGCCGTTGCGGTAAAATCCATAAGAAGTGTCGTCTTTGGTTCGGGAGGTTGTTTTACATGCGGCCAGCAGGGCCATTTTGCGAGGAATTGTCCGACCAGAGGTAGCACGGATGTTGAGACTCGGCCTTCAGGATCTATGGCTGGTTCATCACCTTCAACAGATATGCGCCCTGCAGGGCAGGCCTATGATTAGAGTGAAGCGGTAGATACAGGTATATCCTTAACCCTCTAGAGATTAGTATGCTTGATATGATGATCTTATTATTGTGTGCTATGTACGGATAGCTTTGTGTTATTGGTGAGTTAGAAAATATGGGTAGTTGAAAAGGTAAGTATGGGGGTATGGAAGGTGTGAACCTTAGAATATTACACGTCGAGACCTTAGATGTAAGGTCGTCTCGAGTAGAAGATTTTGCGGGTGATCCTTGTCGGAGAGCATTATATACATAGGGTGTACCAGTGGGATAATTCCTTGGGTTGTGTAAGATGAAAGTGGTAGCTTTCAGGACTTGAATAGGTAAGATTGTTCCGGATCGGGGAACAAGGTTTTGGCGCGATTATGGGTCGGGTTGAGGACCATTCGCGGGTCGACCCGCAGCCCAGTTTGGGGTGGGGTCAGTTCGAGGTGGTCCCGCCAGGTGGTAGGGTCACGAGGGTGCTAAGCCCAGGTTTAGGTAACCATCGTAAGAGTTCGTGGATACGTTCGACCAGAATCGGACCATGAAGACCGGGAATGGCCTTAAAGGAATTTGAGGCTAGTAAGATGACCAAGTTTAGAGGTAGTGACTCCAAGGTTTTGGGCGAAGTAATGGTGAAGTGGGGTAAGTATACTAGAAAGAGTTCGGGTGTCTGCGAGAAGAGTCTGGCAGTAAGGAAGGAAGCGAACATGTGTTAAGAGGATGGAAGTGATCTTTTTGTGAAGTGAAGGTGCGAAGAAAGTAGCCTTTAGACCATGGGTGGAAGCTTTTGTGATCTTAGAGGTGATTCCTCGTTGGCTTGGATTTGGGTTTCGCGCGTAGGTTATCTTTTTGGCCATTGGTGGCATAGTTGGTTTCGTAAGTATAGTAGTGAAGACTATACCGGCGCGTGTACGTTTGGAGACTTAGAAGGAACATTCGGGACGAATGTTTCTAAGGGGGGAAGAATGTTACACCCCGTATTTCCAGGGTATGTATGTGAGGACATACGTATGAGAATACGACATTAAATTGGAAAGGAAGAAAAGATGTGATTTTTCGACGGAAAAGTTTCCGGATTTCGGGAAGGAAAAAGGTTCGTTAATGGGAATTGGATTCCCAGATTTGGTATTCGGACTTTTTGGAATATTTAAGAATTATGGAATTTTATTTCCGGAATTGGTCACGTGGGGCCCACGGGAGGAATTTACGGTTTGTGGGGCCCACTTTATTTTTGGATTTTTGGCATTACGGATATTTTTCGGAAGATGAAATATTTTGGACCAATAGGAGGGCGACATGTGTCACCCCTAGGTGGCAAGGTTGGACGAAATTGTTGGACATGTTGTACACGTTTTTCACATGAAAAATGCCATAAACATTTGGTCAAAGTCTTGCAAGATATTTGTGTAGTAGATAGATAAGTGGGACCCACACACACATGGCTCAATCTAGACCACACACTTGCTTCAATCCTAGCCCTTGAATGTCCTATAAATACCCCCTTATGTTGAAGACTATTATTCATCCACACTTAGAGTTTTCCAAGTTTGAAAAACTCCCTCCCTTTCCTTTGTAGTTCTCGGCTTTAGCCTTGTTTCTTGAGCAAAATATTGTCCAAAAATTCTTAAAGTTTTAAGTGTTCTTCCTTAGTGTATTAGGAAGATTAGTAACCAAGAGTTGGAAAATATTTCACACCCCTAGCCACTAAAGTACCCTTGGCAGGAGTTGCCACAATCAAAGCCTAAGTGTTCTTCACTTTTTGGAGTTGAAGTGTTAAGAGAAGTTGTTTAGAAAATTCTAAGGGTTGCTTGGAGCGGGTTGGAGCATAAGGAATTGGAGCTAAACGTTGCTCAGGATCGACATATAATCTTGGATAATTTTGGGCTTATCAAGGTAATGATCTTTTATCCTATCAGTAATTGGATATTACATGTTGTAGTAATGTATAGTTGAGTATACTATATGTAGAATGAATATTGAAAAGGATTGAACTGTATTTACAGTAGACTTGTGTAGTATATCTGTGAAGTAGAATTGAACAAGTCCGGTTAGACGTGTAATCCCATGGGAGTTGTTGGCCTGGTAGCGGGCCTGAGTAGAGGAGATTTATGTGGTTACGGGGAGGTCTTTGAATTTTACGTAGAATAAGGAATCTTGTATTTAGAATATTCTACGAAGAGATCTAGAAGTTGAGAGACGTTTTATGGCCATTATAGGTTGAAGTATTACGAGTAGCGTATTCTACTTGAAGGGTGGAAAGGGCTAGCAAGGTTATAGTACTTGGAGAGTTTTGCTAATTGTCGATAACCGTATGAGGTATGTGAACCTCTTCCTATCTTTTCTAGCATGATTGTTGTGAACTATGTAGTACGGTGAGCGTCGTGTGCTAAATGAATTTGGTTGGTTTAAAACATAAAGTGTTATAACGGCTTTATGGGAAGTTTGCTATAACAACTTTATGTAGGTAAAGAAAAGGTTTGTGGTTTTTAAAAGATAAGAGACTTGACTTATAAATGACTTGATGTGAAATATTAAGGACTTGGTTTGTGTTAAACAGTTGTGAAACCGCTTTTATGAGAAATGGGTACTTGGGTTTTAAAAGGAATAATATTATATTGATTTCGGAAATGAGAATAAGTATCGAACAAACCACTGCAGCGTGAATAAAGGAAAATGTATTGACTAATTAATTACTATTAAAACCAGTAGAAACCTCCATCTGCATAGAAGCTAAGATAAGACAAAATTGTATTACATTTCCTAGATCATGGCTGCTTTAATAAGAATCATTATAAACAAGCATTAATTTTCTTAAATTTCCAAAGTAAGGAACTTGATTTCTAAAAGAAAAGAGACTTGAGGAATTGAAGAGTTTTGGTTAAAAAGAAAGACATGGTTTTGTCTTAAATTGGTTTAAAACATAAAGTGTTATAACAGCTTTATGGGAAGTTAGTTATAACGACTTTATGAAACAAGAGAATGGTTTTATCATTAGTTTTAAAATGGTAACTTGACTTTAAAAGGAGAAGTGTTTTGGTCTAAAAAGAAGGCATGGTATTGTCTTAATTTGGTTTAAAAAAAGGAAAGTATGGAAGTTGTTTTGGTTTACTTAAAATGTTAGTCACTCTATTTTGATAATACGGGCATCGGGTGACCTTTGTAAAAGAAATGGATCTTTTAAAAAAAATTTAACGTACGTAGTACTTGGGAGTTAAAACCTGGACTTTGGCATTAAATGAAAGTACCTTGAGTTGTGTGTAACTTGCCTATGTTTGCGTGTGATAGCCTTGTCGTGCTAGTATTGTATTTCTATACCACCGCGTCTCTCGATGGAGGGCCGGTTGATTTGTTATGATCTTACTTGGACGTACCGGCAGTGACGGAGCATTCCACGGGTACGCTTCTGTGACTATTATTCCATGGACTAGCTCTCCATGAGGTTTTACTAATTCGGCTTGGTATCTGGTAGTTGGCTCTCGTACTTGCCCCGAGGTCGTGGCTGATTCGGCTTGGTATCTGGTAGTTAGCCTTCGTACTTGCCCCGTTCAATTTTGTGACGAAGTCTCGTGATTCCGGCTTGGTATCTGGTAGTTAGTCTTCGTACTTGCCCCGGCCAGCTACGTGGCGCAGGTGGTATCTGGTAGTTGGCTTTCGTACTTGCCCTGGGTCAGCTTCGTGGTATGGTTATGTAGATTTTTTGGTACGGCTTTGGTATCTGGTAGTTGGCTTTCGTACTTGCCCCGGTCAGTTGAGGACGCGGCTTTGGTATCTGGTAGTTAGCCTTCGTACTTGCCCCGTACGGTTGTTATGACACAGGTGGGACACTCGTGTTCATGTACTCCTTGATGTTGCTACATCATAGGCTGTGATGAGGAAGGTATTCCACGCACGAATGATGAGGTGGGCGTGAGACCCATATTTATATTTGAGTGATGACTTTGAGGCGTGAGTCCACGACTTGGCGTATTTGCTTACATATTATGTACTTGTAGTTTGGTTATCATATATGTCTCTATTTTATATAGACTACTATGATTTCATTTCTGATATTTTGATTTCACATACTTGGTACTGTTATCGACCTCCTTGAAGTGCGTTCATGCCGCAGTAAGTACATCGGTTGTTGATCCTCGCTCATAGGATCACGATTCAGCGTATTAGGAAGCTCCGTTTCTCCGAGGCTTATCTTTTGGTATGTTTCCACTGAGTTGTAGGTTCTTGTACATTGAGGTATGGCGAGACCTGTCCGTCATAGTTGTGGTCACATTCTTAGAAGTCTGTAGTATTGTTGTGGCGGGGTTGTAAAGGATATGCTGTTCAATTTACGTATATATGCAGAAAGGCAACCGTTTTGGTTGACCTATTTTTATCATATCTCTTGTTTCATGTTTAAGTTTTTATTTCCTGATTTTCTCGATGTTGTATCACTAGGGTGCCCGGTAAGGCACGATCACGCCCGGATCGGTCGTGACAAAAGTGGTATCGAGCGATTAGTCCTCGGAAAGTGTCTACTGACGATTGTACAGTAAGTCTTGATTATCGGTGTGTTGTGCACCACATCTATAATCGTGAGGAGGCTGCAGACATTTAGGATTGGTTTCCATTCTTCTCACTCTGAGATCGTGCCTTAGAAGTGTGTTGTAAGTCGGACTCCTCCGGCGTATTCTTTTATATCGATTATGCCTCACGCATGAGGCAACCAGAGCCCGAGAAGGGCAAGGCGGCGAAGGAGGCTGCGAGTAGAAACGAGAGGTTACGGGGCAGGCCCAGTCTTTACCCGAGGTGGTGCTACAGACGGCGGATTCTACGATGCCGCCAGCCCCAACAGAGTTAAGAGCAGCAGCAGTAGCTACTGAGGCCACGATATCTGAGCCTCCAGTCCCACGGCTAGGGACAGAGGATATGGGTTACAAGGAGATGGCCCAGTTACTAGTTAGGTTTATGGCGAGACTTGAGGATGACGAGGCCGGTGGTACGATAGTACCCGGGCCGATAGTTGGAGACTTGGGACTTCTTAAGTTGCGATCCACGGTGTTCTATGGATCGAGAGCGAGGATGACCTCGTGAGTTTATCCGAGCGATTCTGGATCGTGAGTGATCAAGACTCGGAGGCGAGTCGGTGGTATTGGGTTCGCATCGCTGCGTGATCTGCGATCGTGGTTTGATTCATGGAAGCGTCGGGAGCATGCGCATCCAGCTGTATGGGAAGAGTTCTCAGGGGGCATTTCTTGCACATTTATTTCCCCCACAGATGAGGAGGGCTCGGGCCGACAGATTTTTGATGTTGAGGCAGGACGGGCGTACGGTTCGGGAGTACAACGTGGAGTTCGACTCGTTGGCCCGATATGTCCCGGCGTTAGTGGCAAATATGGAGGACAGAGTGCACCGCTACGTCACGGGGCTCGATGACTACTTGGCAGAGGCTTGCTCGGGTGTAGCTCTTCAGCCGGGCATGGACATTGCCCGCATGCAGGCTTATGCACTTGGGTGTGAGGAGCGGAGACATCGACGGAATGACCGGGATCAGCAGAAGAGGGCCAGAATAGCAGGGTCTTTTGGCGACTTTCGAGGCGGACCGCCTCGGCGGAACTAGTTATGCGCCTCCGCCCGATCTGAGCGGTCCTCGCGATCTTGAGGCATCGAGTATACGAGAGCATGTCGGGCTCGAGGTTCGAGTTTTCGGGAGTAGTGGTGTTGACGGATGAGGCCACCCTTACCTCGGTGTGGCGTTGCGGTAAAATCTATAAGAAGTGTCGTCTTTGGTTCGGGAGGTTGTTTTACATGCGGCGGCGGGGCCATTTTGCGAGGAATTGTCCGGCAGGTATACGGATGTTGAGACTCGGCCTTGGGATCTATGGCTGGTTCATCACCTTCACTGACTATGCGCCTGCGGGTGGGCCTATGATTAGAGTGAAGCGGTAGAATCTGGTATATCCTTAACCCTCTAGAGATTAGTATGCTTGATATGATGATCTTATTATTGTGTGCTATGTACGGATAGCTTTGTGTTATTGGTGAGTTAGAAAATATGGGTAGTTGAAAAGGTAAGTATGGGGGTATGGAAGGTGTGAACCTTAGAATATTACACGTCGAGACCTTAGATGTAAGGTCGTCTCGAGTAGAAGATTTTGCGGGTGATCCTTGTCGGAGAGCATTATATACATAGGGTGTACCAGTGTGATAATTCCTTGGGTTGTGTAAGATGAAAGTGGTAGCTTTCAGGACTTGAATAGGTAAGATTGTTCCGGATCGGGGAACAAGAGTTTGGCGCGATTATGGGTCGGGTTGAGGACCATTCGCGGGTCGACCCGCAGCCTAGTTTGGGGTGGGGTCAGTTCGAGGTGGTCCCGCCAGGTGGTAGGGTCACGAGGGTGCTAAGCCCAGGTTTAGGTAACCATCGTAAGAGTTCGTGGATACGTTCGACCAGAATCGGACCATGAAGGCAGGAATGGCCTTAAAGGAATTTGAGGCTAGTAAGATGACCAAGTTTGGAGTAGTGACTCAAGGTTTTGGAAAGCGAAGTAATGGTGAAGTGGGGTAAGTATACTAGAAAGAGTTCGTTATGCGATAAAGTGCGACGAGTAAGGAAGGAAGCGAACATGTGTTAAGAGGATGGAAGTGATCTTTTGTGAAGTGAAGGTCGAAGAAAGTAGCCTTTAGACCATGGGTGGAAGCTTTTGTGATCTTAGAGGTGATTCCTCGTTGGCTTGGATTTGGGTTTTCGCGTAGGTTATCTTTTTGGCCATTGGTGGCATAGTTGGTTTCGTAAGTATAGTAGTGAAGACTATACCTGGCGTGTACGTTTGGAGACTTAGAAGGAACATTCGGGACGAATGTTTCTAAGGGGGGAAGAATGTTACACCCCGTATTTCCAGGGTATGTATGTGAGGACATACGTACGAGAATACGACATTAAATTGGAAAGGAAGAAAAGATGTGATTTTTCGGAAAAGTTTCGGATTCGGGAAGGAAAAAGGTTAGTTAATGGGCATTGGATTCCCTGTTTTGGTATTCTGACTTTTTGGAATATTTAATAATTATGGAATTTTATTTCCGGATTTGGTCACGTGGGGGCCACGGGATGAATTTACGGTTTGTGGGGCCCACTTTATTTTTGGATTTTTGGCATTACGGATATTTTTCGGAAGATGAAATATTTTGGACCAATAGGAGGGCGACATGTGTCACCCCTAGGTGGCAAGGTTGGACGAAATTGTTGGACATGTTGTACACGTTTTTCACATGAAAAATGCCATAAACATTTGGTCAAAGTCTTGCAAGATATTTGTGTAGTAGATAGATAAGTGGGACCCACACACACATGGCTCAATCTAGACCACACACTTGCTTCAATCCTAGCCCTTGAATGTCCTATAAATACCCCCTTATGTTGAAGACTATTATTCATCCACACTTAGAGTTTTCCAAGTTTGAAAAACTCCCTCCCTTTCCTTTGTAGTTCTCGGCTTTAGCCTTGTTTCTTGAGCAAAAATTGTCCAAAAATTCTTAAAGTTTTAAGTGTTCTTCCTTAGTGTATTAGGAAGATTAGTAACCAAGAGTTGGAAAATATTTCACACCCCTAGCCACTAAAGTACCCCTTGGCCGAGAGTTGCCACAATCAAAGCCTAAGTGTTCTTCACTTTTTGGAGTTGAAGTGTTAAGAGAAGTTGTTTAGAAACTTCTAAGGGTTGCTTGGAGCGGGTTGGAGCATAAGGAATTGGAGCTAAACGTTGCTCAGGATCGACATATAATCTTGGATAATTTTGGGCTTATCAAGGTAATGATCTTTTATCCCCCTATTGTAATTGGATATTACATGTTGTAGTAATGTATAGTTGAGTATACTATATGTAGAATGAATATTGAAAAGGATTGAACTGTATTTCTGATGAACTTGTGTAGTATATCTGTGAAGTAGAATTGAACAAGTCCGGTTAGACGTGTAATCCCATGGGAGTTGTTGGCCTGGTAGCGGGCCTGAGTAGAGGAGGAGATTTATGTGGTTACGGGGGGGGAGGTGCTGCCGAATTTTCTGTAGAATAAGGAATCTTGTATTTAGAATATTCTACGAAGAGATCTAGAAGTTGATAGACGTTTTATGGCCATTATAGGTTGAAGTACTACGAGTAGCGTATTCTACTTGAAGGGTGGAAAGGGCTAGCAAGGTTATAGTACTTGGAGAGTTTTGCTAATTGTCGATAACCGTCGCGAGGTATGTGAACCTCTTCCTATCTTTTCTAGCATGATTGTTGTGAACTATGTAGTACGGTAGACGTACATGTGCTAAATGAATTTGGTTGGTTTAAAACATAAAGTGTTATAACGGCTTTATGGGAAGTTTGCTATAACAACTTTATGTAGGTAAAGAAAAGGTTTGTGGTTTTTAAAAGATAAGAGACTTGACTTATAAATGACTTGATGTGAAATATTACGGACTTGGTTTGTGTTAAACAGTTGTGAAACCGCTTTTATGAGAAATGGGTACTTGGGTTTTAAAAGGAATAATATTATATTGATTTCGGAAATGAGAATAAGTATCGAACAAACCACTGCAGCGTGAATAAAGGAAAATGTATTGACTAATTAATTACTATTAAAACCAGTAGAAACCTCCATCTGCATATAAGCTAAGATAAGACAAAATTGTATTACATTTCCTAGATCATGGCTGCTTTAATAAGAATCATTATAAACAAGCATTAATTTTCTTAAATTTCCAAAGTAAGGAACTTGATTTCTAAAAGAAAAGAGACTTGAGGAATTGAAGAGTTTTTGGTTTAAAAGAAAGACATGGTTTTGTCTTAAATTGGTTTAAAACATAAAGTGTTATGACAGCTTTATGGAAAGTTAGTTATAACGACTTTATGAAACAAGAGAATGGTTTTATCATTAGTTTTAAAATGGTAACTTGACTTTAAAAGGAGAAGTGTTTTGGTCTAAAAAGAAGGCATGGTATTGTCTTAATTTGGTTTAAAAAAAGGAAAGTATGGAAGTTGTTTTGGTTTACTTAAAATGTTAGTCACTCTATTTTGATAATACGGGCATCGGGTGACCTTTGTAAAAGAAATGGATCTTTTAAAAAAAAATTAACGTACGTAGTACTTGGGAGTTAAAACCTGGACTTTGGCATTAAATGAAAGTACCTTGAGTTGTGTGTAACTTGCCTATGTTTGCGTGTGATAGCCTTGTCGTGCTAGTATTGTATTTCTATACCACCGCGTCTCTCGATGGAGGGCCGGTTGATTTGTTATGATCTTACTTGGACGTGCTGGCGGTGTGGAGCATTCCAGTGCACACGTGACTATTATTCCATGGACTAGCTCTCCATGAGGTTTTACTAATTCGGCTTGGTATCTGGTAGTTGGCTCTCGTACTTGCCCCGAGGTCGTGGCTGATTGGCGGTATCCGTAGTTAGCCTTCGTACTTGCCCGTTCAATTTTGTGACGAAGTCTCGTGATTCCGGCTTGGTATCTGGTAGTTAGTCTTCGTACTTGCCCCGGCCAGCTACGTGGCGCAGGTGGTATCTGGTAGTTGGCTTTCGTACTTGCCACGGGTCGCCGTGGTATGATTATGTAGATTTTTGTACGGCTTTGGTATCCGTAGTTGGCTTCGTACTTGCGCCGGTCAGTTGTGGACGCGGCTTTGGTATCTGGTAGTTAGCCTTCGTACTTGCCCCGTACGGTTGTTATGACACAGGTGGGACCTGGTGTTCATGTGTACTCCTTGATGTTGCTACATCATAAATCACAGCGATGAGGAAGGTATTCCACGCACGAATGATGAGGTGGGCGTGAGACCCATATTTATATTTGAGTGATGACTTTGAGGCGTGAGTCCACGACTTGACGTATTTGCTTACATATTATGTCTTGTAGTTTGGTTATCATATATGTCTCTATTTTATATAGACTACTATGATTTCATTTCTGATATTTTGATTTCACATACTTGGTACTGTTATCGACCTCCTTGGCCGCTTCATGCCGCAGTAGAGGTACATCGGTTGTTGATCCTCGCTCATAGGATCACGATTCAGCGTAAGGAAGCTCGTTTCTCCGAGGCTTATCTTTTGGTATGTTTCCACTGAGTTGTAGGTTCTTGTACATTCGTGGTATGGCGGGAGCCTGTCCGTCATAGTTGTGGTCACATTCTTAGAGGTGCATGAAATGCTTGTTGTGGCGGGGTTGTAAAGGATGTAACTTCAATTTACGTATATATGCAAGAAACCGCTTTGGTTGGCTTTGTTTTTATCATATCTCTTGTTTCATGTTTAAGTTTTTATTTCCGCTGATTTTCTCGATGTTGTATCACTAGGGTGCGGGGTAAGGCACGATCACGGGCCGGATTGGGTCGTGACAAAAGTGGTATCGAGCGATTAGTCCTCGGAAATTGTCTGACGATGTCTAGTAAGTCTTGATTATCGGTGTGTTGTGCACCACATCTATAATCGGAGGTCGCGAGACATTTAGGATTGGTTTCCATTCTTCTCACTCGAGATCGTGCCTTAGAGCCGTGTTGTAAGTCGGACTCCTCCGATGTATTCTTTTATATCGCTTATGCCTCCACAAGGCAACCAGAGCCGAAGAGGCAAGCGGCGAAGGAGTGCGAGTAAAGCACGAGAGGTTACGTGACGAGGCCCGGTCTTTACAGAGGTGGTGCTACAGACGGCGGATTCTACGATGCCCGGCCCAGAGAGTTTAGAAGCGGCGGTAGCTCACGAGGCCACGATATCGAGCCTCATGTCACGACCCGATTCGGGCGTGGTCGTGCCTTACCCCGGGCACCCTAGTGATACAACATCAGAGTAATCAGCGGAACATAAAACGATACAAGACATATTATGAAATATGAAACAATAATCTGAGAAAAACTTGCCTTTCGGCATATATATAAACAACAGCTTTTTCAACATGAACAGTTTAATCCTTTTTACAAACCCTGCCCACAACAGTACTACAGACCTCTACGAATGATATGACAACAACGACGGGACAGGGCCCCGTCATACCCCTGAATGTAAGCACCTACAACAACAGGGGACTATACCAAGATAAGCCTCCGGAGAAACGGAGCTTTCCCAAACGCTGAACTGTGACCCTAAGAGCGAGGATCAACGACTGGTGTACCTTTACCTGCGGCATGAACGCAGCCCGGAGGTCTGGCAAATGCCGTATGTGAAATCAAAATAAATCAGAATGAAATCATAGTAGTCTAGACAAAGCGAGAGACATGTTTGATAACCAAACTACGCTTTACAATAAATAGCGATATGTCAAGTTAGGGACTCACGCCCTCAAGTCATCACAATAAAACCGTACGGGGTAAGTACGAAGGCATAGCCGACTACTAAGACCCTCAGTACCACAAATGCCATAAACTGTATCACGAGGTCTTTCTAGACCGCACCACATGATCGAAGCTGGCCATTTGCCCGCAGTATCAATGTGCGTGTCTATCCCTGGAACTCTCGCACTCGCATAGGTCACACGCGCACCGCATAAGGTATTCCTCGAATCATGGTCCTAGACCGCTGAGGTACACCTCGCATCGGCGGCTTAACCTTCGGTATCCGCTAGGCTCCGAACCCGCATAGTCCGAAAAGACCGCATAGTCTCAACGGACCGCATAGGAATCCCCGCATCGGGCTAAACACCGGAATGATCAATCCTGAGCTCGCACTCCGCATAGTCACAAGGACCGCATAGGCCGTATAGACCGCATCAGGGTGGCAAGCCCTCGGTATAATAAGTCGAGGGTAGGTGATATAATAATAGTACAATGGACTTACCGTTTAGCAACGTAAGCACAGCAAGAATGACTCCCCTTACATAACAACTACAAGATACTAACACACGTAGCATCCTAACATGTTTACTTATCAAATCAACAAGAAAGTATTACAAGACTATCACAAACCAATACAATCAAGTTATTCACACAAGGTACTTTCTACTAACAAGTTTGGGTATCTATCCCCAAAGTACTTCACACATTAAATCTTTAAAAGATCCGCTTCTTTCCCATAAGTCACGCAATACCCGTAGTATAAAATAGAGTGACTGTCTTTTTTTAAGTAAACCAAAACACTTACCTTTGTAAAATCAAGTAACAACATTATTTTCCAAACATTCAAGTTTGCCTAATTTCAAATGTTCACGTTTCTTATTTTAGAAAGGTTTCGTCGTTCATAGTCTTATTCATTTAAGAATATAATTCTCTTTTAAACCATCTAAGAAACATAATCCTTATGTGTGAGTAGGATATTCTTGTTTATAACAATCTTATTACAGCAGCCATGATCTAGGAAATATCATTTTGTCTCATCTTAGCTTCTATGCAGATGGAAGTTTCTACTGGTTTTATTAATACTTCATTAATCAAAACATTTCCCTTTATTAACGCCGCAGTTGGTTTGTCGATACACATTCGATTTCAAATCAAGAAACATTATCCCTTTTAAAAATCAAGTACTCATTACTCACGAATGAGGTTTCACACAAAATTCATTGATTAAGTTAAGTCTCTTATCTTACAAGATCAAGTCTCTTAACTTCTAAAATAAATCATTCGTTTTATCTATCTTAAGTCGTTAAACGTAACTTCACATAAAGATATTATAACTCTTAAGTTTTTAAAAAAAAGTATTACTCTTCTTTTAAAAACAGTTCTTAATTCTCTTGAACTATTTCAAGATTATTATTATTCGGGCTTAAGTCAAAAGACATTGCCGTACAACTACGTTCAATTAACACACGCGTCGTCTCGTACTACATAGTTATACACATATCATGCTAGAAGAGATAGGAAGAGGTTCACATACCTCGCGACGATTATCGACTATTAGCAAATCGCTCGCGGCTATAACGGCTAGCACGGTCCACCTTCTCAAGTAGCACATGCTACTCACGTAACATTCAACCTATACAAAGTTATACAAGTCTATCAAAGTCTAGACTACTCGGTAGAATAAATCTAGATACAAGATCCTACGGAAATTGGGCAGCCACTGCAGTCACAACTACACAAGTCTCATGTCTGATACCCACGTAATTACGATTCGATTCTCTTCTTTAAATTCAGGCTTAAGTCCAAAGACATTTCCACAAGCTATGTTCAGTTATATATATAGTATACTTCAACTATATATTCCTACAACATGTAATATCCAATTACAATAGGGGGACAAGATAATTACCTCGATAAGCCCATAATTATCCAAGTAGAAATGTCGATCCTGGGCAACGTTTAGCTCGACTCGAGCGCTCAACCGCTCTAAACCACCCAGAAGTTCTAACCAACTTCTACACAATACTCCAACTGACTATGGAGATTTCCCTAGGGTTTCGGTTTGTGACTGACGGGAAGTATATTAGTATTTTCCGGCTTTTCGTAAAGGTATAACCTTAGAATACTACAAGGTATACGGCTAAGGTAATTTGGGCATAGTAACAATACTTTTGAGAGTATTTCTACCAAGAGGGGGGTATTTATACGAGACAACACCACAAGGGGGGGGTGTATACCCCTCGGCCTACCCCACTAGGGGGGGGGGACTCTCGGCCAAGGGGGGGGGGGAAAGAACTCTCGGCTACAAGGCCTTCTCAAAGGGGTAGGGTGGGACGAAACAACTACACAAAGGGAAGGGAGGATTTTAACACTTAAGGAATTTTAGGAATGAATGAAGAAGTCTTCCAAAGGGGGGTATTTATAGTACAAGCCAAGGCCAACCAATGGCCAAGATCTAGCCAAGTTCTATGCAAGGGTAGGGCCTAGATCATGCCAAGTGCACCTTATCCATCTACCCACAAAATATCCTACCAACTACTTGACAAAAGCCAAGCAATTCGTCCACTCTACCGCCACCAATGAGAGGGTGCCAAGTGGCGCCCTCTTGTTGGTCCAAAATGTTTGGTCTCTCGGAAAAATCCGCAAAAATTAAAAATGACATAGCCGGAATTTTCCCTACGAAAGCTGTGAAAACGTTTCGTCGAAACACGACACTAACCGGGTGTTGTGCACAAAAATTAATTCGTCCAAGCCTTATTAAAAAGTTCAAATTTTCTACGTACGTCCTTACGTACATACTCTGGAAATACGGGGTATAACATTCTCCCCTCCTTAGAAACATTCGTCCCGAATGTTCCTTCTAAGTCTCAAAACAAACGCCTGCAGTATAGTCTTCACTACTATACTTACGAAAACAATCCTGCCACACCTGGCCACAGAACACCCGCGCAAATACCTCCATCCAAGTCCACGAGGAAACACCTCTAACATCACCACAAATACCTCTCCCCGGGGTCAAAAAAATATACTTTTTTTTTTACTGATACCACTTTTGTCACTTTGTCGCGAGCCTTGCTCCGACGACCCAACAAATGGTACCGGGCTGCATGCGATCCACGAGGTCGTACACTCGAACTCTTACCACATTTAAATCGCCCGGTTTCCAAAACTCGGGGTTACTATCTCCAACCTGGTCATCATTAACTGGGAACACTCTGGATGGATCTCCGATTTCCTTCTCGAGCATGACACGAAAGACTGGACGCACTGCCTCCTAAGTCGGACGGCAAATGCTAACATATAGGCAACCTGGCCTATCCCTCACATGAACTCAAAAGGCCCAAAGTAACTCGGGCTAAGTTCCCTCTGTTTTCCAAAACTCGTCACACTATCAGGGTGGTACATGAAGACCGACCGTCGGCACAACTCTAAGCGTCGTCGCCGATTATCCATACGATTTCTCCGAGCCGCGGAACCTCTTCTAGACAAGCTTTACCCTATCCACGATCTGTTTGGAATAAGCTGAACTCACTATCTGAATCTTGCCAACATCGAACCAATCGGCCGCAACTTACACTTTCGCCCTACAAGGCTTCATAAGGCGACATCCGAACACCAAAAGGTAGCTAAAAACACTTCTCTCTACGAGAGACAACAATCCCACAACTACCCCACGAAATCCAAACACCGGCACGAGGCGAATGCGGTCTGAGACTCACTGAGTCCTTAACCCCTGCTCGTAAAACTTCTAGAAACAAAACAGCGTACCACAGGCTCCATGCTGTCATAAGGTGAAGGTAGGCACCTCGTGCAGCCTTACAACCTTCGGATAACTCAACACACGGTAAACGGTCGACCGAAAAACACGATGGGCTGCCCCATCGCCCGACCATCGGTCGAACGCGTCCACGAACTTCGTCTGGTTAACTAAACTTGGGCCTAACACCCGCGTGACCCTACCACAAGGCGGGACCACCACAACCAGACCCGCACCAAACATGCGCGGTTTGACCCGGCGTGGCCTCAACCCGACCGTGGCGCAAAATACTATCTCCCCGTAGGAAAAAAATCTCACTAAACACGTTACGAAAACCTAGCGGTCTTCTTAGCTCAACTACCCTCTTCCATTTCATACTACTTAGGGACCTATCCAAACATAGCTCACGTGCACTATGCACTCCGATAAGGATCAAACATAAACACTACACCTTTACTCGAGATGGCCTTACCTCTAAGGTCTCCACGTATAAAACTCTAAGGCTCACACCTTCTCTATCCCCCAAAATCTTACTCGGTTAACCCACCATGATTTCCAATCACAACTAACACACTATTATCAGAACATAGCACTTAAGGTATACTCACCTTATCACACATACTGATCTCTAGAAGGTTAAAGATATGCCTGAATCTACTGCTTCACTCCCCTAGTCGTTCTAATCAAACTGCCGTGAGCGATAGCTAAGGAAGGTGACGAACTACCCGCGATCACGAAGGCTAAGTCCTCCTGAGGACACTCTTTCGACATCGGACCACGGCGGTCATGTACAACAAGTACCGACTAAAGACGACATTCCCGGGATGGCGTGCGCTACATGTGAACCGGAAGCCACAGGTTCGACCAACTCCTGCATACCCCGAACGTCCTGAAATCCGTGGAGAACCTCTCTGCACTGGTGGGTGTGCAAATCTAATCCGCTGGCGAGGTGACTCGCCTCGAAAGTTACCAAAAGACCTTGCATTGCGGCCTCTTCTGCCGCTTGGTTAACGTCGATCTACGTTTCTACTGCGTGTATAAGCTCGCATACGTGCCATGCTCAAGCCTAATCGAAGAACTACTCTTGCAACCTTACCGTTGATATTCATCAAGATTCGCGGTACATCGGTATACTCTCGGTAGTCAAATCCATAGTTAGTAACGGTCGCCTCGCTTGAAATCTATATTCTCTGTTCGGCCGTGGGCGAAGGTTCAAATATCATGGCCGCAGTAGGAACTGCTGCCGCCGTGCTAAACTCTGCTGGGGCTAGTGACGTCGCAGAACTCCCCAAATGAAGCACCACCCCAGGTGATGATTGGGCTTGTGCCCTCGTAACCCTATGAACTCTACTTGCAGCTCCCTCGGCTGCCTTGCCCTCCTGGGCCCGGGTTGCCCTACGCGGAGGCATAACGATAAAGGAAAGAATTTCGTTAAAGGGTCCAACTTACAATACAGCTCTAAGGCACGATCTCAGAGTGAGAAGAATAGAAACCAATCCTTAATATCATATAGCCTCCTGATTATTGATGTGGTGCACAACACACCGATAATCAAGACTTCTTGGATCTGATGCGTAGACACTTTCCGAGGATTAATCGCTCGATACCACTTTTGTCACGACCGATTCCGCCGTGGTAGTGCCTTACCCGGCACCCTAGTGATACAACATCGAGTAATCGGAACATAAACGATACAAGACATATTATGAAATATGAAACAATAATCGAGAAAAACTTGCCTTTCGGCATATATATAAACAACGTTTTTTCAACATGAGCAGTTTAATCCTTTTACAAACCACGCCCACAAGATTACTACGGACCTCTACGAATGATATGACAACAACGACGGGGCGGGGCCGTCATACCACGAATGTAAGCACCTGACAACAGAGGACTATACGAAGATAAGCCTCCGAGAAACGGAGCTTTCCCAAGCTGAATCGTGACCCTAAGAGCGAGGATCAACGGCGTGTACCTTTACTGCGGCATGAACGCACTCGGCCGAGGTCGATAACAGTGCAGAGTATGTGAAACTGAAAATAAATACTGTAAATGAAATCATAGTAGTCTATACAAAGCAGGAGACATGTATGATAACCAAACTACAGTTTACAATAAATAAGCAGTCATGTCAAGTTAGGGACTCACGCCCTCAAGTCATCACAATAAAACCGTACGGGGTAAGTACGAAGGCATAGCCGACTACTAAGACCCTCAGTACCACAAATGCCATAAACTGTATCACGAGGTCTTTCTAGACCGCACCACATGATCGAAGCTGGCCATTTGCCCGCAGTATCAATGTGCGTGTCTATCCCTGGAACTCTCGCAGCTCCGCATAGGTCACACACAGACCCGCATAAGGTATTCCTCGAATCATGGTCCTAGACCGCCTGAGGTACACCCCGCATCGAAGGCAGCTTAACCTTCGGTATCCGCTAGGCTCCGCAACCCGCATAGTCTCAAAAGACCGCATAGTCTCAACAGACCGCATAGGAATCCCCGTCGGGCTAAACACCGGAATGATCAATCCGAGCTCTCGCGACTCCGCGTAGTCACAAGGACGCATAGGCCGTATAGACCGCATCAAGGGTGGCAAGCCCTCGGTATAATAAGTCGAGGGTAGGTGATATAATAATAGTACAATGGACTTACCGCTTAGCAACGTAAGCACATCAAGAATGACTCCTTACATAACAACCACAAGATACTAACACACGTAGCATCCAAACATGTTTACTTATCAAATCAACAAGAAAGTATTACAAGACTATCACAAACCAATACAATCAAGTTATTCACACAAGGTACTTTCTACTAACAAGTTTGGGTATCTATCCCCAAAGTACTTCACACATTAAATCTTTAAAAGATCCGCTTCTTTCCCATAAGTAACGCAATACGTAGTATAAAATAGAGTGGTATGTCTTTTTAAGTAAACCAAAACACTTACCTTTGTAAAATCAAGTAACAACATTATTTTCCAAACGTTCAAGTTTGCCTAATTTCAAATGTTCACGTTTCTTATTTTAGAAAGGTTTAGCTGCTCATAGTCTTATTCATTTAAGAATATAATTCTCTTTTAAACCATCTAAGAAACATAAGCCTTATGTGTGAGTAGGATATTCTTGTTTATAACAATCTTATTACAATGACCATGATCTAGAAATATCATTTTGTCTCATCTTAGCTTCTATGCAGATGGAAGTTTCTCTGGTTTTATTAATACTTCATTAATCAAAACATTTCCCTTTATTAACGCCGCAGGTGGTTTGTCGATACACATTCGATTTCGAAATCGGTAAAACATTATCCTTTTAAAAATCAAGTACTCATTACTCACGAATGAGGTTTCACACAAAATTCATTGATTAAGTTAAGTCTCTTATCTTACAAGATCAAGTCTCTTAACTTCTAAAATAAATCATTCGTTTTATCTCTCTTAAGCCGTTATACCTAACTTCCCATAAAGCTAATATAACTCTTAAGTTTTTAAAACCAAGTATTACTCTTCTTTTAAAAACAGTTCTTAATTCTCTTGAACTATTTCAAGATTATTATTATTCGGGCTTAAGTCAAAAGACATTGCCGTACAACTACGTTCAATTAACACACGCGCTCTACCGTACTACATAGTTATACACATATCATGCTAGAAGAGATAGGAAGAGGTTCACATACCTCGCGACGATTATCGACTATTAGCAAATCGCTCCACGGCTATAACCCGCTTTGGTCCACCTTCTCAAGTAGCACATGCTACTCACGTAACATTCAACCTATACAGTTATACAAGTCTATCAAAGTCTAGACTACTCGGTAGAATAAATCTAGATACAAGATCCTACGGAAATTGGGCAGCCTTTCCCTGCAGTCAAACTACAAGTCTCATCAGATCCTGCGTAATTACTGATTCGATTCTCTTCTTTAAATTCAGGCTTAAGTCCAAAGACATTTCCACAAGCTATGTTCAGTTATATATATAGTATACTTCAACTATATATTCCTACAACATGTAATATCCAATTACAATAGGGGGACAAGATAATTACCTCGATAAGCCCATAATTATCCAAGTAGAAATGTCGATCTGGGCAACGTTTAGCTCGACTCCGAGCGCTCAACCGCTCTAAACCACCCTTAGAAGTTCTAACCAACTTCTACACAATACTCCAACCGACTATGGAGATTTCCTAGGGTTTCGGTTTGTGTGACGGAAATATATTAGTATTTTCCGCTTTTCAGAAAGTATAACCTTAGAATACTACAAGGTATCCGGCTAAGGTAATTTGGGCATAGTAACAATACTTTTGAGAGTATTTCTACCAAGAGGGGGGTATTTATACGAGACAACACCACAAGGGGGGGTATACCCCTCGCCTGCCACTAGGGGACTCTCGGCCAAGGGGGGGGGGGGGAAAGAACTCTCGGCTACAAGGCCTTCTCAAAGGGGGAGGGTGGGACGAAACAACTACACAAAGGGAAGGGAGGATTTTAACTCTTAAGGAATTTTAGGAATGGATGAAGAAGTCTTCCAAAGGGGGGTATTTATAGTACAAGCCAAGGCCAACCAATGGCCAAGATCTAGCCAAGTGCTATGCAAGGGTAGGGCCTAGATCATGCCAAGTGCACCTTATCCATCTACCCACAAAATATCCTACCAACTACTTGACAAAAGCCAAGCAATTCGTCCACTCTACCTCCACCAATGAGAGGGTGCCAAGTGGCGCCCTCTTGTTGGTCCAAAATGTTTGGTCTCTCGGAAAAATCCGCAAAAATTAAAAATGACATAGCCGGAATTTTCCCTACGAAAGCTGTGAAAACGTTTCGTCGAAAAACGACTCTAACCGGGTGTTGTGCACAAAAATTAATTCGGCCAAGCCTTATTAAAAAGTTCAAATTTTCTACGTACGTCCTTACGTACATACTCTGGAAATACGGGGTATAACACTCCAGTCCCACGGCTAGGGACAGAGGATATGGGTTACAAGGAGATGGCCCAGTTACTAGTTAGGTTTATGGCGAGACTTGAGGACAGACGGGAGCCGGTGGTACCAGTAGTGCACCCCAGGGCCGATAGTTGGAGACTTGGGACTTCTTAAGTTGCGATCCACGATGTTCTATGGATCGACGGAATGACCGGATCGCAGAAGAGGCGAGAATAGCGAGGTCTTTTGGCGACTTTGGCGGACCGCCTCGAAGCGAACTAGTTATGCGCCTCGCCCGATCTGAGCGGTCCTCCACGATCTTGTGGCATCCAGAGTATTCGGGGAGCATGTCGGGCTCGAGGTTGTGTTTCGGGGAGTAGTGGTGTTGACCAGATGAGGCCACCCTTACCTCAGTGTGGCCGTTGCGGTAAAATCTATAAGGGGGAGTGTCGTGCTGGTTCGGGAGGTTGTTTTACATGCGGCGGCGAGGCCATTTGCGAGGAATTGTCCAGACCAGGTAGCACGGATGTTGAGACTCGGCGCCGGGATCTATGGCTGGTTCATCACCTTCTACAGCTATGCGCCCTGCAGGGCAGGCCTATGATTAGAGTGAAGCGGTAGATACAGGTATATCCTTAACCCTCTAGAGATTAGTATGCTTGATATGATGATCTTATTATTGTGTGCTATGTACGGATAGCTTTGTGTTATTGGTGAGTTAGAAAATATGGGTAGTTGAAAAGGTAAGTATGGGGGTATGGAAGGTGTGAACCTTAGAATATTACACGTCGAGACCTTAGATGTAAGGTCGTCTCGAGTAGAAGATTTTGCGGGTGATCCTTGTCGGAGAGCATTATATACATAGGGTGTACCAGTGGGATAATTCCTTGGGTTGTGTAAGATGAAAGTGGTAGCTTTCAGGACTTGAATAGGTAAGATTGTTCCGAATCGGGGAACAAGAGTTTGGCGCGATTATGGGTCGGGTTGAGGACCATTCGCGGGTCGACCCGCAGCCTAGTTTGGGGTGGGGTCAGTTCGAGGTGGTCCCGCCAGGTGGTAGGGTCACGAGGGTGCTAAGCCCAGGTTTAGGTAACCATCGTAAGAGTTCGTGGATACGTTCGACCAGAATCGGACCATGAAGGCAGGAATGGCCTTAAAGGAATTTGAGGCTAGTAAGATGACCAAGTTTGGAGGTAGTGACTCAAGGTTTTGGAAACGAAGTAATGGTGAAGTGGGGTAAGTATACTAGAAAGAGTTCGGTGTCTGAGAAGAGTCTGACGAGTAAGGAAGGAAGCGAACATGTGTTAAGAGGATGGAAGTGATCTTTTTGTGAAGTGAAGGTGCGAAGAAAGTAGCCTTTAGACCATGGGTGGAAGCTTTTGTGATCTTAGAGGTGATTCCTCGTTGGCTTGGATTTGGGTTTTCGCGTGTGTTATCTTTTTGGCCATTGGTGGCATAGTTGGTTTCGTAAGTATAGTAGTGAAGACTATACCGGCGCGTGTACGTTTGGAGACTTAGAAGGAACATTCGGGATGAATGTTTCTAAGGGGGGAAGAATTTTACACCCCGTATTTCCAGGTTATGTATGTGAGGACATACGTACGAGAATACGACATTAAATTGGAAAGTAAGAAAAGATGTGATTTTTCGACGGAAAAGTTTCCGGATTTCGGGAAGGAAAAAGGTTCGTTAATGGGAATTGGATTCCCAGTTTTGGTATTCGGACTTTTTGGAATATTTAAGAATTATGGAATTTTATTTCCGGAATTGGTCACGTGGGGCCCACGGGAGGAATTTACGGTTTGTGGGGCCCACTTTATTTTTGGATTTTTGGCAGTACGGATATTTTTCTAAGATGAAATATTTTGGACCAATAGGAGGCGACATGTGTCACCCCTAGGTGGCAAGGTTGGACGAAATTGTTGGACATGTTGTACACGTTTTTCACATGAAAAATGCCATAAACATTTGGTCAAAGTCTTGCAAGATATTTGTGTAGTAGATAGATAAGTGGGACCCACACACACATGGCTCAATCTAGACCACACACTTGCTTCAATCCTAGCCCTTGAATGTCCTATAAATACCCCCTTATGTTGAAGACTATTATTCATCCACACTTAGAGTTTTCCAAGTTTGAAAAACTCTCTCCCTTTCCTTTGTAGTTCTCGGCTTTAGCCTTGTTTCTTGAGCAAAAAATTGTCCAAAAATTCTTAAAGTTTTAAGTGTTCTTCCTTAGTGTATTAGGAAGTCCAAAAATTCTTAAAGTTTTAAGTGTTCTTCCTTAGTGTATTAGGAAGATTAGTAACCAAGAGTTGGAAAATATTTCACACCCCTAGCCACTAAAGTACCCCTTGGCCGAGAGTTGCCACAATCAAAGCCTAATTGTTCTTCACTTTTTGGAGTTGAAGTGTTAAGAGAAGTTGTTTAGAAACTTCTAAGGGTTGCTTGGAGCGGGTTGGAGCATAAGGAATTGGAGCTAAACGTTGCTCAGGATCGACATATAATCTTGGATAATTTTGGGCTTATCAAGGTAATGATCTTTTATCCCCCTATTGTAATTGGATATTACATGTTGTAGTAATGTATAGTTGAGTATACTATATGTAGAATGAATATTGAAAAGGATTGAACTGTATTTACAGTAGACTTGTGTAGTATATCTGTGAAGTAGAATTGAACAAGTCCGGTTAGACGTGTAATCCCATGGGAGTTGTTGGCCTGGTAGTGGGCCTGAGTAGAGGAGGAGATTTATGTGGTTACGGGGGGGGAGGTGCTGCCGAATTTTCTGTAGAATAAGGAATCTTGTATTTAGAATATTCTACGAAGAGATCTAGAAGTTGATAGACGTTTTATGGCCATTATAGGTTGAAGTACTACGAGTAGCGTATTCTACTTGAAGGGTGGAAAGGGCTAGCAAGGCTATAGTACTTGGAGAGTTTTGCTAATTGTCGATAACCGTCGCGAGGTATGTGAACCTCTTCCTATCTTTTCTAGCATGATTGTTGTGAACTATGTAGTACGGTAGACGTACATGTGCTAAATGAGTTTGGTTGGTTTAAAACATAAAGTGTTATAACAGCTTTATGGGGAGTTTGCTATAACAACTTTATGTAGGTAAAGAAATGGTTTGTGGTTTTTAAAAGATAAGAGACTTGACTTATAAATGACTTGATGTGAAATATTAAGGACTTGGTTTGTGTTAAACAGTTGTGAAACCGCTTTTATGAGAAATGGGTACTTGGGTTTTAAAAGGTATAATATTATATTGATTTCGGAAATGAGAATAAGTATCGAACAAACCACTGCAGCGTGAATAAAGGAAAATGTATTGACTAATTAATTACTATTAAAACCAGTAGAAACCTCCATCTGCATAGAAGCTAAGATAAGACAAAATTGTATTACATTTCCTAGATCATGACTGCTTTAATAAGAATCATTATAAACAAGCATTAATTTTCTTAAATTTCCAAAGTAAGGAACTTGATTTCTAAAAGAAAAGAGACTTGAGGAATTGAAGAGTTTTTGGTTAAAAAGAAAGACATGGTTTTGTCTTAAATTGGTTTAAAACATAAAGTGTTATAACAGCTTTATGGTAAGTTAGTTATAACGACTTTATGAAACAAGAGAATGGTTTTATCATTAGTTTTAAAATGGTAACTTGACTTTAAAAGGAGAAGTGTTTTGGTCTAAAAAGAAGGTATGGTATTGTCTTAATTTGGTTTAAAAAAAGGAAAGTATGGAAGTTGTTTTGGTTTACTTAAAATGTTAGTCACTCTATTTTGATAATACGGGCATCGGGTGACCTTTGAAAAAGAAATGGATCTTTTAAAAAGAATTTAACGTACGTAGTACTTGGGGGTTAAAACATGGACTTTGGCATTAAATGAATGTACCTTGAGTTGTGTGTAACTTGCCTATATTTGCGTGTGATAGCCTTGTCGTGCTAGTATTGTATTTCTATACCACCGCGTCTCTCGATGGAGGGCCGGCTGATTTGTTATGATCTTACTTGGACGTACCGGCAATGACGGAGCATTCCACGGCTACGCTTCTGTGACTATTATTCCATGGACTAGCTCTCCATGAGGTTTTACTGATTCGGCTTGGTATCTGGTAGTTGGCTCTCGTACTTACCCCGAGGTCGTGGCTGATTCGGCTTGGTATCTGGTAGTTAGCCTTCGTACTTGCCCCGTTCAGTTTTGTGACAAAGTCTCGTGATTCCGCTTGGTATCGGTAGTTAGTCTTCGTGCCCGACCATTTCGTGCGCGGTGGTATCTGGTAGTTGGCTTTCGTACTTGCCCTGGGTCAGCTTCGTGGTATGGTTATGTAGATTTGTTGGTACGGCTTTGGTATCTGGTAGTTGGCTTTCGTACTTGCCCCGGTCAGTTGAGGACGCGACTTTGGTATCTGGTAGTTAGCCTTCGTACTTGCCCCGTACGGTTGTTATGACACAGGTGGGACCTGGTGTTCATGTGTACTCCTTGATGTTGCTACATCATAGACTGCTGGCAGTGAGGAAGGTATTCCACGGGCACGAATGATGAGGTGGGCGTGAGACCCATATTTATATTTGAGTGATGACTTTGAGGGCGTGAGTCCCTGACTTGACGTGACTGCTTACATATTATGTACTGTAGTTTGGTTATCATATATGTCTCCTGTTTTATATAGACTACTATGATTTCATTTACAGTATTTTCAGTTTCACATACTTGGTACCTGTTGTACTGACCTCCTTCGGGGGGCTGCGTTCATGCCGCAGGTAGAGGTACATCGGTTGTTGATCCTCGCTCATAGGATCACAGTTCAGCGTATTGGGAAGCTCCGTTTCTCCGGAGGCTTATCTTTTGGTATGTTTCCCTGAGTTGTAGGTTCTTGTACATTCAGGGGTATGGCGGGGCCCTGTCCCGTCATAGTTGTGGTCACATTCTTAGAGGTCTGTAGTACTGTTGTGGGCAGGGTTGTAAAGGATGTAACTGTTCAATTTCTGTATATATGCAAGAAGGCAACCGTTTTGGTTGGCCTGTTTTTTTTATCATATCTCTTGTTTCATGTTTAAGTTTTTATTTCCGCTGATTTTCTCTGATGTTGTATCACTAGGGTGCCCGGGGTAAGGCACCAGTCACGGGCCCGGGATCGGGTCGTGACAAATATGTAATATCCAATTACTTCAAGAGGGAGAAGATTTTTGACCTTAATTTGAAGTCAAAACCGTCCAAAACAGTCTCTAGAGATTTGGCCCACAATTTTCGTTTTGATCTACTTCTTCAAGTTCCAGTCACTTCTATGTATCCATTAGAACCTTATATCCATCTTCCCTTCATGTTTTACTTCCAAAAAGTTGATGAACAAGCTAGGTTTTCACACCAAACTTTCGGCCAACACAAGTTTTTCCAAGGTGGAGTATTTATCTTGCCTTAGCACTTGGTTTAAGGAGCTTAATCTTGGAGAAAGAAACTTAATCAACTCTTGTTGTTCTTGGCTATGGGGTTCTCGAAAATCTTGCTTAAGAGAGAAGAGATGAGAGCTTATTTGGATGAAGATACAACGAACCAAGTCTTCCAAGACTTGGATATCCATAAAGTGTATGCACAAGTGGAGTGGGACCCATGTGGACCACATGTCCACTTGTCCCCTTGTCTCAAAATACCTAAGTGTTGCCATCTTGCAAGACAAGTGGAGGGGTGACATGAGTCACCCTCCTATTGGTCCAAAATTAATTCTTCGAAAAATAATTTCTATACTTGGCCAAAATATCTCAAAATCTCGTGGGCCCAACAAAATTGTAAAATTTCTGGTGGGCCCACATGACCAAATCCGAGACTTCAAAATCCAAAACTAATTCCTTAACTCCAATTAGGAGAATTAACTCCAAGTTAATAAATTGTCCTCTTCACATTTTTCCGACATTTTCCTTAAGAAAATGTAATAATTCTTTCCTTCCAAAATTCAAATCTTAAATCCTTAATCACATTCTCAATTAGTAGCCCTGGTATTACGGGGTGTAAAATCCTTCTCCCCTTAGAAACATTCATCCTGAATGTTCATAGTGGGTTTCAAACTATACAGATTCCGGCGTCGTCTCCTTACTATACCCATCAACCAATACTCCACAAAATCAACGATGCCACACACGACCATAATATATCACATGTATATACACCAATGGAACTTCCATCTGAGGTCCCTTCGCACAATACTTGAAGGTTGCAGTCCTTTCCAAAATGGGATCTTCAGACGTTCTTTTCTTTTCCCGTACTAGTGATGACCCTGCCGTATTCTAAGCCATAAGTTATCACTATCTGAATCCTTCAGTCCGACTCCCACTTAACTAACTGATGTGTTCCCTCGTGTCAACTTCTCTTTCTCCGTCCTCAAATTAGTCAAACCACTGGTTGGTGAATGTTCCTATTGTCTGCCTAGCTTTGTTTACTAACTGGTGTAAACTCTAATACTAGTAGTATCTCAATCACAAACACTTATGGACAATGTTACTGAATCTAAAGTGTGTGTATCATCACAATTAACTCTCAGTCATGGTCTAAAATGAATCTCTCTCCTATCTCCAAGTATTTCTCACACTATCATTTCACTCATTAGAGGTTCATCACCTTTGGCCGAAGTATTCCTACTGTACATCCTCTACTAGCGGTCTTTACACTGTTATGGGGTAATTCCACCTTGTGAACCCTACATAACTATAGTTTCATTCACTTTATCATTCTTGTCAACATCCTTCACTCTACACATTACTTCAACAAAAATATTTCTACCTCTGATGGTCCTATCAATTCACATCCTACAAGCAATAAGGGGAATATATACGCTAGGGTAGAATCTGAATCTATCAATGCATGTAAGACTCAAAAGGATAAAAATATACATGTAAACCTAATTGACGATGCCTCTTGATCCTGCCTGGTAGCCACAACATCTATGCAGTTCGATGGACCGCCAGAACTATAAACTCCACCACGACCTCTACCACGGCTGGCTGGCATCTGAATACCCCGCCCTGTGGGGCGCACAACTATAGAGGAAGAGGAACCAACCACCGATCCAGCAGGTCGAGTCACACCACCAGTGCCCTTCTAAGAGGACATTCTCTCACCACATGGCCCGGACGGCCGCAATAAAAATAAGCATCTGTCACGACCCGACCCCGGGCCCGCGACTGGTGCCCTACCTGGGCACCCTTACAGGTATACATCAGAGAAAATCAGCGGAACATACATGAAACTTACAAAATAAAACAAATGAAGTAAAACAACAGGTTAGCCGATAGGGCTACCTTCCTGGACATACATATATACAACCGAAGCAGTTGCCTCCTTTCCTTTACAAACTGACCCACAATATGTGACTACAGACCTCTAAGAGTTTTAACATAACAACTGTTATACCCCGTATTTCCAGAGTATGTACGTGAGGGCGTACGTATAAAATTTTAAGCCTTAAGTTAGGCAAGGATCGAAAATTTGTTCACAACTAGCGACAAGAATCGTTTTTCGACGAAACGTTTTCCGGACTTTGCGAAGGGAAAATTACGGCTATGTCATTTATTATTTTTGCGGATTTTTCCGAGAGACAAAATATTTTGGACCAACGAGAGGGTGACACTTGTCACCCTCATATGGACGAAACTTGGGGCGTTTTCCTTGCCTTTTCCTTGGTCAAGGATTAGGTAGGATATTTGTGTGGTAGATTGATAAGGTGGGACCCACACACACTTGTCCAAATCCCCACCCTCCACTTGCCCCCCACTTGGCTCAATCTTGGCCATTGAATGTCCTATAAATACCCCTCTAATGCAAGACATTTCTTCATCCACACTTGTGAAAATCCAAGGCAAAAATCCCTCTCCCTCCCTCTTAAACCTCTCGTCCAAATCACCCCTCCTCAGAGGCCCTTGGCCGAGAAGTACCCCCCCCTCTCTTGAGAATTCTCGTAAAATACCCCCCCCCCCCTTGGTAGAAAAGTATTCTCCAAGTTATAGGTTGAAGTACTACGAGTAGCGTATTCTACTCGAAGAAGTGGAAAAGGCTAGCAGGATTTCAGTACTTTGGAGCTATTTGCTAATAGTCGATAATCTTCGCGAGGTATGTGATTCTTCCTATCCTCTTGAGCATGATATTTTAAAAGAATATATATATAGTACGGTAGACGTACGTGTGTTAACTGAACGTAGTTTTACGGCAATGTCTTTTGACTTAAGCCTGAATAATAAGAATCTTGAAATATTTCAAAAGAGTTAAGAAACCTTTTTGAAAGAAGAGTAACACTTGGTTTTAAAAAGTTTTAAAAGCTTAAGAGTTATACTAGCTTTATGGGAAGTTAGGTATAACGACTTAAGAGAGATAAGAAGAATGGTTTATTGATTTTAGAAGTTAAGAGACTTGATCTTAAAAGATAAGAGACTTGACTTATTTTGAATTAACATGAATTTTGTTAAAAAGTGTGAAACCTCATTCGTGAGTAATGAGTACTTGGTTTTTAAAAGGAATCATGTTTTACTGATTTCGGAAATCAGAATAAGTATCGAACGAACCACTGCAGCGTTAATAAAGGGAAATGTATTGACTAATTAAGTATTAAAACCAGTAGAAACCTCCATCTGCATAGAAGTTAAGATGAGACAAAATGATATAACATTTCCTAGATCATGGCTGCTTTAATAAGATTGATTATGAACAAGAATAACCTACTCATATATAAGGCATATGTTTCCCAAATTGTTTAAAAGAGAATTATATTCTTAAGTGATTAAGACTATGAACTATGAAACCTTTCTAAAATAAGAGACTTAAGTACTTGAAATTAGGCAAACTTGAACTTATGGAAAAGAATGTTGTTACTTGACTTTAAGAAGGAAAGTGTTTTGGTTTACCTAAAAATGTGAGTCACTCTATTTTTAATACTACGAGTATCGGGTGACCTTTATAAAAGAAATGGATCTTTTAAAAAGAATTTAACGTACGTAATACTTTGGGGTCAGAACCTGGACTTTGGCATAAAATAACCTTGAGTTGTGTGTAACTTGCCTATGTTTGCTTTTGATAACCTTGTTGTGCAAGTACTGTATTTCTATACCACCGCGTCTCTCGATGGAGGGCCGACTGATTTGTTATGAACGATTCTTCACCGAGTCCCACGATGGCGGGACACGTATTCCATCTGATTCTTCACCGAGTCCCATGAGATGGGCCGGGACACGTATTTCATCTGATTCTTTACCGAGTCCCATGAGATGGGCCGGGACACGTATTTCATCTGATTCTTTACCGAGTCCCATGAGATGGGCCGGGACACGTATTTCATCTGATTCTTTACCGAGTCCCATGGGATGGGCCGGGACATGTTTTCCATACTTCACCGAGTCCACGGATGGCGGGACATGTACACCACACGATTCCACCTTTATCCCCACGGGATGGCCGAGACATGTTATGCGATAATACGGTTTATATCCATGCCGTGATGAGGAAGAAGTTCCACGGCATGAGGATGACTTGAGGCGTGAGTCCACGACTTGGCGTCGCTTTTATGTTATGAATCGTAGTTTGGTTATCATACATGTCTCCTGTTTTATATAGTATTATGATTTCATTTCTGATATTTTTAGTTTCACATACTTGGTATATGTTATGCGACCTCCTTGAGGGCTGCGTTCATCCGCGGTAGAGGTACATCGGTTGTGGATCCTCGCTCGTGGATCACGATTCGGCGTGTTGGGAAACCTCGTTTCTCGGAGGCTTATATTTTGGTATGTTACCACAGTCCAGAGGTTATTATGCATTCGAGGTATGGAGGGCCTGTCCGTCATAGTTGTTGTTATAAAACTCTTAGAAGTGCATGTAGTCTTGTTGTGGGCGAGTTGTAAAAAGGATAAGCTGTTAGGGTTTTTATGTATATATCTGAAGCAATCGTTTTGGTTGCTTTGTTTATTTATCATATCTCTTGTGTTATCTGTATGTTTTAGATTCCGCTGATTTTCTCTGATGTATGACTACTTGGGTGCCCGGGGTAAGGCACGATCCACGGGCCGGGCGGTCGTGACAAAAGTGGTATCGAGCGATTAATCCTCGGAAAGTGTCTGCACGCGTGTCTAGTAAGTCTTGATTATCGGTGTGTTGTGCACCACATCAATAATCAGGAGGCTATAAGATATTTAGGGTTGATTTCCATTCTTCTCATTCTGAGATCGTGCCTTAGAGCTGTGTGATAAGTTGGACCCCTCTGACGTATTCCTTTCCTTTACGATTATGCCTCGCGTAAGGCAACCCGGGCGAAGGGCAAAGCGGCCAGGAGGCTGCGAGTAGAGCACGGAGGTTACGAGCGAAGCCCGATCGTTACTGAGATATTGCTTGACGGCGAGTTTTGTAGCGCCGCCCGACCAGCGAGTTTAGAGCGCGGCGATGCTGCCGAGACTCTGATACACGAGCCTCGGTCCACGGCTGGAGCGAGATGAGATAAGTACAAGGAGATGGCGATTCTGTCGGTCGTGGCGAGATATGAGATAGGCCCGATCACAGCGATTCCAGTCCAGTAGCACCGTAGTTCACCCCAGCGAGCGATTTGAGACTACGGGACTTTCCGAGTTGTATCCGCGGTGTTACATGGATCGAGGCGAGATGACCCTCGAGTTTATCCGAAGCGACTACGGATCATGAGTGATCGAGCCTCGAGGCGGTCGGTGGTATTGGGTTCGCATCACCGCGTGATCTGCGATTGACTAGTTTGATTCGTGGGAGCTGTCCCGGAGAGCATGCACTTCCACCGTATGGGACGAGTTCTCAAGGCATTTCTTGCACATTTCTTGCCCCAGATGATGAGGCTCGGGCAGATTTTTGACGTTGAGGCGGGAGGCGGGCGGTTAGAGAGTACAATGTGGAGTTCGACTCATTAGCTCGGTATGTCCCAGAGTAGGCGATATGGAGGACAGTACACCGCTACGTCACGGGCTAGATGATTACTTGGCGAGTCTTGTTGGTGTAGCTCTTCACCGGGCATGGGCGTTGCCGCATGCGAGCTCATGCACTAGGATGTGAGGCACGGAGAGGTCGACGGAATGACCGGATCGCGAAGGGCGAGCAGCGAGGTCCTTTGGTAACTTTCGAGGCGGGCCGCCTCGGTGTGAACTAGTTATGTACCTCCGCCAGATGCAGTGGTCCTCCACGATCTTGGGACGTTGGTATTCGGGGCTGATCGTGGCTCGGGCTTAGTTCCACGGTATACATGGGTTCTAGCGGCCGGATTCATGTTTCCCTCGGTGTGCGATGTGGCGAGCGTCATCCGGAATGTCGCCTTTTTTGGTGCTTGTTTTTCCTGCGGCCGTCGAGCCATGTGTCCTAATAAGAAGGATGCGAGCGAATGACCACGACTACCGGTCGATGGCGAGTTCATCGCCTTCTATAGCTATGCGCCCTGCAGGGCAGGATTATGGTTAGAGCGGCGAAGGAAAAATGAAGCAGTTGATACAGGTATATTCTTACCCCTCTAGAGACTAGTATGCGCTGATGATATGATGATGTGCTAAGTATTATGTTCAGATAGCATTATGTTAAATTGTGATTTAAAGGCCTGGTTAGTAAAGGGTAAGGTTGGGTACCTAGAAATTGTGGGCCTTAGAATATTATACGTGGAGACCTTAGATGCAAGGCCGTCCTGAGTAAAAGATTTTGTTTACATTGACCTTTGTCGGAGTGCATAGTATACGTGGGGTATACTTGTGTGATAAGTCCCTGAGCGGTGTGAAATGAAAGAGGGTAGTTGAGCTAAGAATGACCACTAGGCTTTCATGACTTGAATAGGTAAGATTGTTCGGATCGGAACAAGAGTTTAAGCCTTGATTATGGGTGGGTTGAGGACCATTCGTGGGTCAACCCGTAGCCCGGTTTGTGGTAGGGTCAGTTCGAGGTGGTCCCGCCAGGTGGTAGGATCACAAGGGTTTTAGGCCCAAATTATGTTAACCATCGTACGAGTTCGTGGATGCGTTCGACCAGTAGTCGGGCCAGTGTTTTGATTTCAAGGGTAGCTGTGAGGACTATTGCCTCCTGTTGAGGGAGTTTGATAAAAGCTACCAGTTCAGTATTCGGAGGTCGCCTTATGAAGCCCTCTGTGGGCGGAAGTGTAGGTTGCCGGTCGATTGGTTCGATGTTGGCAAGGTTCAGATAGTTGGTCCGTACTTGATCCAACAAGATGTGGATACGTTCGGAAAAGTATCGGAGATCCATCCAGAGTATTCCCGATGTGATAACCAGTGGGGATATTAGCGAATATTTTGGAAACGGCAAGATATGAAATGTGGTAAGTTTTGAGAAAGAGTTAGGTTATGCGAGGAGATGCAACAGTAAGGGAAGAAGCGAGCAGGTGTTAAGAACATAGTTGTGATCATTTCTTTTGTAAAGTGTAGGTGCGAAGAGAGTATTTTTTAGACCTTGGGTGGAAGCTTTTGTGTTAATGGAGGTGATTCCTCGTGGACTTGGATTTAAGTATTTACGTGTGTGTTATTTCGTGGCCATGTGTGGCATTGGCAAACTTGTTTAAGTTAAGGAGAACCCTATCGTTATCTATCTTGAGAAGGAACATTCGGGACGAATGTTTCTAAGGAAGGGAGAATGTTATACTCCGTATTTTCAGAGTATGTACGTGAGGGCGTACGTATAAAAGTTTAAGCCTTAAGTTAGGCAAGGATCGAAAATTTGTTCACAACTAGCGACAAGAATCGTTTTTCGACGAAACGTTTTCCGGACTTTGCGAAGGGAAAATTACGGCTATGTCATTTATTATTTTTGCGGATTTTTCCGAGAGACGAAATATTTTGGACCAACGAGAGGGTGACACTTGTCACCCTCATATGGACGAAACTTGGGGCGTTTTCCTTGCCTTTTCCTTGGTCAAGGATTAGGTAGGATATTTGTGTGGTAGATTGATAAGGTGGGACCCACACACACTTGTCCAAATCCCCACCCTCCACTTGCCCCCCACTTGGCTCAATCTTGGCCATTGAATGTCCTATAAATACCCCTCTAATGCAAGACATTTCTTCATCCACACTTGTGAAAATCCAAGGCAAAAATCCTCTCCTCATCTTAAACCTCTCGTCCAAATCACCCCTCCCCCTTGAGAGGCCCTTGGCCGAGAAGTACCCCCCCTCTCTTGAGAATTCTCGTAAAATACCCCCCCCCCTTGGTAGAAAAGTATTCTCCAAGTATTGTTACTATACCCAAATACCTTGGCCCAAATACCTTGTAGTATTCCCAAAGTTACCTCTATCGTAGAGCAGGAAATACTACTATATTTCCCTTAAGTCACAAAACGAAACCCTAAGGGAAAATCTTCATAGTCGGTTGAAGTGTTAAGTAGAAGTTGTGTAGAACTTCTAAGGGCTTCTTGGAGCGAATTGGAGCATACAGAATAGGAGCTAAACGTTGCTCAGGATCGACATATAAACTTGGATAATTTTGGGCTTATCGAGGTAAATACTCTTGTCTTTATATTGTAATTGGGAATTGCATACTGTAGTTTAGAAATGTATATAAGATACATAGAAGAGAATTGAACTGTAATAGAAGGATATTATAGAAGAATATTGAACTGAAATCACATCAGAAGGATATTACAGAAGAATATTGAACTGAAATCACATCAGAAGAATATTAAAGAAGAATATTGAACTGTACTTACATAGAATTTGTATTCTGATGAACTTGGGTAGTTTGACTGGTAGGAAGTCTTTGCCCGATTTTCCGTAGATTATTCTACAGAGTAGTCTAGACTTTGATAGACTTATATAACCGTTATAGGTTGAAGTACTACGAGTAGCGTATTCTACTCGAAGAAGTGGAAAAGGCTAGCATGATTTCAGTACTTTGGAGCTATTTGCTAATAGTCGATAATCGTCGCGAGGTATGTGATTCTTCCTATCCTCTTGAGCATGATATTTTAAAATAATATATATATAGTACGGTAGACGTACGTGTGTTAACTGAACGTAGTTTTACGACAATGTCTTTTGACTTAAGCCTGAATAATAAGAATCTTGAAATATTTCAAAAGAGTTAAGAAACTTTTTTGAAAGAAGAGTAACACTTGGTTTTAAAAAGTTTTAAAAGCTTAAGAGTTATACTAGCTTTATGGGAAGTTAGGTATAACGACTTAAGAGAGATAAGAAGAATGGTTTATTGATTTTAGAAGTTAAGAGACTTGATCTTAAAAGATAAGAGACTTGACTTATTTTGAATTAACATGAATTTTGTTAAAAAGTGTGAAACCTCATTCGTGAGTAATGAGTACTTGGTTCTTAAAAGGAATCATGTTTTACTGATTTCGGAAATCAGAATAAGTATCGAACGAACCACTGCAGCGTTAATAAAGGGAAATGTATTGACTAATTAAGTATTAAAACCAGTAGAAACCTCCATCTGCATAGAAGCTAAGATGAGACAAAATGATATTACATTTCCTAGATCATGGCTGCTTTAATAAGATTGATTATGAACAAGAATAACCTACTCATATATAAGGCATATGTTTCCCAAATTGTTTAAAAGAGAATTATATTCTTAAGTGATTAAGACTATGAACTACGAAACCTTTCTAAAATAAGAGACTTAAGTACTTGAAATTAGGCAAACTTGAACTTATGGAAAAGAATGTTGTTACTTGACTTTAAGAAGGAAAGTGTTTTGGTTTACCTAAAAATGTGAGTCACTCTATTTTTAATACTACGAGTATCGGGTGACCTTTATAAAAGAAATGGATCTTTTAAAAAGAATTTAACGTACGTAATACTTTGGGGTCAGAACCTGGACTTTGGCATAAAATAACCTTGAGTTGTGTGTAACTTGCCTATGTTTGTGTCACGACCCGAACCCGGGCCCGTGACTGGTGACTTATCCCGGGCACCCTAGTGATCCAACATCAGAGAAAATCAGCGGAAATAAAATATAAACATGAAACAAGAGATATGAATCAAGATAAAAGAAAATAGGCCAACCAAAAGGGTTGCCTTTCAGCATATATATATATATCGACCTTTGAACAGTTACAATCCTTACAACCCTGCCCACAACAGTACTACAGACCTCTAAGAAAGTGACAACAACTATGACGGGACAGGGCCCCGCCATACCCCTGAATGTACAAGAACCTACAGACTCAGGGTAACATACCAAAAGATAAGCCTCCGAAGAAATGGGGCTTCCCGACACGCTGAACTGTGATCCTATGAGCGAGGATCCACAACCGATGTACTTCTACCTGCGGCATGAACGGCCCCGAAGGAGGTCTACAAGTACCAAGTATGTGAAACTATAAAATCGTAAATGAATTCATAGCGATCTATATAAAGCGAGAGACATGTATGATAACCAAACTACGATTCACGATAAATAGCGATCATGTAAGTCGGGACTCACGCCTCGAGTCATCACTCAAATATAACTATGGGTCTCACGCGCAACATCAATCATGTCCGTGGAATACCTTACTCACCGGCGATCTATGATATGATAACACGAAAGTACACACGAACACCAAGTCCTACGATGCCAAAGCCGTACTAACAATACAATACAACCAAACCACGAAGGCGACACGGGGCAAGTACGAAGCCGACTACGGATACCAAGGCGGTCACGTGGCGGCCGGCAAGTACGAGGCTAACTACCGGTACCAAGTAGTATCACGAGACCGTCACTCTGAGCAGGGCAAGTGCGAGGGCTAACTACCGTGTACGAGGCCTAATCGGCCACGAGGCGGGGCAAGTCTGGCCACCAGATACCAAGGTCGAACAGTAAAACCTCATGGAGAGCTAGTCCATGGAATAACACTATCAACAGGAGCGTACCCGTGGAATTCTCCGTCACTGTCGGCACGTCCAAGTAAGTTCTCAACAAGTCAAACGGCCCTCCACCGAGAGACGCGGTAGTATAGAAACACAATTCTTGCACAACAAAGGCTATCACAACAAGCATAGGCAAGTTTCACAACAACAAGCATAGTCAAGTTATACACAACTCAAGGTACTTTCATTTTATGTCAAAGTCCGGGTTTTAACCCTAAGGTACTACGTACGTTAAATTCCTTTTAAGAGATCCATTCCTTTTATAAAAGTCACCCGATACCCGTAGTATAAAATAGAGTGACTTACATTTTTAAGTAAACCAAAACACTTCCCTTTGTAAAATCAAGCAACAACATTATTTTCCAAACGTTCAAGTTTGCCTAATTTCAAATGCTCAAGTTTCTCATTTTCGAAAAGGTTTCGTAGTTCATAGTTTTAATCCTTTAAAACATAATTCTCTTTTAAACAGTTTGAGAAACATATGCCTTATATGTGAGTAGGTTATTCTTGTTTATAATCAATCTTATTAAAGCAGCCATGATCTAGGAAATGTAATATCATTTTGTCTCATCTTAGCTTCTATGCAGATGGAGGTTTCTACTGGTTTTAATAATACTTAATTATTCAATACATTTCCCTTTATTAGCGCTGCAGTGGTTTGCTCGATCCTTATTCTGATTTCCGAAATCAGTAAAACATTATTCCTTTTAAAAAAACCAAGTACTCATTATTCACGAATGAGGTTTCACACGTTTAACAAAATTCATATCAATTTAATTAAGTCAAGTCTCTTATCTTTTAAGATCAAGTCTCTTAACTTCTAAAATCAGTAAACCATTTTCTTTACCTCTCTTAAGACGTTATACCTAACTTCCCATAAAGCTAGTATAACTCTTATGTTTTCAAAACCAAGTATTACTCTTCTTTCAAAACGGTTTCTTAATCTTTTGAAATACTTCAAGATTCTTTATTATTCAGGCTTAAGTCAAAAGACATTGTCGTAACACTACATTCAGTTAACACACGTACGTCTACCGTACTATATATATATTCTTTTAAAATACTTCAAGATTCTTATTATTCAGGCTTAAGTCAAAAGACATTTCCACACGTACGTCTACCGTACTATATATATTCCTTTAAAATATCATGCTCAAGAGTATAGGAAGAATCACATACCTCGCGACGATTATCGACTATAAGCAAAACGCTCCACGGCTATAACCCGGCTAGCCTTGTCCACCTTCCAAGTAGTACATGCTACTCGCAGAACATTCAACCAAGAAAGGTTATAAGTCTACTGTAAATACGGTCCTATGTAAGTACAGTTTAAACTTCTACTTAAATATTCTTCTGATGTGATTTCAGTTCAAGTCTTTTCTGTAATATTCCTCTATTACAGTTCAATTCTCTTCTATGAATCTTATATTCATTTCTACTTACTACAGTATGTAATTTCTAATTACACTAGAAGGATAGGATTATTTACCTCGGTAAGCCCAAAATTATCCAAGTTTAATGTCGATCCTGAGCAACGTTTAGCTCCTACTCCGGGTGCTCCAACCCGCTCCAAACAACCCTTAGAAGTTCTACGCAACTTCTACTTAACACTTCAACCGACTATGAAGGTTTTCCTTAGGGTTTCGTTTAGTGACTGAAGGGAAGTATAATAGTATTTCTGGGCTTTTAGTATAAGTGTAACCTTGGAATACTACAAGGTATTTGGGCCAAGGTATTTTGGAATAGTAACTATACTTGGAGAGTACTTCTACGGGGGGGTAGTATTTATACGAGACAACTCACGAGGGGGGGTGTGCTACGGCTAGCACCACTAGGAGAGGGGGGGTACCCCTCGGCCAAAGGCCTCTCAAAGGGGGGAGGGGTGCTCTCGGCTAGAGCTCTCAAGAGAGAGGGGGGAGAAAGGGATTTTAAGACTTAGAAAACATTTTAGGATGAAGAAGTCTTCAAAGGGGGAATTTATAGGTCAAGCAATGGCCAACCAATGGCCAAGATGAAGCCAAGTGTTAGGCAAGTGTAGGGCTAGGATTTAACCATGTGTACCTTATCCATCTACCACACCAACTAACATAAAATATCCTACCAACTACAAGCCCCAATTCGTCCACTAGCCGCCCCAAATGACGCCCAATATGAGGGTGACACATGTCACCCTCCCGTTGGTCCAAAATGTTTCATCTCTCGGAAAAATCCGCAAAAATTATAAATGACATAGCCGTATTTTTCCCTTCGCAAGTTTAGTAAAACGTTTCGTCGAAAAACGACTCTAATCGGGTGTTGTGCACAAAAGTTTTCGGCCCTAGCCTACTTTTAAGGCTCAACTTTTCTACGTACGTCCTCACGTACATACTCTAAAAATACGGGGTATAACAGTTTGCGTTTGATAACCTTGTTGTGCAAGTACTGTATTTCTATACCACCTCGTCTCTCGATGGAGGGCCGGCTGATTTGTTATGAACGATTCTTCACCGAGTCCCATGAGATGGGCCGGGACACGTATTCCATCTGATTCTTCACCGAGTCCCATGAGATGGGCCGGGACACGTATTTCATCTGATTCTTTACCGAGTCCCATGAGATGGGCCGAGACACGTATTTCATCAGATTCTTTACCGAGTCCCATGGGATGGGCCGGGACATGTATTCCATACTTCACCGAGTCCCACGGGATGGTAGGGACATGTACACTTGCGATTCCACCTCTATCCCGTAGGATGGCGAGACATGTTATGCACGTATAATACGGTTTATATCCGCATCGCCGCGATGAGGAAGAAGTTCCACGGGCATGAGGATGACTTGAGCGTGAGTCCACGACTTGACGTGGATCGCTTATGTTATGAATCGTAGTTTGGTTATCATACATGTCTCTCTATTTTATATGTATTATGATTTCATTTCTGATATTTTTGATTTCACATACTTGGTACTGTTATCGACCTCCTTGGCTGCGTTCATCTGCGGTAGAGGTACATCGGTTGTGGATCCTCGCTCATAGGATCACAGTTCAGCGTGTTGGGAAGCCCCGTTTCTCCGGAGGCTTATCTTTTGGTATGTTACCCTGAGTCTGTAGGTTATTATGCATTCAGGGGTATGGCGGGGCCCTGTCCCGTCATAGTTGTTGTTATAAAAATCTTAGAGGTCTGTAGTACTGTTGTGGGCAGAGTTGTAAAAAGGATAACTGTTCGGTTTTTTTTTATGTATATATACAGAAGGCAACTGTTTTGGTTGGCCTGTTTATTTATCATATCTCTTGTTTTATCTGTATGTTTTATATTCCGCTGATTTTCTCTGATGTATGACTACTTGGGTGCCCGGGGTAAGGCACCAATCACGGGCCCCGGAACAGGTCATGACAACAACAGTGGCGGGACAGGGCCCCGACATACCCCTGAATATACATGAAGCTACAACCTCAGGGAAAACCGTACCAAGAGATAAGCCTCCGGAGCAAATGGAGCGTTTTCCCAAAAACTGAACCGAGATCCTAAGAGCAAGGATCACCAACCTGTGCACCTAATACCTGCGGGCATGAGCAGCCCGAAGAATTCGATAACAACAGTGCAGAATATGGAACAGAAATAAAGTCTGATAAATAGATCATAATCAGATAAAAGAATGTGACAAGTATAAAAAGTACATATCAGATCCTGCCGTGTCATTATCACTTATGAACTTAATTGCACATTATTATCTTTTCCATTCCATTTAGAGTTATAGCCATATCTTACGTACATACTTAGGAGAAGTCATTAAGTTCATTACCATATAACTTACTTAACTTTCATAACATAATCCGACCTTTTATGGAGGGACACATATACTACCCGGCCCAATCTGGGACGCGATCAAATCACACAAATATCAAAGCGTGCCCGTGGAATCCCCCATCACTGCCGACAGCTATAAGTGTAAAATATAACCATGTGACGCGCCCGTGGCATCCCACCTCACTGTCGGCGTACACATACACAATACATATATATATATATCTCCTGCCCGTGGAATCCCACATCACTGCCGACAACTGTAGGTGTAACATATAACCATGTGACGCGCCCGTGGAATCCCACCTCACTGTTGGCGTACACATAAACAACACATATATATATATATATATATATAACGCGACCGCATGCCCCGGAATCCCTCATCGTATAAGCATGGCCATAACGTGCCCTCGGCATCCCTCATCGTAGGTGCAGGTCTTCATGGGGAGCTAGCCCATGGAGTAATAATATAACATGACCCCGGAATCCCTCATCGTAGGTACATGTCTTCATGGGGAGCTAGCCCATGGAGTAATAATCGTACATAGCATGGTCGCATGCCCCGAAATCCCTCATCGTATAAGCATGGCCATGGGTAATAAAACAAATCCGGGAATCTAACCCGCCTCCTGGTCACATGCCCCGGAATCCCACATTGTATAAGCATGTCCAACGATCAATCATAATGGAAGCATACCCGTGGAATCCCACATCTCTGTCGGTACGTCCAAGTAAACTTACAATAAGATAGCCGGCCCTCCAACTGAGAGTCACGACAACGTAACATATAATACTTGCACTCAAAGCTATCACAAGCAAACACAGGCAAGTTCATTAAACCTTTAGACTTCCATTTTTATAAACTCATGGCACTTCCGTTTCACACATAAAAATCCGGGAATTTAACCCCAAGTACTACGCACCTCTACTTCTTTAGAAAGACTCTTTTTCAAAAAAAACTTCCAAGATACTAACAACCGTAGTATCAAGTCATATCTACTTTCAAGACAAGTCACAATACCTTTTTAGAAATACATTTACCGGCTTCTAAATCAAGTGACTTCTTTCTTAAAAACTTTAAGCAATTGGTACCTTTAAAACAGTTTGCCCTTCTTTATTTCAAATCATTTCTTTGCTTATATACTGAAGAAAGCCATTCTTTTAATCTTCCATAAAGTTGTTATAACCAACTTTCCATAAAGCCGTTATAACTCGTTATGTTTTGGACAAATTCATTCCTTTTATAACCAAGAGACTTATATTTTCAAAATACTTCAAGTCTCTTAACTTATAAGCAAACAAGTTTCTTAACTTTAGAAATCAAGTCTTTCCAAATCGAGTATTCTATACTTGTAAATCAATTCATTTCTTCCTTTAAGAATCAAGTCTCCTAACTTGAAAAATAAAGTCTCTTAACCTTTAAGAATTTGAGATCCATAGCCTTAAAACTTCATACGTAAATTCTTATAAGTTAAGTAACATATACTTTGGTGCGTTGTGAATAAGTTATACTTATTTATAACGATCTTATTCAAGTAGCCATGATCTAGAAAATGTAATACAATTTTGTCTTATCTTAGTTTCTATGCAGATGGAGAATTCTACTCATTTTAATATTATCAATTGTCATTACATTTTCCTTTATTAACGCTGCAATGGCTTGTTCGATACTTATTCTTATTCGTGCCATAAATTAGCCAAGTCAACTTGGCTCCAAAGTACCTCCTAACGACTCTTACCAACATCCCCCATAAGACTCGGTAAGGACTTAGGATAACTTTGACATAAACCTTACATAGAATCATGCCAAAGGAAGGAAGAGGTTCACATACCTCGCGACGATTATCGACAAGTAGCAAAATGCTCCAAAGTACTTCAACCTTGATAGCTATTCCATCCTTCATGTAGGATACGCTATACTTAGTACTTCAACCTATAATGGTCACAATACGTCCATTAACCTCTTACTTCAAACGTAGAATATTCCAAGTGCTAAGTCACTAAATTCTACGGAAAATCGGACAACACCTCATTTGTTTCTACTTACTTTGCCACCTTTTTCAAGGCCGAATTCAATAACCAAACACGCCACATTTAAGGCCCAATCAATGCAATTAATCAATAGGGGATTACACGCCTACTAGACGTGTAAAATTCCGCCCCACAAACGATATCAAACTAATACAACCTGCAAGTCCAATTCGGCCACATAGAGTATAATAACACCAATTCTTATCCAATTTCTATTTCAATCCAAGTTGTTAGCATAACATGATATCAAGTCACAATCGATTATAACCACTATAATCTTTCAAGTAAGTAACATGCGACAATTCTAATAAACGACCAAATTGTAATCCAACTTTACAAGGCTTAAATGACATTTCAGATTTAAGACTACAATCAATCCATAATACTTATCAAACTTCAACATATAAACTTCATGCTAGCAACATGTAAAGCTAACAACAAACAATATATATATAATCTTGTAACACTTTTAAGAGACAAGATTATACCTCAACGAATCTTAATCCAACTCCAAATCCGAATTTGCTCCTTAGCAACTTAGAACCCCTCCTTGACACTCCAATCCACTACTTGAGACCCTTAGAACAACACTAACAATTTCCTTCAATCTTCCAACCAAAACCTAGAAAGGCAACTAGGTTTCATCTTGCGACTAATACGAAAACTATCTTTTTCCGGGATTTTTCTATTGAGATACACTTACAATACCCTCATGAACCTTGGTTTAAAGTGTGGAGCTTATTGGACAAGAAACAAAAAAAAATTCTTTTCAAATGGAGTGAACCCGAGAGCACATTGCTCTTGTTCTTCCAATTCTCTTGAATATTTGGCTAAGTGTGGAACTTGTCTTGCTACTAGTAGTGTTATATAGAACAATGGAGGGTCAAGATGTAAACAAATGGGTGGTTTGGATGAGGTCTTATTAAATATCAAGCTAGTGGTCCCATTGACTTAAGTCAAACATGTCAAGCTTTACTACTTGCAAGACTTGTCTTCCTAACAAGGGTCAAATGACCCTTGTGCCCATGTAATTTCGTCCAAGACATCCAATAAGGGGGGGGGGGGGTGACACGTGTCGCCCTCCCGTTCGTCACAATATTACGTTTTCCGTAAAAAAAATTCCATAATTCCGATAAATTTTTTACAAGTCTCAAATCTTAACATTTGTGAGTTCTTACGTACGTTCTTAAAGCATGTCCTGTAAATACGTGGTGTAACATTCTTCCCCCCTTAGAAACATTCATCCCCGAATGTTCTTTCGGAGTCAAAATTATAATTAGCGACATAGTTTCCTTTCAAAACCCTGACATACCAACAATGCCACACATGGCCCCAATACCTCGCACACGCATATCTGTCCATCATAAGCCCAAAAGAGATTTTCTTTTTGCACTTCCAACATATACATAGTCTCAATATAATCTGTTCATGACACTTAAACATACCACAACTTTATCATGCATACAAGTTTCTAAAGGGCCAAAGACATACCTGAAATCATATAGGCGGTTCAAAGGACCGCTAAGCTGGAACTTCGCGACCTGCATGCGCGCTGCGTGCATAAACATCCTGCCTAGCTATGGAAGGCGAAGAACCCATGGCCCGATCCGATATCTTTGTGTTATACCCGTATTTCCAGTATGTATGCGAGGGCGTGCGTCTGAGAATACGGCGAAAGATTGGAAAGGAAGAAAGAGGTGATTTTCCACGGAAAAAGTTTCCGGTTTTGTGAAGGAAAAAGGTTCGTTAATGGGAATTGGATTCCCAGTTTGGTATTCGGACTTCTGGAATATTAGAGAATTATGGAATTTTATTTTGGAAATGGTCACGTGGGCCCACGGGAGAAATTTACTGATTTTGTAGCCCGCTTTGTTTTGAGATTCCAAATTGGATATTTTGGAAGACGAAATATTCAGGCGAATCGGGGCGACACGTGTCACCCCATGTGGCACCCTTGGCGATTTTACATTTGGGCACAACACGGTTAAGTCGTTTTTAAACGTTTTGCGTAACTTGCGAAGGAAAATTCCGGCTATGTCGTTTTGTTTTTGCGGATTTTTCCGAGACGAAACATTCGGACCAACGGGAGGGTGACATGTCACCCTGCAATGGAGACAAGTGGGGCGCTTGGCGAAACAAGGGCAAGTTGGGCTTGATATTTGTGTAGATATTTGTGAGGTTTTAAGGAGTAGGGTCTAGGGTGCACTTGGCTTGATCTTGGCCTTACACTTGCCTTGCACTTGGCTAGATCTTGGCCATTGGTTGGCCTTTGGGTTTCTATAAATACCCTCCGTGAAGACTTATTCATTCACCTCACTTTGTCTAAGTCTTGAAATCCCTCCTCCTCTAGTAGCTCTCGTCCCAAGACTCTCCCCTCCTCCTCCTTGTGGCCTTTGGCGGTCCCCACTTTGTGGTGCTAGGGTACCCACTGCTAGTTGTTTTCGTATAATACCCTTGTTGTGGTATAGAAATACTCCCTAGTATTGTTATAATGCCCAAAATACCTTAGCCTTGTACCTTGTAGTATTCCAAAGATACCTCTTTCGTAGAGTCGAAATACTACCTTTTGTCCTTTTAGTCTCAAACCGAAACCCTAAGGAAATCTTCATAGTTGGTTGAAGTAATTGAGTAGAAGTTAGTTAGAACTTCTAAGGGTTGTTTGGAGTGGTTTGGAGCGCGGAGTGGAGCTAAACCTTGCTCGGGAAGCGACATTAAACTCGGATAATTTTGGGCTTATCGAGGTAATTATCTTGTCCTCTATTGTAATTGGAAATTACATGTTTGTTAGGATATATAGTTGAAGTATACTATATATGGAACTATACTTAGTATTCGGCAATGTCTTTTGACTTAAGCTGAAGAATTAACGAACTAAAGCGTATTTACATAGGTGTATTGCAGTAGGCTTGTGTAGAATTGTACACGTCAGGTTAGGCGTGTAAAACCCCCAGTTGGCTTGGTAGCCGGCCTCGATAGAGGAGGAGATTTCTGTTGCGGGGAGAATTTTCTATAGAAAGATAGAAACTTATGTTTTGGGGTTAATAGACGTTTGTGACCTTTATAGGTGAAAGTACTAAGAGTAGCGTATTCTACTCGAGGAGTGGAAAGGGCTAGTTGTAGTACTTGGAGCATTTTGCTTATTGTCGATAAATCGTCGCGAGGTATGTGAACCTCTTCCTATCTTTTCTAGCATGATTGTTGTGAACTATGTAGTACGGTGACGTCATGTGCTAAGTGATTTGGTTGGTTTAAAACATAGGGTGTTATAATAGCTTTATGGGAAGTTAGTTATAACGACCTTATGTAGTGAAAATGGTTTCTTGATGTTAGAAGTTAAGAGACTTGATCTTATAAGATAAGAGACTTAACTTATTTGTTTTAATGTGGATGTTTGTGTGAAACCTCATTCGTGAGTAATGAGTACTTGGTTTTAAAGGGATAATGTTTCTGATTTGGGAATCGAATGTGTATCGACAGACCATTGCTAATAAAGGAAAATGTATTGAATAATGATGTGTTGTATTAAAACCAAGAGAAACCTCCATCTGCATAGAAGCTAAGATGAGACAAAATGATATTACATTTTCTAGATCATGTAATAAGATCGTTATAAACAAGAATAAACTACTCACGATATGACATATGTTACTTAATTGTTCTAAAAGGAATCAGTGATTAAGTTTGGGAACTATGAAACCATTTGAAAATGAGAAGCTTGAGTAATTGAAACTAGGCAAAACCGAACTTAGGAAGAGAATGTTGTTACTTGGTTTTGAAAAGGAAGGTGGGTTGGTCATTCTAATACTACTGTATCGGGTGACTTTTATAAAAGAAATGGATCTCTTTTAAAAGAACTTACGATGTAGTACTTTGGGGTTAAAACCGGACTTTGGTATAAAATGAAAGTACTTTGTGTTGTTGTGAAACTTGCCTATGCTTGTTGTTGTGAAGCTTGGCTATGCTTATTGTGATAACCTTTGTTGTGCAAAGCGTTGTATTTACGTGTTCTGCGTCTCGATGGAGGTCGGTTGACTTGTTGAGAACTTACTTGGACGTGCCGGAGAAATTCCGCACGTTCTCGGTGATAGTATTATTGTTGTTAATCACTTTGGACATCGACACGATCGTAGCGCGCGGGTATGCTTCCATTTTGGTTAAGGTCTTGTAGTTAATCGCTTTGGATATCCGATCGTGCGCGCGGGTATGTTTCCATTTGATTATCGCGCCTTGTGATTTCCTTTTGGACATACCGACACGATGCGTAGCGCACGGGTATGCGTCCATTTGGAATGCCGTCCTATTGTTTTCCTCTGGACATACTGACACGATGCGTAGCGCACGGGTATGCGTCCATTTGGAAAGTTGTCTTATTGTTTCCCTTTGGACATACTGACACGATGCGTAGCGCACGGGTATGCTTCCATCCGATTCTTTGTCTTGTTGTTGAGGTCACATGGACATGTCTACACCGATGCAGTATTCCGGGGGCATGCGGCCATGATGCGACCCTGATTGATGTTGTGGGCGTGAGACCCATAGTTATATTGGAGTGATGACTATTTTATGTTGTGAACGGTAGTTTGGTTATCATACATGTCTCCTGCTTTATATAGACTAGTATGATTTCATTCTGACGTTATGCAGTTTCACATACTTGGTACTGTTGTACCTCCTTCGCTGCGTTCATCCGCAGTAGAGTACATCGGTCGTGGATCCTCGCTCATAGGATCACCATTTGAAGCTCCGTTTCTCCGAGGCTTATCTTTTAGTAGGTGTTCACCGAGTTGTAAGTTCTTGTACATTCGTGGTATGGCGAGCCCTGTCCGTCATAGTCATTGTATATCTTAAGTGCAAATCTGTGGCGGGGTTGTAAAAGGATTAAACTGCTCGTTTTATGTATATCTGAAGGCAACCGTTTTGGTTGCTGTTTAATTATTATATCTCTTGTATAATGACTCATGTTTTATGTTCCGCTGATTTTCTCGATGTATGTATCGCTAGTGCCGGTAAGGCACGATCCACGCCCGATTTTGGTGTGACATAGTGGTATCGAGCGATTAATCCTCGGAAAGTGTCTGCACCGTGTCTAGTAAGTCTTGATTATCGGTGTGTTGTGCACCACATCTATAATCGTGAGGCTATAGGACATTTAGGATTGGTTTCCATTCTTCTCATTCCGAGATCGTGCCTTAGAGTCAGTTGTAAGTTGTACCCTCGACGTATCTCGTTTTACCGCTTATGCCTCCGCAAGGCAACCAGAGCCCGAAGCGGCAAGGCGGCTAGTGAGATACTGAGAGGAGTGCGAGCGCGAGCCCGCATTCGAGGTTGTGCTTGACGGCGGGTTTCGCGACGCAGTTTAGAGCGCAGCCGTGGGCGTGAGACTCTGATAGCCTCTCCCACAATGCAGAGGCAGAGGAGATGGGTTACAAGGAGATGGCCCGATTGTTGGCGTTGTGGCGAATATGAGGCAGTGGCCGCACGATGGTTCACCCGGCGAGATAGTTTGAGGCTACAGGACTTTCGAGCCCGCCAGAGTTTCTGGTCGAGGCACGAGGATGATCGCGAGTTCATCCGGCGATTCTATCATGCGGGTGATCAAGGCTTCAGAGACCGAGTCTGTGACCTTTGGTTCGCATCGGCTGCGTGATACCGCAGTCGATTGGTTTGATTCATGGGAGCTTTCCCGGGGAGAGCATGCACCTCCAGCAGTATGGGATGAGTTTTCGGGCTTTCCACGCGCTTCTTGCCTCCGCAGATGAGGAGGCACGCGGTAACGATTTTTGTTATCGAGACGAGAGGCGCCGTCGGGAGTACAATGTCGAGTTCGATTCTTTGGCTCGATATGTCCTGCGCTGCATATGGAGGATAGGGTGCATCGCCACGCCACGGGCTTGATGATTATGGCGAGTCTTGTGCGGGTGTTTCTCTTCAGCCGGGCATGGACATTGCCCGCATGCAGGCTCATGCACTAGGATGTGAGGCACGGAGGGGTCGACGGAATGACCTGGATCGAAGAGGGCCTCCTGGTGGCTTTAGGCGGACCGCCCTAGTTATATACCCCACTGCAGTGGTCCTCCACCGTCTTGAGGCGGTCGTGGCTCGAGGTTCAGATTTTCGCGAGCGGGGTGTTAACGGTGAAGCCACCCCTACCTCGTTGTGACCATCGTGGTAGACTCCATTTTGGAGAGTGTCGCTAGATTGGGAGTTTGTTTTGCATGCGGCCAGCAGGCCATTTCGAGCCAAGGAAGCGCGGATGTTACGACTCACCTTCAGATCTGTGGCGGGTTTATCACCTTCGCCTATGATTAGAGTGGAGCGGGTATATCCTTAACCTCTAGAGTTTTGGTATGCTTGTTATGATGATCTCATTATTGTGTGCTATGTACGGATAGCATTGTGATATTGTGAGTTTGAAAACATGTTTAGTTGGGAGGTTACGTGGGCATGGTAAGTATGAACCTTAGACTATGTCACGATCGAGACCTTGGTAAGGTCGTCTTGAGATTAAAGATTCGCTTTATGTTTGACTTTTATCGAGTAGTAGTATACGTGGGATTTATTTGTGTGATAAGTCCGTGGGTAGTGTGAGATGGAAGTGGTAGCTTTCATGATGTGAATTAGTAAGATTGTTCGGATCGGAACAAGAGTTTGGCACGGTTGTGGGTCGGGTTGAGGACGTGATACGTCAACCGTGTAAGGTGGGGTCAGTGGTCCCGCCAGTGGTAGGGTCACGAGGATGCTAGGCCCAAGTTTGTATGATCATCGTATGAGTTCGTGGACGCGTTCGACCGAGCGGTTCGTAAAGCCGGAATGGCCTTAAGGAAGTTTGAGGTTAGTAAGATGACCAAGTTTGGAGGTGGTGACTCAAGGTTTTGGGAAGCGGCGATGGCAAGTGTGGTACGTATGCTAGAAGAGTTCAAGTGTTCGAGAAGGGCACGACGAGTAAGGAAGGAAGATAACGTGTGTTATTTCGTGACGGCGTTGGCAATTTGTTAGAAGAGCTTCGATATCCGTCTTGTGAAGGAACATTCGGGCGAATGTTTCGGAGAATGTTATACCGTATTTCCAGTATGTATGCGAGGGCGTGCGTGCGAGAATCTGGCGAAAGATTGGAAAGGAAGAAAGAGGTGATTTTCCACGGAAAAAGTTTAGGTTTTGTGAAGGAAAAGGTTCGTTAATGGGAATTGGATTCCCCGATTTGGTATTCGGACTTCTGGAATATTAGAGAATTATGGAATTTTATTTTGGAAATGGTCACGTGGGGCCCACGAGAAATTCTGATTTTGTGGCCCGCTTTGTTTTGAGATTTAAATTGGATATTTTGGAAGACGAAATTCAGGCGAATCGGGCGACACGTGTCACCCCATGTGGCACCTTGGCGATTTTACATTTGGGCACAACACTGTTAGAGTCGTTTTTAAACGCTTTGTAACTGCGAAGGAAAATTCGGCTATGTCGCTTTGTTTTTGCGGATTTTTCCGAGAGACGAAACATTCTCGACCAACGGGAGGGTGACATGTGTCACCTCACAAGTACTTGGCGAAACAAGTGGCAAGTTGGGCTTGATATTTGTGTAGATATTTGTGAGGGTTTTAAGGAGTAGGGTCTAGGGTGCACTTGGCTTGATCTTGGCCTTACACTTGCCTTGCACTTGGCTAGATCTTGGCCATTGGTTGGCCTTTGGGTTTGCTATAAATACCCTCCTTGTGAAGACTTATTCATTCACTCCTCACTTTGTCTAAGTCTTGAAATCCCCCCCCTCCCTCAAGGAGCTCTCGTCCAAAGCCGCGCCCCCTCCCCCCCCCCTGTGGCCTTTGGCGAGAAGGTCCCCTGGTGCTAGCCAGGTACCCCTAGTTGTTTTCGTATAATACCCTTGTTGTGGTATAGAAATACTCCCTAGTATTGTTATAATGCCCAAAATACCTTAGCCTTGTACCTTGTAGTATTCCAAAGATACCTCTTTACGTAGAGTCCTAAATACTACCTTTTGTCCTTTTTAGTCTCAAACCAAACCCAAGGAAATCTTCATAGTTGGTTCAAGTAATTGAGTAGAAGTTGGTTAGAACTTCTAAGGGTTGTTTGGAGTGGTTTGGGCGCACTGAGTGGAGCTAAACCTTGCTCGGGAGCGACATTAAACTCGGATAATTTTGGGCTTATCGAGGTAATTATCTTGTCCTCTATTGTAATTGGAAATTACATGTTTGTTAGGATATATAGTTGAAGTATACTATATATGGAACTATACTTAGTATTCGCAATGTCTTTTGACTTAAGCTCAAGAATTAAGAATCGAACTAAACTGTATTTACATAGGACAGAGGCTTGTGTAGAATTGTACACGTCGGTTAGGCGTGTAAAACCCCTCGTTGGCTTGGTAGGCCTCGATAGAGGAGGAGATTTCTGTTGTAATTTTCTATAGAAAGATAGAAACTTATGTTTTGGGGTTAATAGACGTTTGTGACCTTTATAGGTGAAAGTACTAAGAGTAGCGTATTCTACTCGAGAGTGGAAAGGGCTAGCGTTGTAGTACTTGGAGCATTTTGCTTATTGTCGATAAATCGTCGCGGTATGTGAACCTCTTCCTATCTTTTCTAGCATGATTGTTGTGAACTATGTAGTACGGTGACGACATGTGCTAAGTGATTTGGTTGGTTTAAAACATAGGGTGTTATAATAGCTTTATGGGAAGTTAGTTATAACGACCTTAGTGAAAATGGTTTCTTGATGTTAGAAGTTAAGAGACTTGATCTTATAAGATAAGAGACTTAACTTATTTGTTTTAATGTGGATGTTTGTGTGAAACCTCATTCGTGAGTAATGAGTACTTGGTTTTAAAGGGATAATGTTTCTTGATTTCGGAATCGTAATGTGTATCGACAGACCATTGCCCGTTAATAAAGGAAAATGTATTGAATAATGATGTGTTGTATTAAAACCCAGAGAAACCTCCATCCGCATAGAAGCTAAGATGAGACAAAATGATATTACATTTTCTAGATCATGGTTTGTAATAAGATCGTTATAAACAAGAATAAACTACTCACGTATATGACATATGTTACTTAATTGTTCTAAAAGGAATCAAGTGATTAAGTTTGGGAACTATGAAACCATTTGAAAATGAGAAGCTTGAGTAATTGAAACTAGGCAAACCGAACTTAGGAAGAGAATGTTGTTACTTGGTTTTGAAAAGGAAGGTGGGTTGGTCATTCTAATACTACGTATCGGGTGACTTTTATAAAAGAAATGGATCTCTTTTAAAAGAACTTACGATGTAGTACTTTGGGGTTAAAACCGGACTTTGGTATAAAATGAAAGTACTTTGTGTTGTTGTGAAACTTGCCTATGCTTGTTGTTGTGAAGCTTGGCTATGCTTATTGTGATAACATTTGTTGTGCAAAGCGTTGTATTTCGTCTCGATGGAGTCGGTTGACTTGTTGAGAACTTACTTGGGCGTGGCGGAGAAATTCCACACGTTCACGCTGATAGTATTATTGTTGTTAATCACTTTGGACATACCGACCACGATCGTGGCGCACGGGTATGCTTCCATTTTGGTTAAGGTCTTGTGGTTAATCGCTTTGGATATCTTGACACGATCGTGGCGCGCGGGTATGTTTCCATTTGATTATCGCCTTGTGATTTCCTTTTGGACATCTTGACACGATGCGTAGCGCTGCGGGTATCGTCCATTTGGAATGCCGTCCTATTGTTTTCCTCTGGACATCGACACGATGCGTAGCGCGCGGGTATCGTCCATTTGGAAAGTTGTCTTATTGTTTCCCTTTGGACATCGACCGCGATCGTAGCGCTGGGTATGCTTCCATCTGGATTCTTTGTCTTGTTGTTGAGGTCACATGGACATGTCTACACCGATGAGATTGCACGCGGCCGTGATCGACCACGATTGATGTTGTGGGCGTGAGACCCATAGTTATATTGGAGTGATGACTATTTTATGTTGTGAGCAGTAGTTTGGTTATCATACATGTCTCCGCTTTATATAGACTAGTATGATTTCATTTCTGACATTATGCAGTTCACATACTTGGTACTGTTATCGACCTCCTCGGGGCTGCGTTCATCTGCAGTAGGTACATCGCGTGGATCCTCGCCATGGGATCACGTTGAAGCTCCGTTTCTCGGAGGCTTATCTTTTGGTAGGTGTTCCGAGTTGTAAGTTCTTGTACATTCGTGGTATGGCGCCCTGTCCGTCATAGTCATTGTATATCTTAGAGGTTTGTAATCTGTGGCGAGGTTGTAAAAGGATTAAACTGTTCGTGTTTTATGTATATACTAAGGCAACCGTTTTGGTTGCTGTTTAATTATTATATCTCTTGTATAATGACTCATGTTTTATGTTCCGCTGATTTTCTCTCGATGTATGTATCGCTAGGGTGCCCGGTAAGGCACCATCACGGCCCGATTTTGGGGTGTGACATGCTATCCCACCAAATGCACCTCTGGTGAAACGATCTCTCACGAAATGGCCCTGCTGGCCGCAAGCATAACAAGCTGTCGAAGTAGTACGGCACTCCCCAAAATGGAATCTACTACAGTGACCATGTTACACCCCGTAAGTCCAGGACATGTATAAGAGAATGTACGAAAGGAAACAAGACTCGGAAATTAGTACGAAAGGAAGAATTGTTTTTCCGACGGAAAATCTTCCGGACGACGGAAAGGAAAAATGCTCGTTGTTGAGAATTGGATTCTCAAAAGACAATATTTATAAAGTATGGAACTTATTAACACTATGAAAATTTATTTTTACGGATTTGGTCACGTGGGGCCCACCCGAGGAATTTTACATTTTTGTGGGGCCCACGAGGGTTACGGAATTTTATGGACGAATGAGAGGGAAACACATGGCACTCCTTCCACATGGCTTGGTCGAAATTGTGTAAGGGCAAAATGGTCATTGACCATGGTAGAAGATAAGTCTTCCAAAGCTTGATATTGTTGACAAATCAACTTGTCCACCTAGGCTTGATCCAAGTGAAACTCATCCTAACCTCACATTTGTGGATATCTAAACCCTCCATTGTGTTTTATAAGGTTACTACTAGTGCAATACTAGCTCATTTACACTTAGAAAAATTAGAGAACATTTGTGTTCTTCAAGAGACCTCTCGGGTTTGCAAAATTCCCATACAAAAAATTTAGTTTTTGATCCATTAGCCACAAGACTTTAACCCAAGGTCCCTAAGGGTGTTGTAAGGATATCTCAATAGAAAGATTTCGGAAAAATGGCTTTTTCGTATTAGTCGCAAGGCGGAAACTAAAGGAGTTCTTCAACTTTGAAGTTGGAACTTGAAGATGGGTTCTTCTTAGGCCTCTAAGGAGTGCTTGGATCGGATTGGAACTTAAGGAAAGGAGCTAAGAATTGCTAAGGCGCGACTTTGAATCTTGGAAATTTTAAGGGCTTTGAAAGGTATAAATTTTGTCGTTTTAGCAATTAAGTTTACTTATTGATTGTAGCTATGGATATTAGCAAGCATGAGATATATATTATGTACTTGGATAATTATATTGACTATTGGAACCCTAATCCGAAAACTAGCATGTTAGCCTTAAAATTATAATTCAAGTCGATTATTAGTTTTAGTCGTCGCATGTTGTATAAAGAAGGAAATTGTAGTTGTTGAAGTTGTTTATGACTATATAACATGTTAGACCTTAGAACTTGGAATTGGAAAAGGATTGGAAAAGACTTTGAATTGTTAGTTGTAGTTGGCCGAGAATGGCTTGGAGTTTTAAAATACTTGGTATGAATTGTGGGGCGGAATTTTACACGTATTGTAAGGCGTGTAATCCCCTTTGGTTGGTTGTTGTTTGGAGCATTAAATGTGGCATGTTTGGTTATTGTATTCGGCCTTGAAAAAGGTGGCAAAGTGAGTAGAAACAAAGGAAGTGCTGCCCGATTTTCCGTAGAATTAGAGACCGTACACTTAGTATTATTCTACGTTAGAGACTAGAAGTTAATAGTCTTGTTGTGACCATTATAGGTTGACACTTCTACGTACGGCGTATTCGGCTTAGCTTGTGGATTTAGCCGAAAAGGTATGTGAACTATCTCCTCTTCTGGCATGATTCCTTAAGATTAAGAAAATATGTTCTTCTCCTTAAATGATCCCTTCCTTGGTTGTATTTGGATTGCCTAAAGTAGAATTTGTTCTATGTACTTCCTTTGATTGTACTTTGATGTTTAAATTGTAAGTTGTATAATCCATTGCCTTAGTGAAGTTGGATTCTTAAAAGTGAAAGTATTTTACTTAAAGTACATAGAGTCTTGAAAATGAAGTGGTTTCCAAATCTTTTGGGCTAGTGCCTTAGTCCCAAAATCCTAAAGGTCATTATAATGACTTTAGGGGAGTCAAAGGAGTGATTTACTTAATTATTTTAAAAGAGGAGAAATGACATGATTTAAGAGAAGTAACTTGTTTTAAAGGAGTGAGTTACTTGAGGTTTAAAAGTAGAAGAAACTTGTTTTCTATATATTAAGAGACTTGAAGTGTTTTGAAAGTTAAGAACTTGATTTGTAAGTATGTGATACTTGGTTTTAATAGTATAAGTCTCTTGGTTATAAAAGGAATGGATATGTCTAAAACCATAAAGGGTTATAACGGCTTTATGGGAAGTTGGTTATAACGGCTTTATGGAAGGTTTAGAAAGTTGTCTATTTTGATTAATCGGCATAAGTTGCCTAGTTTGTGAAAATTTGAAGTTACTTGGTTTCAAGCTTCGAAATGAGTTTCAAAAAAGTATAGTAACTTACTTTGAAGAATAGAAACTCCTTGATACTACGGGTGTTAGTATCTTGGGATTTTACATAAAAAAGAGTCTTTTGAAAAGAATGTGCGTACGTAGTACTTTGGCTTGTTAATTGAGAATTATTCTATTTGTGCCTTGATAAGTACTTTGGCTTGATAAATTGAGAATTTGTCTAAGTGTGCCTTGATAAGTACTTTGGCTTGTTAATTGAGAATTATTCTATTTGTGCCTTAATAAGTACTTTGGCTTGATAAATTGAGAATTTGTCTAAGTGTGCCTTGATAAGTACTTTGGCTTGTTAATTGAGAATTATTCTATTTGTGCCTTGATAAGTACTTTGGCTTGATAAATTGAGAATTTGTCTAAGTGTGCCTTGATAAGTACTTTGGCTTGTTAATTGAGAATTATTCTATTTGTGCCTTGATAAGTAATTTGGCTTGATAAATTGAGAATTTGTCTAAGTGTGCCTTGATAAGTACTTTGGCTTGTTAATTGAGAATTATTCTATTTGTGCCTTGATAAGTACCTTGGCCTGATTAATTGAGAATTAGTCTAAGTGTGCCTTGATAAGTACTTTGGCTTGATTAATTGAGAATTATTCTATGTGTGCCTTGATAAGTACTTTGGCTTGTTTAGTTGAGAACTGCCTATGGGTGCTGGAAATAGCCGGTTGTGTGCTATTGGTATATCAGTCGTTTCGGGGTCATTCCCCGGGTTTGTGGCATTTGCGGATTCGTGGAATTGCTACCCACGATCGAGGAATACCTCGTGCGGTCCGTAAGGACTTATGCGGGTGAAATAGTCCCGTGCGGGCGGGTCCGACCTATCACGAGGAATACCTCACGCGAGTCCCTGGGGCTTATGCGGGTGAAATAGTCCCGTGCGAGGAATACCTCACGCGGGTCCACGCGGCTATGCGGGTGAAATAGTCCCGCGAGTAGGATGGTTAAATGATCTGCGCGCGGATGGTCTGTTTGATCATGAGCTTCCTATTTTATATTGTAAAGATACTCTGCTTACTCTCATTGTTAGTAAGGCACAATGTGTTGTAATTTGATTATCATATATGTCCCGGTTGGTTGTGTTACCCCTATGGTCATGCTTTTACGATGTGGGATTCACGGGCATGAGACCACGAGGCATTTAGGACACAGTGGGACTTGGTGTTCATGTATCCTTATTGGTGTTATTACATCATGGATCGCGCGGTGAGGAAGGATTCCACGCATGATTGATATTATGGGCGTGAGACCCATAGTTATATTTGAGTAGCGACTTTGAGGGCTCCGCGTCCGACTTGATATGACTACTTATGTGTTATATCGTAGGTTGGCTATCGCACATGTCTCTGCTTTGTTTAGACTGTTATGATTTTATTACGCATTTCATCGCTCACATACTTGGTACATTCTTGTCTTGACCTCGCCCGAAGTGCGTTCAATCTGCAGTTTAGGTACGCTGTTTGGTGATCGGTAGGTGTAGGACCCTGCTCAGAGTTTTGGATAGCTCCTTCTGTTCGGGAGTTTATCTTTTTGGTATAGTTCCTTGATGCAGGCTTTATGTGATTATGGATGCAGCGGGACCTTGTCCCGTCATATTTCAGTAAAACTCTTAGAGGTCTGTATTCATATGTGAGATTGGACTCATGTACAGTGTAGTGTCTTTTATTATGTATATTATATGGCAGCCTTGTCGGCTTTGCCCTTGCAAAAAAAAAAAAGTGTTATAAATTCCGCAGTTTACTTGTGTTGTTAAGGTAGAAGGGTGCCCAGATAGGGCACCAGTCACGCCCGGTTCGGGCGTGGAGTGGTATCGAGCGATCGATCCTCGGAATGTCTACAGACCGTGTCTAGTAGAGTCTTGATTATCGGTGTGTTGCGCGCCACACCCATAAACAGTGAGGCTACGGGACATTTAGGAGTTGGTTTCTATTCTTCTCACTCTAAGATCGTGCCATAGATGTGTTAGTAAGATAATTCCTCTCGACGTATTGTTGTGTTACGCTTATGCCTCCGGAGAGCAACACGGCCGCCCGAAGGGCAAAGGAGTAGCGAGCTACTAGTCGGACTCGAGAGAGTTGATAGGGCTTATGCCTGTGGCATACCGGATGTGGTTCCACGATGGCGAGTTCTTCGCTGAGTTTTGAGGCCAGCACGAGCCTCCGCTCGATTAAGGGAAGACTTTAGGGTCACGAAGGAAGCCATTATGTTATTGACCAAGATAAGCGGTCCGCAGTTTCGTCGTGCGGAGGTTATTCGGTCGATGCAGACAGTGTCTAGAGGGTAGAGGCGGCGTGGAGATCTGCGTAAGAGGCTAGGACCGATTGGTTATCCCGATGAGTTTTTGGACGAGCCGTCTCAAGGCGAGTAAGATATTCGTCGGCTACCCGAGACATATCCCGCGCCCACGTGGGATATTTGATCCCACAAGGTATTTAGGAGCCGGTCAATCTCCGAGGATCGAGGTTCTCGTAAGAGCGAGGATTTTCTCGATCGAGGCCACTTATTCCTCGATGTTCCGGATGTGGTAAGCGTCGTTCGGGAAATGCCGTTATGGCACAGTGTTTGTTTTTATTGTGGCGTCGGGCCATATGCGAGGGTATGTCCTTTTAGAAGGAACCGTGGGGTGGCTCGGCTATGAGGCGGTAGTTGGTTCCCTTTCCTCCACAGCAGTTATGCGTTCCCGAGCAGGTGTTCGGATGTCGTGGCCGTGGTAGAGGTCAGGTGGAGTTTATAGTTCGCGGTCCTTCAACCGCATAGATGACGCGACTCATCGGCGGGATCGAAGCGACACGCGCGGGGTTCTGGTATATCTCGATTCTTTTGAATCATACGTGTATTGTTAGATTCAGATTTTGCCCTAGCGTATATGTTTTCCCTTTATTGCAAGAGTTGTAAAGTGATAGTACCCCAGAGGTAGGGATACTTTGATTAGTAAAGTGAAAAGTTAAGAATGTTGACAAGAATGATAAAGTGAACTGAGACTATAGTTGTGTAGAGTTCACAAGTTGTAATTACCCCGTAACAGTGTTAGACCGATAGGGAAGATTGTACAGTAGAAATACTTTGGCTTATGTGACGAACCTCTAGTAAATGGGAGGATAGGGTGAGAAGTACCTTGAGATAAGAGAAAGATTTATTGCAGACTAAGAATGAGAAGTTGAGTGTGATGATGAGTCGGGTTATGGACTCATTTCGGGTCAGCCGATAGTATGGAATGGGGTGATGTCAGTTAGAAATGGTCCCGTTATGTGGTAGGGTCCCGAGGAGGCCAGGCCCAAGTTGGGTTAATCGTTGTACGAGTTTGTGGACGCGTTCCACCGGAATCAGGTCGTAAGGACCGAGAAGAGCCTTAACGGGAAAGTAAGTAACAATATGGCCAAGTTTGGTTAGTAACTCCAAGGATTGGAGAACCGAAACAAAATTTGAGATTTTGTACGTTTACTAAATGAGTATAGAAGTACGAGAAAGAATGACAAGTAAGGAAAGAAAGGAACCTCTAAGGATCCCGTGTTCTAGGAGACTGTAACCTTCGAGTTTGTGAGAAGGGGTAGCGGACGGAAGGTCCATTGATATGTTTACGTATGTTAGGCGATGGCCAGGTGTGGCATCGTTAGTCTTGTGGAGTATTGATTGATAGGCATATTATAGAGATTATGCCGGGGTTTGTATAGCGTGACAACCGACTAAGAACATTCGGGGACGAATGTTTCTAAGGGGGGAAGAATGTTACACCCCGTAAGTCCAGGACATGTATAAGAGAATGTACGAAAGGAAACAAGACTTGGAAATTAGTACGAAAGGAAGAATTGTTTTTCCGACGGAAAATCTTCCGGACGACGGAAAGGAAAAATGCTCGTTGTTGAGAATTGGATTCTCAAAAGACAATATTTGTAAAGTATGGAACTTATTAACACTATGGAAATTTATTTTTACGGATTTGGTCACGTGGGGCCCACCCGAGGAATTTTATATTTTTTATGGGGCCCACGAGGGTTACTGTTATACCCCGTATTTCCAGAGTATGTACGTGAGAGCGTACGTATTAAAGTTTTAGCCTTAAATAGGCAAAGGATCGAAAATTGTGCACAACTAGCGAGAGGAATTGTTTTCCGACGAAACGTTTCCCAAAACTTGCGTAGGGAAAATTACGGCTATGTTATTTATAATTTTTGCGGATTTTTCCGAGAGATGAAACATTTTGGACCAACGAGAGGGTGACACTTGTCACCCTCGCCGACGCCGGGCGGTTTGCCTTGGACGATTGGCATGGATTTGAGGCCTAAAACTTGGGTCAATGTTTGTTGAGTGATTTGGGGAGTAGGTGTTATACCCCGTAGTTCCTGGGTATGTATGCGAGGACGTACGTACGAGAATACGACAGAAAGATTGGAAAGGAAGAAAGAGGTGATTTTTCCACGGAAAAGTTTCCGCTTGTGAAGGAAAAAGGTTCGTTAATGGGAATGGATTCCCAGATTTGGTATTCGGACTTCCCGAATATTAGAAAAATATGGAATTTTATTTTCGAATGGTCACGCTGGGCCCACGGAGAAATTTACTTTTGTGGGGCCCAGTTTGTTTTCGTTTTTTTGGCCTTTGTGTATTTTTTCGGAAGTTTTTTTTTTTTGGGCCAATAGGAGGGTGACACGTGTCACCCCCGCCTAGGTGGCTTGGCCGAATGGCATTTGTGCACAACACCCGGTTAGAGTCGTTTTTCGACGAAACGTTTTACATAACTTGCGAGGGGAAAAATCCGGTTATGTCTTTTCTTATTTTTGCGGATTTTTCCGAGAGACTAACATTTTGGACCAACGAGAGGGCACTTGGCACCCTCTCATCAGTGGCAAAGTGGGCGCACATGGACGATTTGGGGTGTCAAGTGGTAGATATTTTTGGTAGATATTTGTGAGGGTTTTAAGGAGTAGGGACTAGGGCGCTGGGCATATCTTGCCCTACACTTGTGTAGCACTTGGCTAGATCTTGGCCATTGGTTGGCCTTGGCTTGTAGTATAAATACCCTCCCTTTGATGAACTTCTTCATCCATAAATTTGCCTAAGTCTTGAAAGCTCTCCTTCTCCTCCTCAGGTTGAGTTCGCCATGGCCTCCCTCAGGGCCGAGCACCCCCTCTCGGGGTGCTAGCCGAGAGTGTACCCCCCCCTCCCTAGCCTAGTTGCTTTCGTATGATACCCCCCCTTTGTGGTGTAGAAATACTCTCTAAAGTATTGTTATAATGCCCAAATTACCTTAGCCGTATACCTTGTTGTATTCTAAGGTTATACCTATACGAAAAGCCCAGAAATACTATTATACTTCCCGTCACCACAAAACCGAAACCCTAGGAAAATCTCCATAGTCCGGAGTATTGTGTAGAAGTTGGTTAGAACTTCTGGGTGGTTTAGAGCGGGTTGGAGCGCTCGGAGTGGGAGCTAACCGATTGCCCAGCAGCGACTTTATCCGTGGATACTTATGGGCTGATCGAGGTAAATCTCGTGTCCCGCTAGTGGAATTGGAAATTACACGTTGATAGAATATATAGTTGAAGTATACTATATATAGAATCGAACGTGGTTAGTTGGCAATGTCTTTTGACTTAAGCCCAAGAATCGAATCGAATCGCTTTACATGAGACTTGTGTAGTAAGATCGTGGAGTAGAATTGTACCCGCTCGGGTTAGATGTATAACCCCCGGTTGGCTCGTAGCCGCCCCAGAGGAGAGATTTACGCTGTTGCGGGGAGGTCGCCGAATTTTCGTAGAATGTTCGCGATAAGGTCTAAATGTTAATGTCACTTGTGGCCTTATAGGTTGAAGTACTACGTGGCGCGCTCTACTGGCTTAAGGAGTAGCCGACACTGGGAGTACTGAGCGTTTTGCTATTAGTCGATACTCCGCGAGGTATGTGAACCTCTTCCTATCTCTTCTAGCATGATATGTGTGAACTATGTAGTACGGTAGACGTACATGTACTAAATGTATTTGATTGGTGTAAAACATAAAGTGTTATAACGGCTTTATGGGAAGTTGGTTATAACGGCTTTATGTTGGTAAGAAAATACATGTGGTTTTTAAAAGGTAACTGATTTGAACTATAACTGGCTTGTTATGTGTTAATAAAGAACTTGAAGTATTTCAAAAGAGTTTTGAATCATTTTGAGAGAAGAAGTAATACTTGATTTGTTTTGAAAACTTAAGAGTTATACTAGCTTTATGGAAAGTTAGGTATAACGTCTTAAGAATGTTTTACTGATTTTGGAAATCAGAATGTATCGACAAACCACTGCAGCGTTAATAAAAGGAAATGTTTTGACAGATTAAGTATTATTAAAACCAAGAGAAACTTCCATCCGCATGAAGCTAAGATGAGACAAAATGATATTTCCTAGATCATGGTCATTGTAATAAGATTGTTGTAAACAAGAATATCCTACTCACATATAAGACTTATGTTTCTCGAGATAGTTTAAAAGAGAATTATATTCTTAAATGAATAAGACTATGAACTACTAAACCTTTCTAAATAAGAAACATGAACATTTGAAATTAGGCAAACTTGGACGCTTGGAAAATAATGTCATACTTGAGTTTTACAAAGAGAAGTGTTTTGATTTACTTCAAAAGATAATCACTATATTTTCATATACTACGTATTGTGTGACTTTTGTGAAAGTAACGTATCTTTTAAAGAGTTAATGTATGAAGTACTTTGGGGATAAAACCCGAACTTGTTAGCATATAGTAGAAAGTACCGTGTGTATAACTTGATTGTGTTGGTTTGTGATAGCCTTGTAATACTTTCTTGTTGATTTGATAAGTAAACATGCTAGGATGCTACGTGTTAGTATCTTGTGATGTTTGTGTAAAGGGGTTTTTCCTTTGTTGTGCTTATGTTGTTTAACGATAAGTCGTTATGATAGTATTATACATCACTCATCTCTTGAGATGATTCGGGTTGTCGCCTCCGACGCGGGTAGACTCAGCGGTCGATGGACCTATGATTCGAGACTACCTCACGCGGGTCCGGGGCCTATGCGGAATCGCGGAGTTCCGTGTTAGATCGCGCCCTTGTGGTCATGCGTCCTTGTGGCTACGCGGACGGCGAGTCCAGACGCTGCCGGGAGTAGCTACCCTCGACGCGGGTTATACCTCATGCGGCCGATCTGATTGGCCTATGCGCGAGTCGCGAAAGTTCCGTGGCTAGACGCGCACATTAGATACCGCGGGCAAGTGGTCGCCTTTGATCATGGACGGCTAGACAGATCTTATGATACGATTCATGACCTTGTTGGTACTGCGGGTGTTAGTAGTCGGCTATGCCTTCGCACTTACCTCAGACGTGTTATTATGGCACGTGGGACCCGTGTTCATGTGTGTTCCTTGGTGCTTTTATATCATAAACCGCCGCATGAGGAAGGTATTCCACGCATGATTGATGTTGTGGGCGTGAGACCCATTGTTATATTTGAGTGATGACTGAGGCGTGAGTCCCCGACTTGACATGATCGCTATTATTGTGAATCGTAGTTTGTTTATCATACATGTCTCCCGCTTTATAGACTATTATGATTTCATTTACGATTTTTAGTTTCACATACTCTGCACTGCCAGATCGACTCTCTTCGGGGCCGCGCTCATGCCGCAGTAAAGGTACACCGCCATTGATCCTCGCTCTTAGGGTCACAGCTCAAGTTTGCAAAGCTCCGTTGCTCGAGGCTTATCGATGGTATAGTTCCTCGTTGTTGTAGGTGTTTACATTCGTGGTACGGCGGGCCCCCCGCCATTGTTGTCGATAATTTCTTAGAGGTCCGTAGTATCGCCAAGGTGGTTTGTAAAAAGGATTAAAGCTGTTCATGTTGAAAAAGTCGTTATTTAAATTTATGCCGAAAGGCAAGTTTTTCTCAGATTATTGTTTCATATTTCATAATATGTCTTGTATTGTTTTATGTTCCGCTGATTACTCTGATGTTGTATCACTAGGGTGCCCGGTAAGGCACGACCACGCCCTAATCGGTCGTGACAAAAGTGGTATCGTGAGCGCTTAATCCTCTGGAAAGTGTCTACGCATCATCGATCCAAGAAGTCTTGATTATCGCGTGTTGTGCACCACACCAATAATCGTGAGGCTATAGGTATTTAGGATTGGTTTCTATTCTTCTCACTCGAGATCGTGCCTTAGAGCCGTGGTTGTAAGTTGGACCCTCCGACGAAATTATTTCCTTATCGTTATGCCTCCGTAGGCAACCCGCCCAGAGGGCAAGGCAAAGGCGGAGCTGCGAGTAGAGTTCAGAGGGTTACGTTGGCACAGGCCCAATTATCACCTTGGATGGTGCTTCATTCGGGGATTTCTGCGACGGCACTAGCCCCAGTAAAGTTTAGCACGGCGGCGGTTCCATCGGCCATGATATTTGAACCTTCGCCCACGACCAGAACAGAGAATATGGATCGCAAAGAGGCGACCGCATTATCTATGGATTTGGCTACCGAGAGTATACCGATGTATCGCGAGTCTTGATGACTACCTAAGAGAGGGTTGTGCAAGAGTAATTCTTCATTGGCTGAGCATGGCACGTATGCGGGCTTATGTACAGCAGTAAAAACGTAGATCGACGGGTTAACCAAGGATGCAGGAGAGGGCCGGCGAGGTCCTTCGTTAACTTTCAAGGTGAGTATACCTTAAGTGCTATGTTCTGATAGCAGTGTGGTAGTTGTGATTAGAAATCATGGTGGGTTAACCGAGTAAGATTTTGGGGGATAGAGAAGGTGTGAGCCTTAGAGTGTTAAACGTCTGCACCTTAGAGGTAAGGCCATCTCGAGTAAAGGTGTAGTGTTATGTTTGATCCTTATCGAGTGCATAGTGCACGTGAGCTATGTTTGGGATAGGTCCCTAAGTGGTATGAAATGAAAGAGGTAGTTGAGCTAAGAAGACCGCTAGGTTTTCGTAACATGTTTAGTAAAATTGTTCCTTCGGGAGATAGTATTTTGCGCACGGTCGGGTTGAGGCCACGTTGCGGGTCAACCCGCGGCATGTTTGGTGGTGGGGTCCGTGGTGGTCCCGCCGTGGTAGGGTCACGAGGGTGTTAGGCTCGAGTTTAGTTAACTAGCGCACGAAGTTCGTGGATGCGTTCGACCGATGGTCGGTCGATGGGGCAGCCCATCGTGTTCTTGATCGGGACCGCTCACTCGGCAGATGTTGATTTATCGTAAAGGTTGTAAGGCTGCAGGGTGCCTACCTTCACCTTATGGCGCATAGTGGAGCCTGTGTTACTACGCTGTTTTGTTTCGGAAGTTTTACCAGCAGGTTGGCGGCTCGTGAGTCTCAGACCGCATTCGCCTCGGGCCAGTGTGGATTTCGAGGTAGTTGTGAGGATTGTTGTCTCCTGTGGAGGAGCGTTTAAGCTACCATTTCGTGTTCGGATGTCGCCCACGAAGCCTTGTAGGGGCGAAGTGTAAGTTGCCGCCGATTGGTTCGATGTTGGCAAGGTTCGCATACCGTTCAGCTTGTTCCAAAGCAGACCGGATAGGAAAAGCTCATCTAGAAGAAGTTCGCAGCTCGGAAGAATCGTGCGGATAATCGGCGGCGACGCCAGAGTTCGTGCCGACGGTCGGTCTTCTGAAAGTACCACCGACAGTGGTGTGACGAGTTGTGGAAACAGAAGGAACTTAGCCCGAGTTACTTGGGCCTTTGAGTTCATGTGAAGAATAGGCCAGTTGCCTATATGTTAGCAATTGCCGTCCGACTTAGGAGGCAAGACGTCCGGTCTTTCGTATTGTTATGTTCGAAAGTATCAAGATCCATCCGAATGTTCCCGATTAATGATGCCCACGTAAAGAGATAGTAACCCCGAGTTTTGGAAACTAAAGCGATCGTAAATGTGGTAAGGGTTCGAGTGCACGAACCTTCTGATCGACGCACCGGTACCATTTGTTGGGTCGTCGAGCTAGGCTCGCGCAAAGTGACAAAAGTGTATTTGTGGTGATGTTAGAGGTGTTTCCTCGTAGACTTGGATATAAGTATGTTGCGCAGTATTTTCGCGTGGCGGTATGGCAGATTGTTTCGTAAGTATAGAAGTGAAGACTATCTTGGCGCACGTATGTTTTGAGACTTAGAATGAACATTCGACGAATGTTTCTAAGGGGAAGAATGTTATACCCTCGTAGTTCCCGGTATGTATGCGAGGGCGTGCGTGAGAATCTGGCATGAAAGATTGGAAAGGAAGAAAGAGGTGATTTTTCCACGAAAAGTTTCCGGTTTTGTGAAGGAAAAAGGTTCGTTAATGGGAATTGGATTCCCAGATTTGGTATTCGGACTTCCGAATATTAGAAAAATATGGAATTTTATTTTCGAAATGGTCACGTGGGCCCACTGGAGAAATTTACTTTTGTGGGGCCCACTTTGTTTTCGAGATTTTGGCCATTGTGGATATTTTCTAAGATGTTTTATTTTGGGCCAATAGAGGGTGACACGTGTCACCCCGCCTAGGTGGCTCGCCGAATGGCATTTGTGCACAACACCCGGTTAGAGTCGTTTTCGACTAAACGCTTTACATAACTTCATGAGAGGAAAATTCTTATGTCTTTTCTTATTTTTATGCGGATTTTTCCGAGAGACTAACATTTTGGACCAACGAGAGGGCGCACTTGGCACCCTCTCATCAGTGGGCAAAGTGGGCGCATACGGACGATTTGGGGTGTCAAGTGGTAGATATTTTTGGTAGATATTTGTGAGGGTTTTAAGGAGTAGGGACTAGGGCGCTGGGCATATCTTGGCCCTACACTTGTGTAGCACTTGGCTAGATCTTGGCCATTGGTTGGCCTTGGCTTGTAGTATAAATACCCTCCCTTTGATGAACTTCTTCATCCATAAATTTGCCTAAGTCTGAAAGCTCTTCTCCCTCCCTTGTGTTGAGTTCGCCAAGGCCTCCCTTGTGGCCGAGAGCACCCCCTCTAGGGTGCTAGCCGAGAGTGTACCCCCTGCCTAGTTGCTTTCGTATGATACCCCTTTGTGGTGTAGAAATACTCTAAAGTATTGTTATAATGCCCAAATTACCTTAGCCAGATACCTTGTTGTATTCTAAGGTTATACCTATACGAAAGCCCGTAAATACTATTATACTTCCCGTCACCACAAAACCGAAACCCTAGGAAAATCTCCATAGTCAGTTGGAGTATTGTGTAGAAGTTGGTTAGAACTTCTAAGGGTGGTTTAGAGCGGGTTGAGCGCCTGAGTGGAGCTAAACGATTGCCCAGATCGACTTTATACTTGGATAATTATGGGCTTATCGAGGTAAATATCTTGTCCTCTATTGTAATTGGAAATTACATGTTGTTAGAATATATAGTTGAAGTATACTATATATAGAATCAACGTGGTTAGTTGGCAATGTCTTTTGACTTAAGCCCAAGAATCAATCGAATCGCTTTACAAGAGACTTGTGTAGTAGTGCTATGGAGTAGAATTGTACCCGTTCGGGTTAGATGTATAACCCCCCCGGTTGGCTTGGTAGCCTACCTGCTAGAGGAGGAGATTTACGCCAAGTGGGAGGTGCTGCCGAATTTTCGGTAGAATGTTCTGCGATAAGGTCTAAATGTTAATAAGCGCCTTGTGGCCTTATAGGTCGAAGTACTACGTGTGGCGCGTTCTACTTGGCTTAAGGAGTAGCCGACAGTTGGGAGTACTTGGAGCGTTTTGCTATTAGTCGATACTCGCCGCGAGGTATGTGAACCTCTTCCTATCTCTTCTAGCATGATATGTGTGAACTATGTAGTACGGTAGACGATACGTACTAAATGTATTTGATTGGTGTAAAACATAAAGTGTTATAACGGCTTTATGGGAAGTTGGTTATAACGGCTTTATGTTGGTAAGAAAATACATGTGGTTTTTAAAAGGTAACTGATTTGAACTATAACTGGCTTGTTATGTGTTAATAAAGAACTTGAAGTATTTCAAAAGAGTTTTGAATCATTTTGAGAGAAGAAGTAATACTTGATTTGTTTTGAAAACTTAAGAGTTATACTAGCTTTATGGAAAGTTAGGTATAACGTCTTAAGAATGTTTTACTGATTTTGGAAATCAGAATGTATCGACAAACCATCGCAGCGTTAATAAAAGGAAATGTTTTGACAGATTAAGTATTATTAAAACCAAGAGAAACTTCCATCCGCATAAGCTAAGATGAGACAAAATGATATTTCCTAGATCATGGCTGCTGTAATAAGATTGTTGTAAACAAGAATATCCTACTCACATATAAGACTTATGTTTCTCAGATAGTTTAAAAGAGAATTATATTCTTAAATGAATAAGACTATGAACTACGAAACCTTTCTAAATAAGAAACATGAACATTTGAAATTAGGCAAACTTGGGCGCTTGGAAAATAATGTTGTTACTTGAGTTTTACAAAGAGAAGTGTTTTTATTTACTTCAAAAGATAATCACTATATTTTCATATACTACGGTCATTGTGTGACTTTTTTGAAAGTAACGTATCTTTTAAAGAGTTAATGTATGAATTACTTTGGGGATAAAACCCGAACTTGTTAGCATATAGTAGAAAGTACCGTGTGTATAACTTGATTGTGTTGGTTTGTGATAGCCTTGTAATACTTTCTTGTTGATTTGATAAGTAAACATGCTAGGATGCTACGTGTGTTAGTATCTTGTGATGTTTGTGTAAAGGGGTTTTTCCTTTGTTGTGCTTATGTTGTTTAACGATAAGCTGTTATGATAGTATTATACATCACTCATCTCTTGAGATGATTCCGGGTTGTCGCCTCCGACGCGGGTAGACTCAGCGGTCGATGGACCTATGATTCGAGACTACCTCTACGCGGGTCCAGGCTATGCGGAATCGCGGAGTTCCGTGTTAGGACGCGCCCTTGTGGTCATGCGGTCCTTGTGGCTACGCGGACGGCGAGTCCAGACGCCGCCGGAGTAGCTACCGATGCGGGTTATACCTCATGCGGGCCGATCTGATTGGCCTATGCGAGTCGCGGAAAGTTCCGTGGCTAGACGCGCACATTAGATCTGCGGGCAAGTGGTCGCCTTTGATCATGTGACGCAGACAGATCTTATGATACAGTTCATGACCTTGTTGGTACTGTGGGTGTTAGTAGTCGGCTATGCCTTCGTACTTACCCTGTACGTGTTATTATGGCACAGGTGGGACCTGGTGTTCATGTGTGTTCCTTGGTGCTTTTATATCATAAACTGCCGGCAGTGAGGAAGGTATTCCACGTGCATGATTGATGTTGTGGGCGTGAGACCCATTGTTATATTTGAGTGATGACTTGAGGGCGTGAGTCCCTGACTTGACATGACTGCTTATTATTGTGAACTGTAGTTTGGTTATCATACATGTCTCCTGCTTTATAGACTATTATGATTTCATTTACAGTATTTTTAGTTTCACATACTCTGTAACTGTTGTCAGATCGACCTCCTTGGGGCCGCTCATGCCGCAGTAAAGGTACACCGCCATTGATCCTCGCTCTTAGGGTCACAGTTCAGCGTTTGGTAAAGCTCCGTTGCTCCGGAGGCTTATCAGTGGTATAGTTCCCTGTTGTTGTAGGTGTTTACATTCAGGGGTATGGCGGGGCCCTGTCCCGCCATTGTTGTCGTATAATTTCTTAGAGGTCTGTAGTACTGTTGTGGGCAGGGTTTGTAAAAAGGATTAAAACTGTTCATGTTGGAAAAAGTCGTTATTTATATTTATGCCGAAAGACAAGTTTTTCTCAGATTATTGTTTCATATTTCATAATATGTCTTGTATTGTTTTATGTTCCGCTGATTACTCTGATGTTGTATCACTAGGGTGCCCGGGGTAAGGCACCACCACGCCCGAATCGAAGTCGTGACAAGAGGCTAGGTGCACTTGTGCAAATCTCCACCTTACACTTGCCTACCACTTGGCTTGATCTTGACCATTGGTGGTCCTATAAATACCCCCCCTTGCTTGAAGGTTTTCTTCATCCCTCAAATCATTCTAAGTCTTGAAAACCCTCTCCTCCTTTGAGTGTAGTTCTCGTCCAAAGCCACCCCCTCCCCCTTGAAAAGGCCCTTGGCCGAAACCCTTCTCCCTTTGTAGTGTTCTAGCCGAGAACACACACCCCCTCTCTTGAGTTGTTCTCGTGAAATACCCCCCCCCCTTGGTAGAGAAATACTTCCAAGTATTGTTGTAATGCCAAAATACTCTAGCCCAAAACCTTTGTAGTATTTCCAAGTACCTCTATACTGAAAAGCTTAAAATACTACTATACTTTCCTTTAGCCACTAAACGAAACCCTATGGAAAAATCTTCATAGTTAGTTGAAGTATTAAGTAGAAGTTGTGTAGAACTTCTAAGGGTTTCTGAGCGAATTGGAGCGCGAATAGGAGCTAAACCTTGCTCAGATCGACATTTTAACTTGGATAATTTTGGGCTTATCGAGGTAAATAATCTTGTCCCCCTATTGTAATTGGAAATTACATGTTGTAGTAATATATAGTTGAGTATACTATATATAGAATGTTTAAAGATAAGAATTGAACTGTAATTACAGAGAAGGATATATAAGAGGAAAATAGGACTGTTTTTACAGTAGACTTGTGTAGTATTACTGTGAAGTAAAATTGTACACGTCCGGTTAGATGTAAACCCCTGGTTGGCTTGGTACGCCGATAAAGGAGGAGAGATTTACGCGCCATGCGGGAGGTGCCGAATTTTACGTAGAATATGGAACCCAGTGTTTAGAAGTTAATAGACGTTTGTGGCCTATATAGGTGGAAGTACTACGAGTAGCGTATTCTACTTGAAGAGTGGAAAAGGCTAGCAGGGTTACAGTACTGTGGAGCGTATTGCTAATTGTCGATAATCGTCACGAGGTATGTGAACCTCTTCCTATTCTTTCTAGCATGATGTTTTGTAAACTATGTAGTACGGTAGACGTACATGTGCTAAATGAATTTGGTTGGTTTAAAACATAGGGTGTTATAATAGCTTTATGGGAAGTTAGTTATAACGACTCCATGTAGGTAAAAGAATGGTTTATTGATTGTAGAAGTTAAGAGACTTGATCTTGAAAGATAAGAGACTTAACTTAATTGACTTGATATATAACATTTTGTTAAAAATGTTGTAAAACCTCATTCGCGAGTAATGAGTACTTGATTTTAAAAGAATAATGTTTTACTGATTTCGGAAATGAGAATAAGTGTCGAACAAACCACTGCAGCGTTAATAAAGGAAAATGTATTGACAAATAACTAATTGTTATTAAAACCAGTAGAAACCTCCATCTGCATAGAAGCTAAGATAAGACAAAATTGTATTACATTTCCTAGATCATGGCTGTTGTAACAAGATTGTTATAAACAAGAATAAACGGCTCACACATAAAACTTATGTTACTCAATTGTTTTAAAAGAGATTAAGACTATGAGTTATGAAACCTTTCTAAAATAAGAGACTTGAGCATTTGAAATTAGGCAAACTTGAACGTTTGGAAAATAATGTTGTTACTTGATTTTAAAAAGAAAGTGTTCTGGTTTACATAAAAATGTGAGTCACTCTGTTTTTAATACTACGGGTATCGGGTGACCTTTATAAAAGAATTGGATCTTTTTAAAGAATTTAACGTACGTAATACTTTGGGGGTTAGAACCTGGCCTTCGGCATAAAATGGAAGTACTTCAAGTTGTGTGTAACTTGCCTATGTTTGCGTGTGATAGCCTTGTTGTGCAAGTATCGATTTCTATACCACCGCCTCTCGATGGAGGCCGGTGATATGTTATGTATGATTCTTTATCGAGTCTCGTGGGATGGGCCGAGACACGTATTCCACCCGATTCTTTATCGAGTCCCACGGACGGGCCGAGACACGATTCCACCGATTCTTTATCGAGTCCCAGGATGGGCCGAGACACGTATTCCACCGGTTCTTTATCGAGTCCCACGGATGGGCCGAGACACGTATTCCACACGATTTATACCTAGATGCCGGCAGATGGCGGAGTTCCACGCACGTGAGGATGACTTTGAGGCGTGAGTCCCCGACTTGACATGATCGCTTTTATATTTGTGAATCGTAGTTTTGTTATCATACATGTCTCCTGCTTTTAGATAGATCGTTATGATTTCATTTACGATTTTCGATTCACATACTTGGTACTGCAGATCGACTCCTTCGGGCCGCGTCACGCCGCAGTAGGTACATCGGCCAGGATCCTCGCCATGTGATCACAGCTCAGCGTGTTAGGAAGCCCCGTTTCTTGAGGCTTATCTTTTGCATGTTACCCCGAGTCCAGAGGTTCTTGTACATTCGTGGTATGGCGGGCCCTGTCCCGTCATAGTTGTTGTCACTTCTAGAGGTCCGTAGTAATCTTTAGGCGAGTTTGTAAAAAGGATAACTGTTCGGGTTTTTATGTATATATACAGAAGGCAACTGTTTTGGTTGGCCTGTTTATTTATCATGTCTCTTGTTTCATGTTTATGTTTTGTTTCCGCTGATTTTCTCTGATGTTGTATCACTAGGGTGCCCGGGGTAAGGCACCAGTCACGGGCCCGGGTTCGGGTCGTGACAAAAGTGGTATCAGAGCAGTTAATCCTCGGAAAGTGTCTACAGACCGTGTCTAGTAGAGTCTTGATTATCGATGTGTTGTGCACCACATCTATAATCAGGAGGCTGCAGGACATTTAGGATTGGTTTCCATTCTTCTCATTCTGAGATCGTGCCTTAGAGCTGTGTTATAAGTTGGACCCCTCTGACGTATTTCGTTTTTACCAGTTATGCCTCCGCGAAAGGCAACCAGAGCCCAGGAGGGCAAGGCAGCAGAGGAAGCTGCGAGTAGAGCACGGAGGGTTACCAGGGCAGAGGCCCAGTCTTTACCTGAGATAGTGCGTCAGACGGCGAGTTTTGCGACGCCGCCAGCCCCAGCAGAGTTTAGAGCCGCAGCAGTGGCTGCTGAGACCACAGTACCTGAGCCTCCAGTCCCACAGCCTGGAGCAGAGGAGATGGGGTACAAGGAGATGGCCCAGTTACTGGCCAGGGTCGTGGCCAGATATGAGGATAGGCTGGATGCAGCAGTTCCAGTTCCGGTAGCACCCGTAGTTCACCCCCGAGCAGACAGTTTGAGACTACGGGACTTTCTGAGCTGCAGCCCGCCAGAGTTCTATGGGTCGAGGCCTGAGGATGATCCGCAGGAGTTCATCCGACAGTTACAGCGGATCATGAGAGTGATCAAGGCTTCGGAGACCGAGTCAGTGACCTTCGGTTCGCATCGGCTGCGTGATACTGCAGTCGACTGGTTTGATTCATGGGAACTGTCCCGAGGGGAGCATGCGCTCCCAGCAGTTTGGGGCGAGTTCTCAAGGGCATTTCTTGCACATTTCTTGCCTCCACAGATGAGGAGGGCTCGGGCCGACAGATTTTTGACGTTGAGGCAGGACGGGCGGACGGTTAGAGAGTACAATGTGGAGTTCGACTCATTAGCTCGGTACGTCCCCGCATTGGTAGCCGGCATGGAGGACAGAGTGCACCGCTATGTCACCGGGCTCGATGACTACTTGGCAGAGGCTTGTTCGGGTGTAGCTCTTCAGCCGGGCATGGACATTGCCCGCATGCAGGCTCATGCACTAGGATGTGAGGCACGGAGAGGTCGACGGAATGACCAGGATCAGCAAAAGAGGGCCAGAACAGCAGGGTCTGTTGGCGACTTTCGAGGCGGACCGCCTCGCCAAAGAAAGTTAGTTATGTACCTCCGCCAAGATGCAGCGGTCCTCCGCGATCTTCGGGGCGTTCGGGTATTCGAGCTGGTCGTGGCTCCGTGGCTTCGTTCACGATATACATGGGTTCTAGCCACGGGTTCAGTTTTCCTCGGTGCACGATGCGCAGCGTCATCCCGGAATGTCGTCTTTTATCGATGCTTGTTTTGCTCGCGCCATCGTGGCCATGTGGACGAGAAACCGCCTAATAGGAATGATACAGCAAGCAGGACTCACCACCGGTTAGTGGCGTGTTCATCACCTTCATACCATGCCTGCAGTGTGCCTATGATTAGAGTGAAGCGGTAGATACAGGTATATCCTTAACCCTCTAGAGATTTGTATATGTGATAAGATGAGTATATTTTAAGTGTTATGTTCAGATAGCATTATGTTAAATTGTGATTTAGAGGCCTGGTTAGTAAAGGGGAAGTTGGGTACATAGAAAGTGTGAGCCTTAGAGTTTTATACGTTGAGACCTTAGAGGCGAGGCAATCTTGAGTAAAAGATTTACTTTATGTTTGACCTTTATCAGAGTGCGTAGTATACGTGGGATATACTTGTGTGATAGGTCCCTGAGTAGTGTGAAATGAAAGAGGGTAGTTGAGCTAAGAAGACCACTAGGTTTTCGTGACTTGATTAGTGAGATGGTTTCGGATTGGGGGAAACAAGAGTTTGGCGCGATTATGGGTCGGGTTAAGGGCCGTTCGCGGGTCAACCCGCAGCCCAGAATAAGGTGGGGTCAGTTCGAGGTGGTCCCGCCAGGTGGTAGGATCACGAGGGTGTTAGGCCCAAATTGTGTTAACCATCGTATGAGTTCGCGGATGTGTTCAACCGGAATCGGATCGTGAAGGCTGGGAATGGCCTTGAAGAAATTCGAGGCTAGTAAGATGACCAAGTTTGGAGGTAGTGACTCCAAGGATTTTGGAAACTGAAGTGACGACTGAGGTATGGTACGTGTACTAGAAAGAGTTCAAATGTTCAAGGAGGGTACGACGAGAAAGGGAAGAAGTGAACATGGGTTAAGAGAATGGTAGTGATCATTTCTCTTGTGAAGAAAAGTGCGAAGGAGTATCTCATAGCCTTGAGTGGGAGCTTTTGTAATGATAGAGGTGATTCCTCGTGAACTTGGATTTAGTATTAACGCGTGTATTATTTCGTGGCCATGTGTGGCATTGGCAACTTGTTTAAGTTAAGAGGAACTTTATCGTTATCCTGCTTGAAGGAACATTCGACGAATGTTTCTATGGAGGGGAGAATGTTATACCCCGTATTTCCAGAGTATGTACGTGAGGGCGTACGTATTAAAGTTTTAGCCTTAAATAGGCAAAGGATCGAAAATTATGCACAACTAGCGAGAGGAATTGTTTTCCGACGAAACGTTTCCCAAAACTTGCGTAGGGAAAATTACGGCTATGTCATTTATAATTTTTGTGGATTTTTCCGAGAGATGAAACATTTTGGACCAACGAGAGGGTGACACTTGTCACCCTCAAGTGGACGGCCAAGGGGGCGGTTTGCCTTGGACGATTGGCATGGATTTGAGGCCTAAAACTTGGGTCAATGTTTGTTGAGTGATTTGGGGAGTAGGCTAGGGTGCACTTGTGCAAATCTCCACCTTACACTTGCCTACCACTTGGCTTGATCTTGACCATCGTGGTCCTATAAATACCCCCCTTGCTTGAAGGTTTTCTTCATCCCTCAAATCATTCTAAGTCTTGAAATACTCTCCTCCTTTGAGTGTAGTTCTCGTCCAAAGCCACCCCCTCCCCCTTGAAAAGGCCCTTGGCCGAAACCCCTCTCCTTTGTAGTGTTCTAGCCGAGAACACACCCCCTCTCGAGTTGTTCTCGTGAAATACCCCCTTGGTAGAGAAATACTTCCAAGTATCTTTGTAATGCCAAAATACTCTAGCCCAAAACCTTTGTAGTATTTCCAAGTACCTCTATACTAAAAGCCCAAAAATACTACTATACTTTCCTTTAGCCACTAAACGAAACCCTATGGAAAAATCTTCATAGTTAGTTGAAGTATTAAGAAGTTGTGTAGAACTTCTAAGGGTTTCTGAGCGAATGGAGCGCGTGCAGAATAGGAGCTAAACCTTGCTCAGGATCGACATTTTAACTTGGATAATTTTGGGCTTATCGAGGTAAATATTCTTGTCCCCCTATTGTAATTGGAAATTACATGTTGTAGTAATATATAGTTGAGTATACTATATATAGAATGTTTAAAGATAAGAATTGAACTGTAATTACATAGAAGGATATTAAAGTGGAGAATAGGACTGTATTTACAGTAGACTTGTGTAGTTTTACCGTGAAGTAAAATTGTACACGTCCGGTTAGACGTGTAAACCCCCCCCCCCCCTGGTTGGCTTGGTAGCCGGCCTCGATAAAGGAGGAGATTTACGCGGCCATGCGGGGAGGTGCCGAATTTTCTAGAATATGGAACCGTGTGTTTAGAAGTTAATAGACGCCAGGCCTATATAGGTGGAAGTACTACGAGTAGCGTATTCTACTTGAAGAGTGGAAAAGGCTAGCAGGGTTACAGTACTGTGGAGCGTATTGCTAATTGTCGATAATCGTCACGAGGTATGTGAACCTCTTCCTATTCTTTCTAGCATGATGTTTTGTAAACTATGTAGTACGGTAGACGTACATGTGCTAAATGAATTTGGTTGGTTTAAAACATAGGGTGTTATAATAACTTTATGGGAAGTTAGTTATAACGACTCCATGTAGGTAAAAGAATGGTTTATTGATTGTAGAAGTTAAGAGACTTGATCTTGAAAGATAAGAGACTTAACTTAATTGACTTGATATATAACATTTTGTTAAAAATGTTGTAAAACCTCATTCGCGAGTAATGAGTACTTGATTTTAAAAGAATAATGTTTTACTGATTTCGGAAATGAGAATAAGTGTCGAACAAACCACTGCAGCGTTAATAAAGGAAAATGTATTGACAAATAACTAATTGTTATTAAAACCAGAGAAACCTCCATCCGCATGTAAGCTAAGATAAGACAAAATTGTATTACATTTCCTAGATCATGGTCAGAATAAGATTGTTATAAACAAGAATAAACGGCTCACACATAAAACTTATGTTACTCAATTGTTTTAAAAGAGATTAAGACTATGAGTTATGAAACCTTTCTAAAATAAGAGACTTGAGCATTTGAAATTAGGCAAACTTGAACGTTTGGAAAATAATGTTGTTACTTGATTTTAAAAAGAAAGTGTTCTGGTTTACATAAAAATGTGAGTCACTCGCTTTTAATACTACGGTATCGTGACCTTTATAAAAGAATTGGATCTTTTTAAAGAATTTAACGTACGTAATACTTTGGGGGTTAGAACCTGGCCTTCGGCATAAAATGGAAGTACTTCAAGTTGTGTGTAACTTGCCTATGTTTGCGTGTGATAGCCTTGTTGTGGAAGTACTGTATTTCTATACCACCGCGTCTCTCGATGGAGGGCCGGCTGATATGTTATGTATGATTCTTTATCGAGTCTCATGGGATGGGCCGAGACACATATTCCACCTGATTCTTTATCGAGTCCCATGGGATGGGCCGAGACACGTATTCCACCTGATTCTTTATCGAGTCCCATGGGATGGGCCGAGACACGTATTCCACCTGGTTCTTTATCGAGTCCCATGGGATGGGCCGAGACACGTATTCCACACGATTTATACCTAGATCGGCAGGTGAGGAAGGAGTTCCACGGGCGTGAGGATGACTTTGAGGCGTGAGTCCCCGACTGACACGATCGCTTATATTTGTGAATCGTAGTTTTGTTATCATACATGTCTCCTGCTTTTAGATAGATCGTTATGATTTCATTTACGATTTTCGCCACATACTTGGTACTGGCCAGATCGACTCCTTCGGGCTGCGTTCATGCCGCAGTAGAGGTACATCGGCCAGGATCCTCGCCATGGATCACAAGCCACGTGTTGGGAAGCCCCGTTTTCTCGGAGGCTTATCTTTTGGTATGTTACCCTGAGTCTGTAGGTTCTTGTACATTCAGGGGTATGGCGAGGCCCTGTCCCGTCATAGTTGTTGTCACTTCTTAGGTCCAGAGTAATCACTGTGGCGAGTTTGTAAAAAGGATAACTGTTCGGGTTTTTATGTATATATACAGAAGGCAACTGTTTTGGTTGGCCTGTTTATTTATCATGTCTCTTGTTTCATGTTTATGTTTTGTTTCCGCTGATTTTCTCTGATGTTGTATCACTAGGGTTCCCGGTAGCGCGACCACGCCCGGTTTGGGTCGTGACAAAAGTGGTATCGAGCGATTAATCTCGGAAAGTATCTACGCATCGTGTCTAGTAGAGTCTTGATTATCGATGTGTTGTGCACCACATCTATAATCAGGAGGCTGCAGGACATTTAGGATTGGTTTCCATTCTTCTCACTCTGAGATCGTGCCTTAGAGCTGTGTTGTAAGTTGGACCCCTCTGACGTATTTCGTTTTACCAGTTATGCCTCCGCGAAAGGCAACCAGAGCCCAGAAGGGCAAGGCAGCAGAGGAAGCTGCGAGTAGAGCACGGAGGGTTACCAGGGCAGAGGCCCAGTCTTTACCTGAGATAGTGCGTCAGACGGCGAGTTTTGCGACGCCGCCCAATGAAGTTTAGAGCGCAGCAGATGGTCGCTGAGACCACGATTCTGAGCCTCTAGTCCCACAGCCTGGAGCAGAGGAGATGGGGTACAAGGAGATGGCGCCATCGCCGTGGTCGTGGCCGATATGGAGATAGGCCGACGCAGCAGCCTGGCCCGTAGCACCCGTAGTTCACCCCGAGCATGGGCTGAGACTACGGACTTTCTCGAGCCGCACTCGCCAGAGTTCTATGGGTCGAGGCCACGAGGATGATCTGCAGGAGTTCATCCGGCGATTCACGATCATGAGAGTGATCAAGGCTTCAAGACCGAGTCGCTGACCTTCGATTCGCATCACCGCGTGATACCGCAATGATCGGTTTGATTCACGGAACTTTTCCCGAGGGAGCATGCGCCCAAAGCCAGCCGTTCTCGCGGCATTTCTTGCACATTTCTTGCCTCCACAGATGAGGAGGCTCGGCCGGCAGATTTTTGACGCTGAGGCGGGGCGGACGGTTAGAGAGTACAATGTGGAGTTCGACTCATTAGCTCTGCGACGCCCCGCATCGTAGCCGACATGGAGGACGAGTGTACCGCCATGTCACCGCTCGATGACTACTTGGCGAGGCTTGTTCGTGTAGCTCTTCACCGCATGGACATTGCCCGCACGCAGCTCATGCACTAGGATGCGAGGCACGGAGAGGTCGACGGAATGACCGGGATCGAAAAGAGGGCCGTAACAGCAGGTGCATTGGCGACTTTCGAGGCGACCGCCAAAGAAGAAAGTTAGTTATGTACCTCCGCCAAGACAGAGCGGTCCTCCGCGCCTTCGTGACGCTCGGTATTCGAGCTGGTCGTGGCCTGTGGCTTCCGTTCACAGATATACGGGTTCTAGCCACGTTCGTGTTTTCCTCAGTGTGCACGATGCGGTAGACGTCATCCCGGGGAATGTCGTCTTTTTACTGATGCTTGTTTTGCCTGCGGCCATCAGGGCCATGTGACGAGAAACTGCCCTAATAGGAATGATACAGGCAGCAGGACTCAGCCTACCGGGTTAGTGGCAGGTTCATCACCTTCTACAGCTATGCGCCCTACAGGGCAGGCCTATGATTAGAGTGAAGCGGTAGATACAGGTATATCCTTAACCCTCTAGAGATTTGTATATGTGATAAGATGAGTATATTTTAAGTTTTATGTTCAGATAGCATTATGTTAAATTGTGATTTAGAGGCCTGGTTAGTAAAGGGGAAGTTGGGTACATAGAAAGTGTGAGCCTTAGAGTTTTATACGTTGAGATCTTAGAGGCGAGGCAATCTTGAGTAAAAGATTTACTTTATGTTTGACCTTTATCAGAGTGCGTAGTATACGTGGGATATACTTGTGTGATAGGTCCCTGAGTAGTGTGAAATGAAAGAGGGTAGTTGAGCTAAGAAGACCACTAGGTTTTCGTGACTTGATTAGTGAGATGGTTTCGGATTGGGGGAAACAAGAGTTTGGCGCGATTATGGGTCGGGTTAAGGTCGTCGGGTCAACCCGCACCCGAGCAGGCGGGTCAGTTCGAGGTGGTCCCGCCAGGTGGTAGGATCACGAGGGTGTTAGGCCCAAATTGTGTTAACCATCGTATGAGTTCGCGGATGTGTTCAACCGGAGTCGGATCGTGAAGGCTGGGAATGGCCTTGAAGAAATTCGAGGCTAGTAAGATGACCAAGTTTGAGGTAGTGACTCCAAGGATTTTGGAAATCAAGTGACGATCGAGGTATGGTACGTGTACTAGAAAGAGTTCAAATGTTCAAGGAGAGGGTACGACGAAAGGAAGAAGTGAACATGGGTTAAGAGAATGGTAGTGATCATTTCTCTGTGAAGAAAAGGTGCGGCGGAGTATCTCATAGCCTCGAGTGGGAGCTTTTGTAATGATAGAGGTGATTCCTCGTGGACTTGGGTTTAAGTATTTACGCGTGTATTATTTCGTGGCCATGTGTGGCATTGGCAACTTGTTTAAGTTAAGAGGAACTTTATCGTTATCTGTCTTGAGAAGGAACATTCGGGACGAATGTTTCTATGGAGGGGAGAATGTTATACCCCGTATTTCCAGAGTATGTACGTGAGGGCGTACGTATTAAAGTTTTAGCCTTAAATAGGCAAAGGATCGAAAATTATGCACAACTAGCGAGAGGAATTGTTTTCCGACGAAACGTTTCCCAAAACTTGCGTAGGGAAAATTACGGCTATGTCATTTATAATTTTTGTGGATTTTTCCGAGAGATGAAACATTTTGGACCAACGAGAGGGTGACACTTGTCACCCTCAAGTGGACGGCCAAGGGGGCGGTTTGCCTTGGACGATTGGCATGGATTTGAGGCCTAAAACTTGGGTCAATGTTTGTTGAGTGATTTGGGAGTAGGCTAGGGTGCACTTGTGCAAATCTCCACCTTACACTTGCCTACCACTTGGCTTGATCTTGACCATGGTGGTCCTATAAATACCCCCTTGCTTGAAGGTTTTCTTCATCCTCAAATCATTCTAAGTATTGAAAAACCTCTCCTCCTTTGAGTGTAGATCTCGTCCAAAGCCACCCTCCCCTTGAAAATGCCCTGGCCGAAACCCCTCTCCTTTGTAGTGTTCTAGCCGAGAACACACCCCCTCTCTTGAGTTGTTCTCGTGAAATACCCCCTTGGTAGAGAAATACTTCCAAGTATTATCAGAATGCCAAAATACTCTAGCCCAAAACCTTTGTAGTATTTCCAAGTACCTCTATACTAAAAGCCCAAAAATACTACTATACTTTCCTTTAGCCACTAAACGAAACCCTATGGAAAAATCTTCATAGTTAGTGAAGTATTAAGTAGAAGTTGTGTAGAACTTCTAAGGGTTTCTGAGCGAATTGAGCGTCGGAATAGGAGCTAAACCTTGCTCAGATCGACATTTTAACTTGGATAATTTTGGGCTTATCGAGGTAAATAATCTTGTCCCCCTATTGTAATTGGAAATTACATGTTGTAGTAATATATAGTTGAGTATACTATGTATATAATGTTTAAAGATAAGAATTGAACTGTAATTACATAGAAGGATATTAAAGAGGAGAATAGGACTGTATTTACAGTAGACTTGTGTAGTTTTACTGTGAAGTAAAATTGTACACGTCCGGTTAGATGTGTAAACCCCCCCCCCCTGGTTGGCTTGGTAGATGGCCTCGATAGAGGAGGAGATTTACGCGGCCATGCGGGGAGTCTTGCCGAATTTTCTCAGAGAATATGGAACCGCAGTGTGTTTAGAAGTTAATAGACGCCAGGCCTATATAGGTGGAAGTACTACGAGTAGCGTATTCTACTTGAAGAATGGAAAAGGCTAGCAGGGTTACAGTACTGTGGAGCGTATTGCTAATTGTCGATAATCGTCGCGAGGTATGTGAACCTCTTCCTATCCTTTCTAGCATGATGTTTTGTAAACTATGTAGCGGTAGACGCATACGTGCTAAATGAATTTGGTTGCTTTAAAACATAGGGTGTTATAATAGCTTTATGGGAAGTTAGTTATAACGACTCCATGGAGGTAAAAGAATGGTTTATTGATTGTAGAAGTTAAGAGACTTGATCTTGAAAGATAAGAGACTTAACTTAATTGACTTGATATATAACATTTTGTTAAAAATGTTGTAAAACCTCATTCGCGAGTAATGAGTACTTGATTTTAAAAGAATAATGTTTTACTGATTTCGGAAATGAGAATAAGTGTCGAACAAACCACTGCAGCGTTAATAAAGGAAAATGTATTGACAAATAACTAATTGTTATTAAAATCAGTAGAAACCTCCATAAAAGCTAAGATAAGACAAAATTGTATTACATTTCCTAGATCATGGCTGCTGTAACAAGATTGTTATAAACAAGAATAAACGGCTCACACATAAGACTTATGTTACTCAATTGTTTTAAAAGAGATTAAGACTATGAGTTATGAAACCTTTCTAAAATAAGAGACTTGAGCATTTGAAATTAGGCAAACTTGAACGTTTGGAAAATAATGTTGTTACTTGATTTTAAAAAGAAAGTGTTCTGGTTTACTTAAAAATGTGAGTCACTGCTTTTAATACTACTGTATCGTGACCTTTATAAAAGAATTGGATCTTTTAAAGAATTTAACGACGTAATACTTTGGGGTTAGAACCCGCCTTCTGATAAAATGGAAGTACTTCAAGTTGTGTGTAACTTGCCTATGTTTGCGTGTGATAGCCTTGTTGTGCAAGCATCAGATTTCTATACCACCGCGTCTCGATGGAGGCCGCTGATCTGTTATGTATGATTCTTTATCGAGTCCCACGGGATGGGCCGAGACACGTATTCCACCGATTCTTTATCGAGTCCCACGGATGGGCCGAGACACGTTACACTGATTCTTTATCGAGTCCCACGGATGGGCCGAGACACGATTCCACTTGATTCTTTATCGAGTCCCATGGATGGGCCGAGACACGTATTCCACCCGTTCTTTATCGAGTCCCACGGATGGGCCGAGACACGTATTCCACACGATTTATACCTAGATCACGGCGGCGGAAGGAGTTCCACGTACGAGGATGACTTTGAGGCGTGAGTCCACGACTTGACATGATCGCTTTATATTTGTGAATCAGAGTTTTGTTATCATACATGTCTCTGCTTTTAGATAGATCGTTATGATTTCATTTACAATATTTTCGCCACATACTTGGTACCTGTTATCGACTTTCTGGGCCGCGTTACGCCGCAGTAGAGGTACATCGGTTGTGGATCCTCGATCATAGGATCACAGTTCAGCGTGTTGGGAAGCCCCGATTCTTCAGAGGCTTAACTTTTGGTATATTACCATGAGTATGGAGGTTCTTGTAAATTCAGTCGTATGGCGGGGCCCTGTCCCGTCATAGTTGTTGTCACTTCTTAGAGGTCTGTAGTACTGTTGTAGGCAGAGTTTGTAAAAAGGATAACTGTTCGGGTTTTTATGTATATATACAGAAGGCAACTGTTTTGGTTGGCCTGTTTATTTATCATGTCTCTTGTTTCATGTTTATGTTTTGTTTCCGCTGATTTTCTCTGATGTTGTATCACTAGGGTGCCCGGGGTAAGGCACCAGTCACGGGCCCGGGTTCGGGTCGTGATAGTTACGGAATTTTATGGACGAATGAGAGGGCGACACGTGGCACTCCTTCCACATGGCTTGGTCGAAATTGTGTAAGGGCAAAATGGTCATTGACCATGGTAGAAGATAAGTCTTCCAAAGCTTGATATTGTTGACAAGTCAACTTGTCCACCTAGGCTTGATCCAAGTGAAACTCATCCTAACCTCACATTTGTGGATATCTAAACCCTCCATTGTGTTTTATAAGGTTACTACTAGTGCAAGTCTAGCTCATTTACACTTAGAAAAATTAGAGAACATTTGTGTTCTTCAAGAGACCTCTCGGGTTTGCAAAATTCCCACACAAAAAATTTTAGTTTTTGATCCATTAGCCACAAGACTTTAACCCAAGGTCCCTAAGGGTGTTGTAAGGATATCTCAATAGAAAGATTTCGGAAAAATGGCTTTTTCGTATTAGTCGCAAGGCGGAAACTAAAGGAGTTCTTCAACTTTGAAGTTGGAACTTGAAGATGGGTTCTTCTTAGGCCTCTAAGGAGTGCTTGGAGCGGATTGGAACTTAAGGAAAGGAGCTAAGAATTGCTAAGGCGCGACTTTGAATCTTGGAAATTTTAAGGGCTTTGAAAGGTATAAATTTTGTCGTTTTAGCAATTAAGTTTACTTATTGATTGTAGCTATGGATATTAGCAAGCATGAGATATATATTATGTACTTGGATAATTATATTGACTATTGGAACCCTAATCCGAAAACTAGCATGTTAGCCTTAAGATTACAATTCAAGTCGATTATTAGTTTTAGTCGCGTATTTGTATAAAGAAGGAAATTGTAGTTGTTGAAGTTGTTTATGACTATATAACATGTTAGACCTTAGAACTTGGAATTGGAAAAGGATTGGAAAAGACTTTGAATTGTTAGTTGTAGTTGGCCGAGAATGGCTTGGAGTTTTAAACTACTTGGTATGAATTGTGGGGCGGAATTTTACACGTATTGTAAGGCGTGTAATCCCCTTTGGTTGGTTGTTGTTTGGAGCCTTAAATGTGGCATGTTTGGTTATTGTATTCGACCTTGAAAAAGGTGGCAAAGTGAGTAGAAACAAAGGAAGTGATGCCCGATTTTCCGTAGAATTAGAGACCGTACACTTAGTATTATTCTACGTTAGAGACTAGAAGTTAATAGTCTTGTTGTGACCATTATAGGTTGACACTTCTACGTACGGCGTATTCGGCTTAGCTTGTGGATTTAGCCGAAAAGGTATGTGAACTATCTCCTCTTCTAGCATGATTCCTTAAGATTAAGAAAGTATGTTCTACTCCTTAAATGATCCCTTCCTTGGTTGTATTTGGATTGCCTAAAGTAGAATTTGTTCTATGTACTTCCTTTGATTGTACTTTGATGTTTAAATTGTAAGTTGTATAATCCATTGCCTTAGTGAAGTTGGATTCTTAAAAGTGAAAGTATTTTACTTAAAGTACATAGAGTCTTGAAAAGGAAGTGGTTTCCAAATCTTTTGGGCTAGTGCCTTAGTCCCAAAATCCTAAAGGTCATTATAATGACTTTAGGGGAGTCAAAGGAGTGATTTACTTAATTGTTTTAAAAGAGGAGAAATGACATGATTTAAGAGAAGTAACTTGTTTTAAAGGAGTGAGTTACTTGAGGTTTAAAAGTAGAAGAAACTTGTTTTCTATATATTAAGAGACTTGAAGTGTTTTGAAAGTTAAGAACTTTATTTGTAAGTATGTGATACTTGGTTTTAATAGTATAAGTCTCTTGGTTATAAAAGGAATGGATATGTCTAAAACCATAAAGGGTTATAACGGCTTTATGGGAAGTTGGTTATAACGGCTTTATGGAAGGTTTAGAAAGTTGTCTATTCTGATTAATCGGCATAAGTTGCCTAGTTTGTGAAAATTTGAAGTTACTTGGTTTCAAGCTTCGAAATGAGTTTCAAAAAAGTATAGTAACTTACTTTGAAGAATAGATACGCCTTGATACTACGGGTGTTAGTATCTTGGGATTTTACATAAAAAGGAGTCTTTTGAAAAGAATGTACGTACGTAGTACTTTGGCTTGTTAATTGAGAATTATTCTATTTGTGCCTTGATAAGTACTTTGGCTTGATAAATTGAGAATTTGTCTAAGTGTGCCTTGATAAGTACTTTGGCTTGTTAATTGAGAATTATTCTATTTGTGCCTTGATAAGTACTTTGGCTTGATAAATTGAGAATTTGTCTAAGTGTGCCTTGATAAGTACTTTGGCTTGTTAATTGAGAATTATTCTATTTGTGCCTTGATAAGTACTTTGGCTTGATAAATTGAGAATTTGTCTAAGTGTGCCTTGATAAGTACTTTGGCTTGTTAATTGAGAATTATTCTATTTGTGCCTTGATAAGTACTTTGGCTTGATAAATTGAGAATTTGTCTAAGTGTGCCTTGATAAGTACTTTGGCTTGTTAATTGAGAATTATTCTATTTGTGCCTTGATAAGTACCTTGGCCTGATTAATTGAGAATTAGTCTAAGTGTGCCTTGATAAGTACTTTGGCTTGATTAATTGAGAATTATTCTATGTGTGCCTTGATAAGTACTTTGGCTTGTTTAGTTGAGAACTGCCTATGGGTGCTGGAAATAGCCGGTTGTGTGCTATTGGTATATCAGTCGTTTCGGGGTCATTCCCCGGGTTTGTGGCATTTGCAGATTCCGTGGAATTGCTACCCACGATGCGAGGAATACCTCATGCGGGTGAAATAGTCCCATGCGGCGGTCCGATCTACGCGAGGAATACCTCATGCGAGTCCGTAAGGGCTTATGCGGGTGAAATAGTCCCATGCGAGGAATACCTCACGCGGTTCCACGCGGCCTATGCGGGTGAAATAGTCCCAGGAGTAGGATGGCTAAATGATACTGCGGGCGGATGGTCCTGTTTTTATCATAAGCTTCATATTTTATATTGTAAAGATACTACCGCTTACTCTCATTGTTAGTAAGGCACAATGTGTTGTAATTTGATTATCATATATGTCCCCGGATTTGGTTGTGTTACCCTATGGTCATGTTTTTACGATGTGGGATTCCGGGGCATGAGACCACGAGACATTTAGGACACAAGTGGGACTTGGTGTTCATGTATCCTTATTGGTGTTATTACATCATGGATCGCGGTGAGGAAGGATTCCACGCATGATTGATATTATGGGCGAGACCCATAGTTATATTTGAGTAGTGACTTTGAGGCCTGCCTCCCGACTTGATATGATCGCTTATGTGTTATGTCTCGTAGGTTGGCTATCGACATGTCTCCTGCTTTGTTTAGATCGTTATGATTTTATTACGCATTTCATCGCTCACATACTTGGTACATTCTTCGATCGACCTCCTTCGGGCTGCGTTCATGCCGCAGTTTAGGTACGTTGTTTGGTGATCGGCAGTGTAGGACCGCCGTAGTTTTGGATAGCTCCTTCGTTCGGAGTTTATCTTTTTGGTATAGTTCCTTCGATGTGCTTTTGTACAATTATGGGTACGGCGGGCCTTGTCCGTCATATTTCATAAAACTCTAGAGGTGCAGATTCATATGTGGGATTGGACTCATGTACAGTGTAGTGTCTTTTATTATGTATATTATATGGCAGCCTTGTCGGATTTGCCCTTGCAAAAAAAAAAAAAAAGTGTTATAAATTCCGCAGTTTACTTGTGTTGTTAAGGTAGAAGGGTGCCCAGATAGGGCACCGCCACGCCCGGTTCGGGCGTGACAGACCACACCGGCAAAGGGGCTTCTCGCTACTATTCTCGGACATCTGTGAACTCAGTAGCCCCGAGCCCGACCGCTCCCGAATACCCCGGCGACCAAACCTCCGCCGGAAGATCGGAAGGAGCACTGTGGTCGGCTGAAATGTGGATCTACTCTGCTGAGGCCGTCCGCCTCGCGATTGCCTGGAACCTGCTGCCAGCCTCTGGCCGGGCTTTGAGTCTAGCCGACCCTCTCTCTCTCGTCCTCTATCCTCGCGCATAAGCTCGCATCTCCGCAATATCCATACCGGTGAAGGGCGGCTACTCCTGTGCATGCAGTAATCATATAATGGTCTAGCCCCATCACATAGCGGTGAACTCTGTCCGCCATATCAGCCACAATAGTGTGCGCATACCTGGCCAACGAGTCAAACTCCAGGTTGTATTCCTTGATGGTCCTCCCATTCTGCCTCAATGACAAGAACCTATCAACACGGACTCTCTTCATTTCAGGAGGCAAAAAGTGATCAAGAAAGTCCTCCGTGAACTCATCCCAAACTGCTGGACGAGCACCCACACCTCTCGACAACTCCCAAGATTCAAACCAGTTCAACGCAATATCGCGTAACCGGTAAGAGGCTAACACCACTGACTCTGTATCTGAGGCCCTAAGCACTGCACACCGTCAGTTAGGCCGAGCGAATTCTTGAGGATCATCCTCGATCTCAAACCATAAAACTCGTGGACTACAACCTAAAATCCCGAATCCTCAAACCGCTCTGTGGTTAGCTACTCGCTCCCGTGCCGCCCTACCACTATGCTAGTCAATAGCCCGACCGCTCTCCATAATCTCTAAACTCGCTCGCCGCGGAATCGAGGCTCGGGCACGGAACCTCTGGAGCTACTGCCGCTCTCGGCTCCTCTAATACCGCCGGCGTGGCTGATCGTCGATCCGCCTACTACCTCAGGCATAGTCTGTGCCCGAGTGCTGGTAACCCTCTGCGTACCACTAGCAGCTCCTGATGCTGCCTTGCCCTTCTGGGCCCTGGTCGCCTTCCGAGGAGGCATAACTATTACATAAGAAGGAGTCAGAGAGGATTCAACCTACTAGATGCTTCATCGCACGATCTCAAAGAGAGAAGAATGGAAACCAATCCTAAATGTCTTGCAGCCTCCACGATTATAGATGGTGCACAACACACCGATAATCAAGACTCTACTAGACACGGCCTCAGACACTTTCCGAGACTAATCGCTCACGATACCACTTTTGTCACGACCCGACACCGCTCGCGATCGTGCCCTACACAGGCACCCTTACAGTATACATCAGAGAAAATCAGCGGAACATACATGAAACTTACAAAATAAAACAAACGAAGTAAAACAACAGGTTAGCCGATAGGGCTACCTTCCTGGACATACATATATACAACCGAAGCAGTTGCCTCATTTCCTTTACAAACTGACCCACAATATGTGACTACAGACCTCTTTAACATAACAACAGTGGAGGGACAGGGCCCCGCCATACCTGTTATACCCCGTATTTCCAGAGTATGTACGTAAGGGAATACGTACGAAAGTCTAGCCTTAAAGATAAGCCTTGGACGTTTTTATTTGTACACAACTCACTAGAAGAATCGTTTTCCGACGAAACGTTTCCACAGCTTTCGTAGGGTAAATTCCGGCTATGCCATTTCTAATTTTTGCGGATTTTTCCGAGAGACGAAACATTTTGGACCAACGGGAGGGCGACACTTGTCACCCTCCAATTGATGGACTTGAAATCGTCCATTTGGACGATTTGAACAATAGGGAGCACGTTTTTTGTGCCTTGTGCACAAGTCAAGGAGTTGGTAGGATATTTGTGTATAGTTAATCCTCACCCTACACTTGCCTTGCACTTGTCTTAATCTTGGCCATTGGTTGGCCACTTCTTGACCTATAAATACCCCCCTTAAGATGAAGAGTTCTTCATCCACAAATTACTTTCCAAGTCTTAAAAATCCTCCCTTCTCCCTTGTTAGCCATTTCGTCCAAGCCCTCTTCCCCCTCTAGCCTAAGTGGCCCTTGGCCGAATACTCCCCCCTAGCCTAGCCAAAAATCTCCACACCCTCCATTGGTAGAAAAGTTAACTTCTTGTATAGTTATAATGCCCAAAATACCATTGCCAAAATACCTTAGTACTTAGTAGAAGTTGTGAAGAACTTCTAAGGTTCTGGAGCATACAACTTAGGAGCAAAACCTTGCTCAGCGCGACTTTTCTAGGATATTATTGGGCTTACCGAGGTAATAATCCTAACCCTCTTTTGTATTAGAGAATGCATCCGTAGAAGTATAAGAATAAGTATTAATCACTTAGAAGAATATCACGTAATAGAATTGAACTGCTACCACAGAGAAGGGTTTAAAGAAGAATAATCAAATCAGACTTACATAGGACTGTTTTCACAATGAGACTTATATAGCTCACCGTAGAGAAGTGCTGCCCGACTTACCGTAGAATTATGAACCCTCTGTTTAGAATGACCTTCAGAGTAGTCTTTGATAGATATCTGTGACTATTATAGGCTGACTCTCTGCGCGCGACATATTCAACTTGGCAGGTGGTTTTCGCTGAGAAGGTATGTGATTCTTCCTAAAGCATGATATTTTACAATATATATAGTACGGTAGACGTACACGTGTTAACTGGATAATAACTATGGCAATGTCTTTGACTTAAGCCTGAATAATACTTACGGCAATGCCTCACGGCTTAAGCCTGAATAATACTTACGGCAATGCCTCACGGCTTAAGCCTGAATAATAAAGAACTGAAAACATTTCAAAAGACTACTGAATCATATTAACAGAAGAGAACTAATTGGTTTTTAAAACAGAAGCTTAAGAGTTATACTAGCTTTATGGGAAGTAAGTATAACCACTTAAGATTGATAAAAGAAACAAGTTTGCCTATGTGTTTATAACAAGACTTATATTGAGAAAAGAATAATAAGATGGTTTGATAGGTAGACATGATATGATGCTATGTGTGTTAGTATCTTGTAACGTTTGTATAGGTGAGTATCCTTGTTGTGCTTATGTTGTTTAAAGTTAAGTTGTTATGTTAGTATACTATCACTCACCTCTTGAGATGATACAGGGTTAAGTCGCCTCCGACGCGGGTAGACTCGGTGATGCAGGACCATGATTCGAGAATACCTCATGCGGGTCCGGGGGCCTATGCGAGCTACGAGTTCCGAGTTAGTATGCGGGGTTATGCCTCACGCGGTCTATGTGGCCATGCGATAGCGAGTCCAGGCGATGCCGAGGAGTAGCTACCCTCGATGGGTTATACCTCACGGGCCCACGTGAGTGGCCTATGCGGACTCAGAGTCGAGATTAGGCTTGCAGATGATAATACGGGCGAGTGGCCTGCTTGAATCATTCGCAGCCTAGAAAAGACCTATTACGCTTTACCTATTGTTGCTCTTGTTTGTGATGTGGCACTATGCGGTTTCCTTGATTTCTTCATACATACTTGTAAACCGGTTTTAAAAAGGGTTATGATTTCATTTGAGTACTTTACGCTTTCACATACTTAGTACTGGTAGATCGACCTCCTTCGGGCTGCGTTCATGCCGCAGGCGGCAAGCAGTGCTAGATCCGCAACCTTAGGATCTCTACGATGGTGTCGGGAGCTCCATCTCTTCCGAGGCTCTACTTTTGGTATGATCTCCCGTTGTAGATAGTTTTGTATCGATCGGTATGGCGGCCCTGTCCCGCCATAGTTGTATATTTCCTTAGAGGTGCAGATTCATGTTATGCGATGGTCGGATGTAATCGCTAAACCATGATTATATATATATGCCGATAGGAGATGTTGTCTGACATAAACTGTGTCTTATTTTATAAATCGTTTCATGTCTTGCTTTATATTTCACGATTACTCGATGTATGACTACTGGGTGCCCTTGTGAGGCACGATCCACGGCCCCGAACGGTCGTGACAAAAGTGGTATCGAGCGATTAATCTCGGAAAGTGTCTACGCATCGTATCTAGTAGAGTCTTGATTATCGTGTGTTGTGCACCACACCAATAATCGTGAGGCTATAGGATATTTAGGATTGGTTTCCATTCTTCTCATTCCGAGATCGTGCTTAGAGTTGTGTTATAGGTTGGACCTCTAACGTATTCCTTTCCTCGTAATGATTATGCCTCCACGTAAGGCAACCCGCCCGAAGGGCAAGGCAGCGAGGAGTCGCTAGCAGACACCCAGAGTCACGAGGGCTCGTGCCCGATCTATACCGAGACGGCGAGTTCTATGACGCCGCCCCAAAGAGACCACAGCACCACACCTCCCGCCCCACACCGGGCGGAGGAGTTAGGTACAAGGAGATAGCCCACTTTGGCTAAAGTCAGGCCCGACACGAGGAGAGAGGCTGACGCGGTTCAGCTCGGCTCCACCCTGGTCAGTTGTTCACCCGAGGCGAGAGTTTGAGGCTACGAGACTTCGAGTCAGAGCCCGCCGAGTTTTATGGGTCGAGGCCGGAGGATGATCCGCAGGAGTTCATCCGTCGCCTTCAGAGGATTTTGAGAGTGATCGTGGCGTCGAGACCGAGTCCGTGATCTTTGGTTCACATAGGCCGCGTGATACCGCAATCGATTGGTTTGATTCACGGAGTTATCCCGGGAGAGCACGCCCCAGCCTACTTGGGATGAGTTCTCGAGGCTTTCTCACTCACTTCTTGCCTCCACAGATGGCGAGGGCGCGGCCGATAGATTTTTACCGCCGAGGCGCAGAGGACGACCGCCGTGAGTACAATGTCGAGTTTGATTCATCGCTCGATATGTCCCAAGATTGTAGCAGATATGGAGGATAGGTGCACCGCTATGTCACCGGGCTAGACGACTATATGGCCGAAGTCATGTGCGGGGTTTTCTCCACCGTATGGACATTACCCGCACGCAGCTCACGCCTCGATGCGGCGAGCGCAGAGGTCGACGAGTGGACGACAGCAGCAGAAGGCCGGGACGGAGGGTCTTCTCGTGGTTATCGTGGGCGGCGCCTCCAGCAGCCTAGATTCGCACCACAGCCCGTGAGCACTCTGCACCGCCCTCGACACCAGAGTTTTCGAGGGCGCACGGGCCCGTGGCTTCGACGCCCGAGTAGCAGAGGTATCGCCGATCAGACCACCCCGGTGTGGCCGATGCGGTGGATCCCATTACGGAAGTGTGGTACTACTTTTGGAGCTTGTTACGATTGTGGCCAGCAGGTCACTTTGCGAGGATTGTCCGACCGGGGCGCTAGTGGTAGGCTCACCTTGTTCGCTGCCGCTTCATCATCTCCTACGATTACTCGCCCGAGGCGTGGTTCATACGGGTCGCCAAGTCGCGGCAGGTCGTGGCTCGGTCCCGATTCTAGCGGTCCTCGAACCGCATCTATGCTTTGTCCACCGACAGATCGTGAGGCCTCACCGATGTCGTCACAGTACCTTATCGCTGGGTTTGATGTTTATGCCTTGATAGATCCGGTTCTACTTCATCCTATATATCTCCCTTGTTGCTAGTAGGATGAGGATAGAGCACGAGTCCATAGACCTTTCGAGGTAGCTACGCCAGGGTGATTCGGTGGTAGCTCGCGGTATATAGGGCTTGTCTGTGACCATTTACGTCGCCGACCGCCGACTTGATAGAGTGGAGATGATTGACTTCGACGTGATTATGGGGATGGATTGGCTAGCTTCTTTCTATGCCAATGTAGACCGCAGAGAGAGTAGTACGGTTCCAGCTTCTGGCGAGCCATTGTTGAGTGGGAGGAGCACCAGACGCCGGCGGGTAGGTTTATTTCCTACCTCAAGGCTAGGAAGATGGTGCGAAGGGTATATCTACCATCTAGTTCGAGTGTTTGATATCGAGGTCAGCAGACAGATTTTCGATCGCCTCAGAGTCACGAAGTTCCCGCACGTGTTCCCGCATGACCTCTGTATCCTCCCGAGAGGGAGATTGAGTTTTGTATTGACATATTGCGGATACTCGGCCTATTTCCATTCCGCCATACGTAATGGCACCGCCGAGTTGAGAGAGTCAAGGACCACCGAGGATTTCCGGAGAAGCGGCTTCATTAGGCCCGGTTTCCCGGGGCGCCAGTATTGTTCGTGAGGAAGAAGGACGGACGCCGCGCACGTGTGTTGATTACGGTGAACAAGGTGACCATTAAGAATGATACCCTTCCTGTGATTGATGATTTGTTCGACCGATTGCGAGCGCGAGATGTTTCTCCAAGATTGATCTGCGTTCGCTATCATCGTTCGTGTCGAGAGTGGATGTCCCTAGATCGCATTCCGACCCTGCACGCATTATGAGTTCGTGGTCATGTCTTTTGGTTGACCAATGCTCCGTGGTATTCATGGATTTGATGAACCGAGTGTTCAAACCATTTTTGGACACGCTTGTGATAGTGTTCATTGATGATATCTTGGTTTATTCTCGCCGTAGCGAGAGCACGCGAGCATTTGAGCGATCGTGGCCGATTCTCCAGACCAGCTTATACGCCAAGTTTTCCAAATGTGAGTTTTGGTTGACTTCGGCATTCTTGGGCATATTGTCCGGGGCTAATGGCATTCGAGTGGATACGCCAAGATCGAGGCAGACAGAACTTGGCCTAGACCAACTACTACGACATAGGTTCGCAGCTCGGGCCTTGCGAGTTATTATCGGCGGTTCGTGGAGAAGTTTGCTTCTATCTTCGCACCATTGACTAGGCCGACTCGTAAGGCAGCCAAGTTCCATGGACTGATGCTTGTGGCGTGGTTTCCAGCCTTGAAAGAGAGATTGACGCCGCCCGCTTCTTACTCTTCCGTAGGTCCGGATGGTTATGTCGTGTATTGTGATCGCCGGGCATCGGGTTGGGATGTGTTGATGCAGCATGGCGTGGTTATAGCATATGCATCCCGACACCAAGAAACACGAGAGGAACTACCCCACCCATGATTTGGAGTCGCACCGTGATTCACGCTTTGAAGATCCTGAGGCACTATTTGTATGGGGTTCACGTGGATATTTATACGCACCACAAGAGCCTCCAGATATCTTCACCGGAGGAGTGAACTTACGGCGCAGACGGTGGTTAGAGTTGCTTAAGGATTACGATGTTGATATCCTGTACCACCCGGGAAGGCCAATGTTGTGGCGTATGCCTTAGTCGTAGGTCGATGGAGCCTATCGATGTGCAGCTAGAGAGGAGGGACATGGTTCGTGATTTGCATCGATTAGCGAGCCTTGGTGTCCGCTTGATTGATTCCGATAGCGGTGGGGTTAGAGTTCGTGAGGTTGCCGAGTCTTCCATCGTCGAGGAGGTGAAGAGGCACAGCCGAGGACCCACTTTGATTCGATATCGTGATACGACTCTTCGTGAGGGCAAGGGTCCTTGAGGTAGCACCGATGGGTGCTAAGGTTTGAGGGCGCATCGTGTGTTCCAGATGTTTCAGACTTCGCACTGGTTCTTGGGGAAGCACACGGCAAGCGTTACTATCCATCCGGGTCGACCAAGATGTACCACGACCTTAGATCCGTGTATTGGTGGGATGGCGAAGAGGACGTTGCGAGTTCGTAGCTCGCCCGTGTTGTCGCAGTGAAGGTAGAGCACCGCAGGCCCGGTGGTTTGTTGCGCATTTATCGAGATCCCGACCGAAGTGGGAGGTAATCAACATGGATTTCATCACGTGATTACCTCGCACTCGGAGGAGACATGATTCTATATGGGTTATCGCCGACAGTCGACGAAATCAGCCCACTTTCTTCCCGTCAGACGACTTTTTCTACCGAGGATTATGCCGACTTTACATCCGAGAGATCGTCGATCGCATGAGTCCCTACTTCGATCATATCGCATGTGGAGCCCGGGCCACGCTAACTTCTCGAGATCCTTCCGTAGGGTTTAGGGACGCAGTGAGCCTCGAGTAATCGCATTTCATCCACGCATGCACGGACAGCAGAGCGCACTATCCGCACTCTCGAGGATATGTCATGAGCCCGTGTTATTGACTTCGATGGTAGTTGGGAGGATCATTTGCCTCTAGTTGAGTTCGCATATAATAATAGCTACCACTCCAAAGATTCGATGACGCCTTATGAGGCCTTGTATGGGAGGAAGTGCAGATCGCCTATAGGTTGGTTCGATGTGGGGCGAGCGCTAGTAGGACCAGATTTGGTACAGCAGTGGATAAGGTGAAGCTTATCCGAGAGCGGCTATCGATGACCGTAGTCGGCAGGTCGATGCAGATCATCGTCGTGCATCTTGAGTTCGAGGTTCATGATTGGGTTTTCCTAAAGGTGTCACCCATGGCGGTGTGATGAGATTCGGAAGAAGGAAACTCACCAAGGTACATCGGGCCGCTTCGCATTGTCCGCAGGTAGGCAAGGTTGCCTATGAGTTGATCTGCCGTCCGATCCGAGGCGGCATCCGCTTTTCACGTATCTATGCCGGCGAGATGTATCGGGATCCATCTAGTGGTACACCCGATCGACGATGTCCAGTGACCGAGGGTTATCGTATGAGGAGATTCCCATAGCGATAGTCGATCGTCGTTAGGCGTCATGACCAAGGACGTGGCTTCCACAAAGTCTTGTGGCGAACGAGCTCGAGGAGGAGATGACGTGGGAAGCCGATGAGGACATGAGACTAAGTATCCTCACCTATTCCCACACCTCCGTAAATTCACTTTCCTACTTGTAAATTTTCATTATCGCTTCGCCTAAGTGTTGCTCTGTGGCGTGTGTGGCATTTACAATCGCTTAAGCTTCTTCGATAATCGTCTTGGAAGGAACATTCGGGACGAATGTTTCTAAGGGGGGGAGAATGTTATACCCCGTATTTCCAGAGTATGTACGTAAGGGAATACGTACGAAAGTCTAGCCTTAAAGATAAGCCTTGGACGTTTTTATTTGTACACAACTCACTAGAAGAATCGTTTTCCGACGAAACGTTTCCACAGCTTTCGTAGGGTAAATTCCCGCTATGCCATTTCTAATTTTTGCGGATTTTTCCGAGAGACGAAACATTTTGGACCAACGGGAGGGCGACACTTGTCACCCTCCAATTGATGGACTTGAAATCGTCCATTTGGACGATTTGAACAATAGGGAGCACGTTTTTTGTGCCTTGTGCACAAGTCAAGGAGTTGGTAGGATATTTGTGTATAGTTAATCCTCACCCTACACTTGCCTTGCACTTGTCTTAATCTTGGCCATTGGTTGGCCACTTCTTGACCTATAAATACCCCCCTTAAGATGAAGAGTTCTTCATCCACAAATTACTTTCCAAGTCTTAAAAATCCTCCCTTCTCCCTTGTTAGCCATTTCGTCCAAGCCCTCTTCCCCCTCTAGCCTAAGTGGCCCTTGGTCGAATACTCCCCCCTAGCCAAAATCTACCCCTCCCTTGGTAGAAAAGTTACCTTCTTGTATCGTTATAATGCCCAAAATACCCTAGCCCAAATACCATAGTACCTATTAGAACTTGTGAAGAACTTCTAAGGTTCTTGGAGCATACAACTTAGGAGCAAAACCTTGCTCAGGCGCGACTTTTTCTAGGATATTATTGGGCTTACCGAGGTAATAATCCTAACCCTCTTTTGTATTAGAGAATGCATACTGTAGAAGTATAAGAATAAGTATTAATCACTTAGAAGAATATCACAGAATAGAATTGAACTGTTACCACAATAGGCGGTTTAAAAGAAGAATAATCAAATCAGATTTTACATAGGACTGTTTTCACAGTAGACTTATATAGCTCACCGGGTAGGGAAGTGCTGCCCGACTTACCGTAGAATTATGAACCCTCTGTTTAGAATGACCTTCAGAGTAGTCTTTGATAGATATCTGTGACTATTATAGGTCGACTCTCTCACGACATATTCAACTTGGCGGTGGTTTTCACTGGTAGGTATGTGATTCTTCCTAAAGCATGATATTTTACAATATATATAGTACGGTGACGCATACGTGTTAATCGGATAATAACTATGGCAATGTCTTTGACTTAAGCTGAATAATACTTACGGAATGCCTCACTTAAGCTCGATAATACTTACTAAGAATGCCTCACGCTTAAGCTCGAATAATACTTACAGAATGCCTCACGGCTTAAGCCTGAATAATAAAGAACTGAAAACATTTCAAAAGACTACTGAATCATATTAACAGAAGAGAACTAATTGGTTTTTAAAACATAAGCTTAAGAGTTATACTAGCTTTATGGGAAGTAAGTATAACCACTTAAGATTGATAAAAGAAACAAGTTTGCCTATGTGTTTATAACAAGACTTATATTGAGAAAAGAATAATAAGATGGTTTGATAGGTAGACATGATATGATGCTATGTGTGTTAGTATCTTGTAACGTTTGTATAGGTGAGTATCCTTGTTGTGCTTATGTTGTTTAAAGTTAAGTTGTTATGTTAGTATACTATCACTCACCTCTTGAGATGATACCGGGGGTTAAGTCGCCTCCGACGCGGTAGACTCGGCGATGCAGGACCATGATTCGAGAATACCTCATGCGGGTCCAGGGGCCTATCGCGAGCTACGAGTTCCGTGTTAGTATGCGGGTTATGCCTCACGCGATCATGTGGCCACGCGGACAATGAGTCCAGGGCGACGCCGAGGAGTAGCTACCCTCGATGCGGGTTATACCTCACGCGCCCATGTGAGTGGCCTATGCGGACTCCGGGAGTCCAGGATTAGGCTTGCAGAATGATAATACGGGCGAGTGGCCCTGCTTCGAATCATTCGCAGCCTAGAAAAGACCTATTACAGCTTACCTATTGTTGCTCTTGGTTGTGATGTGGCACTATGTGCGGTTTCCTTGATTTCTTCATACATACTTGTAAACTGGTTTTAAAAAGGGTTATGATTTCATTTGAGTACTTTACAGTTTCACATACTTAGTACCTGTTGTACTGACCTCCTTCGGGGGGCTGCGTTCATGCCGCAGGTAAGGGCAAGCAGGTGCTAGATCCGCATCCTTAGGATCTCTACGTTGGTGTCGGGAGCTCCATCTCTTCCGGAGGCTCTACTTTTGGTATGATCTCCCTGTTGTAGATAGTTTTATGTAATCAGGTATGGCGGCCCTGTCCCGCCATAGTTGTATATTTCTCAGAGGTCTGTAGTCATGTTGTGCAAAGGTCGGATGTAATCGCTAAACCATGATTATATATATATATGCCGAAAGGCGATGTTTTCTCACATAAACTGTGTCTTATTTTATAAACTGTTTCATGTCTTGCTTTATATTTCCGCTGATTACTCTGATGTATGACTACTTGGGTGCCCCGGTAAGGCACCAGTCACGGGCCCCGGAACGGGTCGTGACAATACCCCTGAATATACATGAAGCTACAACCTCAGGGAAAACCGTACCAAGAGATAAGCCTCCGGAGCAAATGGAGCTTTTTCCCAAAAACTGAACCGAGATCCTAAGAGCAAGGATCACCAACCTGTGCACCTAATACCTGCGGGCATGAACGCAGCCCCCCGAAGGGGTCAGTACAACAGGTACCGAATATGGAACAGAAATAAAGTACAGTAAACAGATCATAACTGTACAAAAGAATGACAGGGTCAAGTATAAAAAGTACATACCAGATCATGCCATGTCATTATCACTTATGAACTTAATTGCACATTATTATCTTTTTCATTCCATTTAGAGTTATAGCCATATCTTACGTACATACTTAGGAGAAGTCATTAAGTTCATTACCATATAACTTACTTATCTTTCATAACATAATCCGGCCCTTTATGGAGGGACACATATACTACCCGGTCCAATCTGGGACGCGATCAAATCACACAAATATCAAAGCGTGCCCGTGGAATCCCCCATCACTGCCGACAGCTATAAGTGTAAAATATAACCATGTGACGCGCCCGTGGCATCCCACCTCACCGCTTGCGCATACATACACAATACATATATATATATCTCCTGCCCGTGGAATCCCACATCACTGCCGACAGATGTAGGTGTAACATATAACCATGTGACGCGCCCGTGGCATCCCACCTCACTGTCGGCGTGCACATACACATACATATATATATATATATATATATAACGCGCCGCATGCCCTAATCCTCATCGTATAAGCATGGCCATAACGTGCCTCGGCATCCTCATCGTAGGCGCAGTCTTCGTGGGCGCTAGCCCATGGAGTAATAATATAACATGACCCCGGAATCCCTCATCGTAGGTACATGTCTTCATGGGGAGCTAGCCCATGGAGTAATAATCGTACATAGCATGGTCGCATGCCCCGGAATCCCTCATCGTATAAGCATGGCCATGGGTAATAAAACAAATTCGGGAATCTAACCCGCCTCCTGGTCACATGCCCCGGAATCCCATATTGTATAAGCATGTCCAAGGATCAATCATAATGGAAGCATACCCGTGGAATCCCACATCACTGTCGGTACGTCCAAGTAAACTTACAATAAGATAGCCGACCCTCCAACTGAGAGTCACGACAATGTAACATATAATACTTGCACTCAAAGATATCACAAGCAAACACAGGCAAGTTCATTAAACCTTTAGACTTCCATTTTTATAAACTCATGGCACTTCCGTTTCACACATAAAAATCCGGGAATTTAACCCCAACTACTACGCACCTCTACTTCTTTAGAAAGACTCTTTTTCAAATAAAACTTCCAAGATACTAACAACCGTAGTATCAAGTCATATCTACTTTCAAGACAAGTCACAATACCTTTTTAGAAATACATTTACCGGCTTCTAAATCAAGTGACTTCTTTCTTAAAAACTTTAAGCAATTGGTACCTTTAAAACAGTTTGCCCTTCTTTATTTCAAATCATTTCTTTGCTTATATACTGAAGAAAGCCATTCTTTTAATCTTCCATAAAGTTGTTATAACCAACTTTCCATAAAGCCGTTATAACTCTTTATGTTTTGGACAAATTCATTCCTTTTATAACCAAGAGACTTATATTTTCAAAATACTTCAAGTCTCTTAACTTATAAGCAAACAAGTTTCTTAACTTTAGAAATCAAGTCTTTCCAAATCGAGTATTCTATACTTGTAAATCAATTAATTTCTTCCTTTAAGAATCAAGTCTCCTAACTTGAAAAATAAAGTCTCTTAACCTTTAAGAATTTGAGATCCATAGCCTTAAAACTTCATACGTAAATTCTTATAAGTTAAGTAACATATACTTTGGTGCGTTGTGAATAAGTTATACTTATTTATAACGATCTTATTCAAGTAGCCATGATCTAGAAAATGTAATACAATTTTGTCTTATCTTAGTTTCTATGCAGATGGAGAATTCTACTCATTTTAATATTATCAATTGTCATTACATTTTCCTTTATTAACGCTGCAATGGCTTGTTCGATACTTATTCTTATTCGTGCCATAAATTAGCCAAGTCAACTTGGCTCCAAAGTACCTCCTAACGACTCTTACCAACATCCCCCATAAGACTCGGTAAGGACTTAGGATAACTTTGACATAAACCTTACATAGAATCATGCCAAAGGAAGGAAGAGGTTCACATACCTCGCGACGATTATCGACAAGTAGCAAAATGCTCCAAAGTACTTCAACCTTGGTAGCTAGTCCATCCTTCATGTAGGATACGCTATACTTAGTACTTCAACCTATAATGGTCACAATACGTCCATTAACCTCTTACTTCAAACGTAAAATATTCCAAGTGCTAAGTCACTAAATTCTACGGAAAATCGGACAACACCTCCTTTGTTTCTACTTACTTTGCCACCTTTTTCAAGGCCGAATTCAATAACCAAACACGCCACATTTAAGGCCCAATCAATGCAATTAATCAATAGGGGATTACACGCCTACTAGACGTGTAAAATTCCGCCCCACAAACGATATCAAACTAATACAACCTACAAGTCCAATTCGGCCACATAGAGTATAATAACACCAATTCTTATCCAATTTCTATTTCAATCCAAGTTGTTAGCATAACATGATATCAAGTCGCAATCGATTATAACCACTATAATCTTTCAAGTAAGTAACATGCGACAATTCTAATAAACGACCAAATTGTAATCCAACTTTACAAGGCTTAAATGACATTTCGGATTTAAGACTACAATCAATCCATAATACTTATCAAACTTCAACATATAAACTTCATGCTAGCAACATGTAAAGCTAACAACAAACAATATATATATAATCTTGTAACACTTTTAAGAGACAAGATTATACCTCAACGAATCTTAATCCAACTCCAAATCCGAATTTGCTCCTTAGAAACTTAGAGCCCCTCCTTGACACTCCAATCCACTACTTGAGACCCTTAGAACAACACTAACAATTTCCTTCAATCTTCCAACCAAAACCTAGAAAGGCAACTAGGTTTTCATCTTGCGACTAATACGAAAACTATCTTTTTCCGGGATTTTTCTATTGAAATACACTTACAATAATTTTTTTACAAGTCTCAAATCTTAACATTTGTGAGTTCTTACGTACGTTCTTAAAGTATGTCCTGTAAATACGGGGTGTAACATATACAAAAAAGGCATCTCCCTAAATGATGATTACCACACTGGAAACACTGAGGGAAAAGTGGCCTTAACTGAGCAGATCCCCGCTTCCTCTCGAAAACTCGAACCCCGAGCTCGATCGCTCCTAAATACCTTGTGGCGTCCAATCTACCACCTGCGAACTGTGGGGGTATGTTCTGTGTAGGCTGGGATGAATATCTCACCCGCTGTTGAGGCTACTCACCCAGAAACTCACCAGGATATCCAACCGGTCTAGCCCTCTTACTCTGGTTTCTGCGTTGGCCCTTTCCCTCTTGTACACATGCCTGTACCGGCCGAATAAAATCCTGCTGACAAGTCTGCATCACCACTAGCCTAGTCAGTAATAGAACTACATCCCTCATGGCCCTATAGTCTTCCCCTGACTGAGGAGCTGGAGGCTCAGGTGTTGGGTCCTCAAAAACCGGTGCAGAAGAACTCGTCGACTGCGGTACAATATCCGGTATACACTGGGCATGAGCCCTAGTAACTCTCTGAGTCTGACTAGTAGCTCCCGCTACTGATTTGCCTTTCTGGGCAACTGTTGCCTTCCTCGGAGGCATAGATGTAACACAATAATACATCAGAGAGGGATTATCCTAATAGCACAGCTCTATTGCACGATCTCAGAGTGAGAAGAATAGAAACCAAATCCTAAATGTCCTGTAGCCTCCTGTTTATGGATGTGGCGCGCAACACACCGATAATCAAGATTACTAGACACGGTCTGTAGATATTCCGAGGACTAACTGCTCTGATACCACTCTTGTCACGACCTGAACCCCGGGCCCGCGACTAGTGCCCTACCTTGGCACCCTTCTACCCATTCATCCCAAGTAACCCGCGGAAGATAAAAATACTCATCATCATTTTTTTTAAAACAAGCAAAGGCAAAGCCGACAAGACCGCCGTTATATAGATATAAGCCAAAACGAAACTACACTGTACACGACTTCTATCCCACATATGAGTACATACCTCTAATAGTTTGGACAATATACTATGACGGGACAAGGCCCCTCCGTGCCCATAAATGTACAAAAACCTGTAATGAAAGATCATTACCAAAATGATAAACTCCAGAACAATGGAGCTATCCCAAAACTCTGAGCAAGGATCCTACACTTATAGATTACCAAATCACAGACCTAAACTGCAGATGAATGCAATGAGATAGGTCGATTGAAAAATGTACCAAGTATGTGAAACAATAAGTACTGTAAATGAGATTATAACAGGCCAAAAGGATAACAAAAGACAAGCATAATAATCAAATACCAGTACACTGTGCCTTTTAAAAGTAAGAGTCAACTGTATCCTTTTTAAACTGAGAGTAATGAAAATCAACTATACCTTTTTCAAATTATGAAAGTCTGTCTAAATAAACAAATACTGTCAGGGGAGTTGAACCCGAACATTATCCACAAATACAAATAACAAATGCCAGCCCTTTAGTGAGGGATGGAAATATATATAATCGACCGCATGAGTATTTATACTTGCATCATGGAAGTATGTTCTTGGAGCATTATATAAAGGAAGCATGCCCATGGAATTCCTCCATCACGGAACATGTCATCATGGAGAGCTAGTCCATGGAATAATATAATCACCCAGGGATTGAACCCGCATCATGGCTGCATGCCCACAGAATTCCTCCATCGTGAAAGCATGTCCATGGAACAATATGGTGGAAGCATCCCCGTGGAATTCCTCCATCATGTAAGCATGTCCATGTAAATAATACAATAATATTGTCGGCCCAACAGTGAGGGACGCGGTCCAAATATCAAGAATTGTACACATATAGCTATCACAAGCAACTATGTACAATTTAAATCACCTCCGGCTCTCATTAGCACAAATAGAATGAACTATCATTTTAGAAGAACTCAAGGCATTATCACATCTTGTAATATTAGGGAATTGAACCCAAAGTACTATGTACATCCACCGTACACACCAAGTAATATTAGGGAATTGAACCCAAGTACTATGTACATCCACCGTACATTCTTTTCATTTATAATAAATCCTTTGACTCTCAATGAACCAAAATAAAATAACTTTCATTTAGACAACCCAAAGTACTATCAAGAGAATAGATATAACAATCTTTCATTTTAGAAACCCAAAGTACTATCAAGAGAATAGATATAACAATCTTTCATTTTAGAAACCCAAAGTACTATCAAGAGAATAGATATAACAATCTTTCATTTTAGAAACCCAAAGTACTATCAAGAGAATAAATATAACAATCTTTCATTTTAGAAACCCAAAGTACTATCAAGAGAATAGATATAACAATCTTTCATTTTTGAAACCCCAAGTACTATCAAGAAAGTATATAGAACAACTTCTATTTTAGGAATTTCCAAAGTACTATCAAGGAAGTATATAGAACAACTTCTATTTTAGAAAATCCAAAGTATTATCAAGGAAGTATATAGAACAACTTCTATTTTAGAAAATCCAAAGTACTATCAAGGAAGTATATAGAACAACTTCTATTTTAGGAAATCCAAAGTACTATCAAGGAAGTATATAGAATAACTTCTATTTTAGGAATTCCAAAGTACTATCAAGGAAGTACATCACTAAGGAGTAGGATCCACTCACTTTATAAAAAGGAATCATGCTAGAAGAAGAAAGGATAGTTCACATACCTAATTGGCGACTAACCAACTCTACAATCTAGGATACGTCTCAATGTACTACAACCTATAACAACAATAAAACGTATATTAACACAAGCTTACTAAAGTAGGTTAACACCAGGTAAATGTTCTCCTTTTTCTACGGAAATTTGGGCAGCACTTCCCCTATAAATACATGATTTTCCACCTTTTTCCAAGGCCCAAATTCAACAACAGTAAAGCCCCATTTAAGGCACAATCAAAACAGCAACTAAAGGGGATTACACGCCTACATGACGTGTAAAATTCGGCCCCTTAATCTATACAAAACAGCCCATAAAAATAGTCCACAATTCTATCAACGATAAGGGTAAAATATGAAGCCTTTAACACCCTTATTTCTTAGGATTTTCATTAGAAATTTTACCACATTAATAATGCATGTTGACAACTGAATATCCAGCATATACATGCCACAAAACAGTCCATAAAAACTACACGACAATATCCAACAGTTTTATAGGTTCCACGGCCAACAACTACAATCAGATAACTTTTTCCTTAACCATTTTTATTCCACTAGAAGTTCCAGAACATCTATATAAGTTATATCAACTTATTAACAACAATATTACTCCATTATAACATGCAATAGGTGAAGATAACAACAACACAACCAACTAAATCCAAGGGGACCCGAAACTTGCCTTATCTCGGCCTTCCTTCCTAAAGTTGTCCAAACACTTTTTATCCTTCATTCTTTTTAGCACAAGCTCATCTATACATTATAACAATATGTAATATCCAAACCGTCCAAAACAGTGCCTAGAGATTCGTCCAACAGTTTTCATTTTGCTCCACTTCTTCAAGTTCCAATCACTTCCATGTATCCACTACAACCTTATATCCATCTTCCCTTCATTTTTTACTTCCAAAAAGTTGATGAACAAGCTAGGTTTTCACACCAAACTTTCGGCCAACATAAGTTTTTCCAAGGTGGAGTATTTATCTTGGCTTAGCACTTGGTTTAAGAGCTTTATCTTGGAGAAAGAAACTTAATCAACTCTTGTTGTTCTTGGCTATGGGGTTCTCGAAAATCTTGCTTAAGAGAGAAGAGATGAGAGCTTATTTGGATGAAGATACAACGAACCAAGTCTTCCAAGACTTGGATATCCATAAAGTGTATGCACAAGTGGAGTGGGACCCATGTGGACCACATGTCCACTTGTCCCCTTGTCTCAAAATACCTAAGTGTTGCCATCTTGCAAGACAAGTGGAGGGGTGACATGTGTCACCCTCCTATTGGTCCAAAATTAATTCTTCCCAAAATAATTTCTATACTTGGCCAAAATATCTCAAAATCTCGTGGGCCCCACAAAATTATAAAATTTCCGGTGGGCCCACATGACCAAATCCGAGACTTCAAAATCCAAAACTAATTCCTTAACTCCAATTAGGAGAATTAACTCCAAGTTAATAAATTGTCCTCTTCACATTTTCCGACATTTTCCTTAAGAAAATGTAATAATTCTTTCCTCTCACGTTCTCAATTAGTAGCCCTGGTATTATGGGGTGTAATATCCTTCTCCCCTTAGAAACATTTATCCTGAATGTTCATAGTGGGTTTCAAACTATACAGATTCCAGCGTCGTCTCCTTACTATACCCATCAACCAATACTCCACAAAATCAACGATGCCACACACGACCATAATATATCACATGTATATACACCAATGGACCTTCCATCTGAGGTCCCTTCTCACAATACTCGAAGGTTGCAGTCCTTTCCAAAATGGGATCTTCAGACGTTCCTTTCTCTTCCCGTACTAGGGATGACACTGCCGTATTCTAAGCCATAAGCTATCACTATCTGAATCCTTCAGTCGGACTCATACTCAACTAACTGATGTGTTCCCTCGTGTCAACTTCTCTTTCTCCGTCCTCAAATTAGTCAAACCACTGGTTGGTGAATGGTCCTATTGTCTGCCTAGCTTTGTTTACTAACTGGTGTAAACTCTAAAATACTAGTAGTATCTCAATCACGAACACCTATGGACAATGTTACGGAATCTAAGGTGTGTGTATCATCACAATTAACTCTCAGTCATGGTCTAAAATGAATCTCTCTCCTATCTCCAAGTATTTCTCACACTATCCTTTCACTCATTAGAGGTTCATCACCTTTGGCCGAAGTATTCCTGCTATACTTCCTCTACTAGCGGTCTTTACACTGTTATGAGGTAATTACACCTTGTGAACCCTACACAACTATAGTTTCATTCACTTTATCATTCTTGTCAACATCCTTCACTCTACACATTACTTCAACAAAAATATTTCTACCTCTGATGGTCCTATCAATTCACACCCTACTAGCAACAAGGGGAATATATACGCTAGGGTGGAATCTGAATCTATCAATGCATGTATGACTCAAAAGGATAAAAATATACCTGTAACCCCAATTGATGATGCCTCTTGATCCTGCCTGGTAGCCACAACATCTATGCGGTTCGAAGGACCGCCAGAACTATAAACTCCACCACGACCTCTACCACGGCTGGCTAACATCTGAATACCCCGCCCTGTGGGAGGAACCAGCCACCGATCCAGCAGGTCGAGTCACACCACCAGTGCACCTTCTAAGAGGACATTCTCTCACCACATGGCCTGGACGACCGCAATAAAAACAACCATCTATACAAAAAAGGCATCTCCCCAAATGATGCTTACCACACTGGAAACACTGAGGGAAAAGTGGCCTCAAATGAGCAGATCCCCTGCTCCTCTGAAAACCTGGAACACTGGAGCTCTGACTGGCTCCTAAACCTTGTGGGGTCCAATCTCCCACCTGCGAACTGTGGGGGTATGTTCTGTGTAGGATGGGACGAATATCTCACCCGTTGCTGAGGCTGCTCGCCCAGAAACTCATCGGGATATCCAAATGGTCTAGCCCTCTTACGCTGGTTTCTGCGTTGGCCCTCTACCCCTTGTAAACATGCATGTACCGGCCGAATAAATACTTCCTGACAAGTCTGCATCACCACTAGCCTAGTCAGTAATAGAACTGCGTCCCTCATAGCCCTATAGTCTTCCCCCGACTGAGGAGCTGGAGGCTCAGGTGCTGGGGCCTCAAAAACCGGTGCAGAAGAACTCGCCAACTGCAGTACAATATCTGGTATAGACTGGGCATGAGCCCTAGTAACTCTCTGAGTCTGACTAGTAGCTCCCGCTACTGATTTGCCCTTCTGGGCAACTATTGCCTTCCTCTGAGGCATAGTTGTAAGACAATAATACGTCAGAGAGGGATTATCCTAATAACACAGATCTATTGCACGATCACAGAGTGAGAAGAATAGAAACCAAATCCTAAATGTCCTGTAGCCTCCTGTTTATGGGTGTGGCACGCAACACACCGATAATCAAGACTCTACTAGACACGGTCTGTAGACATTCCGAGGACTGACTGCTTTGATACCACTCTTGTCATGACCCGAACCCCGGGCCCGCGACTGGTGCCCTACCTGGGCACCCTTCTACCCATTCATCCTAAGCAACCCGCGGAAGATAAATATACTCATCATCATTTTTTTTAAACAAGCAAAGGCAAAGCCGGTAAGGCCGCCGCTATATATATATAAGCCAAAATGAAACTACACTCTACACGAGTCCAATCCCATATATGAATAAAGACCTCTAAGAGTTTGGACAATATACTATGACAGGACAAGGCCCCGCCTGTCATGACCCGACCCCGGGCCCGCGACTAGTGCCCTACCTGGGCACCCTTTACAGGTATACATCAGAGAATAGTAGCGGAACATACATACATCTCAAAAGAAATAAATAACAGGCTAGCCGATAAGGCCACCTTCAAAAAATATACACGTAAACACAAAAAAAGCAGTTACCTCTTTTTTTTTTCTTTACACAACCCAATCCACAAGATATGACTACAGACCTCTAAGAATAACAACTGTGATGGGACAGGGCCCCGCCATACCCCTGAATGTACAAAAACTTACAATACCAGGGATCTGAAACAAGGATAAGCCTCCGGAGTAATGGAGCTTCTCAACAGTTGAACAGTGATCCTAAGAGTGAGGATCAGCCACCTGTATAACTCTACCTGTGGCATGAACACAGCCCCCCGAAGGAGTTCAGTACAACAGGTACCAAGTATGTGAAATTGAAAGTACTGTAATGAAATAATAGTCTAAAATAAAGTTGGGGACATGTATGATAACCACATTAACAGTTCATTGTGCCTTACTAATAATGAGAGCGGACAAGAATTGTTACACCCCGTAAGTCCAGGGCATGTATAAGAGAGTGTACGTAAGGAATCAAGACTTGGAAATTGGTACGAAAGGAAGAATTGTTTTTCCGACGGAAAATCTTCCGAACGTCGGAAAGGAATAATGTTCGTTGTTGAGAATTGGATTCTCAAAATGTATTATTTGAGGAATATGGAACTCTTAACCTTATGGAAATTTATTTTTTACGGATTTGGTCACGTGGGGCCCACCCGAGGAATTTTACATTTTTGTGGGGCCCACGAGGGTTACAGAATTTTATGGACGAATGAGAGGGCGACATGTGGCACCCCCACATATGGTCTTGGACGAAATTAGTAAGGGTAGAATGGTCATTTACCATGGTGGAAGATAAGTCTTGCTAAGCTTGATATTGTTGACCAAGTCAACTTGCCACTTGTGCTTAATCCATGTGATCTTCATCTTAGCCACCCATTTGTTTAAGTCTAAGCCATCCATAGTGTTATAAATACTAAGCTAGTGCAAGACTTGGCATTTTTACACTTAGAAAAATTAGAGAACCCTTGTGTTCTTCAAGACATGCTCTCGGGTTTGGCACTTTGCACACAAAAAATTTTGTAGTTTTGATCCTTTGTTCACAATACTTAAACCCAATGTCCCTAAGGGTATTATAAGTATATCTCAATAGAAAGATTTCGGAAAAATGGCGTTTTCGTATTAGTCGCAAGGCGGAAACTTAAGGAGTTCTTCAACTTTGAAGTTGGAACTTGAAGATGGGTTCTTCATAGGCTTCTAAGGAGTGCTTGGAGCGGATTGGAACATAAGGAAAGGAGCTAAGAATTGCTAAGGCGCGAATTTGAATCTTGGAATTTTTAAGGGCTTATAAAGGTATAAATTTTGTCATTTTAGTAGTTAAGACTTACTTATCATTGTAGTTGTGGATATTAGCAAGCATGAGATGTTTAGTATGAAGTTTGATTAGTATATTGGCTATTGGAACCCTAATCCGAAAACTAGCATGTTTAGCCTTAAGATTACAATTCAAGTTGAATACTAGTTTAAGTCGTCGCATGTTGTATAAAGAAGGAAATTGTAGTTGTTGAAGTTTTTATGGCTATATAACATGTTAGACCTTAGAACTTGGAATTGGAAAAAGATTGGAAAAGACTTAGTGTTGTTGGTTATTGTTGGCCGAGAATGGCTAGTGAGTATTAAACTACTTCGTATGAATTGTGGGGCGGAATTTTACACGTATTGTAAGGCGTGTAATCCCCTTTGTTTGGTTGTTGTTTGGAGCCTTAAATGTGGCATGTTGGTTATTGTATTCGACCTTGAAAAAGGTGGCAAAGTGAGTAGAAACAAAGGAAGTGCTGCCCGATTTTCCGTAGAATTAGAGACCGCTTACTTAGTATTATTCTACGTTAGAGACTAGAAGTTGATAGTCTTGTTGTGACCATTATAGGTTTACAATTCTACGTACGGCGTATTCGGCTTAGCTTGTGGATTTAGCCGAAAAGGTATGTGAACTATCTCCTCTTCTAGCATGATTCCTTAAGATAAAGAAAGTATGTCCTACTCCTTAAATGATCCATTCCTTGGTTGTATTTGGTTTGCCTAAAATAGAATTCGTTCTATGTACTCCCTTGATTGTACTTTGATGTCAAATTGTAAGTTGTATGATCCATTTCCTTAGTGAAGTTTGGATTCTTAAAAGTGAAAGTATTTTACTTAAAGTACATAGAGTCTTGAAAGGAAGTGGTTTCCAAACCTTTTGGCTAGTGCCTTAGTTCCAAAACCTAATGGTCGTTTTAATGACTTTAGGGGAGTCAAAGGAGTGATTTACTTAATTGTTTTAAAAGAGGAGAAATGACATGATTTAAGAGAAGTAACTTGTTTTAAAGGTGTGAGTTACTTGAGGTTTAAAAGTAGAAGAAACTTGTTTTCTAAATATTAAGAGACTTGAAGTATTTTGGAAAGTTAAGAACTTGATTTATAAGTATGTGATACTTGGTTTTAAGTATAAGTCTCTTGGTTATAAAAAGGAATGAATATGTCTAAACTACAAAGGGTTATAACGGCTTTATGGGAAGTTGGTTATAACGGCTTTATGGAAGGTTAAAAAAGTTGTTTATTTTGATTATTGGGCATAAGTTGCCTAGATTGTGAAGATTTGAAGTTACTTGATTTCAAGCTTTGAAATGAGTTTTCAAAAAGTGTAGTAACTTACTTTGAAAAATAGACACACCTTGATACTACGGGTGTTAGTATCTTGGGGTTTTACATTAAAAGGAGTCTTTTGAAAAGAATGTACGTACGTAGTACTTTGGCTTGGTTAATTGAGAATTATTCTATGTATGCCTTGATAAGTACTTTGGCTTGTTTAATTGAGAATTATTCTATGTATGCCTTGATAAGTACTTTGGCTTGTTTAATTGAGAATTATTCTATGTATGCCTTGATAAGTACTTTGGCTTGTTTAATTGAGAATTATTCTATGTGTGCCTTGATAAGTACTTTGGCTTGTTTAGTTGAGAATTGTCAATGTGTGCTGGTGATAGCATTTGAGTACAAGTATTATGTTTTATTACGTTGCCGCGACTCGGTTGGAGAATTGGCCTGTTGTAAGTTTACTTGGACGTACCGACAGTGAGGTGGGATTCCACGGGTATGCTTCCATTATTTGTGTTACCCTACGGTCATGCTTATACGATGTGGGATGCCGGGGCATGCGACCGCGAGGGATACCCTATGGTCATGCTTATACGATGTGGGATTCCGGGGCATGCGACCACGAGGTTACTCGCCGGACATGCTTATACGATGTGGGATTCCGGGGCATGTGACCAGGAGTCGGGTTAGATTCCCGGATTTGTTTGTGTTACCCTACGGTCATGCTTATACGATGTGGGATGCCGGGGCATGCGACCGCGAGGGATACCCTATGGTCATTCTTATACGATGTGGGATGTCGGGACATGCGACCACGAGGGATACTCCTTGGACATGCTTATACGATGTGGGATTTCGGGGCATGTGACCAGGAGCGGGTTTGATTCCCGGATTTGGTTGTATACCCCATGGTCATGCTTATACGATGTGGGATTCCGGGGCATGCGACCACGAGGGATACTCCTTGGATATGCTTATTGGTGTTATATTATATCATGGATCGCCGCGTGAGAAAGGATTCCACGGGCATGGTTGATATTATGGCGTGAGACCCATAGTTATATTTGAGTAGTGACTTTGAGGGCACGCGTCCACGACTTGATATAATCGCTTATGTATTGTAATCGTAGGTTGGCTATCATACACGCCTCTCGCTTTGTTTAGATGTTATGATTTCATTACGATGCTTCATCGCTCACATACTTGGTACATTCTTCGTACTGACCTCCTTCGGGGGGCTGCGTTCATGCCGCAGGTTTAGGTACGCAGTTTGGTGATCTGCAGGTGTAGGACCCTGCTCAGAGTTTTTGGATAGCTCCTTCTGTTCGGGAGTTTATCTTTTGGTATAGTTTCTTCAGTACAGGCTTTTGTACGGTTATGGGTACGGCGGGGCCTTGTCCCGTCATGTTTCTGTAAACTCTTAGAGGTCTGTATTCATATGTGGGATTGGACTCGTGTACAGTGTTGTTACACCCCGTAGTTGCAGGGTATATATGTGAGGACGTACGTGCGAGAGTACGACAGAAATTTTGAAAAGAAAGAAAGATGTGAGTTTTCGACGGAAAAGTTTCCGGTTATTTGTGAAGAAAAAGGTTCGTTAATAAGAATTGGATTCCCAGATTTGGTATGTGGGCTTCTTAAATTATATTAGAATTTTGAGATTTTATTTTCGGAAATGGTCACGTGGGGCCCACGGGAGAAATTTACGGTTTTGTGGGGCCCACTTTGTTTTCGAGATTTTGGCCATTGTGGATATTTTTGAAGACGTTTTTGAGGGCCAATAGGAGGTGACACGTGTCACCCCGCCTAGGTGGCTTGGCCGGTTACCTCGTGCACAACACCGGTTAAGTCGTTTTCGACGAAACGTTTTATGTAACTGCGAAGGGAAAATTCGGCTATGTCGTTTTGTATTTTGCGGATTTTTCCGGCGGCGGAACATTTTTGGACCAACGGGAGGGTGACACTTGTCACCCTCGTTGTGATTTGAGAGGTCACGGCTAGGAGGTTTTTAAGGCCCTTGTCATGGGTCTTTGTTTTGTGAGGGATTTAAGGAGTAGGTTAGGGTGCACTTGTGCCAATCTTGGCCATCCACTTGCCCCCACATGGCTTGATCTTGTCCGTTGGTGTCCCTATAAATACCCCTGCTTGAAGGTTTTTCTTCATCCCTCATTTCATTCTAAGTCTTGAAATATCCCTCCCCCCGTGCGTGTTGTTCTCGTCCCAGGGTCTACCCCCCGTTTTGAGGAGCTTGGCCGAGAGGCTTCCCCCTCCCCCTTTGTGAGGCTTGGCCGTGGGGTACCCCCCCCCTAGCCTAGTTGTTTTCGTATAATACCCCTCCCTTGTGGTATTGAAATACTCCCCTAGTATTGTTATAATGCCCAAAATACCTTAGCCTTGTACCTTGTAGTATTCCAAAGATACCTCTATACGTAGAGCCCGGAAATACTACCTTTTGTCCTTTTTAGTCTCAAACCGAAACCCTAAGGAAATCTTCATAGTTGGTTGAAGTATGTGAGTAGAAGTTGGTTAGAACTTCTAAGGGTTGTTTGGAGTGGTTTGGAGCGCACGGAGTGGAGCTAAACCTTGCTCAGGATCGACATTATAACTTGGATAATTTTGGGCTTATCGAGGTAATTATCTTGTCCCTCTATTGTAATTGGAAATTACATGTTTGGTTGAATATATAGTTGAAGTATACTATATATGGAACTACTTAGTATTCGGCAATGTCTTTTGACTTAAGCCTGAAGAATAAAGAACTGAACTGTATTTACATAGGACTGTATTGCAGTAGACTTGTGTAGAATTGTACACGTCCGGTTAGACGTGTAAACCCCCCCCTGGTTGGCTTGGTAGCCGGCCTCGATAGAGGAGGAGATTTACGCTGTTGCGGGGGGGGAGGTGCTGCCGAATTTTCTATAGAAAGATAGAAAACTTGTGTTTTGGGGTTAATAGACGTTTGTGACCTTTATAGGTGAAAGTACTAAGAGTAGCGTATTCTACTCGAGGAGTGGAAAGGGCTAGCAAGGTTGTAGTACTTGGAGCATTTTGCTTATTGTCGATAAATCGTCGCGAGGTATGTGAACCTCTTCCTATCTTTTCTAGCATGATTGTTGTGAACTATGTAGTACGGTAGACGTACATGTGCTAAGTGATTTGGTTGGTTTAAAACATAGGGTGTTATAATAGCTTTATGGGAAGTTAGTTATAACGACCTTATGTAAGTGAAAATGGTTTACTGATGTTAGAAGTTAAGAGACTTGATCTTATAAGATAAGAGACTTAACTTATTTGTTTTAATGTGGATGTTTGTGTGAAACCTCATTCGTGAGTAATGAGTACTTGGTTTTAAAGGGATAATGTTTCTTGATTTGGGAATCGGAATGTGTATCGACAGGACCACTGCGGCGTAAATAAAAGGAAAATGTATTGAATAATGATGTGTTGTATTAAAACCGGTAGAAACCTCCATCTGCATAGAAGCTAAGATGAGACAAAATGATATTACATTTTCTAGATCATGGTCTTTGTAATAAGATCGTTATAAACAAGAATAAACTACTCACATATATGACATATGTTACTCGATTGTTCTAAAAGGAATCAGTGATTAAGTTTGGGAACTATGAAACCTTTTGAAAATGAGAAGTTGGAGTAATTGAAACTAGGCAAGCGGAACTTAGGAAAGAATGTTGGTACTTGATTTTAAAAGGAAAGTGTTACGGTTTACTTAAAAATGTGGGTTGGTCATTCTAATACTACGGGTATCGGGTGACTTTGATAAAAGTAATGGATCTCTTTTACAAAATTTAACGTCGTAGTACTTTAGGAGCTAAAACGGACTTTGGTATAAAATGAAAGTACTTTGTGTTGTTGTGAAACTTGCCTATGCTTGTTGTTGTGAAGCTTGGCTATGCTTATTGTGATAACCTTTGTTGTGCAAAGCGTTGTATTTACGTGTTCTGGCGTCTCTCGATGGAGGTCGGTTGACTTGTTGAGAACTTACTTGGGCGTCTTGCGCGGTGGCGGAGAAATTCCGCAATGCGTTCTGTTGATAGTATTATTGTTGTGCATCGCTATGGACATCGACACGATCGTAGCGCTGCGGGTATGCTTCCATTTAGATTACCGCCTTGTTGTTTCCCTTTGGACATCGACCGACGATCGTAGCGCTGCGGGTATCGTCCATTTGGAATGTTGTCTTATTTTTCCCTTTGGACATCACGACACGATCGTAGCGCGCGGGTATGCTTCCATTTGGATTCTTTGTCTTGTTGTTGAGGTCACATGGACATGTCTACACCGATCAGAATTCGGGGCATGTGGCCATGGGACATTAGTATTATTGTTGCATCATGGACATGTCTACACCGTCTGATGTTCGGGCATGCGGCCATAATGCGAACTGATTGATGTTGTGGGCGTGAGACCCGTAGTTATATTGGAGTGATGATGTTTTATGTTGTGAGCAGTAGTTTGGTTATCATACATGTCTCTGCTTTATATAGACTAGTATGATTTCATTCTGATGTTATGCAGTTTCACATACTTGGTACTGTTATCTTGACCTCCTTGAGGTGCGTTCATCTGCGGTAGAATCATCGATCGTGGATCCTCGCTCATAGGATCCACGATTCAGCATTTGAAGCTCCGTTTCTCGGAGGCTTATCTTTTAGTAGGTGTTCCACTGAGTTGTAGGTTCTTGTACATTCGAGGTATGGCGAGGCCACTGTCCGTCATAGTCGTGTATATCTTAAGTGCATGTAATCTTGTTTTGGCGGGGTTGTAAAAGTTAAAGCGTTCGAGTTTTATGTATATCTTGAAGGCAAGCTGTTTTGGTTGCTTTGTTTATTTATTATATCTCTTGTTAAATGACTCATGTTTTATGTTCCGCTGATTTTCTCGATGTATGTATCACTAGGGTGCGGTAAGGCACGATGCGGGCCGGGCGAGTCGTTACAAAAGTGGTATCGAGCGATTAATCCTCGGAAAGTGTCTACTGAACCGTGTCTAGTAGAGTCTTGATTATCGATGTGTTGTGCACCACATCTATAATCGAGGCTGAGACATTTAGGATTAGTTTCCATTCTTCTCATTACGAGATCGTGCCTTAGAGGTGTGTTGTAAGTTGGACCCTCCGCGTATCTCGTTTTTACGATTATGCCTCGCGCAAGCAACGAGCCCGAAGGAGCAAAGCGTGAGAGTGCTGCTAGTGAGATCTGAGAGAAATGCGAGCGCGAGCCCGAGCGATACACGAGTTGTGCTTGACGGCGGGTTTTATGCGCCGCCCAGCGAAGAGTTAGAGCGCGGCAATAGGCTGCTGAGACGCGATACACGAGCCTCGGTCCCCGATGCAGGCGAGAGAGATGGGTTACAAGGAGATGGCGATTCTTTGGCGTGGTCGTGGCGAATATGAGATAAGTGGATCTGGCGGTTCGATTCGATGCACGATGGTTCACCCCGGCGAGATAGTTTGAGGTGCGGGACTTTACGAGTTAGCCCGCGAGTTTTATGGGTGAGGCACGAGGATGATCGCGAGGAGTTCATCCGGCGATTCTACCGGATCATGCGGGTGATCAAGGCTTGAGCAGTCTGTGACCTTTGGTTCGCGTCAGTGCGTGATACCGCGATCGATTGGTTTGATTCATGGGAGCTTTCGGGAGAGCATGCACCTCCAGCAGTATGGGATGAGTTTTGGGGCTTTCCTCACGCACTTCTTGCCTCGCAGATGAGGAGGGCGGTAAATGATTTTTATTCTTGAGACAGAGAGGCGCCTTTGTCGGGAGTACAATGTCGAGTTCGATTCTTTGGCTCGATATGTCCCTGCGCTAGTTGCGGATATGGAGGATAGGGTGCATCGCTACGTCAAGGCTAGATGATTATATGGGTGAGTCTTGTGCGGGTGTTTCTCTTGTTGGGCATGGACATTGCCGCATGCGACTCATGCACTAGGATGTGAGGCACGGAGGTCGACGGAATGACCAGATCAGCGAAGAGGGCCGGGGCGGGGTCGCTGGTGGCTTCGAGGCGGACCGCCTCGGCCGAACTAGTTTTGTACCCCGCTTTGCAGTGGTCCTCCGTCTTGAGGAAGCGGTCGAGCTCGAGGTTGAGTTTCGAGGAAGTAAGGGTGTTGGCGGATCGGTCACCCTACCTCGGTGTGGTCGATGTAGTAGACCGCATTTGAAGTGTCGTGGTGCGGGGAGCTTGTTATTTTTGCGGCCAGCGAGGCCATTTTGCGAAATCTGTCCGACCAAGGGTAGCACGGATGTTACGACTCGGCCTAGGATCGATGGGTGGTTCATCGCGCCTCTGATTATGCGCCTGCAGGGCAGGCCTATGATTAGAGTGGAGCGGTAGCTTCAGGTATATCCTTAACCCTCTAGAGTTTTGGTATGCTTGTTATGATGGTCTCATTATTATGTGCTATGTACGAATAGCGTTGTGTTAATTGTGAGTTTGAAAACATGTTTAGTTGGGAGGTTACGTATGGGGGCATGGTAAGTGTGAACCTTAGACTATGTCACGACTGAGACCTTAGGGGTAAGGTCGTCTTGAGATTAAAGATTTATTTTATGTTTGACCCTTATCAGAGTAGTGGTATACGTGGGATTTATTTGTGTGATAAGTCCGTGGGTAGTGTGAGATGGAAGTGGTAGCTTTCATGATGTGAATTAGTAAGATTGTTCCGGATCGGGGAACAAGAGTTCGGCGCGGTTGGGGGTCGGGTTTAGGACCATTTGCGGGTCAAACCGTAACCCGGTTTGGGGTGGGGCCAGTTCAGGTGGTCCCGCCGGTGGTAAGTCACGAGGGTGCTAGGCAGAGTTTAGACGACCATCGTATGAGTTTGTGGATGCGTTCGACCGAATCGTTCGTGAAGGCGGGAATGGCCTTAGGGGATATTGGCTAGAGATGACCAAGTTTGGAGGTGGTGACTCAGGGTTTTGGGAAGCAGGCGATGACGAAGTGTGGTGCGTATACTAGAAGAGTTCAAGTGTTCGGAGGGCACGACGAGTAAGGAAAAGATAACGTGTGTTATTTTCATGGCTAAGCTGTGGCGTTGGCAACTTGTTAGAGGAACTTTATCGTTATCCGACTTGAGAAGGAACATTCGGGACGAATGTTTCTAAGGAGGGGAGAATGTTACACCCCGTAGTTGCAGGGTATATATGTGAGGACGTACGTGCGAGTACAGCGAAATTTTGAAAAGAAAGAAAGATGTGAGTTTTCGACGGAAAAGTTTCCGGTTATTTGTGAAGAAAAAGGTTCGTTAATAAGAATTGGATTCCCAGATTTGGTATGTGGGCTTCTTAAATTATATTAGAATTTTGAGATTTTATTTTCGGAAATGGTCACGTGGGGCCACGGAGAAATTCTGGTTTTGTAGAGCCAGCTTTGTTTTGAGATTTTGGCCATTGTGGATATTTTTGAAGAGCGTTTTTGAGGGCGATAGGAGGGTGACACGTGTCACCCGCCTAGGTGGCTTGGCGAAGTTACCTTGTGCACAACACGGTTAGAGTCGTTTTTCGGCGAAGCGTTTTTGCGTAACTTGCGAAGGGAAAATTACGGATATGTAGTTTTGTATTTTTGCGGATTTTTACGATCGGCGTAACATTTTTGGACCAACGGGAGGGTGACACATTTCACCCTCGTTGTGATTTGAGAGGGTCACGGTAGGAGGTTTTAAGGCCCTTTTCATGGGTCTTTGTTTTGTGAGGATTTAAGGAGTAGGTTAGGGTGCACTTGTGCCAATCTTGGCCATCCACTTGCCCACATGGCTTGATCTTGTCAGTTGGTGTCCCTATAAATACCCCTTGCTTGAAGGTTTTCTTCATCCCTCATTTAATTCTAAGTCTTTAAATATCCCTCCCCCCTTTAGTGTTGTTCTCGTCCAAAGGTCTACCCCCCCCCCCCCCCCTTTTGAGGAGCTTGGCCGAGAGGCTTCCCCCTCCCCCTTTGTGAGGCTTGGCCGTGGGGTACCCCACTGCCTAGTTGTTTTCGTATAATACCACTCCTTGTGGTATTGAAATACTCCCTAGTATTGTTATAATGCCCAAAATACCTTAGCCTTGTACCTTGTAGTATTCCAAAGATACCTCTATACGTAGAGCCCGGAAATACTACCTTTTGTCCTTTTAGTCTCAAACCGAAACCCTAAGGAAATCTTCATAGTTGGTTGAAGTATTTGAGTAGAAGTTGGTTAGAACTTCTAAGGGTTGTTTGGAGTGGTTTGGAGCGCGCATTGGAGCTAAACCTTGCTCGGGATCGACATTATAACTTGGATAATTTTGGGCTTATCGAGGTAATTATCTTGTCCCTCTATTGTAATTGGAAATTACATGTTTGGTTGAATATATAGTTGAAGTATACTATATATGGAACTACTTAGTATTCGGCAATGTCTTTTGACTTAAGCCTGAAGAATAAAGAACTGAATCAGTATTTACATGGGGTGTATTGCGATAGACTTGTGTAGAATTGTACACGTCAGGTTAGGCGTGTAAACCCCACCAGTTGGCTTGGTAGCGGCCTCGATAGAGGAGGAGATTTCTGTTGTTGCGGGGGAGGTCTTTGAATTTTCTATAGAAAGATAGAAAACTTGTGTTTTGGGGTTAATAGACGTTTGTGACCTTTATAGGTGAAAGTACTAAGAGTAGCGTATTCTACTCGAGGAGTGGAAAGGGCTAGCAAGGTTGTAGTACTTGGAGCATTTTGCTTATTGTCGATAAATCGTCGCGAGGTATGTGAACCTCTTCCTATCTTTTCTAGCATGATTGTTGTGAACTATGTAGTGCGGTGGCGTACATGTGCTAAGTGATTTGGTTGGTTTAAAACATAGGGTGTTATAATAGCTTTATGGGAAGTTAGTTATAACGACCTTATGTAAGTGAAAATGGTTTCTTGATGTTAGAAGTTAAGAGACTTGATCTTATAAGATAAGAGACTTAACTTATTTGTTTTAATGTGGATGTTTGTGTGAAACCTCATTCGTGAGTAATGAGTACTTGGTTTTAAAGGGATAATGTTTCTTGATTTGGGAATCGAATGTGTATCGACAGGACCACTGCGGCGTAAATAAAAGGAAAATGTATTGAATAATGATGTGTTGTATTAAAACCGGTAGAAACCTCCATCTGCATAGAAGCTAAGATGAGACAAAATGATATTACATTTTCTAGATCATGGTCTTTGTAATAAGATCGTTATAAACAAGAATAAACTACTCACATATATGACATATGTTACTCGATTGTTCTAAAAGGAATCAAGTGATTAAGTTTGGGAACTATGAAACCTTTTGAAAATGAGAAGTTGGAGTAATTGAAACTAGGCAAGCGGAACTTAGGAAAAAATGTTGGTACTTGATTTTAAAAGGAAAGTGTTAGTTTACTTAAAAATGTGGGTTGGTCATTCTAATACTACGGTATCGGGTGACTTTGATAAAAGTAATGGATCTCTTTTACAAAATTTAACGTCGTAGTACTTTAGGAGCTAAAACCGGACTTTGGTATAAAATGAAAGTACTTTGTGTTGTTGTGAAACTTGCCTATGCTTGTTGTTGTGAAGCTTGGCTATGCTTGTGTGATAACCTTTGTTGTGCAAGCGTTGTATTTACGTATTCTGGCGTCTCTCGATGGAGGGTCGGTTGACTTGTTGAGAACTTACTTGGGCGTCTGCGCGGTGTGGAGAAATTCCGCAGTGCGTTCACGTTGATAGTATTATTGTTGTGCATCGCTATGGACATCCCGACACGATCGTGGCGCGCGGGTATGCTTCCATTTAGATTACCGCCTTGTTGTTTCCCTTTGGACATCGACCACGATCGTAGCGCGGGTATCGTCCATTTGGAATGTTGTCTTATTTTTCCCTTTGGACATCACGACCACGATCGTAGCCGCGGGTATGCTTCCATTTGGATTGTTGTCTTGTTGTTGAGGTCACATGGACATGTCTACACCGATGCAGAATTCGGGGCATGTGGCCGTGGGACATTGGTATTATTGTTGCATCATGGACATGTCTACACCGTCTGCAGATTAGGGGCATGCGGCCATGTCACGAACTGATTGATGTTGTGGGCGTGAGACCCATAGTTATATTGGAGTGATAGTATTTTATGTTGTGAATCGTAGTTTGGTTATCATACATGTCTCTGCTTTATATAGACTAGTATGATTTCATTCTGATATTATCTGATTTCACATACTTGGTACTGTTATCGACCTCGCTTGAAGGCTGCGTTAAATCTGCGGTAGAGTACATCGATCGTGGATCCTCGCTCATAGGATCACGATTCAGCGCATTTGAAGCTCCGTTTCTCGGAGGCTTATCTTTTGGTAGGTGTTCCACGAGTTGTAGGTTCTTGTACATTCGAGGGTATGGCGAGCCACTGTCCGTCATAGTCATTGTATATCTTAAGTGCATGAAATCTTGTTGTGGCGGGGTTGTAAAAGATTAAAGCATTCGAGTTTTATGTATATCTTGAAAGGCAAGCTGTTTTGGTTGCTTTGTTTATTTATTATATCTCTTGTTAAATGACTCATGTTTTATGTTCGCTGATTTTCTCGATGTATGTATCACTAGGGTGCCCGGGTAAGGCACGATGCGAACCGGGCGGGTCGTTACAAAAGTGGTATCGAGCGATTAATCCTCGGAAAGTGTCTGAACCGTGTCTAGTAGAGTCTTGATTATCGATGTGTTGTGCACCACATCTATAATCGAGGAGGCTGAGACATTTAGGATTAGTTTCCATTCTTCTCATTACGAGATCGTGCCTTAGAGGCATGTTGTAAGTTGGACCCTGCAGCGTATCTCGTTTTTACGATTATGCCTCCGCGCAGGCAACGAGCCCGAAGGGCAAAGGCGGCGAGTGCCGCTAGTGAGATCTGAGAGAAATGCGAGCGCGAGCGAGCACACGAGGTTGTGCTTGACAGCGGGTTTTATGCGCCGGCCCAGCCAGAGGTTAGAGCGCGGCAATGGGCTGCTGAGACGCGATACACGAGCCTCAGGTCCACGATGCAGGCGGAGGAGATGGGTTACAAGGAGATGGCGATTCTTTGGCGGTCGTGGCAAATATGAGGATAAATTTGAATCACGGCGATTCGATTCGATGCACGATGGTTCACCCCGGCGAGATAGTTTGAAATTTGCGGGACTTTCCGAGTTGTAGCCGCGAGTTTTATGGGTCGAGGCACGAGGATGATCGCGAGGAGTTCATCCGGCGATTCTGAGATCATGCGGGTGATCAAGGCTTGAAGCAGTGCATGACCTTTGGTTCGCGTCGGTGCGTGATACGCGATCGATTGGTTTGATTCATGGGAGCTTTCGGGAGAGCATGCACCTCCGTGATATGGGATGAGTTTTGAGGCTTTCCTCGCACTTCTTGCCTCCGCGGATGAGGAGGGCACGGGCAATGATTTTTATTCTTGAGACGAGAGAGGCGCCCGTCGAGGAGTACAATGTCGAGTTCGATTCTTTGGCTCGATATGTCCACTGCGCTAGTTGCAGATATGGAGGATAGGAGTGCGTCGCTACGTCAGGGCTAGATGATTATATGGTGAGTCTTGTGCGGGTGTTTCTCTTGATGGGCATGGACATTGCCGCATGCGAGCTCATGCACTAGGATGTGAGGCACGGAGGGTCGACGGAATGACACGGATCAGCGAGAAGAGGGCCGGGGCGGCAGGTCCTTTGGTAGCTTTCGGCGGACCGCCTCGGCCGAACTAGTTTTGTACCCCGCATGCGAGTGGTCCTCCGTCTTGGGAGGCGGTCGAGCTCAAGGTTCGAGTTTCGGAAGTAAGGGTGTTGTCGGAGATCGGTCACCCTACCTCGGTGTGGTCGATGTAGTAGACCGCATTTGGAAGTGTCGTGGTGCGGGGAGCTTGTTATTTTGCGGCCAGCGAGGCCATTTGCGAGCTGTCAGGCCAAGGTATACGGATGTTCGACTCGGCCTAGGATCGATGGTGGTTCATGCGCCTACATTATGCGCCTGCGTGGACTATGATTAGAGTGGAGCGGTAGCTTCGGTATATCCTTAACCCTGCAGAGTTTTGGTATGCTTGTTATGATGGTCTCATTATTATGTGCTATGTACGAATAGCGTTGTGTTAATTGTGAGTTTGAAAACATGTTTAGTTGGGAGGTTACGTATGGGGGCATGGTAAGTGTGAACCTTAGACTATGTCACGACTGAGACCTTAGGGGTAAGGTCGTCTTGAGATTAAAGATTTATTTTATGTTTGACCCTTATCAGAGTAGTGGTATACGTGGGATTTATTTGTGTGATAAGTCCGTGGGTAGTGTGAGATGGAAGTGGTAGCTTTCATGATGTGAATTAGTAAGATTGTTCCGGATCGGGGAACAAGAGTTCGGCGTGGTTGGGGGTCGGGTTTAGGACCATTTGCGGGTCAAACCGTAACCCAGTTTGGGGTGGGGTCAGTTCTGGGTGGTCACGGTGGTAGGAGTCACGAGGGTGCTAGGCAGAGTTTAGACGACCATCGTATGAGTTTGTGGATCGTTCGACCAGAATCATTCGTGAAGGCGGGAATGGCCTTAGGGGATATCTGGCTAGAGATGACCAAGTTTGGAGGTGGTGACTCAGGGTTTTGGGAGGCTGGCGATGGCGAAGTGTGATGCGTATACTAGAAGAGTTCAAGTGTTCGGAGGGCACGACGAGTAAGGAAGAAAGATAACGTGTGTTATTTTCATGGCTAAGCTGTGGCGTTGGCAACTTGTTAGAGGAACTTTATCGTTATCCGACTTGAGAAGGAACATTCGGGACGAATGTTTCTAAGGAGGGGAGAATGTTACACCCCGTAGTTGCAGGGTATATATGTGAGGGCGTGCGTGCGAGTCACGAGAAATTTTGAAAAGAAAGAAAGATGTGAGTTTTTCGGCGGAAAAGTTTCGGTTATTTGTGAAGAAAAGGTTCGTTAATAAGAATTGGATTCCCAGTTTGGTATGTGGGCTTCTTAAATTATATTAGAATTTTGAGATTTTATTTTTGGAAATGGTCACGTGGGGCCCAGGAGAAATTTACTGGTTTTGTAGGGGCCCTTTGTTTTGAGATTTTGGCCATTGTGGATATTTTTGAAGAGCGTTTTTGAGGGCCAATAGGAGGGTGACACGTGTCACCCCGCCTAGGTAACGGCGAAGTTACCTTGTGCATGACACGGTTAAGTCGTTTTTCGGCGAAGCGTTTTGCGTAACTTGCGAAGGAAAATTCGGCTATGTCGTTTGTATTTTTGCGGATTTTTCCGGCGGAACATTTTTGGACCAGCGGGAGGGTGACACTTGTCACCTCGTTGTGATTTGAGAGGGTCACGGCTAGGAGGTTTTAAGGCCCTTTTCATGGGTCTTTGTTTTGTGAGGATTTAAGGAGTAGGTTAGGGTGCACTTGTGCCAATCTTGGCCATCCACTTGCCCCACATGGCGATCTTGTCCGTTGGTGTCCTATAAATACCCCCTTGCTTGAAGGTTTTCTTCATCCTCATTTCATTCTAAGTCTTGAAATATCCTCCCCTTTAGTGTTGTTCTCGTCCAGGTCTACCCCCTTTTTGAGGAGCTTGGCAGAGGCTTCCTCCCCTTTGTGAGGCTTGGCGTGGGTACCCCACTAGCCTAGTTGTTTTCGTATAATACCACTCCTTGTGGTATTGAAATACTCCTAGTATTGTTATAATGCCCAAAATACCTTAGCCTTGTACCTTGTAGTATTCCAAAGATACCTCTATCGTAGAGCAGGAAATACTACCTTTTGTCCTTTTAGTCTCAAACCGAAACCACAAGGAAATCTTCATAGTTGGTTGAAGTATGTGAGTAGAAGTTGGTTAGAACTTCTAAGGGTTGTTTGGAGTGGTTTGGGCGCGCTGAGTGGAGCTAAACCTTGCTCGGGATCGACATTATAACTTGGATAATGTTGGGCTTATCGAGGTATTATCTTGTCCCTCTATTGTAATTGGAAATTACATGTTTGGTTGAATATATAGTTGAAGTATACTATATATGGAACTATTTGTATTCGGCAATGTCTTTTGACTTAAGCCTGAAGAATAAGAATCGAAGCTGTATTTACATAGGGTGTATTGCGGTAGACTTGTGTAGAATTGTACACGTCGGTTAGGCGTGTAAACCCACGGTTGGCTTGGTAGCCGGCCTCGATAGAGGAGGAGATTTCTGTTTGTTGCGGGAGAGTCTTTGCCGAATTTTCTATAGAAAGATAGAAAACTTGTGTTTTGGGGTTAAGAGACGTTTGTGACCTTTATAGGTGAAAGTACTAAGAGTAGCGTATTCTACTCGAGGAGTGGAAAGGGCTAGCAAGGTTGTAGTACTTGGAGCATTTTGCTTATTGTCGATAAATGCGCGAGGTATGTGAACCTCTTCCTATCTTTTCTAGCATGATTGTTGTGAACTATGTAGTGCGGTGAGCGTCATGTGCTAAGTGATTTGGTTGGTTTAAAACATAGGGTGTTATAATAGCTTTATGGGAAGTTAGTTATAACGACCTTATGTAAGTGAAAATGGTTTCTTGATGTTAGAAGTTAAGAGACTTGATCTTATAAGATAAGAGACTTAACTTATTTGTTTTAATGTGGATGTTTGTGTGAAACCTCATTCGTGAGTAATGAGTACTTGGTTTTAAAGGGATAATGTTTCTTGATTTGGGAATCGGAATGTGTATCGACAGGACCAACTGCGGCGTAAATAAAAGGAAAATGTATTGAATAATGATGTGTTGTATTAAAACCAGTAGAAACCTCCATCTGCATAGAAGCTAAGATGAGACAAAATGATATTACATTTTCTAGATCATGGCTGTAATAAGATCGTTATAAACAAGAATAAACTACTCACATATATGACATATGTTACTCGATTGTTCTAAAAGGAATCAAGTGATTAAGTTTGGGAACTATGAAACCTTTTGAAAATGAGAAGTTGGAGTAATTGAAACTAGGCAAATTGGAACTTAGGAAAAGAATGTTGGTACTTGATTTTAAAAGGAAAGTGTTATGGTTTACTTAAAAATGTGGGTTGGTCATTCTAATACTACGGGTATCGGGTGACTTTGATAAAAGTAATGGATCTCTTTTACAAAATTTAACGTCGTAGTACTTTAGGAGCTAAAACCGGACTTTGGTATAAAATGAAAGTACTTTGTGTTGTTGTGAAACTTGCCTATGCTTGTTGTTGTGAAGCTTGGCTATGCTTATTGTGATAACCTTTGTTGTGCAAGCGTTGTATTTACGTGTTACGCGTCTCTCGATGGAGTCGGTTGACTTGTTGAGAACTTACTTGGGCGTCTGCGGCGGTGGCGGAGAAATTCCGCAGTGCGTTCTGGTGATAGTATTATTGTTGTGCATCGCTATGGACATCTTGACACGATCGTAGCGCGCGGGTATCTTCCATTTAGATTACCTCCTTGTTGTTTCCCTTTGGACATCTGACACGATCGTAGCGCTGCGGGTATCGTCCATTTGGAATGTTGTCTTATTTTTCCTTTGGACATCACGACCACGATCGTAGCGCCGCAGTATGCTTCCATTTGGATTCTTTGTCTTGTTGTTGAGGTCACATGGACATGTCTACACCGATGCAGTCGGGGCATGTGGCCATGGGACATTGGTATTATTGTTGCATCATGGACATGTCTACACCGTCACGATGTTCGGGCATGCGGCCGTAATCGAACTGATTGATGTTGTGGGCGTGAGACCCATAGTTATATTGGAGTGATGGTGTTTTATGTTGTGAAGCGTAGTTTGGTTATCATACATGTCTCTGCTTTATATAGACTAGTATGATTTCATTTCTGATATTGCAGATTTCACATACTTGGTACTGTTGTCTTGACCTCGCCGAGCTGCGTTCATCTGCGCGGTAGAGTACATCGATCGTGGATCCACGCTCATAGGATCACAGTTCAGCGCATTTGAAGCTCAGTTTCTCCGGATGCTTATATTTTCGTAGGTGTTCACTGAGATGTAGTTTCTTGTACATTAAGGGGTATGGCGAAGCCTGTCCGTCATAGTCGTGTATATCTTAAGTGCATGTCTTTGTTGTGGGCGGGGTTGTAAAAGGATTAAAGCATTCGAGTTTTATGTATATCTTGAAGGCAAGCTGTTTTGGTTGCTGTTTATTTATTATATCTCTTGTTAAATGACTCATGTTTTATGTTCCGCTGATTTTCTCTGATGTATGTATCACTAGGGTGCCCAGGGTAAGGCACCAGTAACGGGCCCCGGAACGGGTCGTTACAAGTGTAGTGTCTTTTGTTTATGTATATTATGGTAGCCTTGTCGGCTTTGCCCTTGCACGTATGTTGGAAAAAAAAAGGGTGTTATTTAATTTCCGCAGTTTACTTAGTTGTTAAGGTAGAAGGGTGCCCAGGTAGGGCACGATCCAGGCAGAGCCTGGTGTGAGTGGTATCAGAGCGATCGATCCTCGGAATGTCTCTGAGGCCGTGTCTAGTAGAGTCTTGATTATCGGTGTGTTGCGCGCCACACCCATGCGAGGCTACATGACTTTTAGAGTTAGTTTCTATTTTTCTCACTCTAAGATCGTGCCATAGAGTGTTAGTAAGATAATTCCTCTCTACGTAATTTTGTGTTCTGATTATGCCTCCGAGAGAGGCAACACGAGAAGGGCAAAGGAGTAGCGAGGAGCTACTAGTCGGACTCGAGAGAGTTGATAGGGTTTATGCCTGGTATACGATGTTGTTCGCGATCGGCGAGTTCTGCGCCAGTTTTGAGGCCAGCACGAGCCTCCGGTTTTCGATTAGGAGAAGACTATAAGTCATAAGGGAAAGCGATTATGTTATTGACCAAGAAGCGGTGCTCTGATTTCTTGCGGGAGGTTATTCGGCGGTCAGACGGTGTCTGAGAGGTAGAAGGCCAACGGAGATCGGCGTAAGAGGCTAGACCGGTTGGTTATCCGGTGAGTTTTTGGGCGGTGCCTCAGCGGCGAGTGAGATATTCGTCGACCTACCCGATCGCACCCCGCAGCTCACGGTGGGAGATTTGACCACGAGGTATTTAGGAGCGGTCGAGCTTCAGGGTCGAAGTTCTCGAGGAAGCGAGAGGATTTTCTCGATCGAGGCCACATATTCTCGATGTTTCCATTGTAAGTAAGCGTCATTTGGGAAAATTCCGCCATGCACGGTGTTTGTTATTATTGTGACCGTCAAGACTGAAGTGGGAATGTCTGTTAGAAAGAGCACGTGGGTGGCTCGACCTATCGGTGATGGTTGATTCTCTTTCCTCCGCGGTGTCGTCCCCGAGGCGGTGTTGGATGTCGGCCGATCGTGGTAGGTCAAGGTGGAGTTATGGTTACGCGGTCCTTGAACGCGTAGATGACGTGGCTACTAATTTGGATCGGGAGGCGACATCGCGTGGGGTTACAGTATATGTCGATTCTTTGAATCATCTGAGCATTATTAGATTCATATTTCGCCCTAGCGTATATGTTTTCCCTTTGTTGCTAGCGATTGTAAGTGATAGTACCAGGTAGGAATACTTTGATTAGTAAAGTGAAAAGTTAAGAATGTGACAAGAATGGTAAGTGCCGAGACTATAGTTGTGTAGAGTTCACAGTAATTGCCCATGTGATGTAAGACCGATAGGGAAGAATGTACGGTAGAAATACTTTGGCCTATGTGACGAACCTCTAGTGAATAGGGGGATAGGGTGAGAAGTACCTTGAGATAAGAGAAAGATTTATTTCAGACTAAGAATGAGAAGTTAAGTGTGACGATGAGTCGGGTTATGGACTCATTTCGGGTCAACCGATAATATGGAATGGGGTGATGTCAGCTAGAAATGGTCCCGTTATGTGATAGGGTCCCGAGGATGAAAGGCCCAAGTTTAGTTAATCGTTGTACGAGTTCGTGGATGCGTTCCACCGGAACTAGGTCCTAAGGACCGAGGAGGGCCTTAACGGAAATTCAAGTAGCATAGTGGCCAAGTTTGGATAGTAACTCCAAGGATTTGGGAAACAGAAACAATATTTGAGATTTTGTACGTGTACTAGATAAGTTTGAAAGTACGAGAAGGTATGACAAGTAAGGAAAGAAAGGAACCTCTAAGGATCCCGTGTTTTAAAAGACTGTAACCTTCGAGTATGGTGGGAAGGGACCACGGACGGAAGGTCCATTGTTATGTTTACGTATGTTATGTGGTGGCCGTGTGTGGCATCGTTGGTCTTGTGCAGTTTTGATTGAGAGGCATAGTATAGAGTTTATGCCGGAGTTTATATAGCTTGACAACCGACTAAGAACATTCGGGGACGAATGTTTCTAAGGGGGGGAAGAATGTTACTGTTATACCCCGTATTTCCAGAGTATGTATGTGAGGACGTACATACAAATTTTGTAAGCCCGAATTATTGTTAAGGACGAAATTGTGCACATTCACGAGAAAGATTTGTTTTTCCGACGGAAAATTTTCCGAACCTTGTAAAGGAATTTTACGTTTTCTAGAAAATATTTATTTTGGATTTTTCCGAGAGGTGAAATATTTTGGACCGATGGAGAGGCGACATGTCACCCTTAGGTGGCAAAGTTGGGCGATTTTAGTTGGTCTTTCTTAGCACTTTTTGTGTGAAAAAGCCACAAAACATTTGGTCAATGTTTTTGTGTTATACCCGTATTTCAGAGTATGCGTGGGGCGTGCGTAGGAAAATTTAAAACGAGAAAGTGGCTTGGCGAATTTTATTTGTACACAACACGGTTTGAGTCGTTTTTAAATGAAGCGTTTCCACGACTTTCGTAGGGAATTTAGGCTATGTCATTTTTAATTTTTGCGGATTTTCAGAGGCGAAACATTTTGGACCAAGCGGGAGGGTGACATGTCACCTCACATTGGAAGCAAGGGGCGGCAACCGCGGCGAATTGGGCTACTTTGTGCCTTGTTTGTGCCTTGTTTTGTGCCTTGTTTTGTGGAGTGTTTTGTGGAGTAGGGTTAGGGTGCACATGGCGATCTTGGCCTTACACTTGTAGCACTTGGCTCGATCTTGGCCGTTGGTTGGCCTTCACTTGGCCTATAAATACCCGTCCCTTTGAAGACTTATTCATCCGTTCCTAAATAATCCTAAGTGTTAAAATCCCTCCTCTCCCCTCTTGTTGACTCTCGTCCAAGAGCCCTCTCCCGCTGAAAGGCCCCTTGGCAGAGCCTCTCCCCACTGCCTAGTTGCTTTCGTTTAATACCCCCTTTGTGGTGTAGAAATACTCTCAAAGTATTGTTTAATGCCCAAATTACCTTAGCCGAATACCTTGTAGTATTCTAAGGTTATACCTATATGAAAAACCCAGAAATACTATTATACTTCCCGTCAGTCACAAAACCGAAACCCTGGGAAAATCTCCATAGTCCGTTGGAGTATTGTGTAGAAGTTGGTTAGAACTTCTAAGGGTGGTTTAGATGAGTTGGGCGCTCGGAGTTGGAGCTAAACGATTGCCCATGATCGACTTTATACTTGGATAATTATGGGCTTATCGAGGTAAATATCTTGTCCCTCTATTGTAATTGGAAATTACATGATTGTTAGACTATAGTTGAGGTATACTATTTTTATAAATAGAACTGAACGTAGTTATCGGCAATGTCTTGCGACTTAAGCCTGAATTGAAAGAAGATTCTTGAGCGTAATTACATAGGTGTATTATGAGACTTGCGTAGTAGGCGTGAAGCGGAATTGTACCCGTTAGGGTTAGATGTATAACCCTTGGTTGGCTTGATGGCGGCCTCGATAGAGAGGAGATTTACTGTTGCGGGAAAGGAGAGTCTTGCCGAATTTTACGTAGAATGTTCTCTGAGGATCTAATGTTAATAAGCGCCTTGTGGCCTTATAGGTTGAAGTACTACGTGTGGCGCGATCTACTTGGCAAGGAGTAGCGGCGGTTGGAAGTACTTGGGCGTTTGCTAATTAGTCGATACTGTCGCGAGGTATGTGAACCTCTTCCTATCTCTTCTAGCATGATATGTGTGAACTATGTAGTGCGGTAGACGTCATGTGCTAAATGTATTTGATTGGTGTAAAACATAAAGTGTTATAACGGCTTTATGGGAAGTTGGTTATAACGACTTTATGTTGGTAAGAAAATACATGTGGTTTTTTAAGGTGCTGGTTTGAACTATAAGCGGCTTGTTATGTGTTAATAAAGAACTTGAAGTATTTCAAAGATTTTGAATCATTTTGAAAGAAGGAGTAATACTTGGTTTTGAAAAACTTAAGAGTTATACTAGCTTTATGGGAAGTTAGGTATAACGGCTTAAGAATGTTTCTTGATTTGAAATCGAATGTGTATCGACAAACCAACTGCGGCGTTAATAAAAGGAAATGTTTTGACTAATTAAGTATTATTAAAACCGGTAGAAACTTCCATCTGCATAGAAGCTAAGATGAGACAAAATGATTTTCTAGAACATGGGCTTTGTAATAAGATTGTTATAAACAAGAATATCCTACTCACATATAAGACTTATGTTTCTCGAGATAGTTTTAAGGAGAATTATATTCTCAAATGAATAAGACTATGAACTCTGAAACCTTTCTAAAATGAGAAACTTGAACATTGGAAATTAGGCAAACTTGATCATTGGAAAGAATGTTGCTACTTGATTTTTTACAAAGAGAAGTAATTGATTTACTTTAAAAGGATAGTCACTCTATTTTATACTACGGGTATTGTGTGACATTGTGAAAATGCGTATCTTTTAAAAGAATTGATGTATGAAGTACTTTGGGGATAAAAAGATTTTGTTAATCATATAGTAGAAGGTACTTTGTGTGAACAACTTGATTGTGTTGGTTTGTGATAGCCTTGTAATACTTTCTTGTTGCTTTGATAAGTAAGCGTGTTAGGATGCTCGTGTGTTAGTATCTTGTGATGCTTGTGTAAAGGGTTTCCCTTGATTGTACTTATTAACTATCGATCGTTATGATAGTATTGTGGCATTCATCTCTTGAGATGATTAGGGGGTTAAATTTGCCCTCCGTCACGGGGTAGACTCGAGTGATGCAGGACCGTGATTCGAGAATACCTCATGCGGGTCTGAGGGCCTATCGCGAGCTCTGAGAGTTCGAGGTTAAGCGTCGTCCTTTATGGGCATGCGGTCGCGTAGCCATGCGGACTCGGAAGTCGGGGCGATGCGGTAGCTACCCTCGATGCGGGAATACCTCATGCGGGCGATGAGATTGGCCTATCGGGCTGCGGGAGTTCGAGGTTAGGCAGCGTCATTGATCTGCGGGCAAGCGGCGGCTTTGATCATGTGACGGTCTAGACAGATCTTATGATCTGATTCGCGACCTTGTTAGTGCGTGGGTTTTAGTAATCGGCTATGCCTTCGTACTTACCGTCTGATTTTATTATGACACAGTGGGACACGGTGTTCATGTGTGTTCCTTGGTGCTTTTATATCATAGGCTGGCGGTGAGGAAGGTATTCCACGGGCATGAATGATGTTGTGGGCACGAGACCCATTGTTATACTTGAGTGATGACTTGAGGCGTGAGTCCCTAACAGCATGACTATTTTGTTGTAAGCGTAGTTTGGTTATCATACATGTCTCTGCTTTATATTGCTATGATTTCATTTCTGATATGTATTTTGATTTCACATACTCGGTACTGTTATGCGACCTCGCTTGAGGCTGCGTTCATGCTGCGAGTAAAGGTACACGATCGTTGATCCTCGCTCTTAGGGTCACGATTCGGCTTTTGGGAAGCTCGTTTCTCGGAGGCTTATCTTGGTATAGTCCCTGTTATCGTAGGTGCTTACATTGAGGTATGGCGGGGCCACTGTCCGTCGTTGTTATCATATCTTTCGTGGAAGTGCATGTAATCTTGTTGTGGCGGGGTTTCTAAAGAAAGGATTAAAGTATTCATTTTGAAAGGGTTGTTATTATTATTTATGCGGAAGGCAAGTTTTCTAAAAGATAACTGTTGTACGCATCTTGTTATTTCATGTTGTTGGGTTATGTTCCGCTGATTAATCTGATGTTGTCTCACTAGGGTGCACGGGGTAAGGCACCATACACGGGCCGAGTCAGTCGTGACAAAAGTGGTATCGAGCGATTAATCCTCGGAAAGTGTCTCTGACCGTATCGATGAAGTCTTGATTATCGGTGTGTTGTGCACACCAATAATCGAGGCTATAGGATATTTAGGATTGGTTTCTATTTCTTCTCACTCTGAGATCGTGCCTTAGAGCATGTTGTAAGTTGAACCTCTAACGTATTTCTTTCCTACCGTTATGCCTCGCGTAGGGCGGCCGGGCCCGGAGGACAAGCGGCGAGGCTGAGTAGAGTTCGAGAGGTTTCGTGGGCACGAGCCCAATTATCACCTTGGGTGGTGCTTCGTTCGGGGAGTTCTGCGGCGTCGCTAGCCCAGAGTTTAGCTGCAGCGATTCCTCTGCGGCCATGATATTTGAACCGGTTCCACGGCCGGGAGCAGAGAATATAGATTTCAAGGGCGACCACATTACTAGCTATAGATTTGGCTACGAGTATACGATGTCTGCGAGTCTTGAGGACTATCTAAAGAGGTTGTGCAAGTAATTCTTGATTGGGCTTGAGCATGGCACGTATGCGGGCTTATGCGCGCAGTCGAAAAGCGTAGAGATCGGCGGGTTAACGAAGGGCGAGAAGAGGGCGAGCAGCAAGGTCGCTGGTAACTTTCGAGGCGATCGCCTCGCGTGGTAGATTTGCACATCCACGGTCGAGTGGTCTTCCACGGATTTCGGGGCGTTAGGTATCACGAGGAGTTGGTTAGAACTCGGGGCTTCGGTTCACGATTTGTGAGCGTCATCGGGAATGTCGTCTTTTAGTTGGTCTTGTTGTACTATGACCGTCAGTGCGATGTCGAAAGAGTGTCTGGTAGAAGGACTTAGCCTTGAGATCGGTGGGTAGTTCGTCATCTTCCCTAGCTATGCGCCTGCGTGAGTTTGATTAGAACGACTAAGGGGAGTGAAGCAGTAGATATAGATATATCTTTAACCCTCTAGAGATCAGGATGTGTGATAAGATGGGTATATCATAAGTGCTCTGTTTTGATAGCGATGTGTTAATATTGTGATTAGAAATCTTGGTTAGTTAACCAAGTAAAATTTGGGGATAGAGAAGGTGTGAGCCTTAGAGTTTTATACGTAGAGACCTTAGAGGTGAGGCCATCTCGAGAAAGGTGTAGTGTTATGTTTGATCCGTATCGGAAGTGCATAGTGCCGTGAGCTACGTTTGGGATAGGTCCTAAGTAGTGTGGAATGAAAGGGGGTAGTTGAGCTAAGAAGGCCGCTAGGTTTCGTAGCATGATTAGTGAGTTTTCTTCGTGGAGCTAGCATTGTGCGGCGTTGCGGAGTCGGGTTGAGGCCACGTTGCGGGTCAACCAGCGGTAGGTTTGGTGGTGGGGTCGAGTTGTGGTGGTCGCCTTGTGTTAGGAGTCACGAGGTGTTAGGCCCGAGTTTGAGTTAGCGACGTCTGAATTCTTGGATCGTTCGACCGATGGTCGGGCCGAGAGTCGGTAATCTTGTTTTCTAGCAAAGGCCGTTTACTCGGCGGTGTTGTTTTATCGGAAAGGTTGTAAGGCTGCACGGTGCCTACCTTCACCTTATAGCGACAGTGGAGCCAGGTAGAGTGTTGTTGTTCTGGAAGTTTTGCCAAGCATGTGTTAAGAACTCAGTGAGTCTCGAGAATCACATTCGCCTCTGGGCGATGTTTGGATTTCGAGGATAGTTGCGAGAATTGTTGTCTTACATTGAAGGAGTGTTTGAGCTACCATTTGATGTTCGGATGTCGCCTTATGAAGCCTTGTTGGGCGGATGTGTGAGATCTTGGTCGATTGGTTCGATGTTGGCAAGGTTCGATTAGTTGGTTGAGCTTGTCGGCGGTATGGATAGGGTAAAGCTTGTCTAGAAGAGGTTACAGCGACTCGAGAAATCGTGCGGATAATCGGCGGCGCTTAGAGTTGAGTTGGATGGTCTTCTTGAAAGTACCACCGGTTAGGGTGTGGCGAGTTTTGGAAAGCGAGAGAAAACTTAGCCCGAGTTACTTTGGGCCCTTTTTAAGTTCATGTGAAGAATAGGCGGGTTGCCTATATGTTAGCATTCTTGTCCGACTTAGGAGGCGGTCGTCGATCGTTCGTGTTATGTTCGAGATGGAAAGCAGATCCGTCGAGTATTCCCGACTAATGATAACCAAGTTGAAAATGATAACCCGAGTTTTGGTGACGATGTCGAAATGTGGTAAGAGTTGAGTGTCTGACGGCCTCAGGGATCGCATGTAGTCCGGTACCATGTGTTGGGTCGCCGGAGTGACACTAGAACCTCGCGGCAAAGTGACAAAAGTGGTATCGGGAAGAAGCGAGCATGTATGGCGAGCATAGATGTGACCATCTCTTTTGTTTGGAAAAAGTGTGGAGGAAGTATATTTTAGACCCCCGGAGAGAGGTGTTTGTGATGATGTTAGAGGTGATTCCTCGTGGACTTGGATATAAGCGTTTTCTTGCGATTGTTTAATGGCCATTGTGGCGAGATTGTTTCGTAAGTATGGTGGTGAAGACTATCTTTGGCGCCGCGTTTGTTTGAGACTTAGAAGGAACATTGGGACGAATGTTTCTAAGGAAGGAGAATGTTATACCGTATTTCCAGTATATGCGTGGGGCGTGCGTAGGAAAATTTGAAACTTGAGAAAGTGGCTTGGCGAATTTTATTTGTACACAACACGGTTTGAGTCGTTTTTAAAAGCGTTTCCACGACTTTCGTAGGGAATTTCGGCTATGTCATTTTTAATTTTTGCGGATTTTTCCGAGAGGCGAAACATTTTGGACCAACGGGAGGGTGACGTGTGTCACCCTGCATTGGAAGCAAGGCGGCAACCTTGGCGAATTGGGCTACTTTGTGCCTTGTTTTGTGCCTTGTTTTGTGCCTTGTTTTGTGGAGTGTTTTGTGGAGTAGGGTTAGGGTGCACATGGCTTGATCTTGGCCTTACACTTGTGTAGCACTTGGCTCAATCTTGGCCATTGGTTGGCCTTCAGCCTATAAATACCCGTCCCTTTGAAGACTTATTCATCCATTCCTAAATAATCCTAAGTGTTAAAATCCCTCCCTCTCCCCTCTTGTTGACTCTCGTCCAGAGCCCTCTCCCCTTTGAAAGGCCCCTTGGCGAGAGCCCTCTCCCACTGCCTAGTTGCTTTAGTTTAATACCCCTTTGTGGTGTAGAAATACTCTCAAAGTATTGTTTTAATGCCCAATTACCTTAGCCGAATACCTTGTAGGATTCTAAGGTTATACCTAGATGAAAAGCCCAGCAATACTATTATACTTCCGTCGGTCACAAACCGAAACCACAGGAAAATCTCCATAGTCAGTTGGAGTATTGTGTAGAAGTTGGTTAGAACTTCTAAGGGTGGTTTAGAGCGGGTTGGGCGCTCGGAGTTGGAGCTAAGCGATTGCCGGGATCGACTTTATACTTGGATAATTATGGGCTTATCGAGGTAAATATCTTGTCCTCTATTGTAATTGGAAATTACATGATTGTTAGACTATAGTTGAGGTATACTATTTTTATAAATAGAACTGAACGTAGTTATCGGCAATGTCTTGCGACTTAAGCCTGAATTGAAAGCAGATTCCTGAACTGTAATTACATAGGGCTGTATTCTGATGAACTTGCGTAGTAGGCGTGAAGCGAGAATTGTACGTTAGGGTTAGATGTATAACCCCTGGTTGGCTTGATGGCGGCCTCGATAGAGAGGAGATTTCTGATTGCGGGAGAGTCTTTGCGAATTTTTCTGTAGAATGTTCTACGAGGGGATCTAATGTTAATAAGCGCCTTGTGGCCTTATAGGTTGAAGTACTACGTGTGGCGCGATCTACTTGGCTTAGGAGTAGCCGACGGTTGGAAGTACTTGGGCGTTTTGCTAATTAGTCGATACTGCCGCGAGGTATGTGAACCTCTTCCTATCTCTTCTAGCATGATATGTGTGAACTATGTAGTGCGGTGAGCGTACATGTGCTAAATGTATTTGATTGGTGTAAAACATAAAGTGTTATAACGGCTTTATGGGAAGTTGGTTATAACGACTTTATGTTGGTAAGAAAATACATGTGGTTTTTAAGGTAATGGTTTGAACTATAAGCGGCTTGTTATGTGTTAATAAAGAACTTGAAGTATTTCAAAAGATTTTGAATCATTTTGAAAGAAGGAGTAATACTTGGTTTTGAAAAACTTAAGAGTTATACTAGCTTTATGGGAAGTTAGGTATAACGGCTTAAGAATGTTTCTTGATTTGAAATCAGAATGTGTATCGACAAACCACTGCAACGTTAATAAAAGGAAATGTTTTGACTAATTAAGTATTATTAAAACCATTAGAAACTTCCATCTGCATAGAAGCTAAGATGAGACAAAATGATTTCTAGAACATGGTCTTTGTAATAAGATTGTTATAAACAAGAATATCCTACTCACATATAAGACTTATGTTTCTCGGATAGTTTTAAGGAGAATTATATTCTCAAATGAATAAGACTATGAACTCTGAAACCTTTCTAAAATGAGAAACTTGAACATTGGAAATTAGGCAAACTTGATCATTGGAAAAGAATGTTGCTACTTGATTTTTTTACAAAGAGAAGTAATTGATTTACTTTAAAAGGATAGTCACTCTATTTTATACTACGGGTATTGTGTGACATTGTAAATGCGTATCTTTTAAAAGAATTGATGTATGAAGTACTTTGGGGATAAAAACCGATTTTGTTAATCATATAGTAGAAGGTACTTTGTGTGAACAACTTGATTGTGTTGGTTTGTGATAGCCTTGTAATACTTTCTTGTTGCTTTGATAAGTAAGCGTGTTAGGATGCTACGTGTGTTAGTATCTTGTGATGCTTGTGTAAAGGGTTTCCGCTTGATTGTACTTATTAACTATCGATCGTTATGATAGTATTGTGGCATTCATCTCTTGAGATGATTAGGGGTTAAGCGCCCTCCGACGCGGGTAGACTCGGTGATGCAGGACCGTGATTCGAGAATACCTCATGCGGGTCACGGGGCCTATCGGGCTACGAGAGTTCGAGGTTAGCGTCGTCCTTTATGGGCATGCGGTCGCGTGGCCATGCGGACTCGGAAGTCGGGGCGATGCCAGGAGTAGCTACCCTCGATGCGGGAATACCTCATGCGGGCGATGAGATTGGCCTATGCGGGTGCGGGAGTTCGAGGTTAGGCAGCGTACATTGATCTGCGGGCAAGCGGCGGCTTTGATCATGTAGCCGGTCTGACAGATCTTATGATAATCTGATTCATGACCTTGTTGGTGCGTAGGTTTTTAGTAATCGGCTATGCCTTCGTACTTACCGTCTGATTTTATTATGACACGGTGGGACACGGTGTTCATGTGTGTTCCTTGGTGCTTTTATATCATAGGCTAGCGGTGAGGAAGGTATTCCACGGGCATGAATGATGTTGTGGGCACGAGACCCGTTGTTATACTTGAGTGATGACTTGAGGCGTGAGTCCCAACTTGACTATTTTGTTGTAAGCGTAGTTTGGTTATCATACATGTCTCTGCTTTATATGATCGCTATGATTTCATTTACGATATGTATTTTCAGTTTCACATACGGTACTGTTATGCGACCTCCTTGGCTGCGTTCATCCGCGAGTAAAGGTACACCGATCGTTGATCCTCGCTCTTAGGGTCACGATTGACTTTTAGGAAGCTCCGTTTCTCCGGAGGCTTATCTTGGTATAGTCCCCTGTTGTCGTAGGTGCTTACATTCAGGGGTATGACGGGGCCCTGTCCCGTCGTTGTTGTCATATCTTTCGTGGAAGTGCATGATCTTGTTGTGGCAGGGTTTGTAAAGAAAGGATTAAACTGTTCATTTTGAAAGGGTTGTTATTATTATTTATGCCGGAAGGCAAGTTTTCTAAAAGATAACTGTTGTACGCTTCTTGTTATTTCATGTTGTTGTGTTATGTTCCGCTGATTACTCTGATGTTGTCTCACTAGGGTGCCCGGGGTAAGGCACCAGTCACGGGCCCGGGTCCGGGTCGTGACAAAAGTGGTATCAGAGCAGTTAATCCTCGGAAAGTGTCTGACCAGTATCGATGAAGTCTTGATTATCGGTGTGTTGTGCACCACACCAATAATCAGGAGGCTATAGGATATTTAGGATTGGTTTCTATTTCTTCTCACTCTGAGATCGTGCCTTAGAGCTGTGTTGTAAGTTGAACCCTCTAACGTATTTCTTTCCCTTACCGTTATGCCTCCGCGTAGGGCAACCCGGGCCCAGGAGGACAAGGCAGCTGAGGGAGCTGCGAGTAGAGTTCAGAGGGTTACGTGGGCACAGGCCCAATTATCACCTCGTGGTGCTTACGTTCGGGGAGTTCTGCGGCGTCACTAGCCCCGAGTTTAGCCGCAGCGGCGATTCCTCTGCGGCCATGATATTTGAACCCAGTTCCACGGCCAGAACAGAGAATATAGATTTCAGGAGGCGACCACATTACTAGCTATAGATTTGGCTACGAGAGTATACCGATGTCTGCGAGTCTTGAGGACTATCTAAAGAGGTTGTGCAAGAGTAATTCTTGATTGGGCTTGAGCATGGCACGTATGCGGGCTTATCGCGGCAGTCGAAGCGTGAGATCGGCGGGTTAACGAAGGGCGAGAAGAGGCCAGAGCGTGAGGTCCTTTGGTAACTTTCGGCGAGTCGCCTCGCGTGATTCGATTTGCACATCCACCAGGTCTGAGTGGTCTTCCACGATTTCGGGGCGTTCGGTATGCAGAGTTGGTTAGAACTCCGGGCTTCGGTTCCATTTGTGAGCGTCATCCCGGGGAATGTCGTCTTTTAGTTGGTACTTGTTGTACCTATGACCGTCAGGGTCTGATGTCGAAAGAGTGTCCTGGTAGAAGGACTTAGCCTTCAGGATCGGTGGGTAGTTCGTCATCTTCCCTAGCTATGCGCCCTGCGAGGCAGGTTTGATTAGAACGACTAAGGGGAGTGAAGCAGTAGATATAGATATATCTTTAACCCTCTAGAGATCAGTATGTGTGATAAGATGGGTATATCATAAGTGCTATGTTTTGATAGCAGTGTGTTAATATTGTGATTAGAAATCTTGGTTAGTTAACCAAGTAAAATTTGGGGGATAGAGAAGGTGTGAGCCTTAGAGTTTTATACGTAGAGACCTTAGAGGTGAGGCCATCTCGAGAAAAGGTGTAGTGTTATGTTTGATCCGTATCGGAAGTGCATAGTGCACGTGAGCTACGTTTGGGATAGGTCCCTAAGTAGTGTGGAATGAAAGGGGGTAGTTGAGCTAAGAAGACCGCTAGGTTTTCGTAGCATGATTAGTGAGAGTTTTCTTCGTGGAGCTAGCATTGTGCGCGTTGCCGGAGTCGGGTTGAGGCCACGTTGCGGGTCAACCCGCGGTAGGTTTGGTGGTGGGGTCAGGTTGTGGTGGTCCCGCCTTGTGTTAGGGTCACGAGGGTGTTAGGCCCAGGTTTAGTTAGCCAGCGTACGAATTCTTGGATGCATTCGACCAGTAGTCGGGCCGAGGAGGTCAGCCGTCTTGTTTTCTAGCAAAGACCGTTTACTCGGCAGTGTTGTTTTATCAGAAAGGTTGTAAGGCTGCACGGGGTGCCTACCTTCACCTTATGGCGAGCGATGGAGCCAGTAGAAATGTTGTTGTTCTGGAAGTTTTGCCAAGCATGTGTTAAGAACTTCAGTGAGTCTCGAATCACATTCGCCCTCGGGCGATGTTTGAATTTGAGGATAGTTGCGAGAATTGTTGTCTTACATTGAAGAGTGTTTGAGCTACCATTTGATGTTCGGATGTCGCCTTATGAAGCCTTGTTGGGGCGGATGTGTGAGATGCCGGTCGATTGGTTCGATGTTGGCAAGGTTCAGTTAGTTGGTTGAGCTTGTCCCACGGTATGGATAGGGTAAAGCTTGTCTAGAAGAGGTTACGCGACTCGAGAAATCGTGCGGATAATCGGCGGCGCTTAGAGTTGAGTTGGTCGGTCTTCTTGAAAGTACCACCGGTTAGGGTGTGACGAGTTTTGAAAGCGAGAAAACTTAGCGAGTTACTTTGGGCCCTTTTTAAGTTCATGTGAAGAATAGGCGGGTTGCCTATATGTTAGCATTCTTGGTCGACTTAGGAAGCGGTCGTCGATCGTTAAATGTTATGTTCGAGATGGAAAGCAGATCCATCAGTATTCCCGGTAATGATAACCAAGTTGAAAATGATAACCCGAGTTTTGGAGACGATGCTCGAAATGTGGTAAGAGTTCGAGTGTCACGACCTCGGGGATCGCATGTAGTCCGTACCGTGTGTTGGGTCGCCGAGTGACACTAGAACCTCGCGGCAAAGTGACAAAAGTGGTATCGGGAAGAAGCGAGCATGTATGGCGAGCATAGATGTGACCATCTCTTTGTTTGGAAAAAGTGTGGAGGAAGTATATTTTAGACCCGGAGAGAGGTGTTTGTGATGATGTTAGAGGTGATTCCTCGTGGACTTGGATGTAAGCGTTTTGCGTGATTGTTTGTGGCCATTGTGGCGGGATTGTTTCTAAGTATGGTGGTGAAGACTATCTTTGGCGCACGTTTGTTTGAGACTTAGAAGGAACATTCGGAATGAATGTTTCTAGAGAGGAGAATGTTATACCGTATTTCCGAGTATGCGTGGGGCGTGCGTAGGAAAATTTGAAACTTGAGAAAGTGGCTTGGCGAATTTTATTTGTACACAACACGGTTTGAGTCGTTTTTTTAAATGAAGCGTTTCCAGCTTTCGTAGGGAATTTAGGCTATGTCATTTTTAATTTTTGCGGATTTTTAGAGACGAAACATTTTGGACCAACGGGAGGGTGACATGTGTCACCCTCACATTGAAACAAGCGCGGCAACCTTGGCGGGTGGGCTACTTTGTGCCTTGTTTTGTGCCTTGTTTTGTGCCTTGTTGTGTGGAGTGTTTTGTGGAGTAGGGTTAGGGTGCACATGGCTTGATCTTGGCCTTACACTTGTGTAGCACTTGGCTCAATCTTGGCCATTGGTTGGCCTTCACTTGGCCTATAAATACCCGTCCCTTTGAAGACTTATTCATCCATTCCTAAATAATCCTAAGTGTTAAAATCCCTCCTCTCCTCTTGTTGACTCTCGTCCAAGAGCCCTCTCCCCTTTGAAAGGCCCACTTGGCGAGAGCCCTCTCCCACAGCCTAGTTGCTTTCGTTTAATACCCCTTTGTGGTGTAGAAATACTCTCAAAAGTATTGTTTAATGCCCAAATTACCTTAGCCAATACCTTGTAGTATTCTAAGGTTATACCTATATGAAAAACCAGAAATACTATTATACTTCCGTCGGTCCACAAACCGAAACCACAGGAAAATCTCCATAGTCGTTGGAGTATTGTGTAGAAGTTGGTTAGAACTTCTAAGGGTGGTTTAGAGCGGGTTGGGCGCTCGGAGTTGGAGCTAAACGATTGCCCAGGATCGACTTTATACTTGGATAATTATGGGCTTATCGAGGTAAATATCTTGTCCCTCTATTGTAATTGGAAATTACATGATTGTTAGACTATAGTTGAGGTATACTATTTTTATAAATAGAATCGAGCGTAGTTATCGGCAATGTCTTGCGACTTAAGCTGAATTGAAAGAAGATTACTTTGTAATTACATAGGGTTGTATTCTGATGACTTGCGTAGTAGGCCGTGAAGCGGTGTACTGTTAGGGTTAGATGTATAACCCCTGGTTGGCTTGATGGCGGCCTCGATAGAGAGAGGAGATTTCTGTTGTTGCGGGGGAAGTCTTTCAATTTTACGTAGAATGTTCTCTGAGGATCTAATGTTAATAAAGCGCCTTGTGGCCTTATAGGTTGAAGTACTACGTGTGGCGCGATCTACTTGGCTTAGGAGTAGCCGGCGGTTGGAAGTACTTGGGCGTTTTGCTAATTAGTCGATACTGCGCGAGGTATGTGAACCTCTTCCTATCTCTTCTAGCGTGATATGTGTGAACTATGTAGTACGGTGAGCGTACGTGTGCTAAATGTATTTGATTGGTGTAAAACATAAAGTGTTATAACGGCTTTATGGGAAGTTGGTTATAACGACTTTATGTTGGTAAGAAAATACATGTGGTTTTTAAGGTAATGGTTTGAACTATAAGCGGCTTGTTATGTGTTAATAAAGAACTTGAAGTATTTCAAAAGATGAATCATTTTGAAAGAAGGAGTAATACTTGGTTTTTGAAAAACTTAAGAGTTATACTAGCTTTATGGGAAGTTAGGTATAACGGCTTAAGAATGTTTTACTGATTTCGGAAATCAGAATGTGTATCGACAAACCATGCGGCGTTAATAAAGGAAATGTTTTGACTAATTAAGTATTATTAAAACCGAGAAACTTCCATCTGCATAGAAGCTAAGATGAGACAAAATGATTTTTCCTAGAACATGGCTGCTGTAATAAGATTGTTATAAACAAGAATATCCTACTCACATATAAGACTTATGTTTCTCAGATAGTTTTAAGGAGAATTATATTCTCAAATGAATAAGACTATGAACTACGAAACCTTTCTAAAATGAGAAACTTGAACATTGGAAATTAGGCAAACTTGATCATTGGAAAAGAATGTTGCTACTTGATTTTTTTACAAAGAGAAGTAATTGATTTACTTTAAAAGGATAGTCACTCTATTTTATACTACGGGTATTGTGTGACATTGTGAAAGTAACGTATCTTTTAAAAGAATTGATGTATGAAGTACTTTGGGGATAAAAACCCGATTTTGTTAATCATATAGTAGAAGGTACTTTGTGTGAACAACTTGATTGTGTTGGTTTGTGATAGCCTTGTAATACTTTCTTGTTGCTTTGATAAGTAAACGTGTTAGGATGCTACGTGTGTTAGTATCTTGTGATGCTTGTGTAAAGGGGTTTCCCTTGATTGTACTTATTAACTATCAGTCGTTATGATAGTATTGTGGCATTCATCTCTTGAGATGATTCCGGGGGTTAAGCTGCCCTCCGATGCGGGGTAGACTCAGGCGGTCTGGGACCATGATTCGAGAATACCTCATGCGGGTCAAGGGGCCTATGCGAGCTACGAGTTCGAGGTTAGCGTCGTCCTTTATGGGCATGCGGTCGCGTGGCCATGCGGACTCGGAAGTCGGGGCGATGCGAGTAGCTACCCTCGATGCGGGAATACCTCATGCGGGCGATGAGATTGGCCTATCGCGGGCTGCGGGAGTTCGAGGTTAGGCAGCGTGCATTGATCTGCTGCGGGCAAGCGGCGGCTTTGATCATGTGACGGTCAGACAGATCTTATGATCTGATTCATGACCTTGTTGAGTGCGTGGGTTTTAGTAGTCGGCTATGCCTTCGTACTTACCCCGTACAGTTTTATTATGACACAGGTGGGACCTGGTGTTCATGTGTGTTCCTTGGTGCTTTTATATCATAGACTGCCGGCAGTGAGGAAGGTATTCCACGGGCATGAACGATGTTGTGGGCCTGAGACCCATTGTTATACTTGAGTGATGACTTGAGGGCGTGAGTCCCTAACTTGACATGACTGTTTTGTTGTAAACTGTAGTTTGGTTATCATACATGTCTCCTGCTTTATATGACTGCTATGATTTCATTTACAGTATGTATTTTCAGTTTCACATACTACATTGTTATCGACCTCGCCCGGGGCTGCGTTCATCTGCGAGTAAAGGTACACCGATCGTTGATCCTCGCTCTTAGGGTCACGATTCAGCTTTAGGAAGCTCGTTTCTCGGAGGCTTATCTTGGTATAGTCCCTGTCGTAGGTGCTTACATTCGGGGTATGGCGGGCCTGTCCGTCGTTGTTATCATATCTTTCGTGGAGGTGCAGAAATCTGTTGTGGCGGGGTTTCTAAAGAAAGTTAAAGCTATTCATTTTGAAAGGGTTGTTATTATTATTTATCTTGGAAGGCAAGTTTTCTAAAAGATAAGCATTTATGCGCTTCTTGTTATTTCATGTTGTTGTGTTATGTTCCGCTGATTACTCTGATGTTGTCTCACTAGGGTGCCCGGGGTAAGGCACCAGTCACGGGCCCGGGTCCGGGTCGTGACATTTTGTAGATATTTTGTGGGTAGATGGATAAGGTGGGACCCACACACACTTGTCCAAATCTTCACCCTACACTTGCTTTGATCTTGGCCATTGATTGGCCTATAAATACCCCTTACGTTCAAGACTTATTCTTCATCCCTTAAACATTTTTCCAAGTCTCAAAACTCCCTCCCCCTTAGAGAAAGCTCTCGTCCAAAGCTCCCTTCACCTAGTTGCTTGGTAAACACACCCCTTCCTAATTGGTTCTGGTTAAAGTACCCCCCTTGGTTGAAAAGTATTCTCCAAGTATTGTTACTATTCCAAAATACCTTAGCCCTAATACCTTGTAGTATTCCAAGGTTACCTCTATACTAAAAGCCCAGAAATGCTACTTTATATCCTTTAGTCACAAAACGAAGCCCTAGGAAAATCTTCATAGTTGGTTGAAGTATTAAGTAGAGGTTGTTTAGAACTTCTAAGGGTTTCTGGGAGCGAATCGGAGCGCACAGAGTTGGAGCTAAACGTTGCTCAGGATCGACTTAAAAACTTGGATAATTTTGGGCTTATCGAGGTAATTAATCCTGTCCTTCTATTGTAATTGGAGATTACATACTGTAGTAGTATAGAAATGAGTATAAGATATAGAAGGATGGTATAAGAGAAGATAATTGAACTGTACTTACATAGGACTGTATTTACAGTAGACTTGTGTAGTTTGTCGGGTAGGGAAGTGTTGCCCAAATTTCCGTAGAAATAAGAACCTTCTGCTTAGAATATTCTACAGAGTAGTCTAGACGTTGATAGACGTATTTGACTATTATAGGTTGATACTCTGCGCGCGACATATTCGACTTGGCAGGTGGATTTCGCCGAGGAGGTATGTGATTCTTCCTATCCTCTTGAGCATGATATTTTAAAAGAATATATATAGTACGGTGACGTCGTGTGTTAATGAACGTGGTTTTACTTCGATGTCTTTTGACTTGAGTTTTAAATAATAAGAATCTTGAAGTATTTCAAAAGAATTAAGAATCGTTTGTGAAAGAAGAGTAATACTTGGTTTTAAAAGCTTAAGAGTTATACTAGCTTTATGGGAAGTTAGGTATAACGACTTAAGAGAGATAAAAGGAACGTTTTACTTAATTGTTTATGAAAGCCTTGTATTGATTTCGGAAATGAGAATAAGTATCGAACAAACCACTGCAGCGCTAATAAAGGAAAATGTATTGACTAATTAAGTATTATTAAAACCAGTAGAAACCTCCATCTGCATAGAAGCTAAGATAAGACAAAATTGTATTACATTTCCTAGATCATGGCTGCTTTAATAAGATCATTAATAAACAAGTTTTGATTTTCTTAAAATTTCAAAGTAAGGACTTGATTTATAAAAGACAGAGACTTGAAAATGTGAAGTGTTTTCATTTAAAAAGGAAGGCATGCTTTTGTCTTAAGTTGGTTCAAAAAGAAGGTAGGGAAACTGTTTTGGTTTACTTAAAAAGATAGTCACTCTATTTTTTGATACTACGGGTATCGTGTGACTTTTGTGAAAGAAACGGATCTTTTTAAAAGAGTTAATGTATGAAGTACCTTGGGGATAAAAACCCGAACTTGTTGACATAAAATAGAAAGTACCTTGTGTGAATAACTTGACTATGTTGGTTTGTGATAGCCTTGTAATACTTTCTTGTTGGTTTGATAAGTAAACATGTTATGATGCTACGTGTGTTAGTATCTTGTAACGTTTGTGTAAAGAGGTTATTCTTATTGTGCTTATGTTGTTTAACGATAAGCCGTTATGTTAGTATTGTATCACTCACCTCTTGACATGATATACCGGGGGTTAAGCTGCCCCGTCACGAGGATGCCTAAATGCGGGTCGGGGACCTATGCGAGCTACGAGTTCGTGTTAGTGTGCGGGAATACCTCATGCGGTCTATGTGGCCATGCGGACTACGAGTCGGGGCGATGCGAGGTAGCTACCCTCGATGCGGGGATACCTCATGCGGGCTAGGTGGCTTTATGCGGGTGCGGTGAGTTCGATTTGACGCGCATTGATCTGCGAGGCGGCGGCGGCCGATCATGTGGCGCGGTCTAGAAAGACCTCGTGATCTGATTTTATAGCATTGTTTGTCTTGTGGGTTTTAGTAGTCCGCTATGCGCCCGTACTTACCGTCTGATTTTATTATGACACAGTGGGACTGGTGTTCATGTGTATTCCTTGGTGCTTTTATATCATGGATCGTAGCGGTGAGGAAGGAATTCCACGCATGATTGATATTGTGGGCATGAGACCCATGGTTATATTTGAGTGATGACTTTAAGGCGTGAGTCCACGAATTGACATATTTGCTTACATATTGTGTGTATCGTAAATTGGTTATCATATATGTCTTCATTTTATATAGACTATTATGATTTCATTTCTGATATTTTCATTTCACATACTTGGTACTGTTGTCGACCTCCTTCGAAGCTGCGTTCATCCGCAGTAGAGGTACACCGATTGTTGATCCTCGCCATGGGTCACAGTTCAGCGTTTTGGGAAGCTCCGTTTCTCCGAGGCTTATCTATGGTATAGTCCCTGTCGTTGTAGGTACTTACATTCGTGGTATGGCGGGCCCTATCCGCCATTGTTGTTATAACATTCTTAGAAGTGCATGTAATCTTTGTTGTGGCGTGCTTTGTAAAAGGGATGTAACTGTTCAAGTTCATATATATATATATATGCCGAAAGGCAACTTTTCTCAGATAAATTGTTTCTCACTTCATATTATTTCATGTCTTGTTTATATTCCGCTGGTTACTCTGATGTATGTCTACTTGGGTGCCCGGGTAAGGCACCAGTCACGGGCCCGGGTTCGGGTCGTGACAAAAGTGGTATCAGAGCAGTTAATCCTCGGAAAGTGTCTACAGACCGTATCTAGTAGAGTCTTGATTATCGGTGTGTTGTGCACCACACCAATAATCAGGAGGCTATAGGATATTTAGGATTGGTTTCCATTCTTCTCACTCTGAGATCGTGCCTTAGAGCTGTGATTATAAGTTGTACCCCTCTAACGTAATTCTTTCCCTTACCAGTTATGCCTCCACGCAAGGCGACCCGGGCCCAGAAGAGCAAGGCAGCCGAGGGAGCTGCGAGTAGAGCACAGAGGGTTACCAGGGCACGGGCCCTGTCATTATCTGAGATAGCGCTTCATTCGGGGAGTTTTGCGATGCCGCTAACCCCAGGAGAGTTTAGAGCAGTAGCAGTAGCTACTGAGATCGCGATACTTGAGCCTCTAGTCCCACGGCCAGGAACAGAGGATATGAGTTACAAGGAGATGGCCCAGTTACTAGCTAGTCTGGTGGCTAGAAATGAGGACGGACGGGAGCCGGTGGTTCCGGTAGTACCAGTAGTTCACCCTAGATCCGATAGTTGAGATTTCGGGACTTCTTGAGTTGCAGTCCACCCGAGTTCTATGGATTGAGGACTGAGGAAGATTATCAGGAGTTTATTCGCGATTCTGTGGATCATGAAAGTGATCAAGACCTCGAGGCATTTCTTACACACTTGCGCCTCGCGGATGAAGGAGCTCGGGAAGATAGATTTAGGAAGTTGAGGCGAGCAGGCGGGACGGTTGGGAGTCTGATATAGAGTTTGACTTATTGGCTCGTTATGTCCCCGCATTAGTGGCAGACTGAGGAACGTGGAGATCGACGGATAAACCAAGATCAGCAGAAGAGGGCCAGAACAACTGGGTCCTTTGGTAACTTTCGAGGCGGACCTTCTCGCCAGGTGGTTATGCGCCTCGCCCGATCTGAGTGGTCCTCCATGGACTTCAGGACGTTCGGGGTATTTAGGAGTTGGTCAGGACTCCAGGGTTTTTGGTTCACAGATTTGCATAGGTTCTAGCCAGCCAGATTCAGTTTTCCCTCAGTGTTCACTGTGTGGCAGGCGTCATCCCGGGGAATGTCTTCTTTTTGTTAGTGCTTGTTTTACCTGCGGCCGTCAGGGCCATGTGACGAGAGAATGTTCAAGTAGGAGGGATGCAAGTAGGAGGACTCAGCCTACCCGGATCGATTGCAGTTGATGGTTCGGAGAGGAAGGGGTGTTAGCCAGAGGAGGCCACCCCCACCTCGGTGTGGCCGTTGTGGTAGGTGTCATTGTGGGGAGTGTCGTACTTCTTCAACAGCTTGTTATGCTTGCGGCCAGCAGGGCCATTTTGCGAGAAATTGTCCGACCAGAGGTGGCGCGGATGTAGAAACTCGACGCCCGGGATCGGTGGCTAGTTCATCACCTTCCTAGCTATCGCCCAACGAGCGGGATTGATTAGAACGACAAAGGGAAGTGAAGCGATGAATCTGGTATATCCTTAACCCGCTAGAGATTAGTATGTGTGATAAGATGAGTATATCTTAAGTGTTATGTTCAGATAGCATTGTGTTAGTTGTGATTAGAAATCATGGTTAGTTAAAAGGGTAGGATTGGGGATAGGGAAATTGTGAGTTTTGGGATATTATACGTGGAGACCTTAGAGGCGAGGCCATCTCGAGTAAAAGATTTATTTTTATGGTTGACCTTTATCGGAGTGCATAGTATACGTGAGATTGTTCCGGATCGGGAAACAAGAGCTTGGCGCGATAAATGGGTCGGGTTGAGGCCAGATTGCGGGTCAACCCGCAGCCCGGTTTGAAGTAAGGAGAAATTGTGGTGGTCCCGCTTTGTGATAGGGTCACGAGGGTGTTAGACCCAAGTTAGGTAACCATCGTACGAGTTCGTGGATGCGTTCGACCAGTAGTCGGACCAATGAGGTCAGCCCATCTTGTCTTTCAGTCAGGACTGTTTACTCGGCGGAGGGTTATGCGAGATGTTATAGGAAGGTTGTAAGACTGCACGGGGTTCCTACTTTTACTTTATGACAGGCAGTGGAGCCCAGTTTACGGCTATTTCTTTTTCTGGAGGTTTTAACCAAGCGGGGTTAGGAACTCAGGTGAGTCTCAGTATTGCATTCACCCTCGGGCCGGTGTTTTGATTTCAGGGGTGCAGTGAGGATTATGTGCCTCTTGGTTGAGTGAGTATCATTATAGCTACCATATTCAGTATTCGGATGTCGCCTTATGAAACCTTGTATGGGCGAAAGTATAGGTTGCCGGTCGATGGGTTCGATGTTGGCAAGGTTCAGATAGTTGGTTCATACTTGATTCAGCAGGAAGTGGATAGGGTGAAGCTTATCCAGGAGAGGTTATTGACAGCTCAGAGTCAACAGGAGTCGGGCAGATAATCTGCGTCGATACTTGGAGTTCAGGTTGACGGTCGGTCTTCTTGAAGGTACCACCCCGGAAGGGTGTGACGAGATTTGGAAGCGAAACTTAGCGAGGTACTTTGAGCGTTTGGATCATTTGGAGAATAGGCGGGTTGCACATAAGTTAGCCTTGCCGTCCGACATAGGAGGCGAGACGTCCGTCTTTCATGTTGCTATGTTCGGAAAAGTATCGGAGATCCATCCAGAGTGTTCCCAGTTAATGATGACCAAGTTGGAGATAGTAACCCCGAGATTTTGGAAACTGAAGCAATAACAGAAAGGTGGTAAGTTTATTTAGGTAGTGTTCGAGTGTACGAGGAGGGTACGACGAGTAAGAGAATAGAAGTGATCATTTCTTTTGTGAAGTAAAGGTGCGAAGAGAGTATCTTTTAGCCCTTGGGTGGGAGCTTTTGTGATGATAGAGGTGATTCCTCGTGGACTTGGAGTTAAGTATTTGCGCATGTGTTATGTTATGGCCAGGTACGGCATGTTTGGTTTCGTAAGTATATTAGTGAAGACTATACCGGCGCTAGCGTGTTTTGAGACTTAGAAGGAACATTCGGGACAAATGTTTCTAAGGGGGGAAGAATGTTATACCCCGTATTTCCAGAGTATGTATGTGAGGACGTACATACAAATTTTGTAAGCCCGAATTATTGTTAAGGACGAAATTGTGCACATCCACGAGAAAGATTTGTTTTTCCGACGAAAAATTTTCCGAACCTTGTAAAGGAATTTTACGTTTTCAAGAAAATATTTATTTTGGATTTTTCCGAGAGATGAAATATTTTGGACCAGTAGGAGGGCGACATGTGTCACCCTTAGGTGGCAAAGTTGGACGGTTTTGGTTGGTCTTTCTTGGCACGTTTTTTGTGTGAAAAAGCCCTAAAACATTTGGTCAATGTTTTGTAGATATTTTGTGGGTAGATGGATAAGGTGGGACCCACACACACTTGTCCAAATCTTCACCCTCCACTTGCTTTGATCTTGGCCATTGATTGGCCTATAAATACCCCTTAAGTTCAAGACTTATTCGTCATCCCTTAAACATTTTTCCAAGTCTCAAAACTCTCTCCCCCTTAGAGAAAGCTCTCGTCCAAAGCTCCCTTCCCTAGTTGCTTGGTAGAAACACACCCCTTCCTAAATTGTTCTCGTTAAAGTACCCCCCCCCCTTGGTTGAAAAGTATTCTCCAAGTATTGTTACTATTCCAAAATACCTTAGCCCTAATACCTTGTAGTATTCCAAGGTTACCTCTATACTAAAAGCCCATAAATGCTACTTTATATCCTTTAGTCACAAAACGAAGCCCTAGGAAAATCTTCATAGTTGGTTGAAGTATTAAGTAGAGGTTGTTTAGAACTTCTAAGGGTTTCTGGGAGCGAATCGGAGCGCACAAAGTTGGAGCTAAACGTTGCTCAAGATCGACTTAAAAACTTGGATAATTTTGGGCTTATCGAGGTAATTAATCCTGTCCTTCTATTGTAATTGGAGATTACATACTGTAGTAGTATAGAAATGAGTATAAGATATAGAAGGATGGTATAAAAGAAGATAATTGAACTGTACTTACATAGGACTGTATTTACAGTAGACTTGTGTAGTTTGTCGGGTAGGGAAGTGCTGCCCAATTTTTCTGTAGAAATAAGAACCTTCTGCTTAGAATATTCTACAGAGTAGTCTAGACGTTGATAGACGTATTTGACTATTATAGGTTGATACTCTGCGCGACATATTCGACTTGGCAGTGGATTTCATTGAGGAGGTATGTGATTCTTCCTATCCTCTTGAGCATGATATTTTAAAAGAATATATATAGTACGGTGACGTGCGTGTGTTAACTAAACGTGGTTTTACTTGATGTCTTTTGACTTGAGTTTTAAATAATAAGAATCTTGAAGTATTTCAAAGAATTAAGAATCGTTTGTGAAAGAAGAGTAATACTTGGTTTTAAAAGCTTAAGAGTTATACTAGCTTTATGGGAAGTTAGGTATAACGACTTAAGAGAGATAAAAGGCAGTTTACTTAATTGTTTATGAAAGCCTTGTATTGATTTGAAATGAGAATAAGTATCGAACAAACCATCATAGTCGCTAATAAAGGAAAATGTATTGACTAATTAAGTATTATTAAAACCAGTAGAAACCTCCATCTGCATAGAAGCTAAGATAAGACAAAATTGTATTACATTTCCTAGATCATGGCTGCTTTAATAAGATCATTAATAAACAAGTTTTGATTTTCTTAAAATTTCAAAGTAAGGACTTGATTTATAAAAGACAAAGACTTGAAAATGTGAAGTGTTTTCATTTAAAAAGGAAGGCATGCTTTTGTCTTAAGTTGGTTCAAAAAGAAGGTAGGGAAACTGTTTTGGTTTACTTAAAAAGATAGTCACTCTATTTTTTGATACTACGGGTATCGTGTGACTTTTGTGAAAGAAACGGATCTTTTTAAAAGAGATAATGTATGAAGTACCTTGGGGATAAAAACCCGAACTTGTTGACATAAAATAGAAAGTACCTTGTGTGAATAACTTGACTATGTTGGTTTGTGATAGCCTTGTAATACTTTCTTGTTGGTTTGATAAGTAAACATGTTATGATGCTACGTGTGTTAGTATCTTGTAACGTTTGTGTAAAGAGGTTATTCTTATTGTGCTTATGTTGTTTAACGATAAGCCGTTATGTTAGTATTGTATCACTCACCTCTTGACATGATATACCGGGGGTTAAGCTGCCCCCCGATGCGAGGGATGCCTCATGCGGGTCCAGGGGACCTATGCGGAGCTACGAGAGTTCCAGGTTAGTGTGCGGGGAATACCTCATGCGGTCTATGTGGCCATGCGGACTACGAGAGTCCAGGACGATGCCGAGGAGTAGCTACCCTCGATGCGGGGAATACCTCATGCGGGCCTAGGTGGCCTATGCGGAGCTGCGGTGAGTTCCAGGATTTGACGCGCACATTGATACTGAGGGCGAGTGGCCAGCTTCGATCATGTGGCGCGGTCTAGAAAGACCTCGTGATACAGTTTTATAGCATTGTTGGTACTGTGGGTTTTAGTAGTCGGCTATGCCTTCGTACTTACCCCGTACAGTTTTATTATGACACAGGTGGGACCTGGTGTTCATGTGTATTCCTTGGTGCTTTTATATCATGGACTGCCGGCAGTGAGGAAGGAAATCCACGGGCATGATTGATATTGTGGGCATGAGACCCATGGTTATATTTGAGTGATGACTTTAAGGGCGTGAGTCCCTGACTTGACATGACTGCTTACATATTGTGTATCGTAAATTGGTTATCATATATGTCTTCTGTTTTATATAGACTATTATGATTTCATTTACAGTATTTTCAGTTTCACATACTTGGTACCTGTTGTACTGACCTCCTTCGGGGGGCTGCGTTCATGCCGCAGGTAGAGGTACACCAGTTGTTGATCCTCTCATGTGGTCACGATTCACTTTGGGAAGCTCCGTTTCTCGAGGCTTATCGTAGTATAGTCCCCTGTCGTTGTAGGTACTTACATTCAGGGGTATGGCGGGGCCCTATCCCGCCATTGTTGTTATAACATTCTTAGAGGTCTGTAGTACTGTTGTGGGCAGGGTTTGTAAAAGGGATGTAACTGTTCAAGTTCATATATATATATATATGCCGAAAGGCAACTTTTCTCAAATAAACTGTTTCTCACTTCATATTATTTCATGTCTTGTTTATATTCCGCTGGTTACTCTGATGTATGTCTACTTGGGTGCCCGGGTAAGGCACCAGTCACGGGCCCGGGTTCGGGTTGTGACAGTTACACCCCGTAAGTCCAGGACATGTATAAGAGAGTGTACATAAGGAATCAAGACTTGGAAATTGGTACGAAAGGAAGAATTGTTTTTCCGAACGTCGGAAAGGAATAATGTTCGTTGTTGAGAATTGGATTCTCAAAATGTATTATTTGAGGAATATGGAAGTCTTAACCTTATGGAAATTTATTTTTTACGGATTTGGTCACGTGGGGCCCACCCGAGGAATTTTACATTTTTGTGGGGCCCACGAGGGTTACAGAATTTTATGGACGAATGAGAGGGCGACACGTGGCACCCCCACATATGGTCTTGGACGAAATTAGTAAGGGTAGAATGGTCATTTACCATGGTGGAAGATAAGTCTTGCTAAGCTTGATATTGTTGACCAAGTCAACTTGCCACTTGTGCTTAATCCATGTGATCTTCATCTTAGCCACCCATTTGTTTAAGTCTAAGCCATCCATAGTGTTATAAATACTAAGCTAGTGCAAGACTTGGCATTTTTACACTTAGAAAAATTAGAGAACCCTTGTGTTCTTCAAGACATGCTCTCGGGTTTGGCACTTTGCACACAAAAAAATTTGTAGTTTTGATCCTTTGTTCACAAGACTTAAACCCAATGTCCCTAAGGGTATTATAAGGATATATCAATAGAAAGATTTCGGAAAAACGGCGTTTTCGTATTAGTCGCAAGGCGGAAACTTAAGGAGTTCTTCAACTTTGAAGTTGGAACTTGAAGATAGGTTCTTCATAGGCTTCTAAGGAGTGCTTGGAGCGGATTGGAACATAAGGAAAGGAGCTAAGAATTGCTAAGGCGCGACTTTGAATCTTGGAATTTTTAAGGGCTTATAAAGGTATAAATTTTGTCGTTTTAGTAGTTAAGACTTACTTATCATTGTAGTTGTGGATATTAGCAAGCATGAGATGTTTAGTATGAAGTTTGATTAGTATATTGGCTATTGGAACCCTAATCCGAAAACTAGCATGTTAAGCCTTAAGATTACAATTCAAGTTGAATACTAGTTTAAGTCGTAGCATGTTGTATAAAGAAGGAAATTGTAGTTGTTGAAGTTGTTTATGGCTATATAACATGTTAGACCTTAGAACTTGGAATTGGAAAAGGATTGGAAAAGACTTAGTGTTGTTGGTTATTGTTGGCCGAGAATGGCTAGTGAGTATTAAACTACTTCGTATGAATTGTGGGGCGGAATTTTACACGTATTGTAAGGCGTGTAATCCCCTTTGTTTGGTTGTTGTTTGGAGCCTTAAATGTGGCGTGTTGGTTATTGTATTCGACCTTGAAAAAGGTGGCAAAGTGAGTAGAAACAAAGGAAGTCTTTGCCCGATTTTCCGTAGAATTAGAGACCGCTTACTTAGTATTATTCTACGTTAGAGACTAGAAGTTGATAGTCTTGTTGTGACCATTATAGGTTGACAATTCTACGTACGGCGTATTCGGCTTAGCTTGTGGATTTAGCCGAAAAGGTATGTGAACTATCTCCTCTTCTAGCATGATTCCTTAAGATAAAGAAAGTATGTCCTACTCCTTAAATGATCCATTCCTTGGTTGTATTTGGTTTTCCTAAAATAGAATTCGTTCTATGTACTCCCTTGATTGTACTTTGATGTCAAATTGTAAGTTGTATGATCCATTTCCTTAGTGAAGTTTGGATTCTTAAAAGTGAAAGTATTTTACTTAAAGTACATAGAGTCTTGAAAGGGTAGTGGTTTCCAAACCTTTTGGCTAGTTCCTTAGTTCCAAAACCTAAGGGTCGTTTTAATGACTTTAGGGGAGTCAAAGGAGTGATTTACTTAATTGTTTTAAAAGAGGAGAAATGACATGATTTAAGAGAAGTAACTTGTTTTAAAGGTGTGAGTTACTTGAGGTTTAAAAGTAGAAGAAACTTGTTTTCTAAATATTAAGAGACTTGAAGTATTTTGGAAAGTTAAGAACTTGATTTATAAGTATGTGATACTTGGTTTTAAGTATAAGTCTCTTGGTTATAAAAAGGAATGAATATGTCTAAAACCATAAAGGGTTATAACGGCTTTATGGGAAGTTGATTATAACGGCTTTATGGAAGGTTAAGAAAGTTGTCTATTTTGATTATTGGGCATAAGTTGCCTAGATTGTGAAGATTTGAAGTTACTTGATTTCAAGCTTTGAAATGAGTTTTCAAAAAGTGTAGTAACTTACTTTGAAAAATAGACACACCTTGATACTACGGGTGTTAGTATCTTGGGGTTTTACATTAAAAGGAGTCTTTTGAAAATAATGTACGTACGTAGTACTTTGGCTTGGTTAATTGAGAATTATTCTATGTATGCCTTGATAAGTACTTTGGCTTGTTTAATTGAGAATTATTCTATGTATGCCTTGATAAGTACTTTGGCTTGTTTAATTGAGAATTATTCTATGTATGCCTTGATAAGTACTTTGGCTTGTTTAATTGAGAATTATTCTATGTGTGCCTTGATAAGTACTTTGGCTTGTTTAGTTGAGAATTGCCAATGTGTGCTGGTGATAGCATTTGAGTACAAGTATTATGTTTTATTACGTTGCCGCGACTCTCGGTTGGAGGGTCACGCCTTGTTGTAAGTTTACTTGAGCGTCTGAAGCGGTGAGGTGGGATTCCACGGGTATGCTTCCATTATTTGTGTTACCCTACGGTCATGCTTATACGATGTGGGATGCCGGGGCATGCGACCACGAGGGATACCCTATGGTCATGCTTATACGATGTGGGATTAGGGCACGCGCCACGAGGATACTCGCGACACGCTTATACGATGTGGGATTCCGGCATGTGACCGAGTCGGGTTAGATTCGGTTGTTTGTGTTACCCTACGGTCATGCTTATACGATGTGGGATCGCCGGCATGCGACCGCGAGGATACCCTATGGTCATGCTTATACGATGTGGGATGTGGGCACGCGACCACGAGGATACTCCTGGACATGCTTATACGATGTGGGATTAGGGCACGTGACCGGAGCGGGTTTGATTCGGTTGTTTGTATACCCATGGTCATGCTTATACGATGTGGGATGCCAGGGTATGCGACCACGTGGGATACTCCTCGGATATGCTTATTGTTGTTATATTATATCATGGACTGCCGACAGTGAGAAAGGATTCCACGGGCATGGTGGATATTATGGGCGTGAGACCCATAGTTATATTTGAGTAGTGCCTTTGAGGCACGCGTCCACGACTTGATATAATCGCTATGTATTGTATCGTAGGTTGGCTATCATACACGCCTCTGCTTTGTTTAGATCATATGATTTCATTACAAGATTTCATTCACATACTTGGTACATTCTTCGTCTTGACCTCGCCCGGGTGCGTTCATGTCGCAGGTTTAGGTACGCAGTTTGGTGATCGGCAGGTGTAGGACCCTGCTCAGAGTTTTTGGATAGCTCCTTCTGTTCGGGAGTTTATCTTTTGGTATAGTTCCTTCAGTACAGGCTTTTGTACGGTTATGGGTACGGCGGGGCCTTGTCCCGTCATGTTTTCTGTAAACTCTTAGAGGTCTGTATTCATATGTGGGATTGGACTCATGTACAGTGTAGTGTCTTTTGTTTATATATATTATGGCAGCCTTGTCGGCTTTGCCCTTGCACGTATGTTGGAAAAAAAAAAGGTGTTATTTTATTTCCGCAGTTTACTTAGTTGTTAAGGTAGAAGGGTGCCCAGGTAAGGCACCAGTCACGGGCCCGGGGCACGGGGTGTGACAAGAATAAACTTTGCCGGTTTTAAAATAGGAAGCTCATGATTAACCTAGGGCCATCCGCCCGTAGTATCATTCTGCAATCCTACTCCTGGGACTATTTCACTCACATAGGCCGTATGGACCCGCATGAGGTAATTCCCTCGCATAGACTGTATCCGCCCGCATAGGTCGTATGGACCCGCATGAGGTAATCTCTTCGCATAGGACTGGTCCGCCCCGCATAGGACTATTTCACCCGCATGAACCCTACGGACTCGCATGAGGTATTTCTCGCATCGTGGGGAGCAAATCCACGGAATATGCAAATGCAACAAGCCCGAGGAATGACCCTGTAATGAACAATACATCACTAGCACAACCGGCTATCATACATAACATAAGCACCACCGGCTTATCATACATAACATAAGAACCACCGGCTTATCATAATTATCATAAGCAAGTTAAGACATCCCCTAACTCCTTATTAGCCTTAATCATCATGTACTCTCATTTTAGTTAACTTAAGGCACTAACATGTTATTAGAAATCCGGGAATTTAACCCAAAGTACTACGTACTTTCATTCTTTTCAAAAGACTCATTTTCATATAAAACCCAAGATACTAACACCCGTAGTATCAAGGAATGTCTACATTTCAAACAAGTCACTACATTTTTAGAAATACATTTCTAGGCATCTAATCAAGTGACCCTTACTTTAAAACTTTAAGCAATTGATACATTTAAATAAAATTGCCCTTCTTCTTTTCAAGTCATTTATCTTTATTTACATCACTAGAGTAAACCATTGTTTTAACTTTCCATAAAGTTATTATAACCAACTTCCCATAAAGCCGTTATACTAACTTTATGCTTTAGCCACTTACATTCTTTTTATAACCAAGAGACTTATATTTTCAAAAACCAAGTATCATATACTTTCAAAATACTTCAAGTCTCTTAACTGTAGAAATCAAGTTTCTTAATTTTAGAAACTAATATATCTTTAACCATTAAAACAAGTGAGTGAATTCTCTAACTCAACCAACTTGGACATTCTTAAAACAAGTCAAGGATATCAAATGAAATTAAATTCATTTAAATCTCGTACGTCCACCGTACTATACATTTACAACTACTCATGCTCAAGAGATAAGAAAGTTCCACATACCTCTTCGGTTCAATCCACTTGCTAAGTCCAATATGACGTACGTAGTATGTCAACCTATAATGACCATAATACGTCTATTAACCTCTAGCTTCAAACGTAGAATATTCTAAGTGTAAAGTCACCAAATTCTACGGAACATCGGACAACACTTCCTTTGTTTCTACGTACTTTTCCACCTTTTTCAAGGCCCGAATTCAATAACCAAACATGCCACATTTAAGGCTCAACACATCAACCAATCAAAGGGGATTACATGCCTTACATGACGTGTAAAATTCTGCCCCACAATTAATACCAAGTAATTCAATAACCAATGCCATTTTCGGCCATAATGTACAACAATGCAAAGTATTATCCCATTCCTTTTTCAAGCCAAGTTGTTTAGTCTAACATGTTATATAGCCTCAATCGATTATCACAACTATAATATCCTCTTTATATAACATGTGACGACTAAAACTAATAACTAAATTGAATTACAATCTTAAAGGCAATTCATGCTAGTTTCGGATTTTAGGCTTCCAAAATTCCATAATACTTATCAATCTTCATAATGTATATCACATGATCATATCTAACTTATAATAACATGGAATCTTCAATTACAATAGTAAGACGAAGATTTATACCTCAAATAAGCCCAAATATTATCCAAGACTTCAAGTCGATCCTTAGCAACTTTTAGCTCATCTTCTTATGTTCCAATCCACTCCAAGCACTCCTTAGAAGCTCATAACCAACTTCTCTTCAATTTCCAACTTCAAAGTTGAAGAACACCTTAGGTTTTCACCTTGCGACTAACGTGAAAACATAGTTTTCCGGGATCTTTCTATTGAGATATCCTTGTAATACCCTTAGGAACCTTGGTTTAAAGTTTGTGAATTGTGGACAACAAACAAAAAAATTCCTCCTTCAAAGTGCCTCTAACCCGAGAGCTCTTCAACAAGACAAGATATTCTCTAAATTTTTCTAAGTGTAAAAAGCCTTGTCTTGCTACTTAGTGAGATTGTATAACAACATGGAGGGTCTAGATTAGAACAAATGTGTGGCTTGGATGCATTTCACTTAAAAGATCAAGTCAAGTGGCCCTTTGACTTAGTCAAATAAATCAAGCTCTATCTTTGCAAGACTTGTTCATCTTTACTTTGGTCAAATGACCTTTCTACCCTTGGTCCATTCGACCAAGACCATCCAAGGGGGTTACACGTGTCAACCTCCCATTCGTCGCAATATTTCATTTCCCGACATTTTTATAATTGATCAAAATATCGGAAACCTCGTGGGCCCCACAAAAAAGTAAAATCTCTCGGGTGGGCCCCACGTATCCAACTCTGTAAATAAACTTCCATAATTCCGATAAATTCTAAACGTCTCAAATAGAAAATTTGAGAACCCAATTCTCATTAACGAACAATTTTCCTTCCCGAGGTTCGGAAGATTTTTCCTTTGGAAAACAATTCTTTCTTTCGTTCAATTTATATAAGTCTTGTGCTCTCACGTCTATTCTCATAAACACATGTCCTGGAACTACGGGGTGTAACACCGTCGTACCCATAAATGTACAAAAACGTGTAATGAAAGGACATTACCAATATGATAAACTCCAGAACAATGGAGCTATCCCAAAACTCTGAGCAAGGATCCTACACTTGCAGATCACCAAACTGTTTACCTAAACCTGCTGCATGAATGCAGCCCCCGGGGAAAGGGGTTCAGTACGGAAAATGTACCAAGTATGTTAAACAATAAGTACTGTAAATGAGATTATAACAGGCCAAAAAGATAACAAGAGACAAGTATAATAATCAAATACCAGTACACTGTGTCTTTTCAAAGTAAGAGTCAAATGTATCCTTTTTAAACTGAGAGTAAAGAAAATCAACTATACCTTTTTCAAATTATGAAAGTCTGTCCAAATAAACAAATACTATCAGGGGAGTTGAACCCGAACATTATCCACAAATACAAATAACAAATGCCAGTCCTTTAGTGAGGGATGGAAATATATATAATCGACCGCATGAGTATTTATACTCGCATCATGGAAGTATGTCCATGGAGCCTTATATAAAGGAAGCATGCCCATGGAATTTTGTCACGACCCGACCCCGGGCCCGCGACTAGTGCCCTACCTTGGCACCCCTTACAGGTATACATCAGAGAATAGCATCGGAACATACATAAACTCATAAAATAGTTAGACAGTAAAAACATCAACAAGCTAGCCGATAAAGCCACCTTCCGTAAAATATACATAACCCAAAAAATAAAAACAACTACATCTTTATTCTTACAACCCAATCCACAAGATATGACTACAGACCTCTAAGAATAACAACTGTGACGGGACAGGGCCCCGCCATACCCCTGAATGTACATAAATCTACAACATCAGGGAAACCGTACCAAAAGACAAGCCTCCGGAGAAATGGAGCTTCTGACAACTGATCAGAGATCCTAAGAATGAGGATCCACCACCTGCTACTCCCTACCGCGCATTTAACGCAGCCCCGAGTAATGGGGTCGATAAATGATGTACCAAGTATGTAAAACTGAAAGTACTGAAATAAAATCATAAAGTCTAAAATAAAGCTGGAGACATGTATGATAACTCAAATAATAAAGATAATCGTGCCTTACTAACAATGAGAGTAATCAAGAGTATACTTTACTGCATAAAAATAGGAGGCTCACGATCAAAGTAGTGCCACCCGCCAGTAGTATCATTAAGCAATCCCACTCCTGGGACTATTTTACCTGCATAGGTCCTGTGGACCCGCAATGAGGTCATCCGCCTCGCATGGGACTATTTCACGCGCATAGGACTATTTCACCCGCATGGTCCCGGTGGCCCCGCAATGAGTACAAATGTCGCACTCGCATCATAGGTAGCAAATCCATGAAATAAGTAATAACCCGGGGGTTTACCCCGCAAGAATAACATAACCTAGCGCAACCGGCTATCATACATAACATAAGAACCACCGGCTTATCATACATAACATAAGCACCACCGACTTATCATACATAACATAAACAAGTTAAGAAATCCCCTAACTTCTTATTAGCCTTATTTATATACACTCTCATTTTAGTTTACTTAAGGCACTAACATGTCATTATAAAATTCGGGAATTTAACCCAAAGTACTATGTACCTTTTTCCTCTTAAAAATGACTCTTTCTTATATAAAATCCCCAAGATACTAACGCCCGTAGTATCAAGGCTTGTCTACTTTTCAAAACAAGTCACTATACCTTTAGAAATACATTTCAAGGCTTTAAAACTAAGTAACTTCTACTTTCACAACCTAGGAAACTCGTGCATATAAATCAAGTAGACATTCTCTTAACTTTCCATAAAGCCGTTATAACTAACTTCCCATAAAGCCGTTATAACTCTTTATGTTTTAGACAATTACATTCTTTGTATAACCAAGAGACTTATACTTTCAAAATACTTCAAGTCTCTTAACTTTAGAAATCAAGTTTCTTAACTTTAGAATAGTTCAAGTAATCAATACTTTCCAAATCCAGTATTCTATACATTTTCAAGCCAAGAATCTTTGTTTACCTTATTAGAATAAACCATTCTTTTTACTTTCCATAAAGATATTACAACCAACTTTATGCTTTTGAAACCAAGGCATTTCTATCCTTTAAAAACAAGTGAGTTAATTCTCTAACTCAACCAACTTATACATTCTTAAAACAAGTCAAGGATATCAAATGAAATGAATTCATTTAAATCTCGTACGTCTACCGTACTATACATTTATAACTACTCATGCTCAAGAGATAAGAAAGTTTCCACATACCTCTTCGACTTAATCCACTTGCCAAGTTGAATACGCCGCACGTAGAATGTCAACCTATAATGACCATAATACGTCCATCAACTACTAGCTTTCAACGTAGAATATTCCTAAGTATAAGGACTCTTAATTCTACGGAAAATCGGGCAGCACCTCCTTTGTTTCAACGTACTTTTCCACCTTTTCAAGGCCCGAAAATGTCACGGCCCGAACCCGGGCCCGTGACTGGTGCCTTACCCCGGACACCCCAGTGATACAACATCATAGTAATCAGCGGAATATAAACAGTACATGAAACAATGTAAAGAAGACACATGTTTATCTGGAGAAAAGTTGCCCTTTGGCATATATATATAAATACCCAAAATGAACAGTTACATCCCAACTTTACAATAGACTACAGCACTTAAGAGTTTAAAACAACAATGGCGGACAGGCCCGCCATACCCTGAATGCAAATACCTACAACGACAGTGACCATACCAAAATGCTAAGCCTCCGAGAAACGAGCTTTTCCAACGCTGAACGGTGATCCTAAGAACGGATCAACAGTAGAGAGTACCTCTACTGCGGATTTAACGCACTTCGGAGGAGGTCAAGACAACAGTACCAAGTATGTGAAATCAGAAAGTACTTTAAATGAAATCAAAGTATTTAAAATCATTTGCAAATACAATTAGTTCAATTTGCACAAAGTGCCATATCACAAACAAGAGCAATAATAGGTAAATCAGAATGTGTCTTTCCTAGGTCGGATGATCAAGCAAGGCCAATCGCCCATAGTATCATTATGCATGCCTAACCTCGACTCTCGCACCGCATAGTCACACATAGACCCGCACGAGGTATTCCGTCGACGGTAGCTAACCCCTGCACTACCGACTCCCGCACCGCATAGTCTCAATAGACCGCGTAGTCACATTGCATCGCATAGGGCATCCTCGCGTCGGGCTAATACACCCGAATGATCAATCTTGAGCATACCGCCGCCCGCATAGTCACGCAGACCGCATAGCCGTATAGACCGCGTCAAGGGTGGCAAGCCCTCGATAATAAGTCAAGGGTATGTGATATAATAACAAGATAACGCTTAACGTCTAACAACGTAAGCACAACAAGAATAACATCACAAGACAATAACACACGTAGTATCATAACATGGGTACTTATCAAACCAGCAGAAAGGTATCACAAGGCTAATACCAGCAAAACATAGACAAGCTAACCACACAAGGTACTTTAATGTTTACGTTAACAAAACCAAGTTCTATCTCCAAAGTACTACATACATTAATTCTTTAAGAGGTCCATTTCTTTTATAAAGGTCACCCGATACCCGTAGTTCATAGTCTTAATCACTTAATGATATAATTCTCCTTTAAAAAGATTTGAGAAACATATGCCTTATATGTGAGTAGGTTATTCTTGTTTATAACAATCTTATTAAAGCAAATGCATGATCTAGGAAATATCATTTTGTCTCATCTTAGCTTCTATGCATGGAGGTTTCTACGGTTTTAATAATAATTTATTAGTCAATACTTTTTCCTTTATTAACGCCATTGTGGTTTGTCGATACTCATTCTCGATTTCAAATCAAGAAACATTATTCCTTTTAAAACCAAGTACTCATTACTCACGAATGAGGTTTCACACAAAATTCATATTAATTTAATTAAGTCAAGTCTCTTATCTTTAAGATCAAGTCTCTTAACTTCAAAAATTAATAAACCATTCTTTTATCTCTTCTTAAGTCGTTATACCTAACTTCCCATAAAGCTAGTATAACTCTTAAGTTTTCTTAAAACCAAGCATTACTCTTCTTTCACAAAGGTTTCTTAATTCATTGGAATACTTCAAGATTCTTATTATTCAGGCTTAAGTCAAAAGACATTGCCGTATAACTACGCTCGCTAACACACACGACGCTCACGTACTATATATATATTCTTTAAAATATCATGCTCAAGAGTATAGGAAGAATCACATACCTTCTGCGAAACCACCGCCAAGTTGAATATGTCGCACGAGTATCGACCTATATCACCAACACGCCTATCAACGCCTAGATCAGATCAGTATAAAGCTCTAAGGCAGGGTTCTCTATTCTATGGAAATTTGGGCAGCACTTCTACCCAGAACTATACAACATCAGAATACAAATCCCATGTGAGTACAGTTCAAATATTCTTCTTTATACCCTTCATCGTGATAACAGTTCAATTTATTCTCAGAATATCCTCCTAAGTATTTTATACTTATTCCTATACTTCTACAAGATGTAAATTCTAATTACAAAAGGAGGATAAGATTATTTACCTCGATAAGCCCAATATTATCCAAGTATAAACGCGATCCCGAGCGAGGTTTAGCTCCTAACTGCACGCTCCGATAGCTCCAAGAACCCTTAGAAGTTCTACACCACTTCTACTTAAATACTATAAGAGATTTGGGCTAGAGTATTTAGGAATAGTAACTATACTTGGAAGACAACATTTCTACCAAGGGAGGGTGGTGTTTCACTAGGCTTGCTTTAGAGTGTGGTGGCTTTCGGCCAAGCCACTAAGGCTAGAGGAGGGGTGTTGACGAAAATACTACAAGAGAGGAGGAATTTCAAGACTTGGAGAATGAGTTGTGGATGAAGAACTCTTCATCTAAAGGGGTATTTATAGGTCAAGCAACGCCAACCAACGGCCAAGATGATGCCAAGTGCAAGGCAAGTGTAGGGTGAGGATTTAGGCAAGTGTCCATTCTATCTACTACACAAAAATATCCTACCAACTCCTTGACAAAAAGTGGCCACCCAAACGCCCCATTTCGCCTAACGTTCCCAATGAGAGGGTGACAAGTGTCGCCTCTCGTTGGTCCAAAATGTTTCGCCTCTCGGAAAAATCCGCAAAAATTAGAAATGACATAGCCGTAATTTACCCTACCCGAGTTGTGTAAAACGCTTTGTCAAAACGACTCTAACCGTGTCAGGCACAAAATAAATCGTCCAAGCCAACTTTAAAGTTCAAACTTTTCTACGTACGTCCCCACGTACATACTCTGGAAATACGGGGTATAACAGAAAATCAATAACCAAACGCCACATTTAAGGCCCAATAATTCAGCAATACAAAGGGTATTACACGCCTTAACAGGACATGTAAAGTTCTGCCCCACAATTTATACAAAACAGTCCAATAGTCAATGCCATTCTCGGCTAATATAAGCAATAATGCAAAGTCTATTCCACTTCTTTTTCAATCCATGTTGTCGTTCCAACATGTTATATAGTCGCAATCAACTTTAACTACTATAATCTCCTCTTTACATAACATGCGACGACTAAAACTAATAACTAAATTGAATTACAATCTTAAAGGCAAATCATGCTAGTTTCGGATTTTAGGCTTCCGAAATTCCATAACACTTATCAATATTCATAATACATATCACATGATCATTTATAACTTATCATAACATGTAATCTTCAATTACAATAGCAAGATGAAGGTTTATACCTCAAATAAGCCCAAATATTATCCTAGACTTTAAGTCGATCCTTAGCAACTTTTAGCTCCTCTTCTTATGTTCCAATCCGCTCCAAGCACTCCTTAGAAGCTCATAACCAACTTCTCTTCAATTTCCAACTTCAAAGTTGAAGAACACTAGGTTTTCACCTTGCGACTAACGTGAAAACGTAGTTTTTCCGGGATTTTTCAATTGAGATATCCTTGTAATACCCTTAGGAACCTTGGGTTGAAGTATTGTGAATTATGAACAACAATTGAAATATTTTGTGTGGGAGAAGCCCCTATTGCCGAGAGCTCTTGAAGAGCAAGAAAAAAATGTGAAATTTTTCTAAGTGTTTAAAGCTTGTCTTGCTACTAGTAGTAGTATGTATTTATAACACCATCAAGGGCTAATATTGAACCAATTGGATGGCTAAGATTGGTCCACTATGTCAAGCCTCAACTTGCCCTTTGACTTGGTCCATTTTATCAAGCTAACATTTTGATACACTTAGCCTATATTTTCGTCCAAGATGATACATGTGGAGGGTGACACGTGTCGCCCTCCCATTGGTCCATAATATTTTGTTTCCCAAAATTTCCATAATTGGTCAAAATATCGGAAACCTCGTGGGCCCCACAAAACGTAAAATTTCTAGGGTGGGCCACACGTATCCGCGTCTGGTGCCCTACCTGGGCACCCCATTCAGGTATACATCAGAGAATAGCAGCGGAACATACGCAACACATAAACATGTTTAGACAATAAACATCACAGGCTAGTCGATAAGGCCACCTTCCATAAAATATACATAACCAAAAGTAAAACAGTACAACTTTGTTCTTACAGCCCAAACCATAAATGTGACTACACTTCTAGAATAACAAGCGTGGCGGACAGGCCCTTCCATACCCTGAATGTACATAATATCTACAACATCAGGGAAAAATGTATCAAAGGACAAGCCTCCGGAGAAATGGAGCTTCTGACACCTGATCAGTGATCCTAAGAATGAGGATCCACCACCTGCTTACCCCTACCTGCGGCATGAACACAGCCCCCGAGGAAGGGGGTCAGTACACAATATGTACTAAGTATGTAAAATTGGAAAATACTGTAATTACATCATAAGTAAAACAAAGCCGGAGATATGTATGATAATCAAATTACAGTACACTGTGCCTTACTAACAATGAGAGTAAATAGGGGTATACTTATAATATAAAAATAGGAGGCTCACGATCAAAGCAGGACCACCCGCCCGCAGTATCATTAAGCAATCCTACTCCTGGGACTATTTCACCCGCAAGGGTCGTGTGGACTCGCATGAGGTATTCCTCGCATAGACTGTATCCGCCCGCATAAGTCGTGTAGACCCGCATGAGGTATTCCTCGCATAGGACTGGTCCGCCCCGCATGGGACTATTTCACCCGCATAAGCCCTTACGGACCCACATGAGGTATTCCTCGCATCATGGGTAGCAAATCCACGGAATATGCAAATGCCACAAACCCGGGGAATGACCCCGTAATGAATAATATACCACTAGCACAAACCGGCTATCATACATAACATAAGCACTACCGGCTTATCATACATAACATAAGCACTACCGGCTTATCATACAATATATAAGAAAGTTAAGAAATCCCCTGACTTCTTATTAGTCTTGTTCAAATACACTCTCATTTTAGTTTACTTAAGGCACTAACATGTCTTTATAAAAATCCGGGATTTAACCCAAAGTACTACATACTTCTACTCTTTTACTGTTATACCCCGTATTTCCAGAGTATGTACGTAAGGGAATACGTACGAAAGTCTAGCCTTAAAGATAAGCCTTGGACGTTTTTTATTTGTACACAACTCACTAAAAGAATCGTTTTCCGACGAAACGTTTCCACAGCTTTCGTAGGATAAATTCCGGCTATGCCATTTCTAATTTTTGCGGATTTTTCCGAGAGACGAAACATTTTGGACCAACGGGAGGGCGACACTTGTCACCCTCCAATTGATGGACTTGAAATCGTCCATTTGGACGATTTGGACTAGGAGGAGCACGTTTTTGTGCCTCAGGCACAAGTCAAGGAGTTGGTAGGATATTTGTGTATAGTTAATCCTCACCCTACACTTGCCTTGCACTTGTCTAAATCTTGGCCATTGGTTGGCCACTTCTTGACCTATAAATACCCCCCTTAAGATGAAGAGTTCTTCATCCACAAATTACTTTCCAAGTCTTGAAAATCCTCCCTTCTCCCTTGTTAGCCATTTCGTCCAAGCCCTCTTCCCCCTCTAGCCTAAGTGGCCTTGGCCGAATACCCCCCCCTAGCCTAGCCAAAAATCTACCCCCCCTCCCTTGGTAGAAAAGTTACCTTCTTGTATCGTTATAATGCCCAAAATACCCTAGCCCAAATACCTTAGTACTTAGTAGAAGTTGTGAAGAACTTCTAGGGTTCTTGGAGCATACAACTTATCAGCAAAACCTTGCTCAGCGCCGACTTTTCTAGGATATTCTTGGGCTTACCGAGGTAATAATCCTAACCTCTTTTGTATTAGAGAATGCATCTGTAGAAGTATCAGAATACGTAGTAATCACTTAGAAGAAGATCACAGAATAGAATTGAACTGTTACCCCAGTAGAAGGGTTTAAAAGAAGAATAATCAAACTGTACCTACATAGGACTGTTTTCACAGTAGACTTATATATCTCACCTGGTAGGGAAGTGCTGCCCGACTGACCGTAGAATTATGAACCTTCTATTTGGAATGACCTTCTGATTAGTCTTTGATAGATATCCGTGACTATTATAGGTCGACTCTCACGCGACATATTCAACTCGCGGTGGTTTTCACGAGAAGGTATGTGATTCTTCCTAAAGCATGATATTTTACAATATAACTACGGTAATGCCTCACGGCTTAAGCTCGAATAATACTTACGGCAATGCCTCACGCTTAAGCTCGATAATACTTACTATGAATGCCTCACGCTTAAGCTCAATAATAAAGAATCAAAACATTTCAAAAGACTATGAATCATATTAATGTAAGAGAACTAATTGGTTTTTAAAACAGAAGCTTAAGAGTTATACTAGCTTTATGGGAAGTAAGTATAACCACTTAAGATTTATAAAAGAAACAAGTTTGCCTATGTGTTTATAATGGACTTATATCGTGAAAAGAATAATAAAGATGGTTTGATAAGTAGACATGATATGATGCTATGTGTGTTAGTATCGTAACGCTTGTATAGGTGAGTATCCTTGTTGTGCTTATGTTGTTTAAAGACAAGTTGTTATGTTAGTATACTATCACCACCTCGAGATGATACCGGGGTTGCCGCCTCCGATGCGAGGTAGACTCAGCGATGCAGGACCATGATTCGAGAATACCTCATGCGGGTCCAGGGGCCTATGCGAGCTACGAGAGTTCCGTGTTAGTATGCGGGTTATACCTCGCGGTATGTGGCCATGCGGACAACGAGTCCAGGCGACGCCGAGGAGTAGCTACCCTCGACGCGGGTTATACCTCACGCGCCCACGTGAGTGGCCTATGCGACTCGGGAGTTCAGATTAGGCTTGCGGAATGATGATATGGGCGAGTGGCCCTGCTTTCGATCATTCGCAGCCTCAGACAAGACCTATTACGCTTACCTATTGTTGCTCTTGTTTGTGATGCACTACGTGCGGTTTCCTTGGTTGTTTCACACATATTTGTAAACCGGTTTTAAAATGATATGTTTTCATTTAAGTATTTTACGCCGCATACTTAGTACTGTTATCGACCTCTCGGGGCTGCGTTCATGCCGCAGGTGGCAAGCAGTGCTAGATCCGCATCCTTAGGATCTCTACGCTGCGCTGAGCTCCATCTCTTCCGAGGCTCTACTTTTGGTATGATCTCCACTTGTAGATAGTTTTGTATGCCAGTGGTATGGCGGGGCCCTGTCCCGCCATAGTTGTATATTTCCTTAGAGGTCTGTAGTCATGTTGTACAGTGTCGGATGTAACTGCTAAACCATGATATATATATATGCCGAAAGGCGATGTTTTCTTACATAAACTGTGTCTTATTTTATAAACTGTTTCATGTCTTGCTTTATATTTCCGCTGATTACTCTGATGTATGACTACTTGGGTGCCCTTAGGCACTACCACGCCCCGAACGGGTCGTGACAAAAGTGGTATCGAGCGCTTAATCTCTGAAAGTGTCTACGCATCGTATCTAGTAGAGTCTTGATTATCGGTGTTGTGCACCACACCAATAATCGTGAGGCTATAGGATATTTAATATTGGTTTCCATTCTTCTCATTCTCGAGATCGTGCTTTGAGTCGTGTTATAGGTTGGACCTCTAACGTATTCCTTTCCCCGTAATGCTTATGCCTCCACGTAAGGCAACCCGCCCGTGGCGGCAAGGCAACGAGGAGTCGCTAGCAGACACCCAGAGTCACGAGGGCTCGTGCCCGCCTATACCGCAGACGGCGAGTTCTATGACGCCGCCTCAAAAGAGACCACAGCACCCACACCTCCCGCCCCACACCGGGCGGAGGAGTTAGGTACAAGGAGACGGCCCACCTTTGGCTAAAGTCAGGCCCGACACGAGGAGAGGCCGATGCGCAGCCTGGCCCAGCCTCCAGCGTGCATCTGTTCACCCGAGGGCAGAGTTTGAGGCTACGAGACTTCGAGTCAGAGTTCACGGAGTTTTATGGGTCGAGGCCGAGGATGATCCGCAGGAGTTCATCCGTCGCCTTCAGAGGATTTTGAGAGTGATCGTCGCCGAGACCGAGTCCGTGATCTTTGGTTCACATAGGCCGCGTGATACCGCAGTCGATTGGTTTGATTCACGGAGTTATCCCGGGAGAGCACGCGTCCGCCTACTGGGATGAGTTCTCGCAGGCTTTCTCACTCACTTCTTGCCTCCACAGATGGCGAGGGCGCGGCCGATAGATTTTTACCGCCGAGGCGAGAGACGACCGCCGTGAGTACAATGTCGAGTTTGATTCATTGGCTCGATATGTCCCAAAGATTGGTAGCAGATATGGAGGATAGGGTGCACCGTTATGTCACCGCTAGACGACTATATGGCCGAAGTCACGTGCGGGTTTCTCCACCGTATGGATATTACCCGCATGCAGCTCACGCCTCGATGCGGCGAGCGCAGAGGTCGACGAGTGGACGCAAGCAGCAGGTTAAGGCCGTGACGAGGGTCTTCGGTGGTTATCGTGGCGGCCTCGAAGCAGCCTAGATTCGCACCACAACCAGCTCGAGCACTCCCGCACCGCCCTCGACAACCGCAGTTTTCGAGGGCGCATCGGCCCTGTGGCTTCGTGACGCCCGCAGTAGCAGAGGCATCGCCGACGGACCACCCCAGCCGTGGCCGATGCGGATCCCATTACGGAAGTGTGGTACTACTTTTGGAGCTTGTTACGCCAGGCCAGCAGGTCACTTTGCGAGGGATTGTCCGACCGGGGCGCTACGTGGTAGGCTCACCTTCAGTTCGCTGCCGCTCATCATCTCCTACGCCATCGCCCGAGGCGTGGTTCATACGGGTCGCCAGGTCGCGGCAGAGGTCGTGGCTCGTCCCGCCTAGCGGTCCTCGTAACCGCATCTATGCTTTGTCCACCGACAGATCGTGAGGCCTCACCGATGTCGCCACGTGTACCTTATCGGGCTGGGTTGGATGTTTATGCCTTGATAGATCCGGTTCTACTCGCCCTATATATCTCCCTTGTTGCTAGTAGGATAGGGATAGAGCCCGAGTCCATAGACCCTTTCGAGGTAGCTACGCCATGGGTGATTCGGTGGTAGCTCGCGGTATATGGGCTTGTCCGTGACCATTTACGTCGCCGACCGCCGACTTGATAGAGTTGGAGATGATTGACTTCGACGTGATTATGGGGATGGATTGGCTAGCTTCATGCTATGCCAATGTAGACTCGCAGAGAGAGTAGCACGGTTCAGCTTCCGGCGAGCCATTGAGTGGGAGGAGCACGGTATCGCCGAGGGTAGGTTTATTTCCTACCTCAAGGCTAGGAAGATGGTGCGTAAGGGTATATCTACCATCTAGTTCGAGTGTTTGATACGAGGCCGCGTACCAGATTTTCACCGCCTCGTAGTCACGAGTTCCCGCACGTGTTCCCGCATGACCTCGGGTATCCTCCCGAGAGGAGATTGAGTTTTGTATTGACATATTGCCGATACTCGGCTATTTCCATTCCGCCATACGTAATGGCACCGCCGAGTTGAGAGAGTCAAGGACCACCGAGGATTTGGTTGGAGAAGGGCTTCATTAGGCCTGTTTCCCGGGCGCCAGATTGTTCGTGAAGAAGAAGGACGGACGCTGCGCATGTGTGTTGATTACAGCATGAACAAGGTGACCATTAAGAATGATACCCTTCCTGTGATTGATGATTTGTTCGACCAGTTGCGGCGCGAGATGTTTCTCCAAGATTGATCTGCGTTCGCTATCATCGTTCGTGCGTAGAGCGGATGTCCCTAGGATCGCATTCCGACCCAGACGCATTATGAGTTCGTGGTCATGTCTTTTGGTTGACCAATGCTCCGCGGTATTCATGGATTTGATGAACCGAGTATTCAAACCATTTTTGGACACGCGTGATAGTGTTCATTGATGATATCTTGGTTTATTCTCGCCGTAGCGAGAGCACGCGAGCATTTGAGGATCAGGCCGATGGGCTTCTCCAGACTCAGCTTGACGCCAAGTTTTCCAAATGTGAGTTTTGCTGACTTTAGTGGCGTTTCTTGGGCATATTGTTCGGGCCGATGGCATTCGAGTTGATACGCCAAGATCGGCGAGTCGACTTGCCTAGACCTACTACTCCGGCAGAGGTTCGCAGCTCGGGCCTTGCAGATATTATCGGCGTTCGTAGAAGTTTGCTTTATCTTCGCACCATTGACTAGGCCGACTCGTGGCGCACCAAGTTCCAGTGGATCGATGCTTGTGAGCGTGGTTTCGAGCTGTTGAAAGAGAGACCGACGATCGCCTCGCTTCTTACTTCCGGAGGTCCGATGGTTATGTCGTGTATTGTGATCGCGCTGCATCGGGTTGGGATGTGTGTTGATGCAAAGATGGCAGGTTATAGCATATGCATCCCGACAAACCGAGGAAACACGAGAGGAACTACCCCACCCATGATTTGGAGTCGTACCGTGATTCACGCTTTCAAGATCCGAGGCACTATTTGTATGGGGTTCACGTGGATATTTATACGCACCACAAGAGCCTCCAGATATCTTCACCAGAGGAGCTGAACTTACGGCAGACGGTGGTTAGAGTTGCTTAAAGATTACGATGTTGATATCCTGTACCACCCGGGAAGGCCAATGTCAGGCGTATGCCTTAGTCGTAGGTCGATGGGAGCCTATCGATGTGCAGCCAGAGAGGAGGGACATGGTTCGTGATTTGCATCGCTTAGCGAGCCTTGGTGTCCGCTTGATTGATTCTCGATAGCAGCGGGTTAGAGTTCGTGAGGTTGCCGAGTCTTCCATCGCCGAGGAGGTGAAGAGGCAACAGCTCGAGGATCCACTTTGATTCGATATCGTGATACGCCTCTTCGTGAGGCGCGGTCCTTGAGGTAGCACCGATGGGTGCTAAGGTTTGAGGGCGCATCAGGTGTTCCAGATGTTTCGTGACTTCGCAGAGGTTCTTGGGAAGCACACACAAGCGTTACTATCCATCCGGTCGACCAAGATGTACCACGACCTTAGATCCGTATTGGTGGGACGGCTGAAGAGGACGCTGCGAGTTCGTAGCTCGATGCGGTTGTCGCAGTGAAGGTAGAGCACCGCAGGCCCGTGGTTTGTTACAGCGATAGAGATCCCGACTGAAGTGGGAGGTAATCAACATGGACTTCATCACAGATTACCTCGCACTCGGAGAGACATGATTCTATATGGGTTATCGCCGACAGTCGACGAAATCAGCCCACTTTCTTCCCGTCAGACGACTTTTTCTACCGAGGATTATGCCGACTTTACATCCGAGAGATCGTCGATCGCATGAGTCCCTACTTCGATCATATCGCATGCAGGAGCCCGCCACGCTAACTTCGGAGGTCCTTCCGCAGGGGTTTAGGGACGCAGTGAGCCTCGAGCATCGCATTTCATCCACGCATGCAGACAGCAGAGCGCACTATCCGCACTCTCGAGGATATGTCGCGAGCCCGTGTTATTGACTTCGCAGTAGTTGGGAGGATCATTTGCCTCTAGTTGAGTTCGCGATAATAATAGCTACCACTCCAAAGATTCGATGGCGCCTTACGAGGCCTTGTATGGGAGGAAGTGCAGATCGCCTATAGGTTGGTTCGATGTGGGCGAGGACTAGTGGGACCAGATTTGGTACAGCAGCTGGATAAGGTGAAGCTTATCCGAGAGCGCTATCGACACCGTAGTCGATGTAAGTCGATGCAGATCATCGCCGTCGGATCTTGAGTTCGAGGTTCATGATTGGGTTTTCCTAAAGGTGTCACCCACGGCGGTGTGATGAGATTCGGAAGAAGGGGAAACTCAAATTTCAGGTACATCGGGCCGCTTCGATTGTCCGCAGGTAGGCAAGGTTGCCTATGAGTTGGATCTGCCGTCCGATCCGGAGGCGGTGCATCCGCTTTTCACGATCTACGCCGGCGAGATGTATCGACGGATCCATCTAGTGGTACACCCGATTGACGATGTCCAGTGATCGAGGGGTTATCGTATGAGGAGATTCCCATAGCGATAGTCGATCGTCAGTTAGGCGTCTGCGACCAAGGACGTGGCTTCCACAAAGTCTTGTGGCGAACGAGCTCGGGAGGAGATGACGCGAAGCCGAGGAGGACATGAGACTAAGTATCCTCACCTATTCCCCACACCTCCGTAATTCACTTTCCTACTTGTAAATTTTCGTTATCGCTTCGCCTAAGTGTTACTCTGTGGCCGCGTGTGGCATTTACAATCGCTTAAGCTTCTTCGATAATCGTTGGAAGGAACATTCGACGAATGTTTCTAAGGGAGAATGTTATACCCGTATTTCCGCAGTATGTACGTAAGGGAATACGTGACGAAAGTCTAGCCTTAAAGATAAGCCTTCGACGTTTTTATTTGTACACAACTCACTAAAAGAATCGCTTTCCGACGCAAACGCTTTCGTAGGATAAATTCCGCTATGCCATTTCTAATTTTGCGGATTTTTCCGAGAGACGAAACATTTTGATCAACGAGGGCGACACTTGTCACCCTCCAATTGATGGACTTGAAATCGCCCATTTGGACGATTTGGACTAGAGGAGCACGTTTTTGTGCCTTGTGCACAAGTCAAGGAGTTGGTAGGATATTTGTGTATAGTTAATCCTCACCCTACACTTGCCTTGCACTTGTCTAAATCTTGGCCATTGGTTGGCCACTTCTTGACCTATAAATACTTCTTAAGATGAAGAGTTCTTCATCCACAAATTACTTTCCAAGTCTTGAAAATCCTCCTTCTCCCTTTGTTAGCCATTTCGTCCAAGCCCTCTTCCCCTCTAGCCTAAGTGGCCTTGGCCGAATACCCCTAGCCTAGCCAAAAATCTACCCCCCCTCCCTTGGTAGAAAAGTTACCTTCTTGTATCGTTATAATGCCCAAAATACCCTAGCCCAAATACCTTAGTACTTAGTAGAAGTTGTGAAGAACTTCTGTGGTTCTTGAGCATACAACTTGTGAGCAAAACCTTGCTCAGCGACTTTTCTAGGATATTCTGGGCTTACCGAGGTAATAATCCTAACCCTCTTTTGTATTAGAGAATGCATACCGTAGAAGTATAAGAATAAGTATTAATCACTTAGAAGAATATCACAGAATAGAATTGAACTGCTACCACAGTAGGCGGTTTAAAAGAAGAATAATCAAACTGTACTTACATAGGACTGTTTTCACAGTAGACTTATATAGCTCACCGGGTAGGGAAGTGCTGCCCGACTTACCGTAGAATTATGAACCCCCTGTTTAGAATGACCTTCAGAGTAGTCTTTAATAGATATCTGTGACTATTATAGGCTGACTCTCTGCGCGCGACATATTCAACTTGGCAGGTGGTTTTCGCTGATAAGGTATGTGATTCTTCCTAAAGCATGATATTTTACAATATAACTACGGCAATGCCTCACGGCTTAAGCCTGAATAATACTTACGAATGCCTCACGCTTAAGCTCGATAATACTTACTTGCAATGCCTCACGCTTAAGCTGAATAATAAAGAATCAAAACATTTCAAAAGACTCAATCATATTAATGTAAGAGAACTAATTGGTTTTTAAAATGTAAGCTTAAGAGTTATACTAGCTTTATGGGAAGTAAGTATAACCACTTAAGATTTATAAAAGAAACAAGTTTGCCTATGTGTTTATAATGCACTTATATCGTGAAAAGAATAATAAAGATGGTTTGATAAGTAGACATGATATGATGCTATGTGTGTTAGTATCGTGTAACGCTTGTATAGGTGAGTATCCTTGTTGTGCTTATGTTGTTTAAAGACAAGTTGTTATGTTAGTATACTATCACTCACCTCTTGAGATGATACCGGGTTAAGTCGCCTCCGACGCGAGGTAGACTCGGCGATGCAGGACCATGATTCGAGAATACCTCATGCGGGTCCAGGGCCTATGCGGAGCTACGAGTTCCGTGTTAGTATGCGGGTTATACCTCATGCGGTCTATGTGGCCATGCGACAACGAGTCGGGGCGATTTACGCCGAGGAGTAGCTACCGATGCGGGTTATACCTCATGCGCCCACGTGAGTGGCCTGCGGACTCGAGTTCAGATTAGGCTTGCATGATGATATGGGCGAGTGGCCCTGCTTTCGATCATTCGCAGCCTAGACAAGACCTATTACGCTTACCTATTGTTGCTCTTGTTTGTGATGTACTACGCGCGTTTCTTGGTTGTTTCACACATATTTGTAAACCGGTTTTAAAATGATATGTTTTCATTTAAGTATTTTACGATTTCGCATACTTAGTACTGTTATCGACCTCCTTCGGGCTGCGTTCATGCCGCAGGTGGCAAAGTGTGCTAGATCCGCATCCTTAGGATCTCTACGTTGGTGTCGGGAGCTCCATCTCTTCCGAGGCTCTACTTTTGGTATGATCTCCTGTTGTAGATAGTTTTGTACCAGGTGGTATGGCGGGCCCTGTCCCGCCATAGTTGTATATTTCTTAGAGGTCAGTAGTCATGTTGTATGCGATTTGATGTAATCGCTAAACCATGATATATATATATGCCGAAAGGCGATGTTTTCTTACATAAACTGTGTCTTATTTTATAAACTGTTTCATGTCTTGCTTTATATTTCCGCTGATTACTCTGATGTATGACTACTTGGGTGCCCCGGTAAGGCACCAGTCACGGGCCCCGGAACGGGTCGTGACATTTACAAATGGCTTTTATTCATATAAAACTTCCAAGATACTAATAACCGTAGTATCAAGTCACAATTACTTTTCAAGACAAGTCACAATACCTTTAGAAATATAATTAGGCTTCTAAATCAAGTGACTTCTTTTCTTTTAAAACCTTAGGCAATTGATGCCTTAAAATCAATTTGTCTTTCATTAATTCAAGTAATTTATCCTTACTTATTTTACTTAGAGTAAATCTCTCTTTTTAACTTTCCATAAAGCTAATATAACCAACTTCCCATAAAGTCGTTATATTAACTTTATACCTTAGTCAATTACATTTTCCTATATCCAAGGGACTTATACGTTTAAAACGAAACAAGTATCATATACTTTAAAACACTTCAAGTCCCTTAACTTTGAAAACTAAGACATCCTTACTACTTTTAAACAAGTTAGTTAATCCCCTAACTCAACCGAGTTGGACATTCTTAAACAAGTAAAGGAAATCAAAGTCTTGTACGTCTACCGTACTATATAGGTACAACTATTCATGCTCAAGAGATAGGAAAGTTCCACATACCTCTTCGGGTCAATCCACTTGCTAAGTACAATATCCCGCACGTAGTATGTCAACCTATAATGACCATAATATGTCTATTAACTTCTTACTTTAAACGTAGAATATTATAACTGCAAAGTCACTAAATTCTACGGAAAATCGGACAACACTTCCTTTGTTTCTACATACTTTGCCACCTTTTTCAAGGCCGAATTCAATAACCAAACACGCCACATTTAAGGCCCAATCAATGTAATTAACAATAGGGGATTACACGCCTACTAGACGTGTAAAATTCCGCCCCACAATTGATATCAAACTAGTACAAACTACAAGTATAAATCCGGCAACTTGAGATACAACAACACCAATTCTTATCCAATTTCCTTTTCAATCCAAGTTGTTAGTATAACATGATATCAAGTCGCAATCGATTATAACCACTACAATCTTCAAGTAAGTAACATGCGACGATTCTAATTAACGACCAAATTGTAATCCAACTTCAAATGGCTTATATGACATTTCAGATTTTAGGCTACAACAATCCATATCACTTATAAATCTTCAACACATATACTTTATGCTAGTAAAAATGTAAGGCTAACAACAATATATAATCTTGTAACACTTTAAGAGAACAAGATTGTTACCTCAACGAGTCTTAGTCCAACTTCAAATCTGAAGTCGCTCCCTAGCAAATTAGAGCCTCTTCTTGACACTTCAAACCGCCACTTGAGACCCTTAGAATATCACAAACAACCTTCCTTTAATCTTCCAATCAAAACCTAGGAAAGCAACTAGGTTTTCACCTTGCGACTAATACGAAAACGCTATTTTTCCGGGATCTTTCTATTGAGATACCCTTACAATACCCTCATGAACCTTGGTTTAAAGTGTGGAGCTTATTGGACAACAAACAAATTTTTTTTCTTTTGGACTTGATGAACCCGAGAGCTTCACTCTATGTTCATCCAATTTCTTGAAATTTTTCTAAGTATGGAATGCTTGTCTCACTACTAGTATACTTATATAGTAACATGGAGGGTCAAGATTTGTACATATGTGTGGTTTGGATGAAGTTCTTTTAAATATCAAGTCATGTGGCCCCATTGACTAAGTCAAATTTATCAAGCTCTTCAACTTGCAAGACTTTGTCATCCTAATAATGGTCAAATGACCCTTATACCCATGATATTTTCGTCCAAGACCATTTAAGGGGGGTGACACGTGTCGCCCTCCCATTCGTCGCAATATTCCATTTCCCGACAATTTCATAATTCCGATAAATTTTTACTAGTCTCAAATCTTAACATTTGGGATTTTTTTACGTACGTTCTTAAAACATGTCATGTACTTACGGGGTGTAACATTCTTCCCCCCTTAGAAACATTCGTCCCCGAATGTTCTTTCGGAGTCAAACTTATAATTAGCGTCATAGTTTCTTTTTACAACCCCGACATACCAATAATGCCACACATGGCCACAAAAAAGCACTTAAGTAAAAATATTTCAATTAAAACTTGACAAGTAAGGGAAAACGAATTATCTGAAGGTGTAGAGAATAAGTGAGGATACTTCCTCAACATGTCCTCCTCCGCTTCCCAAGTCATCTCCTCCCTGTTATCATTCCGCCACAAGACCTTGACGGAAGCCACATCCTTGGTCCGCAGTCGCCTGACCTGGCGATCGAGTATCGCTATGGGACTCTCCTCATACGATAACCCCTCTGTCACCTGGACCTCACTAGCTGGGAAAACTCTCGATGGATCTCCGATACACTTCCGCAACATAGAAACATAGAAGACCGAATGTACCGCCTCTAACTCAGATGGCAGATCCAACTCATAGGCAACCTTGCCTACTCTACGGATGATCTGGTAGGGCCCAATGTACCTTGGGCTAAGTTTTCCCTTCTTTCCGAATCTCATCACACCTTTCATGGGCGATATTGTCACGACCCGAACCCGGGCCCGTGACTGGTGCCTTACCCCGGGCACCCTAGTGATACAACATCAGAGAAAAACCAGCGGAAATAAAAACTCAAGAGTGAAAACAGTGAAATAAGAAAGTAGGCTAACCCAAACGGTTACCTTTTTTATACATAATTTAAAACTTGAATAGCATATCCCATACAAACTCGCCCACAACAAAGGACTGCACTTAAGAATTTTGAAACCATAATGACGGACAGGCCCCGCCATGCCCCCGAATATACAAAGTCTACTACTTCAGTGGAACCGTACTACGTGACAAGCTTCCGAGATATGGAGCTTTCCGAGAACCGAACAGCGATCCTAAGAGAGTGGATCGCCAGTTATGTACCTCAACTCGCATGAACGCAGCCCCCGAATGAGGTTAGTACAACAGTACCAAGTATGTGAAATCAGAAATATCAGAATGAAATCATAATAGTCTATATAAAGCAGAGACATGTATGATAACCAAATTACAACACCACAACTTAAAAGCGATCATATCAAGATAGGACTCATGCCCGTGAAATCATCACTCAAATACAACCCGAATTTAACCCGCACAAAGGCCGCGTGCCGGCGATCTCACCTCGGTATAAGCATGGCCTCGAGCCGCCCTAGTGGCCCATACCCGTGGACCATCCAACGGCTCGGTATGCCCAAAGGAGATAACAAGATAACAATCTTGTGGAAGCATACCCGTGGGCTACCCAACGTGTCGGTATGTCCAAACAACTAACAAGAGCATACTCCCCGTGGAAGCATACCCGTGGGCTACCCAAAGTGGCAGGATGTCCGTTCACATAACAATAACAACACCCCTAATGTAAGCACACCCGTGGCTACCCAACGTGTCGGTATGTCCATCAATCAACTGGATAGCCGCCCTCCAACGAGGCGCGAGCACATAAATACAACACTTGCACACGTAAGCTATCACTACAAGCATAGGCCCGTTACACACAACTCAAGGTACTATAAATATTTCTTAACACAATGTCAAGTATACCATTTAAAACCCAAGTACTTAACCCCTTTAGGATCAAGATACTCCTACCTTTTATAAACAAGTCACTTATGTTTTTCCATCACAAGAAGTTCAATATTTGAAAACGAGTTACTTCCCTTTTCCCAAAATCAAGTTACCATTTTAAATCTATTAATGAAACCATTTCTTTATTTTCATAAAGTCGTTATAACTAACCTCCCATAAAACTATTGCAACACTTTATGATTAATAAAACAAGTCAAGACAAAATCATGCCTTTCTTTTAAACCAAAATACTTCAAATTCTTAAGTCTCTTTTCCTTTAGAAAATCGAATTCCTTACTTTGGAATTTTTAAGAAGATCAAAACTTGATTTCAATAATTCTCATTAGAGCAGCCATGATCTAGGAAATGTAATGCCATTTTGTCTTATCTTAGCTTCTATGTAGATGGAGGTTTCTACTGGTTTTAATATGATTAATGTCATTACTTCTTTCCTTTATCGACGCCGCGTTGGCTTGTTCGATCCTTATTCCCATTTCGAAATTGTAACGTTATTCTTTAAAACCAAGTATTCATATCTCACGAATTAGGTTTTATACTTTTCAACACCATTTAGGTCAATTACAAGTCACGTCTCTTATCTTTTGAAAACAACAAACCATTCTTTTAGCTACATAAAGCGGTTATAACAAACTTCCCATAAAGCCGTTATAACACTTTATGTTTTAAACCAACCAATTACCACTATAAACATTTATGAGAACAATAGGCTCATTCTTTAACCACCGAAAATACTACCAACGGATAAGACTTTACTACTATTTTCACACAACGAAGCCCTTAACACTTCATATCAAATCAAGGCACAAAAGGGAAATCAAATTCCTTTAACACTCAAGGCCTACCGCACTATATATTTTACAAATAGTCATGTCAAGAGGATAGGAAGAATCACATACCTCGCGACGATTGTCGACAATAAGCAAAATGCTCCACCGTATTATCGCCCTTAAGTAGAATATGCTACCGTAGTACTTCAATCCTATAAGGGTCATAAAACGTCTATCAAACTCTAGCTTCGAACGTAGAATCAACTAAGTGCAAAGTCCCTAAATTCTACGACAATTTGGACGGCACTTCCTTTGCTTCTACTAACTTGCCACCTTTGTTAAGGTCGAATTCAATAACCCAACGCCCCACAACAATACAAAATAACCCAATACTTTCCATCCCATTCTTGGCCAACCATAAACCAATTCTTAAATCCCTTTCAATACTTTCCAATCCAAGTCCTTAGGTCTAACATGATATCTAGCCCTAGACATCTTCAACAATTACAATCTTAAGGCTAGCATGCCCATTTCAGTTTTTAACAAGACAACAAGATCCAAATCTATACAACATAAAACAGCCTCAGGCTCAATTCTATACTACTACAATATAACAGCCTTAGGCTCAACTCTAAACTACTAAAATAAAACAAATTTCTCAGCTCACATCTATACTACTAAAATAAAATTCTTAGGCTCATAACCAAGAGAAAGGAAACTCTTACCTTAAGGAATAGCCCACAAAGCCCCTTTTTCTTCCTCCTCTTCCACAAAATCGCCCACCAGTACCCACAAGTTTACCCACACTTTTTCTTCTTGCCGCTCCAACAATCTCTCTAAAGCTAGGTTTTCTTCCAAAACTAGAGAGAAGGGAGAGGGTTTTCCATGGAAGGGTTTTGAAATGAAATGGCCAAGTCTTCCAAGACTTGGCCCTAAAATAGGCCCTAATATGGTCAAAGGGATGGGAGGACACTTGTCACCCTCCCTTAGGTTTTTAACAAAATATCTCATGATTTCACCTTTTATCGCGAAAACTCCGCCTTGGCGCCATGGCCATGCGCTTCCACTTCCGAGAAAATGTTCCAGCAATCCGGCCGCGCCCTGCATTCAGCGCGCGCTGCAACCCCGGACCCCGAACAAACGCGCCGCTGCCTCGCGTTCGTGCCGCGCACTGCACTTCAATCGAAATCGCTGCTGCCGTCACGCACCAAACTTGAAACTTCCATAACTTTTGACTCCGATGTCCAAACGACGAACGGTTTGTTGCGTTGGGATCTAGATTTAACGGACTACACATTAGGCCTTTTAAACACCTCGAAATTCTTAACAACTGGGGTACAACACTCCAAGGCAAACTCAAAATCCGTCCAACACATGTTGTCAACTTATCTATCAACTTTTTACATCTTAAATTCCTTGGTATGTTCTTATCTAACTCCTTGAATTTACGGGGTGTAACATTCTCCCCCTCTTAGAAACATTCGTCCCGAATGTTCCTTCTAAGACTCCAAAACGCAGACGCCGGTATAGTCTTCACTACTCCACTCATGAAAGAATCAGTTATGCCACTCATGGACTTATCACTAGAAAAAAATACTCCCCACATACTATGTACTTCCGACAAGGATCACTGTAAAATCTTTTACTCTAGCCGGCCTTACCTCTAAGGTCTCGATTGTTATAAATTCTAAGGTTCAAAATCTTCTCATCCTCGGACTTACCCTTTTCACTAATCAGCTTCTAATTCACATTTTTAACACAAAGTTATCCAACATAAGCACTTAACACATCACTATAACATCAATGCATACTAGTCTTTGAGGGTTAAGAATATACCAGAATTCATCGCTTTAATTTCTTCTCGCGTTCTACTCATGTTCCTTCCTCGCACGGCGCACAAAAGGAGGAGATGAATCACCATCGATCCCGAAGGCCGAGTCTCTACATCCGCACTATCTCTCGTGGACAATTCTCGCAAATAGCCCCCGCTGGCCGCATACAAAACAAACCCCATCCCAAAGACGACACTTCCACCACGGAGCCTACCACAACGGCCACAACGGTAGGGTGGTCCCATCCGACTAACGCCCTCGCCCCCAAAACTCAAACACAGGAGCCCCGACTTGCTCTCGAATTCCCTAAACGTCCCAAGATCGTGATGGAGCACTGCATCGGCCGAGGTAAATAACTAGCTCGCTGGCCGAGGTCGCTGCCTCGGCGTCACCAGAGGACTCTACCGCCCCGCCCTCTTCTGATCTTGGTTATTCCGCCGACTTACGTTTCTCACCGCCGCAGATAGCTGGATGCGGGCAATGTCCATGCCCTGAAGAGCTACACTGCATCCTCCGCTAAATAATCATCGAGTCCGTGACATAACGGTGCACTCTATCCTCCATATTGGCCACCAAAGCGGGACATACCGCCAATGAGTCAAACTCTACATTGTACTCCGAATCATGCGCCTCTTTGTCTTAGCATCAAAAATTTGTCGCCCGCGCCCTCCTCATCCGCGAGGCAAGAAATGGCCAGGAAAGCCTCGAGAACTCACCCCAACCACCGGAGGTGCATGTTCCCCGGGACAGCTCCCACGAATCAAACTACCGATCGCAGATCACGCACCGATGTGAACCCAAAACCACCGACTCGCCTCCAAGCCTTGATCACTCGCGATCCGTCAGTCGGATGAACTCCTGCGGATCATCCTCGTGCCTCGACCCAGAACTCGTGGGCTACAACTCGTAAAATCCCGTAGCCTCAAACTATCTCGACTCGGGTGAACTATGGGTGCTCGAACCAGGCTGCATCCGCCTATCCTCGTGCACGCCACGATCCCGCCAATAACTGGGCCATCTCCTTGTAACCCATCTCCTCTGCCCCAGGCTGCGGAACTGGAGGCTCAGGTGCCGTAGTCTCAGGAGAGACCGCTGCTGCTCTACTCGCGACTCCTCGCTGCCCTTGCCATTCGGGCTCTGGTTGCCTTGCGTGGGCATCACCGTATACAAAGAACACGTCAGAGGGAGTCCAACTTATAACACCGATCTAAGGCACGATCTCAGAGTGAGAAGAATGGAAACCAATCCTAAATATCCTATAGCCTCCTGATTATAGATGTGGTGCACAACACACCGATAATCAAGACTCTCGGATCTGATGCTCAGACACTCTCAGGATTAATCGCTCGATACCACTTTGTCACGACCGAACCGGGCGTGATCGTGCCTACCGGGCACCCTAGTGATACAACATCGAGAAAAACCAATGAAATAAAAACTCAAGAGTGAAAACAATGAAATAAGAAAGTAGGCTAACCCAACGGTTACCTTTTTATACATAATTTAAAAGTTGAGCGATTACATCCCATACAAACTCGCCACAACAAAGCTTACTGCACTTAAGAATTTTGAAACGATAATGACGGGACAGGGCCCCGCCATGCCCCTGAATATACAAAAGCCTACTACTTCAGGGAACCGTACCACAGGACAAGCTTCCGGAGATATGGAGCTTTCCGAGAACCGAACAGCGATCCTAAGAGAGTGGATCAGCAAGCTATGTACCTCAACCTGCGGCATGAACGCAGCCCCCCGAAGGAGGTCAGTACAACAGGTACCAAGTATGTGAAACTGTAAAATACTGTAAATGAAATCATAATAGTCTATATAAAGCAGGAGACATGTATGATAACCAAATTACAACACCACAACTTAAAAGCGATCATATCAAGATAGGGACTCATGCGTGAAATCATCACTCAAATACAACCCGAATTTAACCCGCACAAAGGCGCATGCCGGCAAGATCTCACCTCGGTATAAGCATGGCCTGAGCCGTCTAGTGGGCCCATACCCGTGGACCATCCAACGTGTCGGTATGCCCAAAGGAGATAACAAGATAACAATCCTTGTGGAAGCATACCCGTGGGCTACCCAACGTGTCGGTATGTCCAAACAACTAACAAGAGAATACTCACCGTGGAAGCATACCCGTGGGCTACCCAACGTGTCAGTATGTCCGATCAAATAACAATAACAACACCCCTAATGGAAGCACACCCGTGGGCTACCCAACGTGTCGGTATGTCCATCAATCAACGGATAGCCGGCCCTCCAACGAGGCGCGGTAGCACATAAATACAACACTTGCACACGTAAGCTATCACTACAAGCATAGGCTGTTACACACAACTCAAGGTTCTATAAATTTTTGTGAACACAATGTCAAGTTTACCATTTAAAACCCAAGTACTTAACCCCTTTAGGATCAAGATACTCTACCTTTTATAAACAAGTCACTTATGTTTTTCCATCACAAGAAGTTCAATATTTGAAAACGAGTTACTTCCTTTTCCCAAAATCAAGTTACCATTTTAAATCTATTAATGAAACCATTTCTTTATTTTCATAAAGTCGTTATAACTAACCTCCCATAAAACTATTGCAACACTTTATGATTAATAAAACAAGTCAAGACAAAATCATGCCTTTCTTTTAAACCAAAATACTTCAAATTCTTAAGTCTCTTTTCCTTTAGAAAATCGAATTCCTTACTTTGGAATTTTTAAGAAGATCAAAACTTGATTTCAATAATTCTCATTAGAGCAACCATGATCTAGGAAATGTAATGTCATTTTGTCTTATCTTAGCTTCTATGCAGATGGAGGTTTCTCCGTTTTAATATGATTAATGTCATTACTTCTTTCCTTTATCGACGCTGCATTGGCTTGTTCGATCCTTATTCCCATTTCCAAAATTGTAACGTTATTCTTTTAAAAACCAAGTATTCATATCTCACGAATTAGGTTTTATACTTTTCAACACCATTTAGGTCAATTACAAGTCACGTCTCTTATCTTTTGAAAACAACAAACCATTCTTTTAGCTACATAAAGCGGTTATAACAAACTTCCCATAAAGCCGTTATAACACTTTATGTTTTAAACCAACCAATTACCACTATAAACATTTATGAGACCAATAGGGCTCATTCTTTAACTCACCAAGTACGTTACCAACGGATAAGACTTTACTACTATTTTCACACAATGAAGCCCTTAACACTTCATATCAAATCAAGGCACAAAAGGAAATCAAATTCCTTTAACACTCGCGTCTACCGCACTATATATTTTACAAATAGTCATGTCAAGAGGATAGGAAGAATCACATACCTCGCGACGATTGTCGACATAATAAGCAAAATGCTCCACCGTATTATCGCCCTTAAGTAGAATATGCTACCGTAGTACTTCAATCCTATAAGGGTCATGAAACGTCTATCAAACCTCTAGCTCGAACGTAGAATCAACTAAGTGCAAAGTCCCTAAATTCTACGACAATTTGGACGGCACTTCCTTTGCTTCTACTAACTTGCCACCTTTGTTAAGGTCGAATTCAATAACCCAACGCCCCACAACAATACAAAATAACCCAATACTTTCCATCCCATTCTTGGCCAACCATAAACCAATTCTTAAATCCCTTTCAATACTTTCCAATCCAAGTCCTTAGGTCTAACATGATATCTAGCCCTAGACATCTTCAACAATTACAATCTTAAGGCTAGCATGCCCATTTCAGTTTTTAACAAGACAACAAGATCCAAATCTATACAATATAAAACAGCCTCAGGCTCAATTCTATACTACTACAATATAACAGCCTTAGGCTCAACTCTAAACTACTAAAATAAAACAGCCTCAGGCTCACATCTATACTACTAAAATAAAACAGCCTTAGGCTCATAACCAAGAGAAAGGGGAAACTCTTACCTTAAGGAATAGCCCACAAAAGCCCCTTTTTCTTCCTCCTCTTTCCGTCAAAATCGCCCACCAGCGTTACCCACAAGTTTACCCACACTTTTTCTTCTTGCCGCCGCTCCAACAATCTCCTCTAAAGCTAGGTTTTCTTCCAAAAACTAGAGAGAAGGGAGAGGGTTTTCCATGGAAGGGTTTTGAAATGAAATGGCCAAGTCTTCCAAGACTTGGCCCTAAACTAGGCCCTAATATGGTCAAAAGGGATGGGAGGGACACTTGTCACCCTCCCTTAGGTTTTTAACAAAATATCTCCTGATTTCAGCCTTTTATCGCGAAAAAAAACCCGCCTTGGCGCTTCCACTTCCGAGAAAATGTTCCAGCAATCCGCGTGCACGCGTCCGGCGCCGGCTGCCATGGACCCCAGAACAAGCGGCGCGCGTCAGCATTCGTGGCCGCGCCCTGCAATCGAACTGCTGCTGCTGCCTGCCTGCGCACCAAACTTGAAACTTCCATAACTTTTGACTCCGATGTCCAAACGACGAACGGTTTGTTGCGTTGGGATCTAGATTTAACGGACTACACATTAGGCCTTTTAAACACCTCGAAATTCTTAACAACTGGGGTACAACACTCCAAGGCAAACTCAAAATCCGTCCAACACATGTTGTCAACTTATCTATCAACTTTTTACATCTTAAATTCCTTGGTATGTTCTTATCTAACTCCTTGAATTTACGGGGTGTAACAGATATCTTCAAGAAGACCCAATCGCCCACCTGAAACTCCAAATGTCGACACCGATTATCTGCATAAGACTTCGCTACGAGCGCTGCTGATCTCTCTGGATAAGTTTTACCTTATCCACGGCCTGCTGAATCAAGTCTGGGCCAACTAACTGCACCTCGCCCACGTCGAACCAACCAATCAGCGACCTACACTTCCGCCCATACAACGCCTCATATGGCGCCATCTGTATACTAGAATGGTAGCTGTTGTTATAAGCAAACTCTACAAGAGGTAAATGATCCTCCCAGCTACCCCTGAAATCAATCACACAAAGCTCGCGTATCCTCGTTGTCTGGATAGTGCGTTACGCTGCCGTCAGTCTAAGGATGAAACGTTGTACTGAGACTCAACTGTTTCCCTAATCCCTTCTGAAAAGACCTCCAGAAGTTAGCCATAAACTGGGCCCCTCTATCTGATATAATCGATATAGGGACTCCGTGCAGTCTCACAATCTCTCTGATATATAATCTGGCATAGTCCTCAGCCGAAAAAGTCATCCTGACTGGAAGGAAGTGGGCTGATTTCGTCATCCTGTCAACAATAACCCAGATGGAGTCATACTTCCTCTGAGTACGAGGTAACCCTATAATAAAGTCCATGTTGATCACCTCCCACTTCCATGTCAGAATATCAATAGCCTGCAATAGCCCACTAGGCCTCTGGTGCTCGACCTTGACCTGCTGGCAATTAGGAAACTGTGCAACAAAACCTGCCACGTCCCTCTTCAGGCCATCCCACCAATACATACATCTGAGGTCATGGTACATCTTGGTCGACCCCGGATGAATAGAATAACGAGCATTGTGTGCCTCCCCCAGAATCTGCTGACGAAGTCCTGTCACATCGGGAACACACAACCAGCCCTCAAATCTTAGCACCCCATCAGGCGCTACCTCGAATAGACTCTTCTCCTCCCGAAGAGCTGCATCTCGATACCGTACCAACACTGGGTCCTCATACTGTCGCCTCTTCACCTCATCAACGATGGAAGACTCGGCAACCTCACGAACCCGTACCCCACTATCATCGGTATCGATCAATCGAACCCCAAGGCTCGCTAGCTGATGGATCTGACAGACCATGTCATATCTCTCTGGCTGTACCTCCGACAGACTCCCCATCGATCTACGACTCAAGGCATCTGCAACCACGTTGGCTTTCCCCGGATGGTATAGAATATCAACATCATAATCTTTCAACAACTCTAACCACCATATCTGACGCAAGTTCAGCTCCCTCTGTCTGAAGATATACTGGAGGCTCTTGTTGTCACGACCCGACCCCGGGGCCGCGACTGGTACCCTACCGGGGCACCCTGTCAGGTATACATCAGAGAATAGCAGCAGAACATACATAACACATAACTTATAAAAAGCTAAACATCACAGGCCAGCCGATAAGGCCGCCTTCTATAAAAACATACTTAACCAAAAGTATAGCAGTACAACTTGTCCTTACAGCCCAAAACACATACGTGACCACAGACCTCTAAGGATAACAAATGTGGCGGGACAGGGCCCCGCCATACCCCTGAATATATATAATGCCTATAACATCAGGTAAAAACCGTACCAACAAAGCAAGCTTCCGGAGGAATGGAGCTTCTGACACCGGGACAGTGATCCTAAGAACGAGGATCCACCACCTGCTTACCCTTACCTACGCATAACGCGACCTCCGAGGAAAGGGTCGATAATGATATGTACCAAGTATGTAAAACTGGAAAATACTGTAATAATGATACCATAAGTCTAAAAGTAAGCTGGAGTCATGGAAGAGAATCAAAATACAGTACATTGTGCCTTACTAACAATGAGAGTAACAAGTATATACTTTACTGCATAAAAATAGGAGGCTCGTGATCAAAACAGGGTCCCTCGCCCGTAGTATCAATAAGCAATCCTACTCCCGGGACTATTTCACCCGCATGAGTCCTGTGGACCCGCATGAGGTATTCTCGCATAGGTGTACCGCCGCATGGGACTATTTCACCCGCATAAGCCCATAGGACTCGCATGAGGTATTCCTCGCATCGTGGGTAGCAAATCCACGGAACAGGTGGTATAACGATCTTGGGGATTCACCCCTCATTTATACTCTTACCCTGAAGCATGTGGTATAACGATCTTGGGGGTTTACCCCTCATTTATACTCTTACCCTGAAGAAGGTGGTATGACGATCTTGGGGCTGGCCCCTCATTCATACTCTTACCCTGGAGAAGGTGGTATAACGATCTTGGGGCTTGCCCCTCATTTATACTCTTACCCTAGCTCAATCGGTCATCATATCATAATCATAAATAAGTTAAGAAAGCTTAAAACTTCTTATTAGTCTTGTTCATATACCCTCTCATTTTAGTTTACCTAAGGCACTTAATCATATCTTTAATAAAAGAAAACCGGGAATTTAACCCAAAGTACTACATACTTCTACTCTTTTAAAAATGGTTCTTTTTCGTATAAAACCTTTGGGCAATTGACGCCTTAAAATCATTTTGTCTTTCATAAATCAAGTCATTCGTCCTTACTTATCTTACTTAGAGTAAATCTCTTCTTATTAACCTTTTATAAAGCTAATAAACCAACTTCCCATAAAGTTGTTATATTAACCCTATACTTTAGTAAAAATATACTTTTCCCCTAACCAAGGGACTTATACTTTCTAAAACGAACAAGTCTTTATATACTTAAAACAAGTAAGAATACCAAATCTTGTACGTCTACCGTACTACATAGATACAACTACTCATGCTCAAGAGATAGGAAAGCTCCACATACCTCTTCGGTCAATCCACTTGCTAAGTCCAAAATACCGCACGTAATATGTCAACCTATAATGACCATAATACGTTTATTAACCTCTAGTTTCAACATAGACTTTTCCAAGTTCAAAGTTACTATTTCTATGGAAAATTGGGCAGCATTTCCTTTGTTTCTACATACTTTGCCACCTTTTTCAAGGCCGAATTCAACATCCAAACGCCACATCTTAGGCCCAACAATCCAAACATTTCAAATGGGATTACACACCTAAACTTGGGTGTGTAATATTCTTCCCCATAAGGTACAACAATTAACTTAACAAGTTTAATGTAGTTTTTAGGCTACAACATGCTCATAATATCTTCTTAACCAATCCTTTCACACCGAAACCATATTTCTTACATGCAATGAATCTAAGAGCATTATTGTTACACCCCGTAATTCCAAGAGGATGAGATGAGAACCTACGAAAGGAAATAAGATTCGAAGTTGGAAAAAGAAAAAAAGTTGGCAGAATATTTTTGGACAGTTTTTTAGTCAACTTGGAAGCAGTATATCTCCTAGTATAATTGGGGTTTTGAGGTGTTTCAAAGGCCTAACATGAATTTCATTGAGTCTAGTTTCCAACGCAACAAACCTCTCGTCAATAGGACATCGGAGTAGAAAGTTATGAACGTTACAAGATCGGCTGACAGAACAGACAAGGTCAGGCGCCGCGGCGCCGGCTTCAGCGCCGGGGCGCCGGAAAGCCTGAAATTGTCTGAAATTGCAGAGCCGCGGCGCCGGCTGCAGGATTTTTTGCGGAAATATGGTAAAAATAGAAGATATTTGTTGTAAAGGACCCCTGGGTGGGTGACAAGTGTCCCCCCAACTTGTGGAACAAGATAAAGGCTATATAAGACATGTCTTGCTAGATTTAAATCACTTGCAAGACTTCACCCAAATCTTCTCTTCTCTTCTCTTCTCTTCTCTCTCAAATGGTTAAAACCCTAGGCCTATATGAGATTTTTGGAAAGGCAACAAGAAGGAAATATGTTGGCAAGCTTGTAGGGGATTAGTAGAGATGATTTTAGCGGGAAGAAGAATTTCAAAAAGAGGAGCTAAAGTTGCTAAGAATTGACTTGTAATCTTGGAGCATTTTTGGGCTAAATGAGGTATAATCTTCGTCTTACTTTTGTAATTGAAGATTCCATATTATTATAAGTTAGAAATGATCATGTGATATGTGTTATGAAGATTGATAAGTGTTATGGAAATTTGGAAGCTCAAATCCGAAAATGACATGTTAAGCCATTTGAATTGCAATACAAATTGGTCGATAATTAGAATCGTCGCATGTTTACCTACTTGAGGATTGTAGTAGTTATAATCAATTGTGGCTAGATATCATGGTATATTAAACCACTTGGATTGAAATGGCAATTGGTTAAGAATTGATGTTATTGTACTCAATATGGCCGAATTGGACTAGTAGTTTGTATTAGTTTGGTATCTTTTGTGGGGCGGAATTTTACACGTCTAGTAGGCGTGTAATCCCCTATTGTTAATTGCATTGATTGGGCCTTAAATGTGGCGTGTTTGGTTATTGAATTCGGCCTTGAAAAAGGTGGCAAAGTGAGTAGAAACAAAGGAGGTGCTGTCCGATTTTCCGTAGAATTTAGAGACTTTACACTTATAATATTCTATGTTTGAAGTAAGATGTTAATAGACGTACTATGGTCATTATAGGTTGACATACTATGTACGGCGAATTGGACTTAGCAAGTGGTTTAAACCGAAGAGGTATGTGGAACTTTCTTATCTCTTGAGCATGAATAGGTTGTAAATGTATAGTATGGTAGACGTACAAGATTTTGACAATCTAGGTCCATTTGATATCCTTGGCTTATTTTAAGAATGTCCAAGTTGATTGAGTTAGGGAATTAACTCACTTGTTAAATATTAAGGATATCTTGGCTTTCAAAAGTTAAGAGACTTTAAGTATGATGAAAGTATTATTGATACTTGTTTTGTTGGAAAGTTTAAGTCTTTTGGTTATAAAGAAGTATGTAAGTTGCTAATGTATAAAACTAGTATAACGACTTTATGGGAAGTTGGTTATAATAGCTTTATGGAAGGTTAAAAAAGAGTGGTTTACTCTAAGTAATTTAAGTATGATAAATGACTTGTTTTAATGAAAGGCAATTTGATTTTAAGGCATCAATTGCCTAAGGTTTTATAAGAAAAGGAGTCACTTGATTTAGAAACCTAACTTTATTTCTAAAGGCATTGTGACTTGTCTTGAAATGAAATTGCGACTTGATACTATGGTTAATAGTATCTTGGAAGTGTTATACTAAAAAAGAGTCATTTGTTTTAAAGAGTAGAAGTATGTAGTACTTGGGTTAAATTCCCGGATCTTTATAAAAGACATGTTAGTGTCTTAAGTAAACTAAAATGAGAGTGTATGTGAACAAGAATAATAAGAAGTTAGGGGATTCTTAACTTGCTTATATATTGTGTGATAAGACGGTAGTGCTTATGTTATGTATGATAGCCGGTTTTGTGCTAGTGGTATATTATTCATTTCGGGGTCATTCCGGGTTTGTGGCATTGCATATTAGTGGATTTGCTACCCACGATCAGGAATACCTCATGCGAGTCCGAGGGCTTATCGCGGGTGAAATAGTCCCGTGCGGCGGATCTGCCTATGCGAGGAATACCTCATGCGAGTCCGGAAGGGCTTATGCGGGTGAAATAGTCCCATGCGAGGAATACCTCATGCGGGTCCACGCGACCTATGCGGGTGAAATAGTCCCAGGTGTAGGATTGCTTAATGATACTGCGGGCGGGTGGTCCTGCTTTGATCGTGAGCTTCCTATTTTATATTGTAAGTATACTACTAGTTACTCTCATTGTTAGTAAGGCAACGTGTCTTGTTAATTGAGTTATCATACCATCTCGGTTTATTATAGACTTATGATTTCATTCTGATACTTTCGATTTCACATATTTGGTACATGTTATCTTGACCTCCTTGAAGGCTGCGTTCATCTGCAGTAGAGTACTGAGTTCTTGATCCTCGCTCTTAGGATCATTGTTCACCGTTGAAGCTCCTTTATTCCAGTAGGCTTATCCTCGTATTGTCGGTAGTTGTACATTCGGGGTATGGTGGGGCCCGTCACTTGAGTTTTTATTCTTAAGTGCTGTAGTCACATTGTGGTTTGGGTTGTAAAGAAAAAAATGTACCATTTTATTTGTATAGTTTACGGAAGGTGGCCTTATCGGCTAGTTGTTGTTATTTTATGTTTCAGCATTTTTATCGATTGTGTATGTTCATTGCTATTCTCGATGTATCAGAAAGGGTGCCTGTAGGGCACGATCCACGCCCGGTCGGTCGTGACAAAAGTTATGTGAAGCGATTAGTTCTCGGAAAGTGTCTACAGACCGTGTCTAGTAGAGTCTTGATTATCGGTGTGTTGTGCACCACATCTATAATCAGGAGGCTGCAGGACATTTAGGATTGGTTTCCATTCTTCTCACTCTAAGATCGTGCGATAGAGCTGTGTGGTTAGGGTCGTCTCTCCCTAACAAGTTATTTTGTTTGCAGCTACGAGAAAGGCAGCAGTGACCCAGGAAATATTATGTGGATTGCGTATCCAGGTTGGTAATGTTTGTAGTATAGTTGGTATTGGGACATACAACTATACATATTTATGTATGGGGGTCACATATGTGTTGCCTAGGATGATTTTAGATTACCAGGATTTGGTAAGGACTAAATAAATACCGGGAAGGTATGAACAGTTAAGGAACTCTCATCAAGGTTTTACGTGCTAATTTGAGATAATTAGGTGATGATGAGTTGTGTGAGAATGAAATGGACCTCAAGAGGTTAATTAAGGGACTTAATGGAAGACTATGTTAATAGATTGAGCTACGTAGTGGGATTTCGAGAATGGTACGGGTGAGATCCGTATGGAGTAAGTATGGTTGTTGTGGACAAGACAACCCGATTATAGTATATGAGAAGTTAGTGTACCCGTTTATGGGGTGGGATCGATTGATAGTAGTCATTCGTGGCGAGTCCGCGGTACAAGCCGAGTCTAGTTAATCGTTTCTGGGTTCGTGGGCGTGTTCCCGGAACCAGTTGTGAGCGGAATGGGCCTTATATTGTTTAATATAGTAACTCCAAAGAGTGGAGGCGAGAATTAGTATGGAATTTATGTCGTATGCTAGTATAAGTTTGGAAATGCGGAAAGAAATGCGACCGGTGAAAAGAGAGCAACCTAGTGTAAAGAAATAAAGCACGAATCCATAAGGACCTTTCGAGGTGACTACACGTGAGTGTTGGGTGGTAGGCGGCGGGTAGATAATTGCGTGCGATACGATCGTTGGACCACTAGCAGACCTAGCGGCTGTTATGACGAGCATAGTGGTGGGTATGAGTGCAGGCTAGTTGGCCTCTTGTTATACCAACGTTATCGCGAGAGATTGGCTCGATTCGGTTTTAGTAGTGATTATCGGTGTAAAGGAAGAGAAGTGGTAGTAACGATGAATTATCCTTCCTTCTTTGGCATCATTGTTTTCTTTTTAAGTTTGTGTGACTTGTTCACTTGAGGTAAATTGTGTGAAAGTAAGTAATAATTGAATTTGAAGGAATTTATGTTAAGTGCCCTTGGAGGTACTTGGAGTTGGTTTGGTGTGGCGGTCGGGGCCACGACCTTCTGATAATTTCAGGAAAATGTACAAGGCAAGAATAAAATAAATGCAGTCTTTGTCGTGGAAAGTGAGGCATCTTTGGTGGGTTGGAAAATCTACACGAACTTAAAGGCGGTGCGTGATGATTAGATAATTCTTTGGACCGCAAAGGACCACTGTGATTATGGTTGTGACTCAAGGAAAGTTTAAGAAAGGAGATAAGTTCTCTTCCACGTAAAAGGACGATTTACGTATTATGGGGTTATGTGTACCCGTGTTGTTAGGCAGGATATGAGGCCGTAAGGTCTTGTATCGTCGTACCATAGGTTCTGATTGTAGATAGCAGGGAAAAGTGTTGTGTTGGGGTAATTAAGAACGACGTACGAATTGGTCGAGGAAGTATCGTAAAGATATAAATGCAGGTTGTACGCATGTATGAAACTGTACGATTATGAATCAAGATAGAAATACTTTTGCTAATAATAAGCCTAAGGTAAGGATATAGCCAGAATGATAAAGGAGAATAAGACTATGGTTATGTAATTTGCACGAGTTATGACTACCCCAGACTAGTGTAAAGACCATTAGTAAACAATGGGAAGTAAGAACATTTCAAGGAAATGTGGTAACACCTAGCTATAGGCTCTACAAACTGGGAAAGGAAAATCGGGTTACTACTTTACGAGATCAAGGAAATCCCCCCCCCCCTAAATTGTGATTGACAGGAAGTCTTAGCCATGGGGCAAGCAAATGAATCAAATCTAAGTTTAGTGACCAAGTTTGGTTGCAACAGAGAAAGGGAAACAGGAACCATAAGTGAGATTAAGGATACCCGAATATTTCGCAGGAATGAGAAAGGCTTCCAGTTATTGGAAGATAAGTTGACTAGACTACAGTTCTAACACCTCTGAAAGACTAGAGGTTAGGTTATTATGATAACACGTTGGGTGTTAGGCTAGGTTGTGTCTTGTAACCCGATAAGGATAGAGCTTATGTTTTCCGGTAGTTAGGGAAGCGGGAAAGAAATTACGCCACTCGCGATTTAGAAAGTGGCGGCGATTAAATCGTGCCTTGAAGATTTGGGGGCATACCGTATAGATAGAATTCATGTGAATATGTGTGCAGTCCACAATAGGCTCAGGTATATATTCTGACAGAGTCAGTTGATTTTGCGACAGCGACTGTGGGTAGAGTTATTCATGGATTGTGATATCGATATCGTATACCACCCGAGGAAAGCCAAGACGATTAAAGATACTCTTAGTCGCGAGATCTAAGGGTAGTATGCCGATGGGCAGCGAGATAGGCCGGATGTGGTCCGTGAGATTCTTGATTCACAGCCTAGGGTTCGATTATTTGTTCCAAGGTTAATAGAGCTTTAGATCAGAGAGGTTCTTGAGTTTTCCTTCGTCGAAGAGGTAAAAAGCGATAGTATGAGATCGGTTATGATATGATATCGAGATATGGCTCTCCCGAAGAGAAGAGCACATTTGTGTAGCACCGGATGGGGTCGTGTTATGAAAAGTTTGTGTGTGCCGTCTTTGCGGGACTTGTCGGCAAGTTTTAGGGAGGCCGCGGTGCTTCTTGCTTTATTTTGTTGAGTCGACCAAGATGTATCATGGCCTCGGATGTATGTATGGGTAAGATGGCACGAAGAGGGCGTGCGAGGTTTGTTGCTTAGTGTCGAATTAGTAGCGGTCATGGTTGAACACGAAGCCGGTGGGCTATTACAGTGATTTAGACCACCGACTTAGACATGAGAGGTAATTAAAATGGATCTTGTTATAGGGTGGCATCGTACTGCAGTAAGTGCGACTCCACAGGGGTCATGGTAAATGGTGTGAAACCGATCGTGTTCTTCTGTTAGGACCACTTACTCGGTGAGGTTCGTGCTAGCTTTTTAGCGAGGATTGTGAGGCGCACGGGGTTCCTACGTTTATGATGTCGACGGATGAGCTCGATTACAGATAACTCGGAGGTTTTTGAAGGGTTTTAGGGACACAGTGAGTCTCGGTGTTGCATTACACCCTCGAGACCGGCGGACGAGGCGGGCGTACTATCCGAGCACTCGAGGATAGGTTGCGGGCTGTGTTCTTGATTTCGAAATAGCGGGAGGGTTAGTTGCCTCTTGTTGAGTTACGTGCGATAATGAATACCCTTCCAGTATTCGATGGCCACTGTATGAGGCCTTGTATGTAGAAAGTGTAGATCGCCGGTTGGATGGTTCGACATGGCGAGGTTCGATTATTTGGTCGAACTTGATTGAACGTGTGGATAAAGGCGAAGCTTATCCAGAAAGATTATTAGTAAGCTTAGAGTCGTGAAGCTTTATGCGGATAACAAGCGTCGACACTTGGAGTTCAGGTTGACGTTGTAGCATAAGTATTGTTATGTGGCCAGGTGTGGCAAGTGTGATTATGTTGGGTGTAGTCAAGGGACTATGCCAATATCCGTTTAGATTGGACTCCGAAAGAACATTCGGGGACGAATGTTTCTAAGGGGGGAAGAATGTTACACCCCGTAATTCCAAGAGGATGAGATGAGAGCGTCTTAAAGGAAATAAGATTCGAAGTTGGAAAAAGAAAAAAAAGTTGGCAGAATATTTTTGGACAGTTTTTTAGTCAACTTGGAAGCAGTATATCTCCTAGTATAATTGGGGTTTTTAGGTGTTTCAAAATCCTAACATGAATTTCATTGAGTCTAGTTTCCAACGCAACAAACCGCTCGTCAATAGGACATCAGAGTAGAAAGTTATGGACGTTACAAGATCGGCTGACAGAACATACAGGGTCAGGCGCCGCGGCTGCATTGCGGGGCTCGGAAAGCTGAAATTGTGCGAATTGCGAGCGCGGAGCCGGCTGCAGGGCCGCGGCGCAGGGGCGGGATTTTTTGCGGAAATAGGGTAAAAATAGAAGATATTTGTTGTAAAGGACCCCTGGGTGGGTGACAAGTGTCCCCCCAACTTGTGGAACAAGATAAAGGCTATATAAGACATGTCTTGCTAGATTTAAATCATTTGCAAGTCTTCACCCAAATTTTCTCTTCTCTTCTCTTCTCTTCTTTCTCAAATGGTTAAAACCCTAGGCCTATATGAGATTTTTGGAAAGGCAACAAGAAGGAAATATGTTGGAAAGCTTGTAGGGGATTAGTAGAGATGATTTTAGCGGGAAGAAAAAATTCAAAAAGAGGAGCTAAAGTTGCTAAGAATCGACTTGTAATCTTGGAGCATTTTTGGGCTAAATGAGGTATAATCTTCGTCTTACTTTTGTAATTGAAGATTCCATGTTATTATAAGTTAGAAATGATCATGTGATATGTGTTATGAAGATTGATAAGTGTTATGGAAATTTGGAAGCTCAAATCCGAAAATGACATGTTAAGCCATTTGAATTGAAATACAAATTGGTCGATAATTAGAATCGTCGCATGTTTACCTACTTGAGGATTGTAATAGTTATAATCAATTGTGGCTAGATATCATGTTATATTAAACCACTTGGATTGAAATGGCAATTGGTTAAGAATTGGTGTTATTGTACTCAATATGGCCGAATTGGACTAGTAGTTTGTATTAGTTTGGTATCTTTTGTGGGGCGGAATTTTACACATCTAGTAGGCGTGTAATCCCCTATTGTTAATTGCATTGATTGGGCCTTAAATGTGGCGTGTTTGGTTATTGAATTCGGCCTTGAAAAAGGTGGCAAAGTGATTAGAAAAAAATGAGGTTCTTGCAGATTTTCCGTATAATTTAGAGACTTTACACTTATAATATTCTACATTTGAAGTAAGATGTTAATAGACGTACTATGGTCATTATAGGTTGACATACTACGTACGGCGAATTGGACTTAGCAGGTGGTTTAAACCGAAGAGGTATGTGGAACTTTCTTATCTCTTGAGCATGAATAGGTTGTAAATGTATAGTACGGTGAGCGTCTGAATTTTGACAATCTAGGTCCATTTGATATCCTTGGCTTATTTTAAGAATGTCCAAGTTGATTGGGTTAGGGAATTAACTCACTTGTTAAATATTAAGGATATCTTGGCTTTCAAAAGTTAAGAGACTTTAAGTATGATGAAAGTATTATTGATACTTGTTTTGTTGGAAAGTTTAAGTCTCTTGGTTATAAAGAAGTATGTAAGTTGCTAATGTATAAAACTAGTATAACGGCTTTATGGGAAGTTGGTTATAATAGCTTTATGGAAGGTTAAAAAAGAGTGGTTTACTCAAAGTAATTTAAGTATGATAAATGACTTGTTTTAATGAAAGACAATTTGATTTTAAGGCATCAATTGCCTAAGGTTTTATAAGAAAAGGAGTCACTTGATTTAGAAACCTAACTTTATTTCTAAAGGTATTGTGACTTGTCTTGAAACGAAATTGCGACTTGATACTATGGTTAATAGTATCTTGGAAGTGTTTTACTAAAAAAGAGTCATTTGTTTTAAAGAGTAGAAGTATGTAGTACTTGGGTTAAATTCCCGGATCTTTATAAAAGACATGTTAGTGCCTTAAGTAAACTAAAATGAGAGTGTATGTGAACAAGAATAATAAGAAGTTAGGGGATTCTTAACTTGCTTATATATTGTGTGATAAGCGGTAGTGCTTATGTTATGTATGATAGCGGTTTGTGCTAGTGGTATATTATTCATTTGGGTCATTCCCGGGTTTGTGGCATTTGCATATTCCGTGGATTTGCTACCCACGATCTGAGGAATACCTCGTGCGAGTCGCGAGGGCTTATGCGGGTGAAATAGTCCCATGCGGGCGGATACAGCCTATGCGAGGAATACCTCATGCGAGTCTGTAAGGGCTTATGCGGGTGAAATAGTCCCATGCGAGGAATACCTCATGCGGGTCCACGCGACCTATGCGGGTGAAATAGTCTCAGGTGTAGGATTGCTTAATGATACTGCGGGCGGGTGGTCCTGCTTTGATCGTGAGCTTCCTATTTTATATTGTAAGTATACTACTAGTGACTCTCATTGTTAGTAAGGCACTGTGTACTGTTAATTGAGTTATCATACCTGTCTCCAGTTTTATTATAGACTTATGATTTCATTCTGATGCTTCGATTTCACATATTTGGTACATGTTATCTTGACCTCCTTGAAGTGCGTTAAATCCGCGGTAAGTCTGAGTTCTTGATCCTCGCTCTTAGGATCATTGTTCAATTTGTTGAAGCTCCTTTATTCCGAGGCTTATCCACAGTATTGTCGGTAGTTGTACATTCAGGAGTATGGCGGGGCCACTGTCATGAGTTGTTATTCTTAGAAGTGCAGAGTTACATTGTGGTTTGGGTTGTAAAGAAAAAAAAAATGTACCGTTTTATTTGTATAGTTTACGGAAGGTGGCCTTATCGGCTAGCCTGTTGTTATTTTATGTTTCAGCATTTTTATCAGTTGTGTATGTTCCGCTGCTATTCTCTGATGTATACCGAAAGGGGTGCCCAGGTAGGGCACCAGTCACGGGCCCGGGGTCGGGTCGTGACAATTATTTACTACTACAAGTTCCTTCTTCTTCACATGCAACATCAATAACTAGCTACAAGAGAAGAAATATTATCTTTAGAGCTTTAGCCAAAATTATTCCAACAATTTTGCTAGCCTCTTTTCCAAGAACATCACCACAATAACTCCTACAAGCTAGCCACAAGCTTCCTTCTTGTCCTAACTTTTCAGATTTTCCTTAAGCTTTTAATTCTTCTTGGAATTTTAGAGAGAAGTGAGAGCTTTAGCTTAGAGAGAGAGAGAGGGATTTGAAAGATGACCAAGTCTTCAAGACTTGGTCAATATATGGGACATGCAAAAATCAGATGGGGGGGGGGGGGGGGGGACACTTTTCACCCACCAATGGCCTGTTTTAAAACAAAGCGGTCGAAATCCCAACTCGCCGCAAACCCGCCTCGGCGCGCACTGGCCGGTGCGCGCGCTGAAACTCTGCCGACTCTCGGGACTTTCCGCCGCGCCTGCTTCCGGCTCATGGCGCTGCAACTTCAGCGACCTCAGAATATCTGGCGCGCGACCTGCATCGTGCGCCCGCCCTATGGCTCCTGTCCGAAACACATTTCTGTCCGACTGCGTACTGAACTTGTAAGTCCCATAACTTTTTACTCTGATGTCCTATCGACGAACGGTCGGTTGCGTTGGAAACTAGACTCAACGAACTACATAATAGGCTTTTGAAACACTTAGGAACTCTCAAATGTAGCGGGTCATAACCCGCCTCAAAGTTGACTAAAACCCGTCCGAACAATCCGTCAACCTATCTTTCGAAAATTTTAAGTCTTACTCCCTTTCGCACGCTCTCACACGTTTGGCCAGAACTACGGGGTATAACATTCTCCCCCCCTTAGAAACATTCGTCCCGAATGTTCCTTCTAGGCTTACTCAAATCACAATATCGACATAGACCCTCTTAACTATTCTTTTTGCAGTAAAACACTCCACATAGCCACAACATTACTCAAGAATAATTGCTAAATCAAAACTAACAAGAAGGAAAATGGGTTACCTGGGGGTGTAGGGAATAAGTGAGGATATTTCTTCATCATGTCATCCTCTGCTTCCCACGTCATCTCTTCCCTGTTCTCGTTCCGCCATAAGACTTTGACGGAAGCCACATCCTTTGTCCGAAGTCGCCTCACCTGACGATCGAGTATCGCTATGGGACTCTCCTCATACGATAACCCCTCTGTCACCTGGACACCATGAATCGGGTGCACTCTAGATGGATCTCCAATACATTTCCGCAACAAAGACACATGGAAAACTGGATGTACCGCCTCCAAATCGGACGGCAGATCTAACTCATAAGCAACCATGCCTACCCTGCGGACAATCTGATAAGGCCCAATGTACCTTGGGCTGAGTTTACCCTTCTTTCCAAATCTCATCACGCCCTTCATGGGTGATACCTTCAAGAAGACCCAATCATCTACCTCAAACTCTAAGTGTCATCGCCGATGATCTGCATATGACTTCTGTCTACTCTGAGCTGACAATAACCGCTCCTGGATAAGCTTCACCTTATCCACTGCCTGCTGAACCAAGTCTGGTCCGACTAACTGCACTTCTCCCACCTCGAACCAGCCTATCGGTGACCTGCACTTTCTCCCATATAAGGCCTCATAAGGCGTCATCTGAATACTAGAGTGGTAGATGTTGTTATAAGAAAACTCCACAAGAGGTAAATGATCCTCCCAGCTACCCCTGAAATCAATAACACAAGCCCGCAGCATATCCTCAAGTGTCTGGATAGTGCGCTCGGCTTGTCCGTCGGTCTGAGGATGAAACGTCGTACTGAGACTTACCTGGGTCCCTAATCCCTTCTGAAAAGACCTCCAGAAGTTAGCCGTGAACTGGGCTCCTCTGTCTGAAATAATCGATATAGGGACTCCGTGCAGTCTCACAATCTCTCTGATATACAGTCTAGCATAATTGTTATACCCCGTATTTCCATAGTATGTACGTGTGGGCGTACGTAGAAATGTTGAGCCTTAAAGTTAGGCAAGGACGAAATTTTGTGCACAACACACGAAAAGAATCGTTTTTCGACGAAACGTTTTACAAAACTTGCAAAGGGAAAAATACGGCTATGTCATTTATAACTTTTGCGGATTTTTCCGAGAGACGGAATATTTTGGACCAACGAGAGGGCGACACTTGTCACCCTCAAGTTGGCGGTTTTTCTTGGCCGAGAGTGGGGCGTTCTTGACTTGTTTCTTGGCATGTTTTGTGCCATGTTTTGTGGCGTAATCCATGGGTCAATGTTTGGGAGGGATTTGGGGAGTAGGATAGGGTGCACTTGTGCCAATCTTGGCCATCCACTTGCCCCCCACTTGGCTTGATCATGGCCATTGGTTTCCCTATAAATACCCCCCTAACTTGAAGACTTCTTCATCCCAAATTGTTCTAACTCTAGAAATCCTCCCTCCCCTCTTGAAGAGCTCTCGTCCAAAGAGTCTTCCTCCCTTTGTGAGCCTTGGCGAGAGCCTCCCTCCCCGCCGAGAAAGGCTTGGCCGAGAGGGTACCCCCCCCTACCTTGAGTTGTTCTCGTAAAATACACCCCCCTTGGTAGAAAGTATTCTCCAAGTATTGTTATTATACCCAAAATACCCTAGCCGTATACCTTGTAGTATTCCAAAAGTTACCTCTATACGTAGAGCTCGGAAATACTACCTTTTGTCCTTTTTGTCTCAAAACGAAACCCTTAGGAAAATCTTCATCGTTGGTTGAAGTGCTAAGTAGAAGTTGTTGGGAACTTCTAAGGGTTGTTTGGAGGCGGGTTGGGCGCCAGTAGGAGCTAAACGTTGCTCAGGATCGACATTAAGCTTGGATAATTTTTGGGCTTATCGAGGTAAATACGCTTGACCTTCTTTTGTAATAAGTTTGCATACTGTTGAAGTATAAGAATTAAGTATAAGTTATATACCAGGAAGGTATATAAGAAGAGAATTGAAGTACTTACATGGAATTTGTATTCTGATAGACTTGTGAAGTTTGGCGGGTAGGGAAGTCTTGCCCATTTTCCGTGAGAATCTTGTATCTAGATTTATTCTACCGAGTAGTCTAGACATTGATAGACTTGTATAACCGTTATAGGTTGAAGTACTGCGAGTATCGAATTCTACTCGAAGGGTGGAAAAGGCTAACAGGACTACAGTACTTTGGAGCTTTTTGCTAATAGTCGATAAATCGTCGCGAGGTATGTGATTCTTCCTATACTCTTGAGCATGATATTTTAAAAGAATATATATAGTACGGTGAGGCGTGCGTGTGTTAAGCGAGCGTAGTTATACGGCAATGTCTTTTGACTTAAGCCTGAATAATAAGAATCTTGAAGTATTTCAAAAGAATTAAGAAACCTTTTTGAAAGAAGAGTAATACTTGGTTTTGAAAACATAAGAGTTATACTAGCTTTATGGGAAGTTAGGTATAACGTCTTAAGAGAGATAAAGAGAATGGTTTACTGATTTTAGAAGTTAAGAGACTTGATCTTAAAAGATAAGAGACTTGACTTATTTGAATTGATATGAATTTTGTTAAAAGTGTGAAACCTCATTCGTGAGTAATGAGTACTTGGTTTTAAAAAAAAGGGATAATGTTTTACTGATTTCGGAAATCAGAATAAGTATCGAACAAACCACTGCAGCGCTAATAAAAGGAAATGTATTGAATAATTAAGTATTATTAAAACCAGTAGAAACCTCCATCTGCATAGAAGCTAAGATGAGACAAAATGATATTAAATTTCCTAGATCATGGCTGCTTTAATAAGATTGTTATGAACAAGAATAACCTACTCATAAGGCATATGTTTCTTAAATTGTTTTAAAGGGATTAAAACTACGAACTACGAAACCTTTTCGAAAATGAGAAACTTGAGCATTTGAAATTAGGCAAACTTGAACGTTTGGAAAATAATGTTGTTACTTGATTTTACAAAGGAAAGTGTTTTGGTTTACTTAACAATGTTAGTCACTCTATTTTTATACTACGGGTATCGGGTGACCTTTGTAAAAGAAATGGATCTTTAAAAGGAATTTAACGTACGTAGTACTTTAGGGTTAAAACCCGGACTTTGACATAAAATGAAAGTACCTTGAGTTGTGTGTAACTTTCCTATGCTTGTTGTTGTGTAACTTGCCTATACTTGTTGTGATAGCATTTGTTGTGCAAGAATTGTGTTTCTATACTCTGGCGTCTCGATGGAGGGCGGTTGACTTATTGAGAACTTACTTGGGCGTCTGGCGATGTGAGAAGATTCCACGGGTATGCTTCCATTATTATTGTTACATGGGCATGTCTACACCGATGATGGATTCTGTGGGCATATGACCATTATTGTTATTTATGGCGAAGTATCGTGACTTACGGTTGTGATCGGGTGCATAGCCTGTTTACTTGCCCCGTCACGTGGCCGGTGGATCCGCATAGGTTATCGCACTTGCCACGCGTGTCGACGGCGAAATATCATGACTTACGGTTGTGATCGGGTGCGTAGCTTTGTTTACTTGCCCCGTCGACTCGTGGCGCGGTGGATCTGGTATAGGTTATTGTATTTGCCGCGTGTCGACTTCGAGTCGGTGTTTGGATGAAGCCGTGACTTACGGTTGTGATCGGTGCATAGCTGTTTACTTGCCCCGTCGGCTACGTGGCGGTGGATCGGGTATAGGTTATCGCACTTGCCCGCGTGTCGACCGTGTTATGATTATTTCCGTCTGGTCTCTTTATGACACGGTGGGACTGATGTTAGTGTACTTCTTGGTGTTATCATATCATAGGCTATGGCGGTGAGGAAGGTATTCCACGGGCATGATTGATGTTGTGGGCGTGAGACCCATAGTTATATTTGAGTAATGACTTGGAGGCGTGAGTCACGACTTGATATCTTGTTTATATGTGTGTCTTTGTAGTTTGGTTATCATACATGTCTCCGCTTTATATAGACTATTATGATTTCATTTCTGATATTTTGATTTCACATACTTGGTACTGTTGTCTTGACCTCTGCGAAGTGCGTTCATCTGTGCGGTAAGTACATCGGTATCGATCCGCTAATAGGATCACATTTCAGCGTATTGGGAAGCTCCGTTCCTACGGAGGCTTATCTTTTGGTATGTTACCACTGATGCAGTAAGTTCTTGTACATTCGGGGTATGGCGGGCCCTGTCGTCATAGTTGTTGTAAAAATCTTAGAGTGCAGCCTTGTTGTGGGCAGGGTTGTAAGGATTGTAACTGTTCAAATGTCGATATATATATAATTGCAGAAAAGCAACCGTTTTGGTTGGCCTATTTTCTTTTATCTTGATCCATATCTAATTGTATGTTTAAGTTTTTATTTATTGGTTTTCTCGATGTTGTATCACTAGGGTGCCGTGGTAAGGTACGATCACGGGCAGGTTGAGTCGTGACAAAAGTGGTATCGAGCGATTAGTCCTCGGAAAGTGTCTGACGTGTCTAGTAGAGTCTTGATTATCGATGTGTTGTGCACCACATCTATGTCGGAGGCTGCGAGACATTTAGGATTGGTTTCCATTCTTCTCATTCCGAGATCGTGCCTTAGAGGCGTGTGATAAGTTGGACCCTCGGCGTATTTCGTTTTTACGATTATGCCTCGCGCGGCCGGGCGAGAAGGGCAAAGCGGCGAAGGAGGCTGCGAGTAAAGCGTGGCGATCTCTGAGACCACAAGCACTGAGCCTCGATCCCGATGCGGAAGCGGAGAGATGGGTTACAAGAGTTGGCCCGATTATTGGCGAGTTTTGCGAACTTGAGATAAATTTGGGCCGGCGCATTCGATGCGCGATGGTTCACCACAGATCGAGATAGTTTGAGGCTACGGGATTTTTGAGTTGTAGCCGCGAGTTTTATGGGTCGAGGCACGAGGATGATCGCGAGGAGTTCATCCAAGCGATTCTGACCGGATCGTAGAGTGATTAAGGCATCGGAGACCGAGTCGGTGGTCTAGGTTCGCGTAGGTGCGTGATACCGCATGATCGTGGTTTGATTCGTGGAGGCTGTCGGGAGAGAATGCACTTCGGCTATATGGGGCGAGTTCTCGAGGCATTTCTTGCACATTTCTTGCCTCGCGGATGAGAAGGGCTCGGTAAACAGTTTTTGGTGTTGCGGCGAAGCGGGCGTGCGGTTGGGAGTACAATGTGAGTTCGACTCATTGGCGTGCGTCCGCGTTAGTAGCTAGTATGGAGGATCGAGTGCCGATATGTTACAAGGCTCGATGATTACCTAGCGAGAGTTTTTGGTGTAGCTCTTGTAGGGCATGGACATTGCCGCATCTGAGCTTATGCACTTGGATGTGAGAGCGAAGATCGTCGAAATGGCGAGATCGCGAGAAGAGGCGAACAGCGAGGTCCTTTGGTGACTTTCGAGGCGGACCGCCTCGGCGACTAGTTATGTACCTTCGCCCGGATCTGAGTGGTCCTCGCGACGCCGAGACGCCGGGATATTGGGGCCGGTCGGGGCTCCCGGGTTTCAATTTTGAGGAGTAGAAGTGCTCGCGGATGAGGCCACCGTATCTCGGTGTGGCGTTGTGGTAAAGCCCATGGGAATGTCGTCTTGGTTTGGGAGATTGCTATACTTACGGCCGGCGGGGCCATTTGTGGCTGTCAGGCCAGGGTATGGTGGGATAACCTGACCTCTTGAATCAGTTGCGGGTTCTTCACCTTCCATAGCTAGGCAGGATGTTCATACACCGGCGGGCCACGGTAAAGGTCGCGGTGGAAGTTCCCAGTTTTAGCGATCCTTTGAACCGCCTATTTTCAGGTATATCCTTAACCCTCTAGAGATCTGTATGTATTGATGTTATGATGATGTGTTTAGTGTTATGTTCGGATAGCTTTGTGCTAAAATGTGATTTAGAAGCCTGGTTAGTGAAGAGGGTAAGCCTGGGGGTGAGAAAATGATGAACCTTAGAATATTACAGTTGAGACCTTAGATGTAAGGCCGTCTTGAGTACAAGATTTTGCGGGTAATCTTTGTCAGAATATATAAGTATACGTGGAGTATTGTGGGAAAATTCCTTGGGTGGTGTAAAATGGAAGTGGTAGCTTTCATGACCTGTATAGGTAAGATTGTTCCGGATCGGGAAACAAGAGCTTGATGCGTTAAGTGGGTCGGGTTGGGGCCATGTTGCGGGTCAACCCGTAGCCCGGTTTGGGGTTGGGTCAGTTCGAGGTGGTCCCGCCAGGTGGTAGGATCACGAGGGTGCTAGGCCCAAGCTTAGGTAACCATCGTATGAATTCGTGGATGCGTTCGACCAGAATCGGTTCGTGAAGGCCGGGAATGGCCTTAGAGGAAAGTGAAGCTAGTAAGATGACCAAGTTTGGAGGTAGTGACTCCAGAGATTTTGGAAACTGAAGTAATGACTGAAGTATGGTACGTATACTAGAAGAGTTCAAGTGTTCGAGAAGAGTACGACGAGTAAGGGAAGAAGCGAGCATGTGTTAAGAGCAAAGAAGTGATAATTTTGTTGTGAAGTGAAATTGCGAAGGAAGTATCCTTTAGACCAGGGTGGAAGCTTTTGTGATGTAGGAGTGATTCCTCGTTGACTTGGGTTAAGTATTTGCGCGGGTGTTATTTTGTGGCATTGGCAACCTGTTTAAGTTATGAGGAACTTTGTCGTTGTCTGTTTCGAGAAGGAACATTCGGGATGAATGTTTCTAAGGAGGGGAGAATGTTATACCCCGTATTTCCAGAGTATGTATGTGTGGGCGTACGTAGAAATGTTGAGCCTTAAAGTTAGGCAATGAAGAAATTTTGTGCACAACACACGAAAAGAATCGTTTTTCGACGAAATGTTTTACAAAACTTGCGAAGGGAAAAATACGGCTATGTCATTTATAATTTTTGCGGATTTTTCCGAGAGACGGAATATTTTGGACCAACGAGAGGGCGACACTTGTCACCCTCAAGTTGGCGGTTTTTCTTGGCCGAGAGTGGGGCGTTCTTGGCTTGTTTCTTGGCATGTTTTGTGCCATGTTTTGTGGCCTAATCCATGGGTCAATGTTTGGGAGGGATTTGGGGAGTAGGATAGGGTGCACTTGTGCCAATCTTGGCCATCCACTTGCCCCCCACTTGGCTTGATCATGGCCATTGGTTTCCCTATAAATACCCCCCTAACTTGAAGACTTCTTCATCCCAAATTGTTCTAACTCTTGAAATCCTCCCTCCCCTCTTGAAGAGCTCTCGTCCAAAGAGTCTTCCCCCTCCCCCTTTGTGAGCCCTTGGCCGAGAGCCTCCCCCTCCCCCCTTGAGAAAGGCTTGGCCGAGAGGGTACCCCCCCTACCTTGAGTTGTTCTCATAAAATACACCCCCCCTTGGTAGAAAGTATTCTCCAAGTATTGTTATCATCCCCAAAATACCCTAGCCGTATACCTTGTAGTATTCCAAAAGTTACCTCTATACGTAGAGCTCAGAAATACTATCTTTTGTCCTTTTTGTCTCAAAACGAAACCCTTAGGAAAATCTTCATCGTTGGTTGAAGTGCTAAGTAGAAGTTGTTGGGAACTTCTAAGGGTTGTTTGGAGCGGGTTGGAGCGCCCAGAGTAGGAGCTAAACGTTGCTCAGGATCGACATTATGCTTGGATAATTTTTGGGCTTATCGAGGTAAATACGCTTGACCTTCTTTTGTAATAAGTTTGCATACTGTTGAAGTATAAGAATTAAGTATAAGTTATATACCAGGAAGGTATATAAGAAGATAATTGAACTGTACTTACATATGACTGTATTTACAGTAGACTTGTGATGTTTGGCGGGTAGGGAAGTGTTGCCCAATTTTCCGTGAGAATCTTGTATCTAGATTTATTCTACCGAGTAGTCTAGACATTGATAGACTTGTATAACCATTATAGGTTGAAGTACTGCGAGTATCGAATTCTACTCGAAGGGTGGAAAAGGCTAACAGGACTACAGTACTTTGGAGCTTTTTGCTAATAGTCGATAAATCGTCGCGAGGTATGTGATTCTTCCTATACTCTTGAGCATGATATTTTAAAAGAATATATATATAGTACGGTAGACGTACGTGTGTTAACTGAACGTAGTTATACGGCAATGTCTTTTGACTTAAGCCTGAATAATAAGAATCTTGAAGTATTTCAAAAGAATTAAGAAACCTTTTTGAAAGAAGAGTAATACTTGGTTTTGAAAACATAAGAGTTATACTAGCTTTATGGGAAGTTAGGTATAATGTCTTAAGAGAGATAAAGAGAATGGTTTACTGATTTTAGAAGTTAAGAGACTTGATCTTAAAAGATAAGAGACTTGACTTATTTGAATTGATATGAATTTTGTTAAAAGTGTGAAACCTCATTCGTGAGTAATGAGTACTTGGTTTTTTAAAAAAAGGATAATGTTTTACTGATTTCGGAAATCAGAATAAGTATCGAACAAACCACTGCAGCGCTAATAAAAGGAAATGTATTGAATAATTAAGTATTATTAAAACCAGTAGAAACCTCCATCTGCATAGAAGCTAAGATGAGACAAAATGATATTACATTTCCTAGATCATGGCTGCTTTAATAAGATTGTTATGAACAAGAATAACCTACTCATAAGGCATATGTTTCTCAAATTGTTTTAAAGGGATTAAAACTACGAACTACGAAACCTTTTCGAAAATGAGAAACTTGAGCATTTGAAATTAGGCAAACTTGAACGTTTGGAAAATAATGTTGTTACTTGATTTTACAAAGGAAAGTGTTTTGGTTTACTTAACAATGTTAGTCACTCTATTTTTATACTACGGGTATCGGGTGACCTTTGTAAAAGAAATGGATCTTTAAAAGGAATTTAACGTACATAGTACTTTAGGGTTAAAACCCGGACTTTGACATAAAATGAAAGTACCTTGAGTTGTGTGTAATTTGCCTATGTTTGTTGTTGTGTAACTTGCCTATACTTGTTGTGATAGCCTTTGTTGTGCAAGAATTGTGTTTCTATACTACCGCGTCTCTCGATGGAGGGCCGGTTGACTTGTTGAGAACTTACTTGGAGCGTCTGGCGGTGGAAGATTCCACGGGTATGCTTCCATTATTATTGTTACATGGGCATGTCTACACCGATGATGGATTCTGTGGGCATGTGACCATTATGGTTATTTATGGCGAAGTATCGTGACTTACGGTTGTGATCAGGTGCATAGCCTGTTTACTTGCCCCCGTCAGCTACGTGACGCAGGTGGATCTGGTATAGGTTATCGCACTTGCCACGTGTCAGCTTCGCGGCGAAGTATCGTGACTTACGGTTGTGATCGGGTGCGTAGCCTGTTTACTTGCCCCCGTCAGCTACGTGACGCAGGTGGATCTGGTATAGGTTATTGCACTTGCCACGTGTCAGCTTCGCGAGTCAGTGTTTGGATGAAGCTTCGTGACTTACGGTTGTGATCTGGTGCATGGCCTATTTACTTGCCCCCGTCAGCTACGTGACGCAGGTGGATCGGGTATAGGTTATCGCACTTGCCACGTGTCAGCTTCATGTTATGATTATTTCCCGTACGGTCTCTTTATGACACAGGTGGGACCTGATGTTCAGGTGTACTTCTTGGTGTTATCATATCATAGACTGCCGGCAGTGAGGAAGGTATTCCACGGGCATGATTGATGTTGTGGGCGTGAGACCCATAGTTATATTTGAGTAATGACTTGGAGGGCGTGAGTCCCTGACTTGATATAACTGTTTATATGTGTGTACTGTAGTTTGGTTATCATACATGTCTCCTGCTTTATATAGACTATTATGATTTCATTTCTGATATTTTGATTTCATACTTGGTACTGTTGTCTTGACCTCCTTGGGCGTGTCGGCTCGAGTCGATGTTTGGATGAAGCTTCGTGACTTACGGTTGTGATCTGGTGCATAGCCTGTTTACTTGCCCCCGTCAGCTAAGTGACGCAGGTGGATCGGGTATAGGTTATCGCACTTGCCACGTGTCGACCGTGTTATGATTATTTCCGTCTGATCTCTTTGCAACCACGGTGGGACTGATGTTGGTGTACTTCTTGGTGTTATCATATCATAGACTGTCGGCAGTGAGGAAGGTATTCCACGGGCATGATTGATGTTGTGGGCGTGAGACCCATAGTTATATTTGAGTAATGACTTGGAGGGCGTGAGTCCATGACTTGATACAACTGTTTATATGTGTGTTCTGTAGTTTGGTTATCATACATGTCTCCTGCTTTATATAGACTATTATGATTTCATTTATCGTATTTTTAGTTTCACATACTTGGTACCTGTTGTACTGACCTCCTTCGGGGGGCTGCGTTCATGCCGCAGGTAGAGGTACATCGGTTGTCGATCCCCGCTTATAGGATCACATTTCAGCGTATTGGGAAGCTCCGTTCCTACGGAGGCTTATCTTTTGGTATGTTACCACACAGTGCAGTAAGTTCTTGTACATTCGGGGTATGGCGGGGCCCTGTCGTCATAGTTGTTGTAAAAATCTTAAGTGCATGCTTGTTGTAGGCGGGGTTGTAAGGATTATGCTTGTTCAAATGTCGATATATATATAATTGCAAAAAGCGGCCGTTTTGGTTGGCCTATTTTCTTTATCTTGATCCATATCTAATTGTATGTTTAAGTTTTTATTTTATTTGGTTTTCTCTCGATGTTGTATCACTAGGGTGCGGGGTAAGGCACGATCACGGGCAGGTTGGTTCGTGACAATAATCCTCGTAGAAAAAGTCGTCTGGTGGGAGAAAATGGGCTGATTTTCGTCGATCTGTCGACGATAACCCAAATGGAGTCATGCTTCCTACGAGTGTGAGGTAACCACGTAATAAAATCCATATTTACCACTTCCACTTCCAGTCGGAATATCAATACCTGCAATGACAGCCCAGCTTCGGTGCTCAACCTTGACTGGCGACAATTCGGGCGAGCTACGAACTCCATGACGTACTCTTGGGCCATCCGCAATACACACATCCGAGGTCATGGTACATCTTAGTCGACCGGATGAATGGAATAACGAGCACCGTGTGCCTTCCCGAAATCTGGCGGCGAAGTCTGTCACATTGGGAACACGGCCGACCCTCAAATCTTAGCACCCCAGTGCTCGCCAAATAGACTCTTCTTTCACGGCGGCATCTCGTCGTACCATAATCGGATCCTCATCGCCGCCTCTTCACCTCCTCGGCGATGGAAGACTCGGCAACCTCGAACCGAACTCCATCACTATCGGAATCAACCAAGCGAACCCCGAGGCTCGCTAGGCGATGTAACTCTCGGACCGTATCCCTTTTCTGCAGGTATGCATGGACGGACTACCCATCGATCTGCGACTAAGGGCATCTGCACTACATTAGCCTTCCTGGGTGGTATAGAATATCAACATCGTAATCCTTGGCGGCTCGACCACCGTCTGTCGCAAGTTCGGCTCCTCTGGTGAAGATATCCGAGACTCTTGTGGTCCGTGTAAATATCCACATGAACTCCATACAAATAATGTCTCGGATCTTGAGGCATGAATCAATCGCGACTCCAAGTCATGTGTGGGATAGTTCTTCTCATGCTTCCTAAGGCGCCGAGATCGTAGCTATAACTCTTCCGCTACGCATCGCGCACTGAAGCCGGACACACGAGCGTCACAATAAACCACGTATCTGTCACGACCGAACGGGCGGCCCAGTGCCTTACCGGGCACCCTAGTGATACAACATCGAGTAATGTCGTGAACATAAAACACATACAAGAAACCAATGTAATAAGACGGTGAAATAAGAAAGGCAGGCTAACTAAAAAGCGGTTCTGTCGGTATATAAATAACAATTTGAGCGATTACATCCCCTTTCTACAACTCGCCACAGCGATTACTCTGAGACACTCTACGAATGATATGACAACAACGACGGGACATGGCCGTCGCCATACCTGAATGTAAGCACCTACAACAACGGGGACTATACGAATAAGCCTCGAGAAAGCGGAGCTTTCCCAACGCTGAGCGTGACCCTAAGAGCGAGGATCAACGGCGGGTGTACCTTTACTGCGGCGTGAACGCGGCCCGAGGAGGTCGATCTGCAGTACGAGTGTGTGGCGAAAATAAATCGTAAATGAAATCATAGTAGTCTATATAAAGCGGAGACATGTATGATAACCAACTACGATTCCTGATAAATAGCGGTCATGTCAAGTCGGGGACTCGCGCCTCAAGTCATCACTCAAATATAACCATGGGTCTCATGCCCACAATATCAATCATGCGTGGAATACCTTCCTCACCGCCGCGATCATGATATAAAAGCACCAAGGAATACACTGAACACGGAGTTCCACACGTGTCCTAATACACCTGAGGTAAATCTGAAGGCATAGCCGACTACTAAAACCCACAGTACCAACAAGGTCATAAAGCGTATCATGAGATCTGTCTGGCCGTCACGTGATCAAAGCGACCACTCGCCGCAGATATCTAATGTGGCGTCTAGCCCTGGAACTCTCCGCACTCCGCATAGGCCAAACTCATAGGCGCGTGAGGTATAACCCGCGTCGAGGGTAGCTACTCCCGGCGTCCGCTGGACTCGCGATCGCGTAGGCCACGTAGACCGCGTGACCATAAAGGCGCGCACTAACACGGAACTCTCGTAGCTCGCATAGGCCCGGGACCCGCGTGAGGTATTCTCGAATCATAGGTCACACATACACTGCTGAGTCTACCCCGCGTGGAGGCGGCAACCTCCGGAAACAAGTCGAGGTGAGTGGTACAATACCAACATATCGGTGATAGTGAAACAATTTAAGCGCAATCGAGAAACCCCTTTTCACAAACATCACAAGATACTAACACACGTAGCATCCTAGCATGTTTACTTAACAAATCAACAAGGCGATTACAAGGCTACCACAACCCAACACAATCAAGTTATACACAAGGCACTTTCTACTATATGATTAACAAGATCGGGTTTTATCCCCAAAGTACTTCATACATTAACTCTTTTAAAAGATACGTTACGTTCACAAAAGTCACACAATACCCTTAGTATATGAAAATAGTATTTGTCTTTTTAAGTAAACCAAAACACTTACCTTTGTAAAATCAAGTAACAACATTATTTTCCAAACGTTCAAGTTTGCCTAATTTCAAATGTTCACGTTTCTTATTTTAGAAAGGTTTCGTAGTTCATATTATTAACCACTTAATAATATAATTCTCTTTTAAAACAATCTGAGAAACATATGCCTTATGTGAGTAGGATATTCTTGTTTATAACAATCTTATTCTGAATGACCGTGATCTAGGAAATATCATTTTGTCTCATCTTAGCTTACATGCGGATGGAAGTTTCTATTGGTTTTAATAATACTTAATTAGTCAAAACATTTCCTTTTATTAACGCTGCAGTGGTTTGTCGATATATATTCTGATTTCCGAAATCAGTAAAACATTCTTAAGCCGTTATACCTAACTTCCCATAAAGCTAGTATAACTCTTAAGTTTTCAAAAACCAAGTATTACCCTTCTTTTAAAACGATTCAAAAATCTTTTGAAATACTTCAGGTTCTTTATTATCACATAACAAGCCAGTTATAGTTCAAATCAGTTACCTTTTAAAAACCACAAAGTATTTTCTTACCTACATAAAGTCATATAACCAACTTCCCATAAAGCCGTTATAACACTTTATGTTTTAAACCAATCAAATACATTTAACACATGTACGTCTACCGTACTACATAGTTCACACATATCATGCTAGAAGAGATAGGAAGAGGTTCACATACCTCGCGACGATTATCGACTAATAGCAAAACGCTCCGAGTACCTCAAGCCGTCGGCTACTCCTTAAGCCAAGTAGATCGCGCCACACGTAGTACTTCAACCTATAAGGCCACAAGGCGCTTATTAACATCTAGATCTTATCGTAGAACATTCTACAGAAAATTCGGCAGCACCTCCCACATGGCTGCGTAAATCTCCTCTTCTATCGAGGCCGGCTACCAAGCCAACCAGGGGGGGGTTATACGTCTAATCCGGACGTGCACAATTCTACATCACAGTAAAGCTACACAAGTCTACTGTAATACAGTCCTATGTAATTACAGTTCAGTACTCTTCTTTCGAAAAGGTTTCTTATTATTCAGGCTTAAGTCAAAAGACATTGCCGCAATACTATGTTCAGTTCTACGTATAGTATACTCAACTATATATTTCTACAACATGTAATTTCCAATTACAATAGAAGGACAGTAGTGTTTACCTCGATAAGCCCAAAATTATCCAAGTTTAAATGTCGATCCTGAGCAAGGTTTAGCTCCTACTCCGTGCGCTCCAACCCGCTCCAAGAAACCCTTAGAAGTTCTAACCAACTTCTACTCCAAAACTTCAACCAACAATGAAGATTTCCTTAGGGTTTCGTTTAGTGGCTAAAGGAAAGTATAATAGTATTTTCCGGGCTTTTCGTATAGAGGGTACTTTGGAAATACTACAAGGTATTTGGGCTAAAGTATTTGGGTATAATAACAATACTTGGAGAGTATTTCTCTACCAAGGGGGGTAGTATTTCGACTAGCACAACTAGGCTAGGGGGGGTTGCTCTCGGCCAAAAGGCCACCCAAAGGGGAGGAGTTGGGCGAGACAACTACAAGGAGGAGTGTTTTGAGTCTTGGAATTTGCTCAAGTGTGGATGAAATAACTCATCAACTAAGGGGGTCTTTATAGGACACTCAAAGGCCAAGATTGAGCCAAGTGGTAGGCAAGTGTAAGGTGAAGATTAAGCCATGTGTTGTGTGGGTCCCACTTGGTCATCCACTCCACAAAATATCTCACAAACATTGACCAAACATTTTAGGCACAAAAGATGAAAAAAAACGTGCAAGCCTAGAAGCTTCCACCAAGGAAATTTCGTCCAACCTTGGACACCTAAGGGTGACACATGTCGCCCTCCAATTGGTCCAAAATGTTTCGTCTCTCGGAAAAATCCGTAAAAATAATAAATGACATAGCCGGAATTGTTATACCCCGTATTTCCAGGGTATGTACGTGAGGACGTACGTAGAAATTTGAGCCTTAAAGTTAGGTAAGGTTCGATATTGTACATAACTACCAAAAGGAGTCGTTTTTAAATGAAGCGTTTCCACGACTTTCGTAGGAGAATTCCGGCTATGTCAATAATAATTTTTGCGGATTTTTCCGAGAGACGTAACATTTTGGACCAACGGGAGGGTGACATGTGTCACCCTCACATTGGAAGCATTGTGGACGGCAAATAGGACGATTTGGGGCTTGTGGTTAGGTAGGATATTTTGTGTAGTTGGTGTGGTAGATGGATAAGGTGCACAGGGCTAAATCTTGACCTTACACTTGCTATACACTTGGAAGAATCTGGGCCCTTGGTTGGCCATGGCTTGACTATAAATACCACCCTTTGTTGATGAAATTCTTCATCCAAATATTTTCTAAGTGTTAAAATCCCTCCTCTCTCCCTTGTGAAGTTTTTGTACACCACACCCTGAGTGAGCTTGGCGAGAGCCACCCCTCCCTTTGTAGTGTCTAGCCGTGGGGTACACCCCCCCCTAGCCTTGTTGTCTCGTATAAATACCCCCCTTTTTGTGGTATTGAAATACTCTCCAAGTATTGTTATAATGCCCAAATACCTTGGCCCAAATACCTTGTAGTATTCCCAAGGTTACACTTATACAAAAGCCCAGAAAATACTATTATACTTCCCCCAGTCACAAAACCGAAACCCTAAGTAAATCTTCACCCGTAGTTGAAGTTATTAGTAGAAGTTGGTTAGAACTTCTAAGGGTTGTTTGGAGCGGGTTGGAGCGTACGGAGTAGGAGCTAAACGTTGCTCAGGATCGGCATATAACTTGGATAATTTTGGGCTTATCGAGGTAAATACTACTGTCCTTCTAGTGTAATTGGAAATTACATACTGTAGTAATATAGAAATGAATATAAGATTCATAAGAAGAGAAATGAACGGTAATAGAAGGATATTACAGAAAAAGACTTGAACTGAAATCACTTCAGAAGAAAATAAGTAGAAGTTAAACTGTACTTACATAGAATTTGTATATCTGATGGTGATAACCTTTATTGGTTGAATGTTCTGCAAGTAGCATGGGCTACTTAGAAGGTGGACCAGGCTAGCCGGGTTATAGCCGTGGAGCGTTTTGCTTATAGTCGATAAATCGTCACGAGGTATGTGATTCTTCCTATACTCTTGAGCATGATATTTTTAAAGGAAGATATATATATAGTACGGCAATGTCTTTTGACTTAAGCCTGAATAATATATAGTACGGTGAGCGTCGTGTGCTAATTGAGCGTAGTTATGCGGCAATGTCTTTTGACTTAAGCCTGAATAATATATAGTACGGTAGACGTACGTGTGCTAATTGAACGTAGTTGTACGGCAATGTCTTTGACTTAAGCCTGAATAATAAGAACCTTGAATGTATTTCAAATGCTAAGAAACCATTTTTTTTAAAAAAGAGTAACACTTGGTTTTAAAGGTTTTTAAAAGAGTTATACTAGCTTTATGGGGAGTTAGGTATAACGTCTTAAGAGAGGTAAAGAAAATGGTTTACTGATTTTAGAAGTTAAGAGACTTGATCTTATAAGATAAGAGACTTAACTTAAAGGAATTAATATGAGTTTTGTGTGAAACCTCATTCGTGAGTAATGAGTACGTGGTTTTTTAAAAGGAATAATGTTTCTTGATTTGAATCAGAATGTGTATCGACAAACCACTGCAGCGTTAATAAGGGAAAATGTATTGAATAATGAAGTATTATATTAAAACCAGTAGAGACCTCCATCTGCATAGAAGCTAAGATGAGACAAAATGATATTACATTTTCTAGATCATGGCTGCTTACTAAGATTGATTATGAACAAGAATAACCTACACTCATATAAGGCATATGTTTCTCAGATTGTTTAAAAGAGAATTATATTCTTAAATGATTAAGGCTATGAACTATGAAACTTTTCTAAAATAAAGAGACTGGAGTAATTGAAATTAGGCAAACTGGAACTCTAGGAAAAAGGAAGGCATTGTTTTGTCTTAAAATGATTTAAAAACTTAAAGTGTTATAACAGCTTTATGGGAAGTTGGTTATAACGACTTTATGAAAACAAAAGAAGGGTTTTCTCATTGGTTCTACATGTGGAAACTTGACTTTAAAAAAGAGAGGTGTTTTGGTTTGCTTAAAGATGTAAGTCACTCTATTTTATACTACGGGTATCGGGTGATTTTCATAAATGGAATAGATCTCTTAAAAGGAATTTAACGTACGTAGTACTTTAGGGTTAACACCCGGACTTGGGCATAAAATGAAAGTACTTCGAGTTGTGTATAGACTTGCCTATGCTTGCTGTTGTGAAACTTGCCTATGCTTGTTATTGTGAAACTTGCCTATCTTGTTGTGATAGCCTTTGTTGTGCAAGAATTGTGTTTCTATACTCTGGCGTCTCGATGGAGGTCGGTTGACTTGTTGAGAACTTCTTGGGGCGTGGCCGTGATGTGGATAAATTCCGCAGATGCGTTCTGTTGATAGTGTTACTTTTGTTAATCGCTTTGGACATACCGACCACGATCGTGGCGCGCGGGTATGCTTCCATTTTGATTACCGCCTTGTTGTCTTATTGTTTCCCTTTGGACATCTTGACACGATCGTAGCGCGCGGGTATGCTTCCATTTGGAATCTTTGTCTTATTGTTTCCGCTGGACCTCTTGACCGCGATCGTGGCGCGCGGGTATCTTCCATTTGGAATGTTGTCTTACTTGTTCCCTTTGGACATACCGACACGATCGTAGCGCGCGGGTATGCTCCCTTTGGATTGTTGTCTTGTTGTTATCATATCATGGCCATGCCGTGATGAGGAAGGTACTCGCGGGCGGGATTGATGTTGTGGGCGTGAGACCACGACTTGATATAAGCGTATGTGTGTATCGTAGTTTGGTTATCATACATGTCTCCCGCTTATAGACTATTATGATTTCATTTCTGATATTTCTGATTTCACATACTTAGTACTGTTATCTTGACCTCGCCCGAAGTGCGTTCATCTGCATGGTAGAAAGTACATCATTTGTCGTTTCCGCGTTTAGGATCTCATTTCAGCGTTTTGGGAAGCTCGTTCCGTCGGAGGCTTATCTTTGGTATGTTACCACAGTGCATGTAAGTTCTTATGCGTTCGGGGTATGGCGGGGCCACTGTCCGTCATAGTTGTTGTATAAATCTTAGAGGTTTGTAGACCTTTGTTGTGGGAAGGGTTGTAAGGATTATGCTTGTTCAAATGTCTTTATATATATATGTTGAAAGGCAAGTTTTGGTTGGCCTATTTTATTTCATCATGATCCATGTCTATTTTGCATGTTTAAGTTTTTATTTCCTGGTTTTCTCGATGTTGTATCACTAGGGTGCGGGTAAGGCACGATCCACGGGCGGGCAGTCGTGACAAAAGTGGTATCGAGCGATTAATCCTCGGAAAGTGTCTACTGACCGTGTCTAGTAGAGTCTTGATTATCGGTGTGTTGTGCACCACATCTATGTCGTGAGGCTATAGGACATTTAGGATTGGTTTCCATTCTTCTCATTACGAGATCGTGCCTTAGAGTCGTGTTGTAAGTTGGACCCTCCGACGTATCTCGTTTTTACGATTATGCCTCGCGCAAGGCAACCGGGCCCGAAGGGCAAAGCGTGAGGAGATCTGAGTAGAAGCGTGGCGATCTCACGAGACCACGAGATGAGCCTCGATCCTACCGGTAGGCGAGAAGAGATGGGTTACAAGGAGATGGCCCGATTAATGGCGGGGTTGTGGCGAACTTGAGATAAAGTGGGACGCAGCGGTTCGATCCAGTAGCACCGTAGTTCAACCGGCGAGCAGTTTGAGACTACGGGATTTTACGAGTGTAATCCGCGAGTTTTATGGGTCGAGGCACGAGGATGATCGCGAGGAGTTCATCCGGCGATTCTGACGGATCGTAGAGTGATCAAGGCCTCGGAGACCGAGTCGGTGGTCTGAGTTCGCATCGGTGCGTGATACCGCGATCGATTGGTTTGATCGTGGGAGGCTGTCGGGAGAGAATGCACTTCCGGCTTTATGGGACGAGTTCTCAAGGCATTTCTTGCACTTCTTGCCGCACGGATGAGGAGGGCTCGGGTAAAGATTTTGGTGTTGCGGCGAGCAGGCGTGCGGTCGGGAGTACAATGTGGAGTTCGACTCATTGGCGATGCGTCCCGCATTAGTAGCTAGTATGGAGGATCGAGTCCACCGATATGTTCTGAGGCTCGATGATTACCTAGCGAAGTTGTTCGTGTAGCTCTTCAGGGCATGGACATTGCCGCATGCGAGCTTATGCACTTGGAGGTGAGGCGGAGAATCGGCGAAATGACCAAAGTCGGCGAAGAGGGCGAAGCTGCGAGTCCTTTGGTGATTTTCGGCGAACCGCCTCGGCCGAACTAGTTATGCGCCTCGCCCGATCTGAGTGGTCCTACAATCTTGAGCGTCGAGTTTTCGGAAGCGGTCGGGGCTCGAGGTTGATTTCGGGAGAAGCGGGGATGTTAACGGTGAAGCCACCCATACCTCGTTGTGGCCGTTGTGGTAGACTCACGATGGGAGTGTCGTGCTAGTCGGGAGTTTATTTTACATGCGGCCAGCGGGCCATTTTAGAGGCTGTCCAGGCAGGGTAGTGGCTGTAGGATAGCCTGCACTATGGGATCGATTGCGGGTTCTTCACCTTCCATAGTCGAGCGGGATGTTCATGCCGGCGGGCCACGGTAAGTCGCGGTGGAAGTTCCCGATTTTAGCGGTCCTCTGAATCGCCTATTTTTGGTATATCCTTAACCTCAGAGTTTTGTATGTATTGATGTTGTGATGATGTGTTTAGTGTTATGTTCGGATAGCTTTGTGCTAAAACGTGATGTAGAACTGGTTAGTGAGAAGGGTAAGCTCGAGGGTGAGAAAATGATGAACCTTAGAATATTACGATTGAGACCTTAGATGTAAGGCCGTCTTGAGTACCAGTTTTGCATGTGATCCTTCGAGTGCATTTTATGCCTAGAACGTTTTGTGTGATGAAATCCACAGGTAGTGTGCAATGGAAGTGGTAGCTTTCATGACTGTAGAGTAAGATTGTTCGGATCGGGAACAAGAGCGTGATGCGTTAAGTGGGTCGGGTTGGGGCCGTGTTGAGGGCCAACCCGCGGCTGTTCGAGGTGGGGTCAGCTCTGGGTGGTCCCGGTGGTGGTAAGTCACGAGGGTGCTAGGCCCAGTTTAGATGACCATCGTATGAGTTTGTGGATATGTTCGACCAGAATCGGTTCGTGAAGGCGGGAATGGCCTTAGAGGAAAGTAAAGCTAGTAAAATGACCAAGTTTGGAGGTTGTGACTCAAAGTATTGAAGCGAAGCAATGGCGAAGTATGGTGCGTATACTAGCAGTACAAGTGTTAGGAGGGCACGGCGAGTAAGGAAGAAGAGCGTGTGTTAGTTCGTGGCGAGCGTGGCGTTGGCAACTTGTTAGAAGATCTTCTTCGTAATCCACCTTGAGAATGAACATTCGGGACGAATGTTTCTAAGGAGGGGAGAATGTTATACACCGTATTTCCAGGGTATGTACGTGAGGACGTACGTAGAAATTTGAGCCTTAAAGTTAGGCAAGGTTCGATATTGTACATAACTACCAAAAGAGTCGTTTTTCGTGAAAGCGTTTCCACGACTTTCGTAGGGAAAATTCCGCTATGTCGATAATAATTTTTGCGGATTTTTAGAGAGGCGTAACATTTTGGACCAGCGGGAGGGTGACATGTGTCACCCTCACATTGGAAGCATTGTGGACTGACAAAGAGGACGATTTGGGGCTTGTGGTTAGGTAGGATATTTTGTGTAGTTGGTGTGGTAGATGGATAAGGTGCACATGGATAAATCTTGACCTTACACTTGCTATACACTTGGAAGAATCTTGGCACTTGGTTGGCCATGGCTTGACCTATAAATACCCACCCTTTGTTGATGAAATTCTTCATCCAAATATTTTCTAAGTGTTAAAAATCCCTCCCTCTCCCTTGTGAAGTTTTCGTCCACCATACCCCCCCTTTGAGTGAGCTTGGCCGAGAGCCACCCCCTCCACTTTGTAGTGCCACTGGCCGTGGGTACACCCTAGCCTTGTTGTCTCGTATAAATACCCCCTTTTTGTGGTATTGAAATACTCTCCAGTATTGTTATAATGCCCAAATACCTTAGCCCAAATACCTTGTAGTATTCCCAAGGTTACTTATACAAAAGCCAGAAAATACTATTATACTTCCCAGATCCAAAAAGCGAAACCCTAAGTAAATCTTCACCCGTAGTTGAAGTTATTAGTAGAAGTTGGTTAGAACTTCTAAGGGTTGTTTGGAGCGGGTTGGAGCGCACGGAGTAGGAGCTAAACGTTGCTCAGGATCGGCATATAACTTGGATAATTTTGGGCTTATCGAGGTAAATACTACTGTCCTTCTAGTGTAATTGGAAATTACATACTGTAGTAGTATAGAAATGAATATAAGATTCATAAGAAGAGAAGTGAACTGTAATAGAAGGATATTACAGAAAAAGACTTGAACTGAAATCACTTCAGAAGAAAATAAGTAGAAGTTAAACTGTACTTACATAGGACTGTATATACAGTAGACTGATAACCTTTATTGGTTGAATGTTCTGCAAGTAGCATGGGCTACTTAGAAGGTGGACCAGGCTAGCCGGGTTATAGCCGTGGAGCGTTTTGCTTATAGTCGATAAATCGTCACGAGGTATGTGATTCTTCCTATACTCTTGAGCATGATATTTTTAAAGGAAGATATATATATAGTACGGCAATGTCTTTTGACTTAAGCCTGAATAATATATAGTACGGTAGACGTACGTGTGCTAATTGAACGTAGTTGTACGACAATGTCTTTTGACTTAAGCCTGAATAATATATAGTACGGTAGACGTACGTGTGCTAATTGAACGTAGTTGTATGGCAATGTCTTTGACTTAAGCCTGAATAATAAGAACCTTGAATGTATTTCAAATGCTAAGAAACCATTTTTTTAAAAGAAGAGTAACACTTGGTTTTAAAGGTTTTTAAAAGAGTTATACTAGCTTTATGGGGAGTTAGGTATAACGTCTTAAGAGAGGTAAAGAAAATGGTTTACAGATTTTAGAAGTTAAGAGACTTGATCTTATAAGATAAGAGACTTAACTTAAAGGAATTAATATGAGTTTTGTGTGAAACCTCATTCGTGAGTAATGAGTACGTGGTTTTTTAAAAGGAATAATGTTTTACTGATTTCGGAAATCAGAATGGGTATCGACAAACCACTGCAGCGTTAATAAGGGAAAATATATTGAATAATGAAGTATTATATTAAAACCAGTAGAGACCTCCATCTGCATAGAAGCTAAGATGACACAAAATGATATTACATTTTCTAGATCATGGCTGCTTACTAAGATTGATTATGAACAAGAATAACCTACACTCATATAAGGCATATGTTTCTCAGATTGTTTAAAAGAGAATTATATTCTTAAATGATTAAGGCTATGAACTATGAAACTTTTCTAAAATAAAGAGACTGGAGTAATTGAAATTAGGCAAACTGGAACTCTAGGAAAAAGGAAGGCATTGTTTTGTCTTAAAATGATTTAAAAATTTAAAGTGTTATAACAGCTTTATGGGAAGTTGGTTATAACGACTTTATGAAAACAAAAGAAGGGTTTTCTCATTGGTTCTACATGTGGAAACTTGACTTTAAAAAAGAGAGGTGTTTTGGTTTGCTTAAAGATGTAAGTCACTCTATTTTATACTACGGGTATCGGGTGATTTTCATAAATGGAATAGATCTCTTAAAATGAATTTAACGTACGTAGTACTTTAGGGTTAACACCCGGACTTGGGCATAAAATGAAAGTACTTCGAGTTGTGTATAGACTTGCCTATGCTTGCTGTTGTGAAACTTGCCTATGCTTGTTATTGTGAAACTTGCCTATGCTTGTTGTGATAGCCTTTGTTGTGCAAGAATTGTGTTTCTATACTACCGCGTCTCTCGATGGAGGGTCGGTTGACTTGTTGAGAACTTCTTGGGGCGTGGCCGCGTTGGCGGATAAATTCCGCAGTGCGTTCACGTTGATAGTGTTACTTTTGTTAATCGCTTTGGACATACCGACACGATCGTAGCGCTGCGGGTATGCTTCCATTTTGATTCCGCCTTGTTGTCTTATTGTTTCCCTTTGGACATCTTGACCGCGATCGTGGCGCGCAGGTATGCTTCCATTTGGAATGCTGTCTTATTGTTTCCCTTTGGACCTACTGACACGATGCGTAGCGCACGGGTATGCTTCCATTTGGAATGTTGTCTTACTTGTTCCCTTTGGACATACTGACACGATGCGTAGCGCACGGGTATGCTCCCTTTTGGATTGTTGTCTTGTTGTTATCATATCATGCATCGCCAGCTGGCGAAGGTACTCCACGCAGATCGATGTTGTGGGCGTGAGACCACGACTTGATATAATCATATGTGTGTATCTTGTAGTTTGGTTATCATACATGTCTCGCTTTTATAGACTATTATGATTTCATTTACTGATTTTACGATTTCACATACTTAGTACCGTTGTCGACCTCCTTCGGGCCGCGTTCATGCCGCAGTGTAAGTACATCTACCGTCGCTTCCGCGTTTAGGATCTCATTTCATTTTGGGAAGCTCCGTTCCGTCGGAGGCTTATCTTTGGTATGTTACCCCGAGTCCGTAAGTTCTTATGCGTTCAGGGTATGGCGGCCCGTCCGTCATAGTTGTTGTATAAATCTTAGAGGTCCAGAGTAATCGCTGGGAAGGGTTGTAAGGATTATAATCGTTCAAATGTCTTTATATATATATGTTGAAAGGCAACCGCTTTGGTTGGCCTATTTTATTTCATCATGATCCATGTCTATTTTGCATGTTTAAGTTTTTATTTCACTGGTTTTCTCCGATGTTGTATCACTAGGTGCCCGGTAAGGCACGATCACGCCCGAACAGGTCGTGGCAGAATTTTCCTACAAAAGTCGTGGAAATGTTTCACGAAAGCGACTCTTTCGCACTTGTGCACAATTTCGCCACTTTGCCTACTTAAGGCTTTAAACTTTTATACGCACGCCTCACGCATACTGCGGAAATACGGGTATAACATTCTCCTCCTTAGAAACATTCGCCCCGAATGTTCCTTCTAAGTCTCAAAACAACGCGCCAAGATAGTCTTCACTACTATACTTATGAGAACAATCCTGCCACACCTGGCCACAGAAACACCTGTGCAAATACTTACATCCAAGTCCACGAGGGAACACCTCTAACATCACCAAAGTAATGATCACATCTATGCTCGCAATACATGCTCGCTTCTTCCCTTACGCTGCGCACTTTCTCGTACACTCGAACTCCTTCTTACCATATTTCTGTTACTGATTCAGTTTCCAAAATCTCTGGGTGGATCTCCGATGCTTTCCCGGACATAACAACACGAAAGACTGGACGCACTGCCTCCTAAGTCGGACGACAAATGCTAACATATAGGCAACCTGGCCTATCCTTCACACGAACTCAAAACGCCCAAAGTAACTCGGGCTAAGTTTCCTCTGTTTTTCCAAAACTCGTCACACCCTATCCGGGGTGGTACCTTCAAGAAGACCGACCGTCAACCTGAACTATAAGCGTCGTCGCCGATAATCCGCACGATTTCTCTGAGCTGCCAAAAACCTCTTCTGGATAAGCTTCACCCTATCCACATCCTGCTGAACACGTATGAACCAACTATCTGAACCTTGCCAACGTCGAACCAATCGGCCAAGAACTTACACTTCCGCCCCTACAAGGCGTCACAAGGCGATATCCGAACACTGAAATGGTAGCCGTAAAACGCTTCCTAACAGGAGGCAACGATCCTCACCGCTACCCCTGAAATCCAAATACTGGCCCGAGGGCGAATATGATACGGAGACTCACCTGAGTTCCTAACTCTGCCTGGTAAAACCTTCAACTCGTAATAGCCCCAACTCGGGCTTCACCGTCATCATAAGGTGAAGGTAGGCACCGTGCGAACTTACAACCCTTCTCGATATATCATCTGTCACGACCGCCTGGCCCGTGATCGTGCCTTACCCCGCACCCTAGTGATACAATCATCGAGTAATCAGCGAACATAAACGATACAAGACATATTATGAAATATGAAACAATAACTGAGAAAACTTGCCTCTCGGCATAAATATAAACAACAACTTTTTCAACATGAACGGTTTAATCCTTTTACAAACCCCGCCCACAACAAGATTTCATGCACTTACGAATGATATGACAACAACGACGGACAGGCCGCCATACCCTCGAATGTAAGCACCTACAACAACAGGACTATACCAAGATAAGCCTCCGAGGAACGAGCTTTCCCAAACGCCGAATCGTGACCCTAAGAGCGAGATCAACGATCGGTGTACCTTTACTGCGGCATGAACGCAGCCCGGGCGAGGTCGATAACAAAAAGTATGTGAAATGAAAATAAATATCAGAAATGAAATCATAGCGATCATATAAAGCATGAGACATGTATGATAACCAAACTACGATTTACAACAAAGCGCTATGTCAAGTCGTGACTCACGCCTCAAGTCATCACTCAAGTATAACAATGGGTCTCGTGCCCACAACATCAATCATGCCCGTGGAATACCTTCCTCACCGGCAGCCTATGATATAAAGCACCAAGGAACACACATGAACACCGTGTCCCACTGTGTCATAATAAAATCAGACGGTAAGTACGAAGGCATAGCCGACTACTAAAAACCCACGCATCAACAAGGTCATGAATCGTATTATAAGATCTGTCTGAAGCCGTCACATGATCAAAGCCGTCGCCGCTCGCAATATCAAATGCGCGTCTAGCCCCGAACTCCCGCAGCTCCGCATAGGCCAATCTCATAGGCCCGCATGAGGTATAACCCCGCATCGAGGGTAGCTACTCCCGCGATCGCCCCGACTCGCATCGCATGCCACATAAACCGCATGACCATAAAGGCCGCACACTAACCGGAACTCGTAGCTCGCATAGGCCCTCAGACCCGCATGAGGTATTCTCGAATCATGGTCCTGCATCACCTGAGTCTACCCCGCGACGGAGGGCGCTAACCCCGAAACACGGTGAGTGGTATAATACCAACATAACGGTTTAACGTTTAAACAACATAAGCACAATCGAGGAAAACCCTTTACACAAACATCACGTATCACTAACACACGTAGCATCCTAATATGATTACTTATCAAATCAACACGAAGGTATTACAAGGCTATCACAAACCAATACAATCAAGTTATTCACACATAAGGTACTTTCTACTACGTGTCAACATGTTCGGTTTCTACCCCAAAGTACTTCATACATTAACTTTTTAAAAGATACGTTACTTTCACAAAAGTCACACAATACCCGTAGTATATGAAAATAGAGTGATTATCTTTGAAGTGAATCAAAACACTTATTTTTGTAAAATCAAGTAACAACATTATTATCCAAACGTCCAAGTTTGCCTAATTTCAAATGTTCACGTTTCTTATTTTAGAAAGGTTTCGTAGTTCATAGTCTTATTCATTTAAGAATATAATTCTCTCTTTTAAACTATCTGAGAAACATAAGCCTTATATGAGTAGGATATTCTCGTTTATAACAATCTTATTACAACAACCATGATCTAGGAAATATCATTTTGTCTCATCTTAGCTTCTATGCAGATGGAAGTTTCTACTGGTTTTAATAATACTTAATCTGTTAAAACATTTCCTTTTATTAACGCTGCAGTGGTTTGTCGATACACATTCTGATTTCCGAAATCAGTAAAACATTCTTAAGCCGTTATACCTAACTTCCCATAAAGCTAGTATAACTCTTAAGTTTTCAAAAACCAAGTATTACTTCTTCTTTCGAAATGATTCAAAAATCTTTTGAAATACTTCAAGTTCTTTATTAACACATAACGAGCCAGTCATAGTTCAAATCAGTTACCTTTTAAAAACCACAAGTATTTTCTTATCAACATAAAGCTATTATAACCAACTTCCCATAAAGCCGTTATAACACTTTATGTTTTAAACCAATCAAATACATTTAGCACATGACGCTCACCGCACTACATAGTTCACACATATCATGCTAGAAGAGATAGGAAGAGGTTCACATACCTCGCGACGAGTATCGACTAATAGCAAAACGCCCAAGTACTTCCAACCGTCGGCTACTCCTGCCAAGTAGATCGCGCCACACGTAGTACTTCAACCTATAAGGCCACAAGGCGCTTATTAACATTTAGACCTCATCGTAGAACATTCTACCGAAAATTCTAGAGACTCTCCCGCAACAACAGAAATCTCCTCTTTATCGAGGCTCGGCTACCAAGCCAACCAGGGGGTTATACAACTAACCCGAACGGTACAATTCTACTCCACGTAAAAGTCGCACAAGTCTCAGAATACAATCCTATGTAAATACGCTGAAGATCTTCTTTCAAAAGGTATCTTATTATTCAGGCTTAATTCAAAAGACATTGACGATAACAACTTTCAGATCTATATATAGTATACTTCAACTATATAGTCTAACAATCATGTAATTTACAATTACAATAGAGGGACTAGATATTTACCTCGATAAGCCCATAATTATCCAAGTTTAAATGTCGATCCTGAGCAAGGTTTAGCTCCTACTCCGAGCGCTCCGACCGCCTCCAACAACCCTTAGAAGTTCTAACCAACTTCTACTTATTACTCCAACTAACTATGGAGATTTTCCTTGTGGTTTCGGTTTAGTGATGAAGGGAAGTATAATAGTATTTCGGGCTTTTCGTATAGGGTAACTTTGGAATACAACAAGGTAAAGGCTAAGGTATTTTGGGCATTATAACAATACTTGGATAAGTATTTCTACCAAGAGGGGTATTATACGAAAGAAACTAGGCTAGTGGGGTACCCCACGCTAGCACCCCAAAGGGGAGGGGAGGCTCGCCACAAAGGCCACTCAAAGGGAGGGTTTCTCGCCAAGGGCCTTTACTGGGGGCTCTTGGACGAGAGTCAAACAAGAGGAGAGAGGAAGGATTTCAAGACTTAGAACACATTTGGATGATGAAGTCTTCAACAAAGGGAGGGGTATTTATAGGGAAGCCAAGGGCCAACCAATGGACAAGATCAAGCCATGTGTTAGGCAAGTGTAAGGCCAAGATCAAGCCAAGTGCACCCTATCCCTACTCCACAAAACAAGGCACAAAACAAGGCCAAGAAAGCTAGCCAAAACGTCCCACTTTCGGCCAAGCAAACCGCCAACTTGAGGGTGACAAGTGTCGCCCTCTCGTTGGTCCAAAATATTCCGTCTCTCGGAAAAATCCGCAAAAATTAGAAATGACATAGCCGTATTTTACCCTACGAAAGCTGTGGAAACGTTTCGTCGAAAAACGACTCTAATCGGGTGTTGTGAACAAATAATTTCGGCCAAGCCACTTTTAAAAGTTTCAAATTTCTACGTACGTCCCTTACGTACATACTCTGGAAATACGGGGTATAACATCATCACTGCCAAGCAACGGTCCTGACTGAAAGACACGATGGGCTGACCCCATCGGCCCGACTACTGGTCGAATGCATCCACAAACTCGTACGCTGGTTAACTAAACATGGGCCTAACACCCTCATGACCCTACCACAAGGCGGGACCACCACAAACTGACCTCACCACCAAACAGGCCGCGGGTTGACCCGCAACATGGCCTCAACCCGTCCCGGCAACGCGCAAAACACTAGCTCCCCGATCCGGAATAATTTCACTAATCACGTTACGAAAACCTAGCGGTCTTCTTAGCTCAACTACCCTCTTTCATTACACACTACTCAGGGACTTATCACACAATATATCTCACGTGCACTATGCACTCTGATAAGGGTCAAACATAAAATAAATCTTTCTCTCAAGATTGCCTTGCCTCTAAGGTCTCCACGTAAAAAGCTCTAAGGCTTACACTTTTCCTATCCCCCAAATCTTACTTTTGTCACTTTGCCGCGGTAACACCTTCTCCGGCGACCCAACAAATGGTACCGGCTGCGATCCACGAGGCATGAACCATCTCGGGGCGTGCCATACGGAGCCACTTGGTTCTGTTCCGTGATAGAGGCTCGCCTCTTTATACGCCACCGAACTTACCCTACACTAACCATGATTTCTAATCACAACTAACATACTGCTATCAGAACATAGCACTTATGATATACTCATCTCTAGAGGGTTAAGGATATATCTATATCTATGGCTTCACTCCCCTTAGTCGTTCTAATCAAACTCGCCTGTAGGCGCATAGCTAGGAAGATGACGAACTACCCACCGATCCTGAAGGTTACGTCCCCCTACTTGCATCCTTCCTACTAGGACATCCTTTTGACACATGGCCACGAAGGCGCCGAAACACGCATCAACAAAAGATAACATTCCCCGGGACGACGCCTGTCACACAGTGAACACTGGGAAAATCAATCCGCCGGGCCGAGCCTACGTGTAGCGTGGAACCAAAACTCGGAGTTCTCGACCAACTCCTCGCACACCCCGAACGCCCCGAACCCCGCGAGGACCTCTCAGACCGTGGATGTGCATAATCTAATCCGCTGGTGAGGTGACTCGCCTCAAAAGTTACTAAAGGACCTTGCTGCTCTGGCCCTCTTCTGCTGTACTTCGTTAACCCGTCGATCTCTACGTTTCTTGGCCTGCTGCGCACAAGCCCGCATCGGGCCATTCTCAAGCCTAATCAAGAATTACTTTGCACAACCCTCTCTTAGATAGTCATCAAGACTCGCGGTACATCGGTATACTCTCTGGTAGCCAAATCCATAGCTAGTAACAGGGTCGCCTCTTTGCAATCTATATTCTCTGTTCCCGGTCGTGGAACTGAAGGTTCAAATGTCATGGCCGCAGTAGGAACTGCCGCCGCAGCAAACTCTTTGGGGCTAGTGACGTCGCAGAACTCCCGAATGAAGCACCACCCTGTAAAGATTGGGCACAGGCCTTCAGAACCCTCTCAACTCTACTCGCAGCCTCCTGCCTTGCCCTCCTGGGCCCGGGTTTGCCCTACGCGGAGGCATAACGGTAAGGGAAAGAAATACGTTAGAGGGTCCAACTTACAACATAGCTCTAAGGCACGATCTCAGAGTGAGAAGAATAGGAACCAATCCTAAATATCCTATAGCCTCCTGATTATTGGTGTGGTGCACAACACACCGATAATCAAGACTCATCGATACTGGCTCAGACACTTTCCGAGGATTAACTGCTCTGATACCACTTTTTGTCACGACCCGAACCCGGGCCCGCGACTGGTGCCTTACCCCGGGCACCCTAGTGATACAACATCAGAGTAATCAGCGGAACATAAAACACATACAAGAAACCAATGTAATAAGACAGTGAAATAAGAAGACAAAGCAACCAAAAACGGTTCTCACAAGATATAAATAATAATTTGAACAGTTACATCCCTTTCTACAACTCTGCCCACAACAGTACTACAGACATCTACGAATGATATGACAACAACGACGGGACAGGGCCCCGTCATACCCCTGAATGTAAGAACCTACAACAACAGGGGACTATACCAAGATAAGCCTCCGGAGAAACGGAGCTTTCCCAAACGCTGAACTGTGACCCTAAGAGCGAGGATCAACGACTGGTGTACCTTTACTGCGCAGATGAACGCACTTCGGGCGAGGTCAGTACAACAGGTACCAAGTATGTGAAACTGAAAATAAATACTGTAAATGAAATCATAGTAGTCTATATAAAGCAGGAGACATGTATGATAACCAACTACAGTTCACAATAAATAAGCAGTCATGTCAAGTCAGGGACTCACGCCCTCAAGTCATCACTCAAATATAACCATGGGTCTCATGCCCACAATATCAATCATGCCCGTGGAATACCTTCCTCACTGCCGGCAGTCTATGATATAAAAGCACCAAGGAATACACCTGAACACCAGGTCCCACCTGTGTCCTAATACACCGTACAGGGTAAGTACGAAGGCATAGCCGACTACTAAAACCCACAGTACCAACAAGGTCATAAACTGTATCATGAGATCTGTCTAGACCGTCACATGATCAAAGCTGGCCACTCGCCCGCAGTATCTAATGTGCGCGTCTAGCCCTGGAACTCTCCGCAGCTCCGCATAGGCCAAACTCATAGGCCCGCATGAGGTATAACCCCGCATCGAGGGTAGCTACTCCCCGGCATCCGCCTGGACTCGCAGTCCGCATGGCCACATAGACCGCATGACCATAAAGGCCGCACACTAACCTGAAACTCGTAGCTCGCATAGGCCCGGGACCCGCATGAGGTATTCTCGAATCATAGGTCACATGCACTCCGCCCGAAGTCTACCCCGCGGAGGCGCCAACCTCCGGAAACAAGTCAAGGTGAGTGGTACAATACCAATATATCGGCTGATAGTGAAACAATTTAAGCGCAATCGAGGGGAAACCCCTTTTCACAAACATCACAAGATACTAACACACGTAGCATCCTAGCATGTTTACTTAACAAATCAACAAGACAGTATTACAAGGCTACCACAACCCAACACAATCAAGTTATACACACAAGGCACTTTCTACTATATGATTAACAAGATCGGGTTTTTATCCCCAAAGTACTTCATACATTAACTCTTTTAAAAGATACGTTACTTTCACAAAAGTCACACAATACCCTTAGTATATGAAAATAGAGTGACTGTCTTTTTAAGTAAACCAAAACACTTACCTTTGTAAAATCAAGTAACAACATTATTTTCCAAACGTCCAAGTTTGCCTAATTTCAAATGTTCACGTTTCTTATTTTAGAAAGGTTTCGTAGTTCATATTATTAACCACTTAATAATATAATTCTCTTTTAAAACAATCTGAGAAACATATGCCTTATGTGAGTAGGATATTCTTGTTTATAACAATCTTATTACAGCAGCCATGATCTAGGAAATATCATTTTGTCTCATCTTAGCTTCTATGCAGATGGAAGTTTCTATTGGTTTTAATAATACTTAATTAGTCAAAACATTTCCTTTTATTAACGCTGCAGTGGTTTGTCGATATACATTCTGATTTCCGAAATCAGTAAAACATTCTTAAGCCGTTATACCTAACTTCCCATAAAGCTAGTATAACTCTTAAGTTTTCAAAAACCAAGTATTACCCTTCTTTTAAAACGATTCAAAAATCTTTTGAAATACTTCAGGTTCTTTATTATCACATAACAAGCCAGTTATAGTTCAAATCGCTTACCTTTAAAAACCACAAAGTATTTTCTTACCTACATAAAGTCGTTATAACCAACTTCCCATAAAGCCGTTATAACACTTTATGTTTTAAACCAATCAAATACATTTAACACACGTACGCCTACCGCACTACATAGTTCACACATATCATGCTAGAAGAGATAGGAAGAGGTTCACATACCTCGCGACGATTATCGACTAATAGCAAAACGCCCGAGTACCTCAAGCCGCCGGCTACTCCTTAAGCCAAGTAGATCGCGCCACACGTAGTACTTCAACCTATAAGGCCACAAGGCGCTATTAACATCTAGATCTTATCGTAGAACATTCTACGTAAAATTCGCGACCTCCCCGCAATCGCGTAAATCTCCTCTCTATCGAGGCCGCTACCAAGCCAACCGAGGGGTTATACGCCTAATCCGGACGCGTACAATTCTACATCACAAGAAAGCTACACAAGTCTCATAATACACCCTATATAATTACGTCAAGATCTTCTTTCGAAAAGGTTTCTTATTATTCAGGCTTAAGTCAAAAGACATTGCCGCAATACTATGTTCAGTTCTACGTATAGTATACTCAACTATATATTTCTACAACATGTAATTTCCATTTACAATAGAAGGACAGTAGTGTTTACCTCGATAAGCCCAAAATTATCCAAGTTTAAATGTCGATCCTGAGCAAGGTTTAGCTCCTACTCCGTGCGCTCCAACCCGCTCCAAGAAACCCTTAGAAGTTCTAACCAACTTCTACTCCAAAACTTCAACCAACAATGAAGATTTCCTTAGGGTTTCGTTTAGTGGCTAAAGGAAAGTATAATAGTATTTTCCGGGCTTTTCGTATAGAGGGTACTTTGGAAATACTACAAGGTATTTGGGCTAAAGTATTTGGGTATAATAACAATACTTGGAGAGTATTTCTCTACCAAGGGGGGTAGTATTTCGACTAGCACAACTAGGCTAGGGGGGGTTGCTCTCGGCCAAAAGGCCACCCAAAGGGGGAGGGGGAGTTGGACGAGACAACTACTGAGGAGGAGTGTTTTGAGTCTTGGAATTTGCTCAAGTGTGGATGAAATAACTCATCAACTAAGGGGGTATTTATAGGACACTCAAAGGCCAAGATTGAGCCAAGTGGTAGGCAAGTGTAAGGTGAAGATTAAGCCATGTGTTGTGTGGGTCCCACTTGGTCATCCACTCCACAAAATATCTCACAAACATTGACCAAACATTTTAGGCACAAAAGATGAAAAAAACGTGCAAGCCTAGAAGCTTCCACCAAGGAAATTTCGTCCAACCTTGGACACCTAAGGGTGACACATGTCGCCCTCCAATTGGTCCAAAATGTTTCGTCTCTCGGAAAAATCCGTAAAAATAATAAATGACATAGCCGGAATTTTCCCTACAAAAGCTGTGGAAACGTTTCGCCGGAAAACGACTCTTTTCGGCACTTGTGCACAATTTCGCCACTTTGCCTACTTAAGGCTTTAAACTTTTATACGTACGCCCTCACGTACATACTCTGGAAATACGGGGTATAACATATCCATCTAAACCCTGTGGAAGAGTAAGAACTGGGGCGGTCGTCAACTTCTCCTTTAGCAACTGGAAACTTCCCTCACAAGCATCCGTCCACCGGAACATAGCTGCCTTCTGAGTCAGCTTAGTCAAAGGTGCTGAAATAGAATCAAACTTCTCCACAAACCTCCGATAATAACATGTAAGGCCCAAAAAGCTGCGCACCTCCGCTCAGAGTGGAGTGCAGCCAAGTCTTGACTGCCTCAATCTTCGCTGTATCAACCCGAATACCATCGGCCCCGATAACATGCCCTAAGAAAGCCACTGAAGCAACCAAAACTCGCATTTCGAGAACTTGGCATACAACTGCCGATCCCGGAGGATTTCCAATACCGTCCTCAAATGATCCGCATGCTCCCGCTCTGTGCGCGAATACACCAAGATATCATCAATGAAAACTATCACGAACATATCCAAGAATGGCTTGAACACCCGGTTCATCAAATCCATGAATACCGGCGCTGTCAACCCGAAAGACATCACCCTGAACTCATAGTGCCCATACCGGGTCCTGAATGCAGTCTTCGGGATATCTGCCTCTCTAACTCGTACCAGATGGTAACCAGATCGCAGGTCTATCTTGGAAAAGCATCTCGCACCCTGCAACTGGTCAAACAAATCATCAATCCTGGGGAGGGATATTTGTTCTTCATAGTTACCTTGTTCAGCTGCCTGTAATCAATAAACATACGCAGCGTCCCATCCTTCTTCTTTACAAATAACACTGGCGCTCCCCAGGGAGAAACACTTGGCCTGATAAAGCCTTTCTCCAGCAAGTCCTTCAGCTGGTCCTTCAATTCCTTCAACTCGGCAGGTGTCATCCTGTATGGCAGAAAAGATATCGGTCGAGTGTCTGGCGCCAAATCAATGCAAAACTCAATTTCCCTCTCAGGAGGGATACCCGGAAGCTCGTCTGGAAACTCTATAACGACCGGAACTGACGGAAGGTCCGGTATCTTAGCCTCAGTATCGAATACCCGAACCATATGGTAGATATACCCTTTCTGCACCATCTTCCGGGCCTTGAGGTAAGAAATAAACCTACCCTACGACGCAAAGATTCCCTTCCACTCGATAACCTACCATCAGAAACCGAACCGAACTAATCTCTCTCTGGTCTACATTGGCATAGCAAGACGCTAGCCAATCCATACCCATAATCACATCAAAGTCCGCCATATCCAACTCTATCAAGTCGGCAGAGTCCGACGATCGTCTATAGTCACGGGCAAGCCTTATATACCCGCCGCCTACCACCGAATCACCCATCGCGTAGCCACCTCAAAAGGTATTATGGACTCTGCTCTATCCCTATTCTACCAAAGAATATGAGGAGATATATAGGACAAGGTAGAACCTGGATCTATCAAAGCATATACATCACAGCAAGAAACCAATAATGTACTGTGACGACATCCGTGACGCCCTAGTATCGACGGCCGACATAGCATATATGCGCAGCTTCGAGGACCGGCTGAATCGGGACCCTACCACGACTCCCTACCGCGCTGGCGCCCGTGAACACCTCGCCTCCGGCGCCTAACCACCAAGACGAAGATCCAAAGAATCGACCCGGCCGGTCGAACCATAACACTCCCGCCGCCTAAGGACGGACAATCCCTCTTCAGATGGCCCTGCTGGCCACAAGAGTAACAAGCTCCCGAACCCATACGACACTCGCCCGGATGAGACCTACCGCATCGAACGCACCGAGATGTGGGTGGTCTCGATTGGTGACGGGCTCTGCCTCCTCGAAACCTCAAGTCTCGAGCCCGACCGCTCCGAATGACCCGGCCGATCGACCTCCTTCCGAAATCGAGAAGGAGCACTCTGGCCGGGAAATGTGGACCTAGTTCGCCGAGGCCGCCCGCCAAATCGCCTCGAGACCTCTGCCCCGCCTCTTGGCCGGGCCTAAATCTAGCCGATCCGCTCTCGCCCTCAATCCTCGCATACGCCTGCATCCTGGCAATATCCATCCCTGGCTGAAGAGCCACCCCCAAGCATGCAGTAATTATATGACGGTCTAACCCCATCACCTATCGATGAACCCTGACTGCCATGTCAGCTACAATGGTGTGCGCATATCTAGCCTAGGAGTCAAACTCCAGGCTGTACTCTTTGAGAGTCCTCCCGTCCTGCCTCAAGGTCAAGAATCTATCTACGCGGGCTCTCCTCATCTCAGGGGGAAATAAGTGATCCAGGAAAGCCTCTGTGAACTCCTCCCAAATAGCTGGAAGAGCATCCTCACCCCTCGACAACACCCACGACTCAAACCAGTTCAGCGCAATATCGCGTAACCGGTAAGAAGCTAGTATATCGGACTCAGTCTCCGAGGCCCTAAGCACCTGCATGGTCAGCTGTAACTGCCGAACAAACTCTTGCGGATCCTCCTCGAATCTCGAACCATAGAACTCGGGTGGATGACAACCTAGGAAATCCCGAATCCGTAAACTGTCGGCTCTAGGGTTGGTTGCCGCTCGCTTGGCGCTCGCCACTATCTTGGTCAATAACCGGATCTGTTCCCCGTAATCCCTATACTCACCGATCGTGGAGTGAGGCTCCGCATCGCTGCTCGATGGCCGCCGCTGCCGCCGAACTCGCTGAGGCGACGTCGTGGAACTCGCCGCCCGAAACATCATCTCTGGTAAAGACTGGGCCTGTGCCCTCGTGACACTCCGCGTCCCACTAGCAGCACCCTCCGCTGCCTTGCCTTTCTGGGCCGCGGTTGCCTTGCGTGGAGGCATAACTGATACATAAAGGAAAATATCAGAGGAAGTTCAACCTATAACACAACTCTATTGCACGATCTTAGAGTGAAAGAATGGAAACTAATCCTAAATATCCTGCAGCCTCCTGATTATAGATGTGGTGCACAACACACCGATAATCAAGACTCTACTAGACACGGTCTGTAGACACTTTTCGAGGACTAACTGCTCTGATACCACTTTTGTCACGACCCGACCCCGGGGCCGCGAGTACCTACCGGCACTCGTCGTATACATCAGAGAATAGCAGCGGAACATACATAACACATAACTTATAATAATGTAAACATCACTGGCCAGTCGATAAGGCCGCCTTCCATAAAAACATACTTAACCAAAAGTATAGCAGTACAACTTGTCCTTACAGCCCAAAATACATACGTGACCACAAACCTCTAAAGATAACAACTGTGGCGGGACAGGGCCCCGCCATACCCCTGAATATACACAATGCCTATAAAATCAGGGAAAAACCGTACCAACAAAGCAAGCTTCCAGAGGAATGGAGATTCTGACACCGGGACAGTGATCCTAAGAACGAGGATCCACCACCTGCTTACCCTTACTACAGATTTAACGCAAACGGCGAAGTGGTCGACACAATATGTACCAAGTATGTAAAACTGGAAAATACTGTAATAATGATACTTTTACACCCCGTAGTTCAAGGACATGTTTAAGAGAATGTATGTAAGGAACACAAGACTTGAAAAGGGTACGAAAGGAAGAATTGTTTTTCCGACGGAAAATCTTCCGAACGTCGGAAAGGAAAAATGTTCGTTGAAGAGAATTGGATTCTCAAAATGCATTAATTAAGGATTATGGAATGTATTATCATTATGGAAATTTATTTGTACGAATTTGGTCATGTGGGGCCCACCCGAGGAATTTTACGTTTTGTGGGGCCCACGAGGGTTATGGAATTTTATGGACGAATGGGAGGGCGACACATGGCACACCCCCCCACATTGGTCTTGGACGAAATTGATGCAAGGGCAAAAGGGTCATTTGACCATTTTAAAGATGAGAAAGTCTTGCTAAGCTTGAGTTTGACATTGTTGACCAAGTCAAGAGCCACTTGGCTTGATCCCATTCATCCAATTTTAACATGTGTTGTAATCTAGACCCTCCATGTTACTATATAGTAGTATTAGTAGCAAGACAAGAGTTCTACACTTAGAAAATTTTCATGAAATTTGTTCTTGTTTCCTTCTTGCTCTCGGGTTCAATGTTTTGAAAAGAGGAAAAAATTCGTTTGTTGTTCTTTAAGCTCCACACTTTAAACCAAGGTTCATGAGGGTATTGTAAGGGTATCTCAATAGAAAGATCCCGGAAAAATAGCGTTTTCGTATTAGTCGCAAGGTGAAAACCTAGTTGCTTTCTAGGTTTTGATTGGAAGATTTAAGGGAAGTGGTTTGTGATATTCTAAGGGTCTCAAGTGGTGGATTGAAGTGTCAAGAAGAGGCTCTAAGTTTCTAAGGAGCGACTTTGGATTTGAAGTTGGATTAAGACTCGTTGAGGTAACAATCTTGTTCTCTTTAAGTGCTACAAGATTATATATTGTTGTTAGCCTTACATTTTACTAGCATGAAGTATATGTGTTGAAGTTTTATAAGTGTTATGGATTGTTGTAGCCTAAAATCCGAAATGACATATTAGCCATTTGAAGTTGGATTACAATTTGGTCGTAGTTAGAATAGTCGCATGTTACTTACTTGAATATTATAGTAGTTATAATCGATTGCGACTTGATATCATGATATGCTAACAACTTGGATTGAAAAGGAAATTGGATAAGAATTGGTATTGTTGTATCCTAGATTGCCGGATTTGGCCTAATAGTTTGTATTAGTTTGATATCAATTGTGGGGCGGAATTTTACACGTCTGGTAGGCGTGTAATCCCCTATTGTTAATTGCATTATTGGGCCTTAAATGTGGCGTGTTTGGTTATTGAATTCGGCATTGAAAAAGGTGGCAAAGTATGTAGAAACAAAGGAAGTGATGTCCGATTTTCCGTAGAATTTAGTGACTTAGCACCTAGAATATTCTACGTTTGAAGTAAGAAGTTAATGGACGTATTATGGCCATTATAGGTTAAAGTACTAATTATAGCGTATTCTACTTGAAGGATGGAATAGCTATCAAGGTGGAAGTACTTTGGAGCATTTTGTTATTTGTCGATAATCGTCGCGAGGTATGTGAACCTCTTCCTTCTTTTGACATGATTCTATGTATGGAATATACATGTGGTATTATTTCATGATTCCTTCTACTCTTAGAAGTTAAGAGGTATGTATGTTGATTTACTCTACGTAAGGGTTATGTCTAAGTTATCCTAAGTTCTTACCAAGTCTTATGGGGGATGTTGGTAAGAGTCGTTAGGAGGCATTTTGGAGCCAAGTTGACTTGGCTAAATTACGGCACAAATGAGAATAAGTATCGAACAAGCCACTGCAGCGTTAATAAAGGAAAATGTAATGACAATCAATTAAGTTAAAACAAGTAGAATTCTCCATCTGCATAGAATCTAAGATAAGACAAAATTGTATTACATTTTCTAGATCATGGCTACTTGAATAAGATCGTTATAAATAAGTATAACTTATCCACAACGCACCAATGTATATGTTACTTAACTTATAAGAATTTACGTATGAAGTTTTAAGACTAGGGATCTCAAATTCTTAAAAGTTAAGAGACTTTATTTTTCAAGTTATGAGACTTGATTCTTAAAGGAAGAAATGAATTGATTTACAAGTATAGAATACTTGATTTGGAAAGACTTGATTTCTAAAGTTAAGAAACTTGTTTTCTTAAAAGTTAAGAGACTTAAAGTATTTTGAAAGCTATGTGATTTGATTTGAAAGTATAAGTCTCTTGGTTATAAAAGGAATGAATTTGTCTAAGACATAAAGAGTTATAACGGCTTTATGGGAAGTTGGTTATAACAGCTTTATGGAAGATTAAAAGAATGGTTTTCTTCAGTAATGTAAGCAAAGAAATGACTTGAAATAAAGAAGGGCAAATTGCTTTAAAGGTACCAATTGCTTAAGGTTTTAAAAGAAAGAAGTCACGTGATTTAGAAGCCTATAATTGTATTTCTAAAAGGTATTGTGACTTATTTTGAAAAGTATATATGAATTGATACTACGGTTATTAGTATCTTGGAAGTTTTATTTGAAAAAAAGTCATTTTAAAGTAGTAGAGGTGCGTAGTACTTTGGGTTAAATTCCCGGATTTTTATGTGTGAAACGAAAGTGCCATGAGTTTATAAAAATGGAAGTCTAAAGGTTTAATGAACTTGCCTATGTTTGCTTGTGATAGCTTTTGAGTGCAAGTATTATATGTTTACGTTGTCGTGACTCTCAGTTGGAGGGTCGACTGTCTTGTTGTAAGTTTGCTTGGACGTACCGACAGTGATGTGGGATTCCACGGGTATGCTTCCATTATGATTGATCCTTGGACATGCTGATACGATGTGGGATTTTGGGGCATGTGACCAGGAGGCGGGTTAGATTCCCGGATTTGTTTTATTACCCATGGACATACTTATACGATGAGGGATTCCGGGACATGCGACCATGCTATGTACGACTATTACTCCATGGGCTAGCTCCCCATGAAGACATGTACCCACTATGAGGGATTCCGGGGGCATGTTATATTATTACTGCATGGAATAGCTCCCCATGAATACCTGCACCTACGATGAGGGATGCCGATGGCACTTTATGGCCATGCATATACGATGAGGGATTCCGGGGCATGCGGCCACGTTATATATATATATATATATGTGTGTGTTGTATATGTGTACGCCGACAGTGAGGTAGGATGCCACGGGCGCGTCACATGGTTATATGTTACACCTACTACCGCGGCGATGATGGGATTCCACGGGCAGGAGATATATATATATGTATTTGTGTGTGTGTACGCCGACAGTGAGGTGGGATGCCACGGGCGCGTCACATGGTTATATTTTACACTTATGACTGTCGGCAGTGATGGGGGATTCCACGGGCACGCTTTGATATTTGTGTGACTTGATCGCGTCCCAGATTGGGCCGGGTAGTATATGCGTCCCTCCATAAAGGGCCGGATTATGTTATGAAAGATAAGTAAGTTATATGGTAATGAACTTGACGATTTTTCCTAAGTATGTACGTAAGAAAGTGACTATAACTTTCATTGAGAAATGGGAAAAGATAATAAGGTACGATTAAGTTCATAGTGGTAATGACACGGCAGGATCTGGTATGTACTTTTTATACTTGCCCCTGTCATTCTTTTGTACAGTTATGATCCACATCGTACTTTATTTCTGCTCCATATTCGCACTGTTGTTATCGACTTCTTCGGGCTGCGTTCATGTCCGCAGGTTTAGGTACACAGTTGTGGATCCGCGAGCTTAGGATCCTGGTTCAGCATTTTGAGATGGCTCCAATGTTCCGGAGTTGTCATGGCTATGTATATTCAGGGGTACGGCGGGGCCTTGTCCCGTCATGGTATTTGTTCAAATCTTAGAGGTTTGTATTCATCTGTGGGCTGGGCTGGCTAGAGTTGTTTTTTTTCATTGTTAAATAGTGTAGACCCTTTCGGGTAATTTTTATGTTATGGCAGCCTTATCGGCTTGGCCTTGGTGTAAAAAAAAAGAGTGTTATTTATCTTCCGCAGTTTATTATGTTGTATGATTATAAGGGTGCCCAGGTAGGGCACCAGTCGCGGCCCGGGGTCGGGTCGTGATAAGAGTGGTATCAGAGCAGTTAGTCCTCGGAAAGTGTCTACAGACCTGTTACACCCCGTAAATTCAAGAAGATAAGATAAGAACATACCAAGGAATATAAGATTCGAAAGTGGAAAGATAAGTGGACAAACATGTGTTGGACGGATTTTGAGTCTACCTTGGAGTGTTGTACCCCAGTTGTTAAGAATTTCGAGGTGTTTAAAAAAGGCCTAGTGTGTAGTCCGTTAAATCTAGTTCCCAACGCAACAAACCGTTCGTCGATAGGACATCGGAGTCAAAAGTTATGGAAGTTTCAAGTTTGCGCAATCAAAGCAAAGCGATGGTTTCGGTTCAGGTACAGTGCCGCGGCCGGAATGGTGGCGCGGCCGGTTGTACCGGGTTCGCAGGGTTGCAGGCCGCAGTGCCGGAATGCGTGGCCGCGCCGAATGCGGTAATTATTTTACGAAGTGGCGCAAGGCGTGTGCGGATTTTTCTGCGGAAGGCGAAAATCAGGGGATATTTTGTTAAAAGCCTATGGGAGGGTGACAAGTGTCCCTCCCATCCTTTTGACCAGGAAAGGGGCCTATTTTAGGGCCAAGTCTTGGAAGACTTGGCCATTTCATTTTTGAAAACCCTCCCAAGGAAGTCCTCTCCCTTTCTCTCTAGTTTTTCTTGAAGAAAACCTAGCCTAAGGGGAAAATTGTTGGAGCGGCGGCAAGAAGGCAAAGTTTGGGTGAGCTTGTGGGAAGCGCTGGTGAGCGTAGTTGACGGGCAAGAAGTGGAAGAAAAGGGCTTTTGTGGGCTATTCCAAAAGGTAAAAGTTTCCCCTTCTCTTGGATATGGGTTAATACTTGTTATAGTAGTTTATAAATGAGCCTGAGGCTGTTATATTTAAGTTTGAATAGATTTGGATCTTGATGTCTTGTTGAAAACCGAAATGGGCATGTTAGCCTTAAGATTGTAACTTCAATTTGGTTACTAATTGGGTCTTCACATGTTGTAAAAGGGGATTGTAGTTGTTGAAGATGTCTAGGGCTAGATATCATGTTAGACCTAAGAACTTGAATTGGAAAAGAGTTGAAAGGGGTTAGTATTGGTTATATTGTTGGCCAAGAATGGCATGGAAATTATTGGTTTATTTTGTGTTGTTGTGGGGCGGAATTTTACACGTATTGTTAGGCGTGTAATCCCCTTGTATTTGCTGAATTAATTGATCCTTAAATGTGGCGTTTGGTTATTGAATTCGGCCTTGAAAAAGGTGGCATAGTAAGTAGAAACAAAGGAAGTGCTGTCCAAATTTCCGTAGAATGTAGGGACCTTGCACTTAGTTTATTCTACGTTCGAAGCTAGAGTTTGATAGACGTTTTATGACCCTTATAGGATTGAAGTACTACGAGTAGCATATTTTACTTAAGGGGGATAGTACTGTGGAGCATTTTGCTAACCGTCGATAATCGTCGCGAGGTATGTGATTCTTCCTATCCTCTTCAGCATGATTATTTGTGAAATATATAGTGCAGTAGATGCACATGTGTTAAAGGAATTTGATTTCCCTTGTTGTGCCTTGACTTGATATGAAGTGTAAAGGTCTTGATTGTTTGAAAAAGTAGGAAAATCTTATTCGTTAGTAATGGGTACTCGGTGGTTAAAGAATAAGCCCCCTTGGTCTCATAAGGGCTTATAGTTGTAATTGGTTGGTTTAAAACATAAAGTGTTATAACGGCTTTATGGGAAGTTTGTTATAACCACTTTATGTAGGTAAAAGAATGGTTTGTTGATTTCAAAAGATAAGAGACTTGACTTATAATTGACCTAAATGGTGTTGAAAAGTGTGAAACCTCATTCGTGAGAAATGAGTACTTGGTTTTTAAAAGAATAATGTTATATAAATGTCGGAAATGGGAATAAGAATCGAACAAGCCAATGCAGCGTTAATAAAGGAAAAAGTAATGACAATTAATTATATTAAAACCAGTAGAAACCTCCATCTGCATAGAAGCTAAAATAAGACAAAATTGTATTACATTTCCTAGATCGTGGCTGCTCTAATAAGAATTATTGTAATCAAGTTTCGATCTTCTTGAAAATTCCAAAGTAAGGAACTCGATTTCTAAAAGAAAAGAGACTTAAGAATTTGAAGTGTTTTGGTTTAAAAGAAAGGCATGGTTTTGTCTTGCCTTGTTTTAAAACATAAAGTGTTATAATAGCTTTATGGGAAGTTAGTTATAACGACTCTATGGAAAATAAAGAAATGGATTCATTATTGGATTTAGAATGGTAACTTGATTTTTGGGAAAAGAGAAGTAACTTGTTTTCAAATATTGAACTCTTTGTGATGGAAAAACATAAGTGGCTTGGTTATAAAAGGTAGGAGTACCTTGAGTTGTGTGTAACTTGCCTATGCTTGGTTGAGATAGCCTTGTTGTGCAAGGGTTGGATTTGTGCTATCGAGTCTCTCGATGGAGGGCCGGCTATTGGTTATTTGTTTGGACATACTGACACGTTGGGTAGCCCACGGGTATGCTTCCACAGTGAGTATTCTCTTGTTATTTGTTTGGACATACTGACACGTTGGGTAGCCCACGGGTATGCTTCCACAGTGAGTATTCTCTTGTTATTTGTTTGGACATACCGACACGTTGGGTAGCCCACGGGTATGCTTCCACAAATGAGTATTCTCTTGTTATTTGTTTGGACATACCGACACGTTGGGTAGCCCACGTATGCTTCCACGATGAGTATTCTCTTGTTATTTGTTTGGACATACCGCACGTTGGGTAGCCCACGTATGCTTCCACAATGAGTATTATCTTGTTAGTTGTTTGGACATACCGACACGTTGGGTGGCCACGGTATGCTTCCACGAGGATTGTTATCTTGTTATCTCCTTTGGGCATACCGACACGCTTGGATGGTCCACGTATGGGCCCACTAGGGACGGTTCGGGCCACGATATACCGAGGTGAGATGCTTGGGGCATGCGGCCATCATGCGGGTTAAATTCCCGGGTTGTATTTGAGTGATGATTTCAAGGGCATGAGTCCCTAACTTGACATGACTGCTTATCTGTTGTGTACTGTAGTTTGGTTATCATACATGTCTCCTGCTTTATATAGACTATTATGATTTCATTTACGTGATTTTTCGCCACATACTTGGTACTTGCTTGACCTCGGGGGGCTGCGTTCATGCCGCAGGTTGAGGTACATAGCTTGCTGATCCGCACTCTTAGGATCGCTGTTCGGTTCTCGGAAAGCTCCATATCTCCGGAAGCTTGTCCTGTGGTAGACTTTTGTATATTCAGGGGCATGGCGGGGCCCTGTCCCATCATTATGGTTTTAAAATTCTTAGAGGTCTGTAACACTGTTGTGGGCAGAGTTTGTAAGGGATGTAACTGTTCAAGTTTTCATTTATGTACAAAAAGGTAACCGTTTGGGTTAGCCTGTTTTCTTATTTCACTGTTTTCTTTCATGAGTTTTTATTTCCACTGGTTTTTCTCTGATGTTGTATCACTAGGGTGCCCGGGGTAAGGCACCAATCACGGGCCCGAGGTCGGGTCGTGACAAGACCGTGTCTAGTAGAGTCTTGATTATCGGTGTGTTGTGCACCACATCTATAATCAGGAGGCTGCAGGACATTTAGGATTGGTTTCCATTCTTCTCACTCTGAGATCATGCGATAGAGCTGTGTTGTTACGGTCGTCTCTCCCTAACGAGTTATGTTGATTGCAGCTACGAGAAAGGCAGCAGTGACCCATGAAGGACTATGTGGATTGCGTATCCAGGTTGGTAATGATTATAGTATAGTTGGTATTGTGACATACATCTATACGGAGTTATGTATGAGGGTCAGACGCATGTTGCCTAGAATGATTTTAGATTACCAGGAATTGGTAAAGACTAACTAGATACCGGGGAGGTATGGAACAGTTAATGAATTCTCGCCAAGGTCTTGTGTTTTATTTTGAGATAATTGGGAAATGATGAGATGTCTGATAGGACAGTGAACCCTTAAGAAGTCATGTTAAGGAACTTAATGGAATACCATGTTAATATAATTAAGCTACGTGGTAGGCTTAAGAGAATTGTACGGATGAGGTCCGTATAGAGTAAGTAACGGTTGTTGTGATCAAGACGACACGATTATGGTATTATGAGAAGTTTTGTACCGTTCTTGGGGATCGTAAGGTAGGCTTGGAGCATGGGAATTGCGAGCCTAAGAATATTGATAACTGCCGAGACCTTAAATATATAAGGCTTTCTCGGGCCATAAGATTTTAAGTCAGACCAAGGATAAGAGTTAAGTGCGACAGCGGGTCGGGGTGAGGACCTGTTACGGGTCTCCCCATGGCCTGGAATAGAGTGGGATCAGTTGGTAGTAGTTCCGCTACGTGACAGGGTCACGAGGGTGCAAGGCCCAAGACTAGTTAATTGTTTTACGGGTTCGTTGACGCGTTCCACCGAAACCAGGTTGTGAGAGCCGGAAATGGCCTTATGTTGTTTAATGGAGTGACTCCAAAAGATTGGAGGCCAGAATCGGTATGGGGGTTATGTATGTATGCTAGTATGTGTTGGAAGTACGGAAAGGGTACGACCAGTAAGAAAGATAACAACCAAGTGTAAAGGAGTAGAGCCTGAATCCATAAGAACCTTTCGAGGTAACTACACCCGTGAGTGTGTGGGGTGGTAGCTGAGCGGGAATATGAGGTTTTCCCGGTGATGATACAGTCGTCAGACCCTAGTAGACCTAGTAGAGATGATTATGACGGACTTGGAGATCATTATGAGTATGGGCTAGTTGGCTTCATGAGTTCCAAGGTAGACATTTTAGTATAAGTATTGTTATGTGGCCATGGGTGGCATATGTTGTAAGAAGGGTGTAGTAAAAGGAGACTATGTCGCACTCTAATTAGATTGGACTCCGAAAGAACATTCGAGGACGAATGTTTCTAAGGAGGGAAGAATGTTACACCCCATAGTTCAAGGACATGTTTAAGAGAATGTATGTAAGTAACACAAGACTTGAAAAGGGTACGAAAGGAAGAATTGTTTTTCCGACGGAAAATCTTCCGAACGTCGGAAAGGAAAAATGTTCGTTGAAGAGAATTGGATTCTCAAAATGCATTAATTAAGGATTATGGAATGTATTATCATTATGGAAATTTATTTGTACGAATTTGGTCATGTGGGGCCCACCCGAGGAATTTTACGTTTTGTGGGGCCCACGAGGGTTACGGAATTTTATGGACGAATGGGATGGCGACACATGGCACACCCCCCCCCCCCACATTGGTCTTGGACGAAATTTATGCAAAGGGCAAAAGGGTCATTTGACCATTTTAAAGATGAGAAAGTCTTGCTAAGCTTGAGCTTGACATTGTTGACCAAGTCAAGAGCCACTTGGCTTGATCCCATTCATCCAATTTTAACATGTGTTGTAATCTATACCCTCCATGTTACTATATAGTAGTATTAGTAGCAAGACAAGAGTTCTACACTTAGAAAATTTTCATGAAATTTGTTCTTGTTTCCTTCTTGCTCTCGGGTTCAAGGTTTTGAAAAGAGGAAAAAATTCGTTTGTTGTTCTTTAAGCTCCACACTTTAAACCAAGGTTCATGAGGGTATTGTAAGAGTATCTCAATAGAAAGATCCCGGAAAATAGCGTTGTCGTATTAGTCGCAAGGTGAAAACCTAGTTGCTTTCTAGGTTTTGATTGGAAGATTTAAGGGAAGTGGTTTGTGATATTCTAAGGGTCTCAAGTGGTGGATTGAAGTGTCAAGAAGAGTCTCTAAGTTGCTAAGGAGCAACTTTGGATTTGAAGTTGGATTAAGACTCGTTGAGGTAACAATTTTGTTCTCTTTAAGTGCTACAAGATTATATATTGTTGTTAGCCTTACATTTTACTAGCATGAAGTATATGTGTTGAAGTTTTATAAGTGTTATGGATTGTTGTAGCCTAAAATCCGAAATGACATATTAGCCATTTGAAGTTGGATTACAATTTGGTCGTAGTTAGAATAGTCGCATGTTACTTACTTGAAGATTATAGTAGTTATAATCGATTGCGACTTGATATCATGATATGCTAACAACTTGGATTGAAAAGGAAATTGGATAAGAATTGGTATTGTTGTATCCTAGATTGCCGGATTTGGCCTAATAGTTTGTATTAGTTTGATATCAATTGTGGGGCGGAATTTTACACGTCTGGTAGGCGTGTAATCCCCTATTGTTAATTGCATTGTTGTGCCTTAAATGTGGCGTGTTTGGTTATTGAATTCGGCCTTGAAAAAGGTGGCAAAGTATGTAGAAACAAAGGAAGTGCTGTCCGATTTTCCGTAGAATTCAGTGACTTAGCACCTAGAATATTCTACGTTTGAAGTAAGAAGTTAATGGACGTATTATGGCCATTATAGGTTGAAGTACTAAGTATAGCGTATTCTACTTGAAGGATGGAATAGTTATCAATGTGGAAGTACTTTGGAGCATTTTGCTATTTGTCGATAATCGTCGCGAGGTATGTGAACCTCTTCCTTCTTTTGACATGATTCTATGTATGGAATATACATGTGGTATTATTTCATGATTCCTTCTACTCTTAGAAGTTAAGAGGTATGTATGTTGATTTACTCTACGTAAGGGTTATGTCTAAGTTATCCTAAGTTCTTACCAAGTCTTATGGGGGATGTTGGTAAGAGTCGTTAGGAGGTATTTTGGAGCCAAGTTGACTTGGCTAAGTTACTTCACAAATGAGAATAAGTATCGAAAAAGCCACTGCAGCGTTAATAAAGGAAAATGTAATGACAATCAATTAAGTTAAAACAAGTAGAATTCTCCATCTGCACAGAAGCTAAGATAAGACAAAATTGTATTACATTTTCTAGATCATGGCTACTTGAATAAGATCGTTATAAATAAGTATAACTTATCCACAACGCACCAATGTATATGTTACTTAACTTATAAGAATTTACGTATGAAGTTTTAAGACTAGGGATCTCAAATTCTTAAAAGTTAAGAGACTTTATTTTTCAAGTTATGGGACTTGATTCTTAAAGGAAGAAATGAATTGATTTACAAGTATAGAATACTTGATTTGGAAAGACTTGATTTCTAAAGTTAAGAAACTTGTTTTCTTAAAAGTTAAGAGACTTAAAGTATTTTGAAAGCTATGTGATTTGATTTGAAAGTATAAGTATTTTGGTTATAAAAGGAATGAATTTGTCTAAGACATAAAGAGTTATAACGGCTTTATGGGAAGTTGGTTATTACAGATTTACGGAAGATTAAAAGAATGGTTTTCTTCAGTAATGTAAGAAAAGAAATTACTTGAAATAAAGAAGGGCAAATTGCTTTAAAGGTATCAATTGCTTAAGGTTTTAAAAGAAAGAAGTCACGTGATTTAGAAGCCTATAATTGTATTTCTAAAAGGTATTGTGACTTGTTTTGAAAAGTATATATGACTTGATACTACGGTTATTAGTATCTTGGTAGTTTTATTTGAAAAAGAGTCATTTTAAAGGAGTAGAGGTGCGTAGTACTTTGGGTTAAATTCCCGGATTTTTATGTGTGAAACGAAAGTGCCATGAGTTTATAAAAATGGAAGTCTAAAGGTTTAATGAACTTGCCTATGTTTGCTTGTGATAGCTTTTGAGTGCAAGTATTATATGTTTACGTTGTCGTGACTCTCAGTTGGAGGGCCGGCTGTCTTGTTGTAAGTTTGCTTGGACGTACCGACAGTGATGTGGATTCCACGGGTATGCTTCCATTATGATTGATCCTTGGACATGCTTATACGATGAGGGATTCCGGGGCATGCGACCATGCTATGTACGACTATTACTCCATGGGCTAGCTCCCCATGAAGACATGTACCCACGATGAGGGATTCCGGGGGCATGTTATATTATTACTCCATGGGCTAGCTCCCCATGAAGACCTGCACCTACGATGAGGGATGCCGAGGGCACGTTATGGCCATGCTTATACGATGAGGGATTCCGGGGCATGCGGCCACGTTATATATATATATATATATATGTGTGTGTGTTGTATATGTGTACGCCGACAGTGAGGTAGGATGCCACGGGCGCGTCACATGGTTATATGTTACACCTACGGCTGTCGGCAGTGATGTGGGATTCCACGGGCAGGAGATATATATATGTATTTGTGTATGTGTACGCCGACAGTGAGGTGGGATGCCACGGGCGCGTCACATGGTTATATTTTACACTTATGACTGTCGGCAGTGATGGGGGATTCCACGGGCACGCTTTGATATTTGTGTGACTTGATCGCGTCCCAGATTGGGCCGGGTAGTATATGCGTCCCTCCATAAACGGCCGGATTATGTTATGAAAGATAAGTAAGTTATATGGTAATGAACTTGACGATTTTTCCTAAGTATGTACGTAAGAAGACTATAACTTTCATTGAGAAATGGGAAAAGATAATAAGGTACGATTAAGTTCATAGTGGTAATGACACGGCAGGATCTGGTATGTACTTTTTATACTTGCCCCTGTCATTCTTTTGTACAGTTATGATCTGTTTACTGTACTTTATTTCTGTTCCATATTCGGTACATGTTGTACTGACCCCCTTCGGGGGGCTGCGTTCATGTCCGCAGGTTTAGGTACAAGTTGTGGATCCGCGAGCTTAGGATCCTGGTTCAGCATTTTGAGATGGCTCCAATGTTCCGGAGTTGTCATGGCTATGTATATTCAGGGGTACGGTGGGGCCTTGTCCCGTCATGGTATTTGTTCAAATCTTAGAGGTTTGTATTCATCTGTGGGCTGGGCTGGCTAGAGTTGTTTTTTTTTCATTGTTAAACAGTGTAGACCCTTTCGGATAATTTTTATGTTATGGCAGCCTTATCGGCTTGGCCTTGGTGTAAAAAAAAAAAGAGTGTTATTTATCTTCCGCAGTTTATTATGTTGTATGATTATAAGGATGCCCAGGTAGGGCACCAGTCGCGGCCCGGGGTCGGGTAGTGACAGATACCATAAGTCTAAAAGTAAGCTGGAGTCATGGAAGAGAATCAAAATACAGTACAATGTGCCTTACTAACAATGAGAGTAACAAGTATATACTTTACTGCATAAAAATAGGAGGCTCGTGATCAAAATAGGGCCCTTCGCCCGTAGTATCAATAAGCAATCCTACTCCTGGGACTATTTCTGTCACGACCCGATCCCGGGCCCATGACTGGTGCCTTACCCCGGGCACCGTAGTGATATAACATCAGAGAAAATCAGCGGAAATAAAAACTAAAACATGAGACAAGTCATAAAGCATGAACCAGGCTAACCAAAACGGTCACCTTCCTGAATATATACATATATCAAACTGAACAGTTAAATCCTTTTACAAAACCCTGCCCACAACAGTACTATAGACCTCTAAGAATGTAACCATAACTATGACGGGACAGGGCCCCGCCGTACCCCTGAATGTACAAGTAACTACACTGACAGGGGACTATACCAAAGATAAGCCTCCGGAGAAACGGAGCTTCCCAAAGAGCTGAACTGTGATCCTAAGAGCGAGGATCCACAACCGATGTACCTCTACCTGCGACATGAACGCAGCCCCCCGAAGGAGGTCAGTACAACAGGTACCAAGTATGTGAAATCAGAAATATCAGAAATGAAATCATAATAGTCTATATAAAGGCGAGACATGTATGATAACCAAACTACGATCCATAATATATAAACAATATGTCAAATCAGGGACTCACGCCCTCAAAGTCATTACTCAAGTATAACAATGGGTCTCACGCCCACAACATCAATCATGCCCGTGGAATACCTTCCTCACTGCCGGCAGTCTATGATATAATCACACCACGAAGTACACATGAACACTAGGTCCCACCTGTGTCATAACAACCGTACTAACAATACTATACAACCAAACCACGGTCGACACGGCAAGTACGAAGCCGACTACCAGATACCGCGCCGCGTGTCACGAGTCGACCGGCAAGTACGAGGGCTAACTACTGTGTACCGCGCCGTGTCACGAGACTTCGCCACTATAATCGAACGGGCAAGTCGCGAGGCTAACTACTGTGTCAAGGCCGAATCATCCATGAGACGGGGCAAGTACGAAAGCCGACCACCAGATACCAAGGCCGAATCAGTAAACCTCATGGAGAGCTAGTCCATGGAACAACAATCCTAATGGAACCATACCTGTGGGCCACCCATCGTGTCAGTAGGTCCAAAAGGATACAACAAGACAACAATCCCAATGGAAGCATACTCGTGGGCCACCCATCGTGTCAGTATGTCCAAAGCGATTAACAAAATAACACTCCTAATGGAAACATACCCGTGGGCCACCCATCGTGTCAGTATGTCCATCAATCAAGAATAACATGACCGGCCCTCCATCGAGAGACGCGGTAACATAAGGATACAACACTTGCACAGCAAGGCTATCACACGCAAAACACACGCAAGTTACACACAACTCAAGGTACTTTCATTTTATGCCAAGGTTCAGGTTTTAATCCCAAAGTACTACGTACGTTAAATTCTTTTAGAAGATCCATTTCTTTTACAAAAGTCACCCGATACCCGTAGTATCAAAATAAAGTGAGTAACATTTTTAAGTAAACCAAAACAACTTCCATACTTTCCTTTTAAAACCAAATTAAGGCAATACCATGCCTTCTTTTTAGACCAAAACACTTCTCCTTTTAAAGTCAAGTTACCACTTTAAAACCAATGATAAAACCATTCTTTTGTTTTCATAAAGTCGTTATAACTAACTTCCCATAAAGCTGTTATAACACTTTATGTTTTAAACCAACTTAAGACAAAACAATGCCTTCCTTTAAACCGAAAACTCTTCAATTCCACAAGTCTCTTTTCTTTTAAAACCACAACAAGTATTCTTTTAAAACCCAAATAATGTACTATTTTCAAAACAAGTAACCTATACTTAAAATCAAGTTACTTCTCTTTTTCCGAAAACAAGTCGTTATAAGTCAAGTCTCTTATCTTTCAAGATCAAGTCTCTTAACTTTCAAAATCAAGTCGTTTATAAGTCAAGTCTCTTATCTTTGAAGATCAAGTCTCTTAACTTCTACAATCAATAAACCATTCTTTTACCTACATAAAGTCGTTATAACTAACTTCCCATAAAGCTATTATAACACCCTATGTTTTAAACCAACCAAAACACTTAGCACGTATGCGTCACCGCACTACATAGTTCACAACAATCATGCTAGAAAAGATAGGAAGAGGTTCACATACCTCGCGACGATTATCGACATTTAGCAAAACGCTCCACAGTACTGTAACTTTGCTAGCCTTTTCCACTCTTCAAGTAGAATACGCTACTCGAAGTACTGCAACCTATAAAAGCCACAAAACGCCTATCAACTCCTAGATCTCTTCGTAGAATATTCTAAACACATGGTTCCATATTCTACGTAAAATTCGCAGACCTCCCGCAATCACACAAATCTCCTATCAAGGCCCGCTACTGTGCCAACAACTCCACGGGATTTACACGCCTAACCTGACGTGTTCAAATCTGCTTCAATAATACAACGATCAGAATACAGCCCTATGTAAATACAGTTCAATTCTTTTCAATACTCATTCTATATATAGTATACTCTACTATATATTACTACAACATGTAATATCCAATTACAATAGGGGGACATAGATCATTACCTCGATAAGCCCAAAGTTATCCAAGTTTATAAGTCGATCCTGAGCAACGTTTAGCTCCAATTCCTTACGCTCCAACCCGCTCCAAGCGACCCTTAGAAGTTTCTAAACAACTTCTCTTAACACTTCAACCAAGCTTATGAAGATTTTTCTAGGGTTTCGTTTAGCGACTTTTGGAATAAAAAATAGTATTTCCGGGCTCCTAGTATTAAAACAACTTTGGAATACTACTAGGGATACTAGGCCAATGTATTTGGGATTATACCACAATACTCCAGTATTTCTACACTAGAGGGGGAGGGGACGAAAATGCTACAAAAGGGAGGGAGTATTATTTGCCTTGAAAGCTCTTAAGTGTGGGATGAATTAGTCTTCAAGCTAAGGGGTATATATAGAAGATTCAAGGGCCAAGATCAAGTCAAGTGGGTGGTCAAGATTGGTCCATGTGTGTGTGGGTCCCACCACACCACATGGCCAACGATTTAGGCATCCAAGTGTTGGGCCATTTCGGCCAAGGGACAAGTGGCCTAGCCACTTATCCACCAATTTCGGCCCACATGGCCACACAAGGGGGTGACACGTGTCGCCCCCGATTCGTCCAAAATATTTCGTCTTCCAAAAATATCCAAAATACCGAAAACCTCAAAAACAAAGTGGGCCCCACAAAACCGTAAATTTCTCCCGTGGGCCCCACGTGACCATTTCCGAAAATAAAATCCCAAAATTCTAATATAATCCAAGAAGTCCAAATACCAAATCTGGGAATCCAATTCCCATTAACGAACTTTTTTCTTCACAAAAACTGGAAACTTTTTCGTCGAAAAAATCACATCTTCCTTTCTTTCCAAAATTTCTGTCGCATTCTCGTACGTACATCCTTACATACATACCCTGGAACTACGGGGTATAACATTCTTCCCCCCTTAGAAACATTCGTCCCGAATGTTCCTTCCAAGTCTCTAATCAAACGTGTGCCGGTATAGTCTCCACTACTATACTTACAAAACCAATTATGCCACCAATGGCCAGAATATAACATGTGCGCAAAACTCAAATCCAAGCCAACGAGGAAATCATTTCTAATCTCACAACCGCTCCCACTAGCTTCAATTTACCCTAAGGCCATTCACGGCCTTCACAATCCGATTCTGGTCGAACGCATCCACGAACCCGTACGATTGTTACCTAAACTTGGGCCTAGCACCCTCGTGACCCTATCACAAAGCGGGATCACCACAAATTGACCACATCTCCTTTCGGGCTGCGGGTTGACCCGCGAACGGTCCTCAACCCGACCCATAATCGCACCAAACTCTTGTTCCCCGATCCGGAACAATCTTACCTATCCAAGTCATGAAAGCTACCACTTTCATCTTACACAACCCAAGGAAATATCCCTCAATACATTTCACGTATACCAAGTGTTTCGACAAAGACTAACCGTAAAATCTTTTTCTCAAGACGGCTTTGCATCCAAGGTCCTAACTGTTATAAATTCTAAGGCTCACAATCGTCTCGTCTCCAGACTTACCCTTTCTCAACTACCCATGTTTTCTAATTCACACTTCACACAATGCTATCCGGACAAAACACTTAACACGTACCCACCATAACAACATAAACAAGTCTCTTAAGAGCTAAAGATATCTCTGCAAATACTGCCTCACTTTCCCTTTGTCGCTCTAATCATAATCCTGCCCTACAGGGCGCCTAGCTATATAAGGCGATGAACTAGCCACCGATCCCGAAGGCTGAGTCTCTACATCTGTGCTACATCTGGTCGGACAAACTCTCACCAAATGGCCCTGTTGGCCGCAGGCATACAAGTCGGCAAGCATTGACACTCCCATAATGGAGTCTATTACAATGGCCAACGAGGTAGGGTGACCTCATCGACTAGCACCCTTCTCCCGAACAATCAACCCATGAATCGGCCGTAGGTGAGTCATCCCTCTTGTATCCCTCCTCCCAACACATGGCCCTGACGGCTATAGGTATAATAATCTCCCAAACTAGCACGACACCCTGAGGATTATCCTCAGCTCTCCATCCATAGAACTCTGGCGAACTGCAACTCAAGAAATCCCGAAGTCTCAGACTATCGGATCTAGGGTGAACCATCGTGCTCACGAACCACCGCTCCGTCATCCTCATTCCCACCACCACCTAGCTAGTAATCGCCATCTCCTTGAACTCATATCCTCGGCTCCCGGCCGTGTGATGCGAGGCTCGTATCGTGGCCTCGAGAAAGCTGCCGCTCTAAACTCTGCTGGGGCTAGCGGCGTCATAAAACTCATCGTCTGAAGTACTATCTCAGGTAACGACCAGGCCTAAGCCCTCGTACCCCTCTGTGTTCTACTCGCAGCTCCCTCTGCTGCCTTGCCCATCTGGGCCCTGGTTGCCTTGCGCGGAGGCATAACGGGTGAAAAGAATACGTCAGAGGGAGTCCAACTTACAACACAGCTCTAAGGCACGATCTCAGAGTGAGAAGAATGGAAACCAACCCTAAATGTCCTGCAGCCTCCTGATTATAGATGTGGTGCACAACACACCGATAATCAAGACTCTACTAGACACGGTCTGTAGACACTTTCCGAGGACTAACTGCTCTGATACCACTTTTGTCACGATCCGATCCCGGGCCCGTGACTGGTGCCTTACCCCGGGCACCCTAGTGATACAACATTAGAGAAAATCAGCGAAAATAAAAACTAAAACATGAGACAAGTCATAAAGCATGAACCAAAGCTAACTAAAAGCGGCCATCTTCCGAATATATACATATATCAAATCAAGCTTAAATCCTTTTACAAAACTCCGCCACAATAGTACTACAGACCTCTAAGAATGTAACCATAACTATGACGGGACAGGGCCCCGCCATACCCCTGAATGTACAAGTAACTACACTGACAGGGGACTATACCAAAGATAAGCCTCCGGAGAAACGGAGCTTCCCAAAGAGCTGAAATGTGATCCTAAGAGCGAGGATCCACAACCGATGTACCTCTACCTGCGGCATGAACGCAGCCCGGCGAGGTCAAGATAACAGTACCAAGTATGTGAAACAGTAAAATCAGAAATGAAATCATAATAGTCTATATAAAGCAGGAGACATGTATGATAACCAAACTACAGTCCATAATATATAAACAGTCATGTCAAGTCAGGGACTCACGCCCTCAAAGTATGTAATTTCCAATTACAATAGAAGGTCAAGAGTATTTACCTCGGTAAGCCCAAATTTATCCAAGTTAAATGTCGATCCTGAGCAACGTTTAGCTCCTACTCCGGGCGCTCCAACCCGCTCCAAACAACCCTTAGAAGTTCTACGCAACTTCTTCTTAATACTTCAACCGGCTATGAAGATTTTCCTTAGGGTTTCGTTTTTGTGACTTAAGGGAATATAGTAGTATTTCTGGGCTCTACGTATAGAGGTAACTTTGGAAAGTACTACAAGGTATTTGGGCTAAAGTATTTGGGAATAGTAACAACACTTGGAGAATACTTTTCTCTGCAGGGGGTATTTATACGAGAACCACCTTAGGAAGGGGGGGGGGGGGGGGGGGTTTGCCGCGGCTAGGGCTTCACAAAGGGGGAGGGGGAAGGTAGGACGAAAACTACACAAAGGGGAGGGAGTATTTTCCTTGGAATTTCACAAGTGTGGATGAAGAATAAGTCTTCAACTAAGGGGGTATTTATAGGACAACCAACGGCCAAGATCAAGACAAGTGGTGGGCAAGTGTAGGGTGAGGATTTGGGCAAGTGTACCTTATCCATCTACCACCAAAATATCCTACCTAACCCTTGACCAAAAACAAGGCCAAAACAAATGCCCAAATCGTCCACTTTGAGGGTGACACATGTCACCCTCCCGTTGGTCCAAAATATTTCATCTCTCGGAAAAATCCGCAAAAATTATAAATGACATAGCCGTATTTTTCTCTTCGCAAAGTCCGGAAAACGTTTCGTCGGAAAACGACTCTTTTCGCTAGTTGTGCACAAATTTTGCCACTTTGCCTACTTAAGGCTAAAAACTTTTGTACGTACGCCCTCACGTACATACTCTGGAAATACGGGGTATAACATTCTCCCCTCCTTAGAAACATTCGTCCCGAATGTTCCTTCTCAAGACGGATAACGATAAAGTTCCTCTAACAAGTAGCCAACGCCACACCTGGCCACAAAATAACTTACGCGAAAATACTTAACCCAAGTCCACGAGAAATCATTCCTACATCACAAAAGCTTCCACCCCGGTCTAAAGGATACTCCCTTCGCATCTTCACTTTACAACAAAATGATCTCCTTTATTCTGCTAACACACGTTCACTTCTTTCCTCACTCGTCGTACTCTTCTCGAACACTTGAACTCTTTCTAGTATACGTACCATACTTCAGTCATCGCTTCTGTTCCCACAATCTCTGGAGTCACTACCTCCAAACTTGGTCATCTTACTAGCCTCAATCTCCTTTAAGGCCATTCCCGGCCTTCACGATCCGATTCTGGTCGAACATATCCACGAACTCATACGATGGTCATCTAAACTTGGGCCTGGCGCCCTCGTGACCCTACCACCTGGCGGGACCACCCAAAACTGACCCCACCTTAAACCGGGCTACGGCTTGACCCGCAATACGTCCTCAACCCGACCCGCTATCGCGCTAAACACTTGTTCCCCCCCCGATCCGGAACAATCTCACTAATCAAGTCACGAAAACCTAGTGGTCTTCTTAGCTCAACTACCCTCTTTCATTTCATACCACTCAGAGACTTATCACACAACTATATCCCACGTATACTATGCACTCTGATAAAGGTCAACACAAACATAATTCTTTTATTCAAGATGGCCTCGCATCTATGGTTTCTACGTATAAAACTCTAAGGCTCACACTTTCCCTGTCCCCAAACTTACCCTTAAACATGTTTTCTAAACATAATGCTATCTGAACATAATACTTAGCACTTCATCATATCCTCTACGCATACTAGTCTCTAGAGGGGTAAGAATATACCTGTACCATCTGCTCCACTCTAATCATAGGCACGCCGCAGGCGTATAGTCAGAGAAGGCGATGAACTCGCCACGGACCCTGAGTCGCGCCATTCTCGCCGCACCCTTCCTATAAGCACGCTCGTCACATGGCCCCGACGGCCGCAGTGAAACAAGCACCGCAGAAGACGACATTCCCGATGACGCCGCCACATCGCATACACCGAGGACATGAATCTCGCCGGCTAGAACCCGTATATCTCAGAAACTAAGCCCCGAGCTCGACCAGCTCCCGAATACCCCGAACGCCCAAGATCGCGAGGACCACTCATCGGGCGGAGGTACATAACTAGCGTCTTCGAGGCGCGTCCGCGAAAGTTACCAAAGGACCTCGCTGTCTCGCCCTCTTCTCGCCGATCTCGCCATTCCGTCGACCTCTCCGCTCCTCACATCCTAGTGCATAAGCCTGTATGCGGGCAATTTCCATGCCCGGCTGAAGAGCTACACCCGAACAAGCCTCTGCCAAGTAGTCATCGAGCCCGGTGACGTAGCGGTGCACTCTGTCCTCCATGTCGGCTACCAATGCGGGGACGTACCGAGCTAAGGAGTCAAACTCCACATTGTACTCCCGAACCGTACGCCCGGTCTGTTTCAACGTCAAAAATTTGTCGGCCCGAGCCCTTCTCATCTGTGGAGGCAAGAAATGCCCCTGAGAACTCGCTCCATACGGCTGGAAGTGCATACTCTCCCCGGGACAGCTCCCACGAATCAAACCGGCCGATCCGCAGATCACGCAATGACGCGAACCTAAGACCACCGACTCGGTCTCCGCCTTGATCACTCACGATCCGTCAGAATCGCCGAATGAACTCCTGCGGATCATCCTCGTGCCTCGACCAGAACTCGCGGCTACAACTCGTAAAGTCCCGTAGCCTCAAACTATCCGATCTCGGGTGAACCACGGTGCTATCGAATCGCCGCTAGCCTATCTCATGTTCGCCACGATCCCGCCAATAATCGGGCCATCTCTTTGTAACCCATCTCTCGCTTCCAGTGCCGTGGACCTGAGGCTCAGTATCGTGGTCTCAGCAGACCATCTGCGCTCCTAAACTCGCTGGGCCGGCGGCGCGCAAAACTCGCCGTCAAGCACTATCTCGTGTAAGGTCCGCTCGCGCTGCACTCTCTCAGATTCATACTAGCACCCTCGATCGCCTTGCCCACATGGGCCCGGGTTGCTTGGCGCGAGGCATAATCGTAAAGACGAAATACGCCGAGGGTCCAACTTATCACACAACCTCTAAGGCACGATCTCAGAATGAGAAGAATGGAAACCAATCCTAAATGTCCTGCAGCCTCCTGATTATAGATGTGGTACACAACACACCGATAATAAAGACTCTACTAGACACGGTCTGTAGACACTTTCCGAGGATTAACCTGGCTCTGATACCACTTTTGTCACGACTGCCCGGTTCGTGGATCGTGCCTTACCCGGGCACCCAAGTAGTCATACATCAGAGAAATCAGCGGAATTTAAAAATAATACATGAAACAAATGTAATATGAGGCACATTTTAACTGAGAGAAAGTTTGCCCTTCGGCATATATATATATAACAATTTGAACAAGCTATATCCCTTTACAAACCCCGCCACAACAAGATTACTGCACTTCTAAGAGTTTAACAACACCTATGACGGACAGGGGCCCGCCATACCCCGAATGTACAGAACCTACAACTCAGAAACATACTAAAAGATAAGCCTCCGAGAAACGGAGCTTCCCAATATGCCGAATCAGGATCCTATGAGCGAGGATCAACAACCTGTTCCTCTACTCGCAGATGAACGCAGCCAAGGAGGTCGATAACAGGTACCAAGTATGTGAAACTGAAAAATACTGAAAATGAAATCATAATAGTCTATATAAAACAGAAGACATATATGATAACAAAACTACAGTTCATAAAAGCAGTCATGTCAAGTCAGGGATTCAAGCCCTCAAAGTCATCCCTCATGCCTGTGGAACTCCTTCCTCACTGCCGGCAGTGTGGGTATAAGTCATGTGATACGTGTAACATGTCTCGGTCCATCTCATGGACTCGAGGTGAAATCGTATGGAATACATTCCCGGTCCATCTCATGGACTCGGTATCAAATCAGGTGGTATACATTCCCGGTTCATCCCATGAACGCGGTGTCGCATGAAATACATTCCCGATCCATCTCATGGATGCGGTAGTCGAGTGAAATACATTCCCGGTTCATCCCATGAACGCGGTAGTCGAGTGAAATACATTCCCGGTTCATCCCATGAACGCGGTAGTCGAGTGAAATACATTCCCGGTTCATCTCATGAACGCGGTAGTCGAGTGAAATATATTCCCGGTTCATCTCATGAACGCGGTAGTCGAGTGAAATACATTCCCGGTTCATCTCATGAACGCGGTAGTCGAGTGAAATACATTCCCGGTTCATCCCATGAACGCGGTAGTCGAGTGGTCATAACATTTAAACGCTATTTTAAGACAGATTAAGATAATACCATATTTTCCTTTTAAAACAACTAGGGTAACATTATGCCCTTCTTTTTAAACCAAAACACTTTCCTTTTTAAAGTCAAGTAACAACATTCTTTTCCAAAAGTTCAAGTTTGCCTAATTTCAAATATTCACATCTCTTATTTTCGAAAGGTTTCATAGTTCATAGTCTTAAGCATTTAATAACATAATTCTCTTTTTTTAAAAACAGTTGAGTGATATATGCCTTATGTGTGAGTAGGTTATTCTTGATTATAACAATCTTATTAAAGCAGCCATGATCTAGGAAATGTAATATCATTTTGTCTAATCTTAGCTTCTATGCAGATGGAGGTTTCTACTGGTTTTAATAATACTTTATTAGTCAATACATTTCCTTTTATTAACGCTGCTGTGGTTTGTTTGATACTTATTCTCATTTCTGAAATCAGTAAAACATTATTCCTTTTACAAACCAAGTACTCATTACTCACGAATGAGGTTTCATGCTTTTTCATATTAAATCAATTAAGTCAAGTCTCTTATCTTTTAAGATCAATAACCCATTCTTTTTATCTTTCTTAAGTCGTTATACCTAAATTCTCATAAAGCTAGTATAACTCTTAAGCTTTTCAAACCAAGTGTTACTCTTCTTTCAAAAAGGTTTCTTAATTCTTTTTGAAATACTTCAAGATTCTTATTATTCTGGCTTAAGTCAAAAGACATTGCCAGAAACTACGCTCGCTTAACACACGTACGTCTACCGTACTATATATATATATATACTTTTAAAATATCATGCTCAAGAGTATAGGAAGAATCACATACTGTCACGACCTGCACTGCCGCGATCGTGCCCTACCCGCACCTGCTCGTATACATCGTAGAATAGCAATGAACATACACAACATAAACACAGTGTAAACAATATAACAACACAGCTAGCCGATCAGCCGCTTCCATAATATAACAAAGTCAAAAGTACAACTTACAACTCGCTTTTACAATTTCAACCACATAGGTGAATACAAACCTCTAGAATAACAATCGTATGACGTGGCCCGCCATACCCCGAATGTACATAATCTACAACATCGTGGAAAGATCAGACTAAAAGAAAGACAAGCCTCCGAGAATGGAGCTTCCGACGCCCGATAAGTGATCCTAAGAGTGTGGATCCGCAACTCGCTACCCTTTCTCGCAGATGAACGCAGCCAGGAAGGGGGTCAAGACACAATATGTACCAAGTATGTAAAATCGAAAGTACTAATTACAACATAAGTTTAACAAAGCCGAGACATGTATGATAACAAAATTACAAGACACAAAGGCCTTACTAACAATGAGAGTAAAAATAGGTGTATACTTACAACGAAAAATAGGATTGGAATCCTACTCCTGGGACTATTTCACCCGCATAGGTCCAGTGGACCTGCGTGAGGTATTCCTCGCATGGGACTATTTCACCCGCATAAGCCCTTACGGACTGCACGAGGTATTCCTCGTGATAGGTCGGACCCGCCCGCACGGGACTATTTCACCCGCATAAGCCCTTACGACTCGCACGAGGTATTCTCGCATCGTGGTTAGCAAATCCACTAAATATACAATGCCACAATCCCGGAATGACCCCGCAACGAATAATATATCACTAGCCCAAATCCGGCTATCACACATAACATAAGCTCTATCGGCTTATCATACAATATATAAGCAAGTTAAGAAATCCCCTAACTTCTTATTATTCTTGTTCATATACACTCTCATTTTAGTTTACCTAAGGCACTAACATGTCTTTTATAAAAATCCGGGAATTTAACCCAAGTACTACGTACTTCTACTCTTTAAAACAATGACTCTTTTTAGTAGAAAACTTCCAAGATACTATTAATCCTAGTATCAAGTCCAAATTACATTTCAAGGTATGTCACAACACCCTTAGAAATAAAGTTAGGTTTCTAAATCAAGTGACTCATTTTTCTTATAAAACCTTAGGCAATTGATACCTTAAAATCGAATTGCCTTCCATTAAATCAAGCCATTTATCTTTCCATAAAGTCAATACAACCAACTCCCCATAAAGTCGTCATATTCACTTTATCCTTAGTTAAGTACAATTTCCTATCCAAGGGACTTATATGTTCGAAACGAAACAAGTATCACATACTTTAAAATTCTTCAAGTCCCTTATCTTTAACAAGACTTAAGACATCTTTAATATACTCCAAGAAGTGAGTTAATCTCCTAACTCACCCGACTTGGCCTTTCATAAAACAAGTAAAGAATGTCAAAGTCTTGTATGTCTACCGTACTATATACGCGAAACTAGTCATGCTCAAAGATAGGAAAAGTTCTACATACCTCGTCGGGTCAAACCACTTGCCAAGTACAAAGTCCCGCCCGTAGTATATCAACCTATAATATTCACAATACGTCTATTAAAGCCTTACTTTAATCGTAGAATATTATAAGTGTTAAGTCTCTATATTCTACGGAAAATCGGACAGCACCTCCTTTGTTTTTACTCACTTTGCCACCTTTTTCAAGGCCGAAATACAATAACCAAACAGCCCCAATTGGCTCACAATTTATAGAAGGTAAACCAATACGAATGAATAACTAAACAGCCCCAATTGGCTCACAATTATATAGAAGGTAATCCAATACGAATGAATAACTAAACAGCCCCAATTGGCTCACAATTATATAGAAGGTAATCCAATACGAATGAATAACAAACTAATACGACAACAAGTCCACAATCGGCTACTTTGAGTTCAACAATACCAACTCTTGTCCAATTTCCATTTCAATCCAAATTTGTAGCATAACTTGATATCAAGTCGCATTTGATCATAACAAACATAATCTTTAAGTCAATGACATGCGACGATTCTAACAACGATTAAATTGTAATTCAACTTAGTCATGGCTTACATTACATTTCGGATTTCCAAGGCTATAATCAATCCATAATCCTTATAACCTCAATATAACAACTTCATGCTCGCAACATACAAAGCTATCAACAACAATATAAATATGTAATCTTGTAACACCTTTAAAAGACAAGATTATACCTTCACGAATATGAAACCAACTCCAATCCGAAGTCGCTCCTTAGTAGTTTAGAACCTCTCCAAGACACTTCAATCCGCTTGTTGAGACCCTTAGAACAACACCAACAATTATTCTTCAAATCTCCAAACAAAACCTAGAAAGACCATTAGGTTTTCGCTTGCGACTAACCCGAAAACTATCTTTTTCCAAGATGTTTCTATTGAGACTTGCTTACAATACACATAAGAACCTTGGTTTAAAGTGGGGAGCTAAAGGATCACAAACAAAGATTTTCTCTTTTTTTTTGCATGGAACCCGAGAGCACATAGCCTATGTTCTTCAATTTTTGTGTAAATTATTCTAAGTGTTAAGCTCTCCCTCTACTAGTAGTAATATATGAAGCACCTTGGAGGGTTAGGATACAAACAAATGGTTGGTTTGGATGTAGTCTTGCTAAATATCAAGACAAAGGTGGGACCTTTGACTTAGTCAAGATTGTCAAGCCACAACTTGCAAGACTTTAGTCATAGAAGACTTATGGTAAATGACCATAATGGCCATGCCATTTCGTCCAAGGCATCTCATAAGGGGGGTGACACGTGTCGCCCTCCCATTCGTCACAATAATACATTTTCCGACAAATTCCAAAATTTCCGATAAATACACAAGTCTCAAATCTTACCACTTGTGAGTTCTTACTTATGTTCTTAAAACATGTCCTGCAATTACAGGGTGTAACACATACCTCGCGACGATTATCGACTATAAGCAAATAGCTCCAATAGTACTGTAATCCGGCTAGCCCTTTCCACCCTTCGAGTAGAATACGCTACTTGCAGTACTTCAACCTATATCGGTCATATAAGTCTATCAAAGTCTAGACTACTCAGAGAATAATTCTACTAAAATTGGGCAAAGACTTCCCTACCCGTCCAACTACACAAGTCTACTATAAATACAGTCCTAAGTAAGTACAGTTCAGTTCTCTTCTTTCAATATTCTTCTGATGTGATCTATTCAATTCTCTTCTGTAATATCCTTCTATGCATCTTATATTTATTTCTATACTACTACAGTATGTAATTTCCAATTACAATAGAAGGTCAAGAGTATTTACCTCGGTAAGCCCAAATTTATCCAAGTTAAATGTCGATCCTGAGCAACGTTTAGCTCCTACTCCGGGCGCTCCAACCCGCTCCAAACAATCCTTAGAAGTTCTACGCAACTTCTTCTTAATACTTCAACCGGCTATGAAGATTTTCCTTAGAGTTTCGTTTTTGTGACTTAAGGGAATATAGTAGTATTTCCGGGCTCTACGTATAGAGGTAACTTTGGAAAGTACTACAAGGTATTTGGGCTAAAGTATTTGGGAATAGTAACAACACTTGGAGAATACTTTTCTACCAGTGGGTATTTATACGAGAACCACCTTAGGAAGGGGGTTTGCTCTGGCTAGGGCTTCACAGGGGAGGAAGGTAGGACAAAAACTACACAAAGGGGAGGGAGTATTTTCCTTGGAATTTCACAAGTGTGGATGAAGAATAAGTCTTCAACTAAGGGGGTATTTATAGGATAACCAAGGGCCAAGATCAAGACAAGTGGTGGGCAAGTGTAGGGTGAGGATTTGGGCAAGTGTACCTTATCCATTTACCACCAAAATATCCTACCTAACCCTTGACCAAAAACAAGGCCAAAACAAACGCCCAAATCGTCCACTTTGAGGGTGACACGTGTCACCCTCCCGTTGGTCCAAAATATTTCATCTCTCGAAAAAATCTGCAAAAATTATAAATGACATAGCCGTATTTTTCTCTTCGCAAAGTCCGGAAAACGTTTCGTCGGAAAACGACTCTTTTCGCTAGTTGTGCACAAATTTTGCCACTTTGCCTACTTAAGGCTAAAAACTTTTGACGCACGCCTCACGCATACATACTCTGGAAATACGGGGTATAACATTCTCCCCTCATTAGAAACATTCGTCCCGAATGTTCCTTCTCAAGACGGATAACGATAAAGTTCCTCTAACAAGTAGCCAACGCCACACCTGGCCACAAAATAACTTACGCGAAAATACTTAACCCAAGTCCACGAGAAATCATTCCTACATCACAAAAGCTTCCACCCCGGTCTAAAGGATACTCCCTTCGCATCTTCACTTTACAACAAAATGATCTCCTTTATTCTCGCTAACACACGCTCACTTCTTTCCTCACTCGCCAGACTCTTCTAACACTTGAACTCTTTCTAGTATAATGCACCATACTTCGCCATCGCCTGCTCCCACAATCTGAGTCACTACCTCCAAACTTGGTCATCTTACTAGCCTCAATCTCCTTTAAGGCCATTCCCGCCTTCACGATCCGATTCTCGTCGAACATATCCACGAACTCATACGATGGTCATCTAAACTTGGGCCCGGCGCTCGTGACCCTACCACCTGGCGACCACCCAAAACTGACCCCACCTTAAAGCCACGGGTTGACCCGCACACGCCTCAACCCGACCCGCTATCGCGCTAAACACTTGTTCCCCCCCCCGATCCGGAACAATCTCACTAATCAAGTCACGAAAACCTAGTGGTCTTCTTAGCTCAACTACCCTCTTTCATTTCATACCACTCAGAGACTTATCACACAACTATATCCCACGTATACTATGCACTCTGATAAAGGTCAACACAAACATAATTCTTTTACTCAAGATGGCCTCGCATCTAAGGTTTCTACGTATAAAACTCTAAGGCTCACACTTTCCCTGTCCCCAAACTTACCCTTAAACATGTTTTCTAAACATAATGCTATCTGAACATAATACTTAGCACTTCATCATATCCTCTACGCATACTAGTCTCTAGAGGGTAAGAATATACACTATCCGCCCACTCTAATCATAGCCCGCTCGCAGGCTTATACCACGACCCGATTCCGGCCCGTGATCGTGCCTACCCTGCACCCTAGTGATACAACATCGAGTAATCACGAACATAAAACAATACAAGACATATTATGAAATATGAAACAATAACTGAGAAAACTTGCCTTTCGATATATATAAATAACAACTTTTTCCAACATGAACAGCTTTAATCCTTTTTACAAACCCCGCCTACAACAAGATTTACTGCACTTCTAAGAAATGATACGACAACAATGGCGACAGGCCCCGCCATACCCCGAATGTAAACACCTACAACAACAGGACTATACCACCGATAAGCCTCCGAGAAACGGAGCTTTCCCACACGCCGAATCGTGACCCTAAGAGCGAGGATCAATGATCGTGTACTTTACTGCAGATGAACGCAGCCTCAAGGAGGTCGATAACGTACCGAGTATGTGAAACTAAAAATATCAGAATGAAATCATAATAGTCTATAAAGCAGAGACATGTATGATAACCAAACTACGCTCACAATAATAAGCAACATGTCAAGTCGTGACTCACGCCTCAAGTCATCACTCAAATATAACAACGGGTCTCACGCCCACAACATCAATCATGCCCGTGGAATACCTTCCTCACGCCAGCTTTATGATATAACAACACCAAGGAACACACACGAACACCGTGTCCCACCTGTACATAATAACACGCATGTAGGCACGAAGGCATAGCCGACTACTAACACCCACGCACTAACAAGGTCATGAATCAGATTATAAGATCTGTCTAGACCGCCACACGATCAAAGTCACCACTTGCCCGCAGATCTAATGTGCGCGTTTCAGCCCCGAACTTTCCGCACTCGCATAGGCCAATCGGGACGCCCGCATGAGGTATAACCTCGCGTCGAGGGTAGCTACTCCCAAAGATCCTCGACTCGCCGTCCGCACGCCACAAGGACCGCATGACCACAAGGGCCGCATCCTAACTCGAACTTCCGCAGCCCGCATAGCCCTCGACCCGCATGGTAGTCTCGAATCATAGTCCATCGACCGCCGAGTCTACCCGCGACGGAGGGCGCTTAACCCCGAATCATCTCAAGAGATGAGTGATGTATAATACTATCATAACAGCTATCGTTAAACAACATAAGCACAACAAAGGAAAACCCCTTTACACAAACATCACAAGATACTAACACACGTAGATCCTAGCATGTTTACTTATCAAATCAACAAGAAGGTATTACAAGGCTATCACAAACCAACACAATCAAGTTATACACACTGTACCTTCTACTATATGCTAACAAGTTCGGGTTTTATCCCCAAAGTACTTCATACATTAACTTTAAAAGATACGTTACTTCACAAAAGTCACACAATACCCGAGTATATGAAAATATAGTGATTATCTTTTCAAGAAAATCAAAACACTTCTCTTTGTAAAACTCAAGTAACAACATTATTTTCCAAACGCCCAAGTTTGCCTAATTTCAAATGTTCATGTTTCTTATTTAGAAAGGTTTCAGAGTTCATAGTCTTATTCATTTAAGAATATAATTCTCTTTAAACTATCTCGAGAAACATAAGTCTTATATGTGAGTAGGATATTCTTGTTTACAACAATCTTATTACAAAGAAATGCATGATCTAGGAAATATCATTTTGTCTCATCTTAGCTTCTATGCAGATGGAAGTTTCTACCGGTTTTAATAATACTTAATCACAAAACATTTCCTTTTATTAACGCTCGCAGTTGGTTTGTCGATACACATTCTCGATTTCCAAAATCAAGAAACATTCTTAAGACGTTATACCTAACTTTCCATAAAGCTAGTATAACTCTTAAGTTTTCAAAACAAATCAAGTATTACTTCTTCTCTCAAAATGATTCAAAACTCTTTCAAATACTTCAAGTTCTTTATTAACACATAACAAGCCGCTTATAGTTCAAATCATTACCTTTTAAAACCACATGTATTTTCTTACCAACATAAAGCCGTTATAACCAACTTCCCATAAAGCCGTTATAACACTTTATGTTTTACACCAATCAAATACATTTAGTACATGACGCTTACCGCACTACATAGTTCACACATATCATGCTAGAAGAGATAGGAAGAGGTTCACATACCGCGACGAGTATCGACTAATAGCAAAACGCCCAAGTACTCCCAACCGCCGCTACTCCTAAAGCCAAGTAACGCGCCACACGTAGTACTTCAACCTATAAGGCCACAAGGCGCTTTATTAACATTAAGATCTTATCGTAGAACATTCTACGTAAAATTCGCAAAGACTCTCCCGCAACAACAGAATCTCCTCCTCTCTCACTGGCCGCCACCAAGCCAACCGGGGTTATACATCTTACCCGAACTGTACAATTCTACTCCACAAGATTACTACACAAGTCTATCAGAATACAGCTTCGCTTCAGTGCTTAAGTCAAAAGACATTGCCAACTAACCACGCTCATTTCTATATATAGTATACTTTAACTATATATTCTAACAACATGTAATTTCCAATTACAATAGAGGACAAGATATTTACCTCGATAAGCCCATAATTATCCAAGTATAAAGTCGATCCCGGCAATCGCTTAGCTCCAACTCCGAGCGCCCAACCCGCTCTAAACCACCCTTAGAAGTTCTAATCAACTTCTACACAATACTCCAACCGACTACGGAGATTTTCCTGTGGTTTCGGTTTTGGACCGACGGAAGTATAATAGTATTTCCGGCTTTTCAGATAGGTATAACCTGAATACTACAAGGTATACCTAAGGTAATTGGGCATTATAACAATACTTTGAGAGTATTTCTACACCACAAAGTGGGTATTATACTAAAGCAACTCACAGTGGGTACCCCACTACCACACTACTAGAGTGGTGTACCTCGGCCAAGGCCTCAGGAGAGGAGGCCTCTTGGCCGATCTCAACACTAAGGGGAGTTAGAAGATTTAACACTTAGAAACATTTAGGAAAGGATGAAGAATTCATCAAAGTGAGAGGGGTATTTATAGCACAAGCCAAGGCCAACCAATGGCCAAGATCGAGCCAAGTGTTACACAAGTGTAGGGCCAAGATATGCCCAAGTGCCCCTAGTCCCTACTCCTTAAAACCTCACAAATATCTACCAAAATATCTACCACTGACTCTCCCAATTGGTCCCACGTGTCGCCCACCTTGCCCACCAACGAGAGGTGCCAAGTGCCGCCTCTCGTTGGTCCAAAATGTTCCGCCTCTAAAAATCCGCAAAATAAGAAAAGACATAGCCGAATTTTCCTTCGCAAGTTATGTAAAACGCTTCAAAAACGACTCTAACCGGTCAGGCACAAATGCCATTCGCCAAGCCACCTAGGCGGGGTGACACGTGTCACCCTCCTATTGGCCCAAAATAAAACATCTTCCAAAATATCCACAATGGCCAAAATCTCAAAACAAAGGGCTCCCACAAAACCGTAAATTTCTCCCGTGGCCCCACGTGACCATTTCCAAAATAAAATTCCATAATTCTCTAATATTCCAGAAGTCCGATACCAACTGGGAATCCACCCCATTAACGAACCTTTTTCCTTCACAAAACCGAAACTTTTCCGTGGAAAATCGCCTCTTTCTTCCTTTCCAATCTTTCTCGTGATTCTCGCACGCACGCCCTCGCATACATACTCGGAACTACGGTATAACATTCTTCCCTTAGAAACATTCGTCCCGAATGTTCCTTCTAAGTCTCAAACGAACGCGCGCCAAGATAGTCTTCACTACTATACTTACGAAACAATCCCGCCACACCGCCACGTAAATACCCACGCAAAATACCTACATCCAAGTCCACGAGGAAACACCTCTAACATCACCACAAATAATACTACTTTTGTCACTTTGTCGCGAGCCTTGCTCCAACGACCCAACAAATGGTACCGGCCGCACGCGATCACCCGCCGTGACACTCGAATTCTTACCATATTTCGATATCGCTTAGTATCCAAAACTCGGTTACTATCTCTAACGAGGTCATCATTAATCGAACATTCTCGACGGATCTTCGATACTTTCCAACATAACAATACGAAGACCGGACGCCCTTCCTCCTAAGTCGGACGGCAATGCTAACATATAGGCAACCCGCCTATTCTTCACATGAACTCACAGGCCCAAAGTAACTCGCTAAGTTCCTTCGCTTCAAAACTCGCCACACTCGTCCGGTGGTACTTTCAAGAAGACCGATCGAACTCTAAGCCATTGCCGCCGACATCCGCACGATTCCTCCGAGCCGCCGTAACTTCTTCTAGACAAGCTTCACTATCCACACCGCCGGAACAAGATCAACCAACTATCCGAACCCCGCCAACATCGAACCAATCGATCGCAACTTACACTTCCGCCCGCAAGGCTTCATAAGGCGACATCCGAACACCGAAATGGTAGCTCAAACGCTCCCTCCACAGAGACAACAATCCTCACAACTACCCTCAAATCCACGACCGCCCGGCGGGCGAACGCGATTCGAGACTCACCCGAAGTTCTTAACACATGCTTGGTAAAACTTCCGTAAACAAAAACAGCCAGAACTGGCTCCACTCGTCATAAGGTGAAGGTAGGCACCCCGCAGCCTTACAACCTTTCTCGATAAATCAACATCGCCAAGTGAACGGTCCCGATCAAGAACACGACGGGCTGCCCCATCGCCCGACCACCGGCCGAACGATCCACGAACTCGCACGCTGGTTAACTAAACTTGGGCCTAGCACCCTCGCGACCCTACCACAAGCGCGACCACCACAACCGCACTTCACCGCCATACATGCCGCTGGTCGACCCGCAACGTGGCCTCAACCCGACCCGCAACGCCGCACAATACTAGCTCCCGATCGGAACAATCTCACTAATCACGCTACGAAACCTAGCGTCTTCTTAGCTCAACCACCCTCTTCATTTCACACTACTTAGGACCTATCCCCAAACTCACCACGTGCACTATGCACTCCTATAAGTGGTCAAACATAAACATACGTCTCTACCCGAGACGGCCTTACCTCTAAGGTCTTTGCGTATAAAGCTCTAAGGCTCACACTTTCTATCCTCCAAAATCTTACTCTGCTAACCCACCATGATTTCTAATCACAACTAACACACCGCTATCGTAACATAGCACTTAAGGTATACTCACCTTGAAAGTTACCAAGGACCTGCCGCTTCCGCCCTCTTCTCGCCCTCGTTAACCCGTCGATCTCTACGCTTGCCACAGCGCATAAGCCCGCACACGTGCCATGCTCAAGCCCAATCAAGAATTACTCGCACAACCCTTTCTTAGTAGTCATCAAGACTCGTGGTACATCGGTATAATCTCTCCGTAGCCAAATCCATGGCTAGTAATGTGGTCGCCTTTGCAATCTACATTCTCTGCTCCTGGCCGTGGAACCGGTTCAAATATCACGACCGCAGAGGAACCGCCGCCGCCGCGCTAAACTCCACGCTAGTAACGCCGCAGAAATCCCCGAACGGCACTACCCTAGGTAATGATTGGGCTCAGGCCCTCGCAACCCTCTCAGATTCTACTCGCAGCCTCCTCGCCGCTTGCCTCCCGGCCCGGTTGCCTCACGCGAGGCATAACGGTAAGTGGAAAGAAATACGCTAGAGGGTCCAACTTAAAACACTCTAAGGCACGACTCAGTGAGAAGAATAGAAACCAATCCTAAATATCCTATAGCCTCCTCGACATCGGCGTGGTGCACAACACACCGATAATCAAGACTTCATCGATACGCCTCAGACACTTTCCGAGGATTAATCGCTGATACCACTTTTGTCACGACCGATTCTCGCCCGTGGATCGTGCCTTACCCCGCACCCTAGTGATACAACATCGAGTAATCAATGAACATAAAACAATACAAGACATATTATGAAATATGAAACAATAACTGAGAAAACTTCGCTTTCTGATATATATAAATAACAACTTTTTCCAACATGAACGCTTTAATCCTTTTACAAACCCCGCCCACAACAAGATTTCATGCACTTCTAAGAAATGATACGACAACAATGGCGGACAGGCCCCGCCATACCCCGAATGTAAACACCTACAACAACAGGACTATACCATCGATAAGCCTCCGAGAAACGAGCTTTCCCACACGCCGAATCGCGACCCTAAGAGCGAGGATCAATGATCGTGTACCTTTACTCGCGCAGATGAACGCAGCCCGGGCGAGGTCAAGATAACAGTACCGAGTATGTGAAACTAAAAATATCAGAAATGAAATCATAATAGTCTATAAAGCAGAGACATGTATGATAACCAAACTACGCTCACACAATAAGCCATATGTCAAGTCGTGACTCACGCCTCAAGTCATCACTCAAATATAACAACGGGTCTCACGCCACAACATCAATCATGCCCGTGGAATACCTTTCCTCACCGCCAGCTTTATGATATAACAGACCAAGGAACACACACGAACACCGTGTCCCACCTGCGCATAATAACACGCATGTGGTAAGTACGAAGGCATAGCCGACTACTAACACCTACGCATCAACAAGGTCATGAATCAGATCATAAGATCTGCCTGACCGCCACATGATCAAAGCCGACCACTTGCCCGCAGATCTAATGTGCGCGTTTAGCCCTCGAACTTTCCGCAGCCCGCATAGGCCAATCAGATCGCCCGCATGAGGTATAACCCCGCATCGAGGGTAGCTACTCCCAAAGATCCTCGACTCGCCGTCCGCACGGGCCACAAGGACCGCATGACCACAAGGGCCGCGATCCTAACCTCGAACTTCCGCAGCTCGCATAGCCCTCGACCCGCATTTAGGTAGTCTCAATCATAGGTCCATCGACCCGCCGAAGCCTACCCCGCACGGAGGGCGCTAACTCCCTAATCATCTCAAGAGATGAGTGATGTATAATACTATCATAACAAATTATCGTTAAACAACATAAGCACAACAAAGGAAAACCCCTTTACACAAACATCACAAGATACTAACACACGTAGCATCCTAGCATGTTTACTTATCAAATCAACAAGAAGGTATTACAAGGCTATCACAAACCAACACAATCAAGTTATACACACTGTGTACCTTCTACTATATGCTAACAAGTTCTGGTTTTATCCCCAAAGTACTTCATACATTAACTCTTTAAAAGATAATGCACTTTCACAAAAGTCACACAATACCCGAGTATATGAAAATATAGTGATTATCTTTTCAAGTAAATCAAAACACTTCTCTTTGTAAAACTCAAGTAACAACATTATTTTCCAAACGCCCAAGTTTGCCTAATTTCAAATGTTCATGTTTCTTATTTAGAAAGGTTTCAGAGTTCATAGTCTTATTCATTTAAGAATATAATTCTCTTTAAACTATCCGAGAAACATAAGTCTTATATGAGTAGGATATTCTTGTTTACAACAATCTTATTACAGACCATGATCTAGAAATATCATTTTGTCTCATCTTAGCTTCTATGCAGATGGAAGTTTCTACCGTTTTAATAATACTTAATCACAAAACATTTCCTTTTATTAACGCCGCAGTTGGTTTGTCGATACACATTCTCGATTTCCAAAATCAAGAAACATTCTTAAGACGTTATACCTAACTTTCCATAAAGCTAGTATAACTCTTAAGTTTTCAAAACAAATCAAGTATTACTTCTTCTCAAAATGATTCAAAACTCTTTTGAAATACTTCAAGTTCTTTATTAACACATAACAAGCCGCTTATAGTTCAAATCGCTACCTTTTAAAACCACATGTATTTTCTTACCAACATAAAGCCGTTATAACCAACTTCCCATAAAGCCGTTATAACACTTTATGTTTTACACCAATCAAATACATTTAGTACATGACGCTCACCGCACTACATAGTTCACACATATCATGCTAGAAGAGATAGGAAGAGGTTCACATACCTCGCGACGCAGTATCGACTAATAGCAAAACGCCCAAGTACTCCCAACCGCCGGCTACTCCTAAAGCCAAGTAACGCGCCACACGTAGTACTTCAACCTATAAGGCCACAAGGCGCTTATTAACATTAAGATCTTATCGTAGAACATTCTACGTAAAATTGGCAAAGACTCTCCCGCAACAACAGAAATCTCCTCCTCTCACTGGCCACTACCAAGCCAACCGTGGGGTTATACATCTTACCCGAACTGTACAATTCTACTCCACAAGATTACTACACAAGTCTATCAATACGCTCGCTTCTTCAGCTTAAGTCAAAAGACATCGCTAACTAACCACGCTCGCCTCTATATATAGTATACTTTAACTATATATTCTAACAACATGTAATTTCCAATTACAATAGAGGACAAGATATTTACCTCGATAAGCCCATAATTATCCAAGTATAAAGTCGATCCCGGGCAATCGCTTAGCTCCAACTCCGAGCGCCCAACCCGCCTAAACCACCCTTAGAAGTTCTAACCAACTTCTACACAATACTCCAACTGACTATGGAGATTTTCCTGTGGTTTCGGTTTGTGACCGACGGAAGTATAATAGTATTTCCTGCCAGATAGGTATAACCTTAGAATACTACAAGGTATACTACTAAGGTAATTGGGCATTATAACAATACTTGAGAGTATTTCTACACCACAAAGTGGGTATTATACTAAAGCAACTTACAGTGGGTACCCCACGGCCACACTACTGTGGTGTACCTCGCCAAGGCCTCAGAGGAGGAGGCCTCTGGCCGAACTCAACACTAAGGAGGGAGAAGATTTAACACTTAGAAACATTTAGGAAAGGATGACGAATTCATCAAAGGGAGAGGGGTATTTATAGCACAAGCCAAGGCCAACCAATGGCCAAGATTGAGCCAAGTGTTACACAAGTGTAGGGCCAAGATATGCCCAAGTGCCCCCTAGTCCCTACTCCTTAAAACCCTCACAAATATCTACCAAAATATCTACCACTTGACCTCCCCATTGGCCCCACGTGTCGCCCACCTTGCCCACCAACGAGGTGCCAAGTGCCGCCTCTCGCTGTCCAAAATGTTCGCCTCTCTAAAAATCCGCAAAAATAAGAAAAGACATAGCGGGAATTTTCCCTTCGAAAGTTATTTAAAACTTTTCGTCTAAAAACGACTCTAACCTGTCAGGCACAAATGCCATTCGGCCAAGTTACCTAGGCGGGGTGACACGTGTCACCCTCCTATTGGCCCAAAATAAAACATCTTCCAAAATATCCACAATGGCCAAAATCTCAAAACAAAGGGGCCCTACAAAAATCAGAATTTCTCCCGTGGCCCCACGTGACCATTTCCAAAATAAAATTCCATAATTCTCTAATATTCCAGAAGTCCGAATACCAACTGGGAATCCAATTCCCATTAACGAACCTTTTTCCTTCACAAAACCGAAACTTTTCCGTGGAAAAATCGCTTCTTTCTTCCTTTCCAATCTTTCGTCGTATTCTCGCACGCACGCCCTCGCATACATACCCGGAACTACGGGTATAACAATAGTCGTAGAAGGCGATGAACTCGCCACGGACCGTAGGTAGCGCCATTCGCTCGCACTTTCCTATAAGCACGCCTCATCACATGGCTCGACGGCCGCAGTGAAACAAGTACCCAGAAGACGACATTCCCGATGACGCCGCCACATCGTACACCGAGGGGACATGAATCGCCGCTAGAACTCGCGTATATCAGAAACTAAGCCCGAGCTCGACCAGCCCCGAATACCCGACGCCTCAAGATCGCGGAGGACCACTGCATGGCGGAGGTATATAACTAGCTCGCTGCAGGCGTCCGCCGAAAGTTACCAGGACCTCGCTGTCCTGGCCCTCTTCTCCTGATCTCGGTCATTCCGTCGACCTCTCCGCTCCTCACATCCCAGTGCATAAGCCTGTATGCGGGCAATGTCCATGCCCGGCTGAAGAGCTACACCCGAACAAGCTCGCCAAGTAGTCATCGAGCCCGTGACGAGTGCACTCGTCCTCCATGTCGGCTACCAATGCGGGGACATACCGAGCTAAGGAGTCAAACTCACATTGTACTCCGAACCGCACGCCGGCCTGCTCTCAACGCAAAATCTATCGCCCGAGCCCTTCTCATCCGCGAGGCAAGAAATGTGCAAGAAATGCCCCGAGAACTCGCTCCATACGGCCGAAGTGCATACTCTCCCGGGACAGCTCCCCACGACCAAACCCTACGATCGCAGATCACGCAGCCGATGCGAACCTAAGACCACCGACTCGGTCTCAAGCCTTGATCACTCATGATCCAGAATCGCCGAATGAACTCCTCGCGATCATCCTCGTGCCTCGACCCGTTGAACTCGGGCGGCTAACTCGTAAAGTCCCGTAGCCTCAAACTATCCGATCTCGTGAACCACGGTGCATCGAACCGCCGCGCTAGCCTATCCTCATGTTCGCCACGATCTCGCCAATAATCGGGCCATCTCTTTGTAACCCATCTCCTCTCGCTTCCGTGGGACCGGAGGCTCGTGTATCAGGTCTCAGCAGCACCGCTGCGCCCTAAACTCGCTGGGCCGGGCGTATCGCAAAATTCGCCGTCAAGCACTATCTCGTAAGGTCCGGCTCGCGCTCGCATTCTCTCAGATCATACTAGCAGCCCTCGATCGCTTGCCCACTGCCCGGTTGCTCTTGCGAGGCATAATCGTAAAAACGAATACGCGAGGGTCCAACTTATCACACGCCTAAGGCACGATCTCAGAATGAGAAGAATGGAAACCAATCCTAAATGTCCTGCAGCCTCCTGATTATAGATGTGGTGCACAACACACCGATAATCAAGACTCTACTAGACACGGTCTGTAGACACTTTCCGAGGATTAACCTGGCTCTGATACCACTTTTGTCATGACCCATTCCGGGGCCCGTGACTGGTGCCTTACCCGGGCACCCAAGTAGTCATACATCAGAGAAATCAGCGGAATTTAAAAACAATACATGAAACAAATGTAAAATGAGGCACATTTTAACTGAGAAAGTTTGCCTTCAAGATATATATATATAACAATTTGAAAAGTTACATCCTTTACAAACCCGCCCACAACAAGATTACATGCACTTAAGAGTTTAACAACACCTATGACGGGACAGGGCCCCGCCATACCCCTGAATGTACAGAACCTACAACTCAGGGAAACATACCAAAAGATAAGCCTCCGGAGAAATGGAGCTTCCCAATATGCTGAACTGTGATCCTATGAGCGAGGATCAAGTACTGTGTTCACTCACAGATGAACGCAGCCTCAAGGAGGTCAAGACAACAGTACCAAGTATGTGAAACGAAAATATCAAAATGAAATCATAATAGTCTATATAAAACAGAAGACATATATGATAACAAAACTACAGTTCATAAAAGCAGTCATGTCAAGTCAGGGACTCAAGCCCTCAAAGTCATCCCTCATGCCCGTGGAACTCCTTCCTCACTGCCGGCAGTCTGGGTATAAGTCATGTGATACGTGTAACATGTCTCGGTCCATCTCATGGACTCGAGGTGAAATCGTATGGAATACATTCCCGGTCCATCTCATGGACTCGGTATCAAATCAGGTGGTATACATTCCCGGTTCATCCCATGAATGCGGTGTCGCATGAAATACATTCCCGGTCCATCTCAGGGACGCGGTAGTCGAGTGAAATACATTCCCGGTTCATCCCATGAACGCGGTAGTCGAGTGAAATACATTCCCGGTTCATCCCATGAACGCGGTAGTCGAGTGAAATACATTCCCGTTTCATCTCATGAACGCGGTAGTCGAGTGAAATACATTCCGCTCATCTCATGAACGCGTAGTCGAGTGAAATACATTCCCGGCTCATCATGAACGCGAGTCGAGTGAAATACATTCCTGCTCATCCCATGAACGCGGTAATCGAGTGGTCATAACATTTAAACGCTATTTTAAGACAGATTAAGATAATACCATATTTTCCTTTTAAAACAACTAGGGTAACATTATGCCCTTCTTTTTAAACCAAAACACTTTCCTTTTTAAAGTCAAGTAACAACATTCTTTTCCAAAAGTTCAAGTTTGCCTAATTTCAAATATTCACATCTCTTATTTTCGAAAGGTTTCATAGTTCATAGTCTTAAGCATTTAATAACATAATTCTCTTTTTTTAAAAACAGTTGAGTGATATATGCCTTATGTGTGAGTAGGTTATTCTTGATTATAACAATCTTATTAAAGCAGCCATGATCTAGGAAATGTAATATCATTTTGTCTCATCTTAGCTTTTATGCAGATGGAGGTTTCTACTGGTTTTAATAATACTTTATTAGTCAATACATTTCCTTTTATTAACGCTGCTGTGGTTTGTTCGATACTTATTCTCATTTCCGAAATCAGTAAAACATTATTCCTTTTACAAACCAAGTACTCATTACTCACGAATGAGGTTTCATGCTTTTTCATATTAAATCAATTAAGTCAAGTCTCTTATCTTTTAAGATCAATAACTGTTATACCCCGTATTTCCAGAGTATGTACGTGAGGGCGTACGTACGAAAGTTTAGCCTTAAAGTAGGCAATGGGACGTTTTTTTTTTGGGCACAAATCATTAAAAGAATCGTTTTCCGACGAAACGTTTTACACAACTCGCGTAGGATAAATTCCGGCTATGTCATTTCTAATTTTTGCGGATTTTTCCGAGAAACGAACACTTCGATCAACGAGAGGGCGACACTTGTCACCCTCTCATTGATGGATGTGAGGCGGAAATGGACCGAAATGGATTGGCTATTTTGTCAAGTAGTTGGTAGGATATTTTGTGTGCAAGTTGGCTAGGTACACTTGCCCTAATCTTGACCTTACACTTGCCTAGAACTTGGCTAAATCTTGGCCATTGGTTGGCCATGTCTTGACCTATAAATACCCCCCTTAAGATGAACAGTTCTTCATCCACAAAAACTTTCCAAGTCTAAAATCCTCCTCTCCTTGTTAGCCCTTTTTCGTCCAAACACCTTCCCCTTTGAGAAGCTTAGCCGAGGCTATCCCCTAGCCTAGCCGAAATCTACCCCTCCCTTGGTAGAAAAGTTGCCTTCTAGTATTGTTATAATGCCCAAAATACCCTAGCCCAAATCCCTTAGTACTTAGTAGAAGTTGTGAAGAACTTCTAAGGTTTCTCGAGCTATCGGAGCGTACAACTTAGAGCTAAGCCTGCTCCTGATCGACTTATATCTAGGATATTATTGGGCTTACCGAGGTAAATAATCCTAACCCTCTTTGTATTAGAGAATACATACCGTAGAAGTATAAGAATAAGTATTAATACTTAGAAGAATATTACAGACTAGAATTGAATCATATCACAAGAAAGGTTTAAAAGAAGAATAATTGAACTATACTTAGGACTGCTTTCACAAAGAGACTTGAGTAGCTCACCTGTAGGGAAGTGCTGCCCGATTTTCCGTAGAATAAAGGACCCTCTGCTTAGAATCACATGAGTAGTCTAGACGTTGATAGACGTGTCGACTATTATAGGTTGATTCTCTACGCGACATATTCAACTTGGCGGTGGTTTTCGCGAGAAGGTATGTGATTCTTCCTAAGCATGATATTTTAAAATATATATATAGTAGAGACGTACATGTGTTAACGAATAATACTTACGCAATGTCTTTTGACTTAAGCTGAATAATACTTACGGCAATGTCTTTTGACTTAAGCCTAAATAATAAGAATCTTGATGCATTTCAAATGAATACTGAATCATTTTTAACAGAAGAGAACTAATTGGTTTTTAAATAGAAAGCTTAAGAGTTATACTAGCTTTATGGGAAGTTAGGTATAACAACTTAAGAATGATAAAAGGAACATTTACTTATGTGTTTATAATGCATTTACATTGATCTATGGAAAGAATAATAAAATGGTTTGATAAGTAGACATGATATGATGTTATGTGTGTTAGTGTCTTGTAACGCTTGTATAAGAGGTATTCTTGTTGTGCTTATGTTGTTTAACGATAAGCTGTTATGCTAGTATTATATCACTCACCTCTTGACATAAATACGGGGTTGTCGCCTCCACGGGGTATACCTCAGCATCAGGTGACTATGATGCGAGGACACCTCACGCGGTCTCAGGTGACCTATGCGGAGCTACGAGTTCCGTGTTAGTGCGGGTTATACCTCATGCGTCTATGTGGCCATGCGGACTACGAGTCCAGATTTACGCCGAGAGTAGCTACCTCGACGCGGGTTATGCCTACGCAGCCTATGAGTGGCCTATGCGGACTACAGGAGTCCAGGATTAGGCTTGCATAATGATACTATGGGCAATTGGCCCTGCTTCGATCATTCGCAACCTATAAAATACCTGTTACAGTTTACCTATTGTTGCTCTTGTTTATGATGTGGCACTATGTGCGGTTACCTTAGGTTGTTTCATACATATATGTAAACTGATTTTAAAATGATATGTTTTCATTTAAGTACTTTACAGTTTCTCATACTTAGTACTTGTTGTCTCGACCTCCTTCTCGGCCTGCTCATGCCGCAGTAAGGGCAAGGTGTGCTAGATCCACATCCTTAGGATCTTTGCGTTGGTGTCGAGCTCCATCTTCTCCGAGGCTCTACTTTGGGGTATGATCTCCCGTATTGTAGATAGTTTTGTACATTCGTGGTATGGCGGGCCCCGTCCCGCCATAGTTGTTTACTTCCTTAGAGGTCTGAGTCCTATTGTACCTTGGGATGTAATCGCAAAACTATGTTTATGTATATGCCGAAAGGCGACATTTTCTCACATAAAATCGTGGTTCTTTTTACAATCGTTTCATGTCTTGTTTTTATATTCCGACATTACTGCGATGACTACTGGGTGCGGGTAAGGCACGACCACGCCCCGAACGGGTCGTGACAAAAGTGGTATCGAGCGCTTAATCTCTGAAAGTGTCTACGCATCGTATCTAATGTAGTCTTGATTATCGGTGTGTTGTGCACCACATCAATAATCGTGAGGCTATAGGATATTTAGGATTGGTTTCCATTCTTCTCACTCGAGATCGTGCTTTAGAGTCGTGTTTAAGTTGGACGACCTCTAACGTATTCCTTTCTCAATGTGCTTATGCCTCCACGTAAGGCAACCCGCCCGTAGGCGCGCAAAGCGGAGCCGCTAGTAGACACCGAGAGTTACGAGGCGTGCCCGCCTATACCTCGACGGCAGTTCCATGACGCCGCGCCCAAAGAGACCACAGCACCACACCTCGCCCCACACCGGGCGAGGAGTTAGGTACAACGAGATAGCCCAATATCGCCGATCGTGGCGCATACGGTGACAGCCGATGCAGCAGCTCCGCCTGCACCGCCGTATTCGTGATTCACCCGAGGCCGAGTTTGAGGCTACGAGATTTCTGAGTTGTAGCCCCGCGAGTTTTACGGTCGAGGCCGAGGATGATCCGCAGGAGTTCATCCGCCGCCATGAGATTATGAGGGTGATCGTGGCGCCGAGACCGAGTCCGTGATCGGTTCGCATCGGCCGCGTGATACCGCAATGATTAGTTTGATTCGCGGAGTTATCCCGGAGAGCACGCGCCCCGCCTACTTGGGATGAGTTCTCGAGGCTTTCTCACTCACTTCTTGCCTCCACGCATGAGGAGGGCGCGCCGACATATTTTTATTATCGAGGCGTAGCGGCGCACGGTTAGGAGTACAATGTCGAAGTTCGATTCTTGGCTCGATATGTCCCTCGCATTGGTAGCGTATATGGAGGATGTGGTGCATCGCTACGCCACGCTAGATGATTACATGGCCGAGTCTTGTCGCGGTGTGTCCTTCACCGTGCATGGACATTACCCGTGCGAGCTCACGACCGATGCGGAGCGCCGAGGCCGACTGTGACAGACGCAGCGAAGAGGACCGTGACGCAGGTCCTTTGGTAGTTATCGTGGTGGGACGGCCTTAGCGTGGCCTAGATTCGCACCACACCACCAGAGCACTCGCACCATCCTCAAGACAACCGAGTATTCGGGCGCGTCGGGGCCCCGACTTCGACTTTCGGTGGCAGAGGTGCCGCCGATCGACCACCCCTCGCGTGGCCGATGCAGATCCCATTTCGGGAATTGTGGTACTCCGAGGGTTTGTTACGCTGCGCGACGGTCATATTACGAGGGCTTGTCCGATCGGGGCGCTGGTGGTAGGCTCACCATCGGTCCGCGTCTTTGCTCATCATCTCTTCGCCACTCGCCGAGGGTGGTACTCATGGACCAAAGGTCGCAGAGGTCGTGGCTCGTCTCAGCTTCTAGCGGTCCTCGAATCGCATTTATGCCTTGTCCACGGCAGATCGTGAGGCCTCACCGATGTCGCCACAGTACCTTATCGCCTCCGATTATGATGTGTATGCCTTGATAGATCCGGTTCTACTCATCCTATATATCTCCCTTGTTGCTAGTAGGATAGGGATAGAGCACGAGTCCATAGACCCTTTTCGAGGTAGCTACGCCAAAGGGTGATTCGGTAGCTCGGCGGGTATATAGGCTTGTCCAAATGACTATTTACATCGTCAGACCCTAGCCGACTTGATAGAGTTGGATATGATTGATTTCGACGTGATCATGGGTATGGATTGGCTAGCTTGCTACGCCAATGTAGATCGCAGAGAGAGTAGTACGGTTCCAGCTCCGAGAGCCATTGTTGAGTGGGAGGAACATCAGACGCCGGCGGTAGGTTTATTTCCTACCTCAAGGCTAGGAAGATGGTGCGGGTACATCTACCATCTCATTCGGTGTTTGATATCGAGGTCGCAGCGCATTTCCGCCCCAGAGTCGAGAGTTCCCAGACGTATTTCCGCACGACCTCGTATTCCTCCGCAGAGAGATAGAGTTTTGTATTGATGTCTTTGCGGACACTCGCCTATTTCCATTCCGCCATACGTAATGGCACCGCCGAAGTTGAGAGAGTGAAGGACCACCGAGAGATTTCTTTGGAGAAGGGCTTCATCAGCCTAGTGTTTCTCAGGAGCGCGGATTGTTCGTGAAGAAGGACGACGCCGCACGTGTGTTGATGCATGTACCGAACAAGGTGACCATTAAGAACGTATACCCTTCCCGTGATTGATGATTTGTTCGACCGGTTGCGAGCGCGAGATGTTTCTCCAAGATTGATCTACGGGCTATCATCAAAGCAGTCGAGAGTCGGACATCTCTAGATCGCATTCCGGACGCACGCACTACGAAGTTTAGGGTCATGTCGTTTGGTTTGACCAACGCCCGCGTGTATTCATGGATTTGATGAACCGAGTGTTCAAACCATTTTTGGAAACGCTTGTGATAGTGTTCATTGATGATATCTTGGTTTATTCTCGCCAGAGGCGAGCATGCGAGCATTTGGCGATCAGGCCGATAGCTTCCAGACTACCGTTATACGCCAAGTTTTCCAAATGTGAGTTTTGGTTAACTTCGTGGCTTTTCTTGGGCATATTGTGGCCGATGGCATTCGAGTGGATACGCCAAGATCGAGGCATCAGACTTGGCCTAGACCTACTACTCCGACGGAGGTTCGCAGCTCGGCCTCGCGAGTTATTATCGGTTCGTAGAAGTTTGCTTCTATCTGCACCATTGACTAGCCGACTCGAAGGCGGCTAAGTTTCGACTGATGATGATGCTGGAGCGTGGTTTCCGATTCTTGAAGGAGAGATCGACGACGCCTCGCTTACTCTTCCGCAGGTCCGCACGGATATGTCGTGTATTGTGATGCGTCGGGCATCGGGTTGGGATGTGTGTTGATGCAGCAGGCAAGGTTATAGCGTATGCATCCCGACACCAAGAAACACGAGGAACTACCCCACCCACGATTTGGATTGGCGTAATTCACGCCAAGATCCGGAGGAACTATTTGTATGGGGTTCATGGATATTTATACGCACTACAAGAGCCTCCAAGATATCTTCACCTGCAGGAGTCGAACTTACGACAGACCGTTTCATGTCTTGTTTTTATATTCCGATTACTCGATGACTACTTGGGTGCGGGTAAGGCACTCCACGCCCTAACGGGTCGTGACAATAACCCATTCTTTTAATCTTTCTTAAGTCGTTATACCTAACTTCCCATAAAGCTAGTATAACTCTTAATCTTTTAAAACCAAGTGTTACTCTTCTTTCAAAAAGGTTTCTTAATTCATTTTGAAATACTTCAAGATTCTTATTATTCAGGCTTAAGTCAAAAGACATTGCCGTAAAACTACGCTCGCTTAACACACGACGTCACCGCACTATATATATATATATATATATACTTTTAAAATATCATGCTCAAGAGTATAGGAAGAATCACATACCTCGCGACGATTATCGACTATAAGCAAATAGCTCCAATAGTACTGTAATCCGGCTAGCCCTTTCCACCCTTCGAGTAGAATACGCTACTTGCAGTACTTCAACCTATATCGGTCATATAATTCTATCAAAGTCTAGACTACTCTGTAGAATAATTCTACGGAAAATTGGGCAGCACTTCCCTACCCGTCCAACTACACAAGTCTATCAGAATACAAATTCTGTAAGTACAGCTTCTCTTCTTTCAATATTCTTCTGATGTGATCTATTCAATTCTCTTCTGTAATATCCTTCTATGCATCTTATATTTATTTCTATACTACTACAGTATGTAATTTCCAATTACAATAGAAGGTCAAGAGTATTTACCTCGGTAAGCCCAAATTTATCCAAGTTAAATGTCGATCCTGAGCAACGCTTAGCTCCTACTCCGGCGCCCAACCCGCTCAAACAACCCTTAGAAGTTCTACGCAACTTCTTCTTAATACTTCAACCGCTATGAAGATTTTCCTTAGGGTTTCGTTTTGTGACTTAAGGGAATATAGTAGTATTTCCTGCTCTACGATAGAGGTAACTTTGGAAAGTACTACAAGGTATTTGGGCTAAAGTATTTGGGAATAGTAACAACACTTGGAGAATACTTTTCTACCAAGGGGGGGGGGGGTATTTATACGAGAACCACCTTAGGAGGGGGTTTGCTCTGGCCAGGCTTCACAAAGGGAGGGGGAAGGTAGGACGAAAACTACACAAAGGGGAGGGAGTATTTTCCTTGGAATTTCACAAGTGTGGATGAAGAATAAGTCTTCAACTAAGGGGGTATTTATAGGACAACCAAGGGCCAAGATCAAGACAAGTGGTGGGCAAGTGTAGGGTGAGGATTTGGGCAAGTGTACCTTATCCATCTACCACCAAAATATCCTACCTAACCCTTGACCAAAAACAAGGCCAAAAAAAATCCGCAAAAATTATAAATGACATAGCCGTATTTTTCTCTTCGCAAAGTCCGGAAAACGTTTCGTCGGAAAACGACTCTTTTCGCTAGTTGTGCACAAATTTTGCCACTTTGCCTACTTAAGGCTAAAAACTTTTGTACGTATGCCCTCACGTACATACTCTGGAAATACGGGGTATAGCAGTTCGGTTTCTGAGCCGTTATTTAGTGGAACCGTGAACACCGTGTCGAGGATAGGTTTATTTCCTACCTCAAGGCCGGGAAGATGGTGCGAAGGGTATATCTACCATCTCATTCGGTGTTTGATCTGGAGCTGCGGTACAGATTTTGATCGTCGATGGTCGAGAGTTCCGGATGTCGCGGCACAGATTTTTCATTCACCCAGTGAGTCGTGCCCGTCTAGTTTCCGCACGACTTCCCTGTATCCCTCCCGAGGAGATAGAGTTTTGTATCGATGTCTTGCGGACACTCGGCCTATTTCCATTCCGCCATACGTAATGGCACCCGCCGAGTTGAGAGAGTTGAAGGACCAGAGATATTTGCTTTGGAGAAGGGCTTCACCTAGTGTTTCTCCTGGGGAGCGCCCGGTATTGTTCGCGAAGAAGAAGGGCGGACGCTGCGCATGTGTGTTGACTGATACCTTGTTATACCCGTATTTCCAGTATATGCGTAAAGGAATACGCAAAAAGTTTGGTCTTAAAGTTAGGCCTTGGACGATTTTTAGGCACAACTCACAAAGCGACGGTTTTCACCGAAAGCGTTTCCACAGCTTTCGTAGGATAAATTCCGGCTATGTCATTTCTTATTTTTGCGGATTTTTCCGAGAGACGTAACACTTTGGACCAACGAGAGGGCGACATTTGCCACCCTCTCATTGGTGGACTTGTCACGGCAATAGGGCCAAATGGATGACCATCCTTGTCATAAAGTTGGTTAGATATTTTGTGTGCAAGTTGGCTAGGTACACTTGCCCTAATCTTGACCTTACACTTGCCTAGCACTTGGCTAAATCTTGGCCATTGGTTGGCCATGTCTTGCCCTATAAATACCCCTCTTGAGATGAAGAGTTCTTCATCCACAAAAGCTTTCAAGTCTAAAAATCCTTCCTCTCCTTTGTAAGCAATTCGCCCAACACACCCTCCCTCGGAAGCTTGGCGAGGCTACCCCACCCCTAGCCTAGCCGAAACCTACCCCCCCTCCCTTGGTAGAAAAGTTGCCTTCTTGTATTGTTATAATGCCCAAAATACCCTAGCCCAAATACCTTAGTACTTAGTAGAAGTTGTGAAGAACTTCTAAGGTTTCCTTGGAGCATACAACTTAGGAGCAAAACCTTGCTCAGGCGCGACTTTTTCTAGGATATTATTGGGCTTACCGAGGTAACTAATCCTAACCCTCTTTTGAATTAGAGAATACTTACTGTTGTAGAATAAGAATAAGTATAAATACCTAGAAGGTTATTAAGGAATAGAATTGAACTGTAACACCTTAGAAGGGTATAAAAGAAGAATATACTGAATACTTACATGAATTTGCTTTCACAAGAGACTTATATAGCTCACCGGTAGGGTTGTCTGCCCGACTTTCCGTAGAATTGAGGACCCTCTGCTTAGAATGACCTACAGAATAGTCTAGACTTTGATAGATATCTGTGACTATTATAGGCTGATTCTCTGCGCGCGACATACTCGACTTGGCAGGTGGATTTCGCCGAGAAGGTATGTGATTCTTCCTAAAGCATGATATTTTACAATATGTATATAGTACGGTAGACGTACATGTGTTAACTGAATAATACTTACGGCAATGCCTCACGACTTAAGCCTGAATAATACGTAAGGCAATGCCTCACGCTTAAGCCCGAATAATAAAGAATCAAAACAATTCAAAAGGACTACCGAACCATTTATTATGAAGAGAACTAATTGGTTGTTAAACGAAGCTTAAGAGTTATACTAGCTTTATGGGAAGTAAGTATAACCACTTAAGATTGATAAAAGAAACAAGTTTGCCTATGTGTTTATAATGCACTTATATTGTGAAAAGAATAATAAGATGGTTTGATAAGTAGACATGATATGATGCTATGTGTGTTAGTATCTTGTAACGTTTGTATAGGTGAGTATCCTTGTTGTGCTTATGTTACTTAAAGATAAGTTGTTATGTTAGTATACTATCACTCACCTCTTGAGATGATACCGGGTTGCCCTCCGACGGGATAGACTCAGCGATGCAGGACCATGATTAGAGAATACCTCATGCGGGTCCATGGGGCCTATGCGGAGCTACGAGTTCGTGTTAGTATGCGGGTTATGCCTCATGCGGTCTATGTGGCCATGCGGACAGCGAGTCCAGGACGATGCCGAGGAGTAGCTACCCTCGATGCGGGGTTATACCTCATGCGGGCCCATGCGAGTGGCCTATGCGGACTCCGGGAGTCCAGGATTAGGCTTGCAGAATGAGGATGTGGGCGAGTGGCCCTGTTTCGATCATTCGCAGCCTAGACAAGACGTATTACAGTTACCTATTGTTGCTCTTGTTTGTGATGTGGCACTATGTGCGGTTTCCTTGGTTGTTTCACACATATTTGTAAACTGGTTTTAAAAATGATATGTTTTCATTTAAGTACTTTCTGATTCGCATACTTAGTACTGTTGTCTCGACTCTCCTTGGGCTGCGTTCATGCCGCGGTAAGGGCAAGCAGTGCTAGATCCGCATCCTTAGGATCTCTACGTTGGTGTCGAGCTCCATCTCTTCCGAGGCTCTACTTTTGGTATGATCTCCCGTTGTAGATAGTTTTTGCAGATCGGGGTATGGCGGGCCCTGTCGCCATAGTTGTATATTTCCTTAGGTCTGTAGTCATGTTGTACGATTTCGGATGTAATCGCTAAAACATGATTATATATATATCTTAGAAAGCGATGTTTTCTCACATGTCGTGTCTTGTTTTATAAACTGTTTCATGTCTTGCTTTATGTTTCCGATTACTCGATGTATGGCTACTTGGGTGCCCGGTAAGGCACGATCCACGGGCCGGGCAGGTCGTGACAAAAGTGGTATCGAGCGATTAATCCTCGGAAAGTGTCTGACCGTATCTAGTAAGTTCGATTATCGGTGTGTTGTGCACCACCAATAATCGTGAGGCTATAGGATATTTAGGATTGGTTTCCGCTCTTCTCATTCCGAGATCGTGCTTTAGAGTCGTGTTATAAGTTGGACCCTCTAACGTATTCCTTTCTATGCTTGATTATGCCTCCACGTAAGGCAACCCGCCCGGCGAAGGGCAAGCGGCCGAGGAGTCGCTAGCGAGACACCCAGTCACGAGGCTCGTGCCCGCCTATACGAGACGGCGAGTTCTATGACGCCGCCCGGCCCAAAGAGACCAGTACCACACCTCGCATCCCACATGCAGGCGGAGAGTTAGGTACAAGGAGATAGCCCACCTTTTGGCTAAAGTTGTGGCCCGTCTGACAGAGAAGGCCGGATCGGCGGTTCGATTCAGCTCGATCGGTCGCACCGTCGCACCGTTGTTCACGAGGCGAGAGTTTGAGGCTACGAGACTTTTGAGTCAGAGTTCGCGGAGTTTTATGGATCGAGGCGGAGGATGATCCGCAGGAGTTCATCCGTCGGCCAGAGGATTTTGAGAGTGATCGGCGTCGGAGACCGAGTCCGTGATCTTTGGGTCACATAGGCCGCGTGATACGCGATCGATTGGTTGATTCTTGGGAATTATCCGGGAGAGCACGCGTCCCGGTACTGGGATGAGTTCTCGCAGGCTTTCCTCACTCACTTTGCCTCCACAGATGAGGAGGCGCGGGTGATAGATTTTTACTCATCGAGGCGAGAGGACGCCGTCGGGAGTACAATGTCGAGTTTGATTCATTGGCTCGATATGTCCCAGATTGGTAGCAGATATGGAGGATAGGGTGCACCGCTATGTCACCGCCTGACGACTATATGGCGAAGTCGTGTGCGGGGTTTCTCTCCACCGGGTATGGACATTACCGCATGCAGCTCACGCCTGATGCGAGGAGCGCGAAGGTCGGCGAGTGGGCGACGGCGAGAAGAAGGCGGGGCGGGAGGGTCTTTTGGTGGTTATCGTGGTGGCGGCCTCGCCGGCGATCTAGATTCGCACCACGGCCCGGACAGAGCACTCCTGCGCGTCTCGGCCACGGCCGCGATTTCGAGGCGGACGGGGCCCCGTGGCTTGACGTCGAGTAGCGAGTGCGGCGATCGGGACCACCCCGGTGTGGCGTCGGTAGATCCCATTACGGAAGTGTGGTACTACTTTTGGATCTTGTTACGATTGTGGCCAGCAGGTCACTTTGCGGCTTGTCCGGCCGGCGTGGCGGTGGTAGGGCTCGGCCGCCGAGTTCATTGCCGCTTCATCATCTCCTACGATTACTCGCCGGGCGCGTGGTGCTCGTGGGTCAGCAGTCGCGGCAGGCCGTGGCTCGGTCGATTCTGGCGGTCCTCGAACGCATTTATGCTTTGTCGGCCAGCGACAGATCGGAGGCCTCACCGATGTCGCCACGGTACCTTATCGGTTCGGGTTTGATATGTATGCTTTGATAGATCCGGTTCTACTCTGTCCTATATATCTCCCTTGTTGCTAGTAGGATAGGGATAGAGCCCGAGTCCATAGACCCTTTCGGTAGCTACGCCGATGGGTGATTCGGTGGTAGCTCGGCGGGTATATAGAGCTTGTCTGTGATCATTTACGTCGGACACCGCCGACTTGATAGAGTTGGAGATGATTGACTTGATGTGATCATGGGGATGGATTGGCTAGCTTCACGCTACGCCAATGTAGACCGCAGAGAGAGAATAGTACAGTTCCAGTTTCGAGGAGCCGGTTGTTGAGTGGGAGAACGCGGTATCGCCGAGGGTAGGTTTATTTCCTACCTCAAGGCTAGGAAGATGGTGCGAAGGGTATATCTACCATCTCGTTCGGGTGTTTGATAAGGCTGCGGTACCAGATTTTCCGTCGGTTCGATGGTCGTGAAGTTCCCGCACGTGTTTCGGATGACCTCCGGGTATCCCTCCCGAGAGGAGATCGAGTTTTGTATAGATGTGTTGCGGATACTCGCCTATTTCCATTCCGCCATACGTAATGGAACCTGCCGAGTTGAGAGAGTTGAAGGATCAGCTTAGGGATTTGCTAGAGAAGGGCTTCATTAGGCCTAGTGTTTCTCCCAGGGGAGCGCCGGTATTGTTCGTGAAGAAGAAGGACGGGACGCTGCGCATGTGTGTCGACATGTGCGGTGAACAAGGTGACCATTAAACAGATACCCCGCTTCCTAGGATTGATGATTTGTTCGACCCGGTTGCGAGTGCGAGATGTTTCTCCAAGATTGATTTGCGATCGGGCTATCATCAAGTGCGAGTCGAGAGGTGGATGTCCCAGATCGCATTCGGACGATGCGGCATTATGAGTTCGTGGTCATGTCTTTTGGGTTGACCAATGCTCGTGGTATTCATGGATTTGATGACCGAGTGTTCAAACCATTTTGGACACGTTTGTGATAGTGTTCATTGATGATATCTTGGTTTATTCTCGCCGGAAGCGAGCATGCGGAGCATTTGAGGCTGTCTTGTGATTCTCCAGACCAGCGATTTACGCCAAGTTTTCCAAATGTGAGTTTTGGTTAACTTGATGGCGTTTCTTGGGCATATTGCCGGGCTGATGGCATTCGAGTTGATCTGCCAAGATCGAAGCGATCGGACTTGGCCTAGACCTCTTACTCGACAGAGGTTCGCATTTTACGGGCCTTGCAGGTATTATTATCGGCGGTTCGTGGAGAAGTTTGCTTCTATCTCGCACCATTGACTAGGTGACTCGGAAAGCGGCCAAGTTTGATGGTGATGCTTGTGGCGGGGTTTCGATTTTGAAAGAGAGGCGACGACCGCCCGTTCTTACTCTTCCGGAGGTCGGATGGTTATGTCGTGTATTGTGATCGTCGGGCATCGGGTTGGGATGTGTGTTGATGCAGCATGGCGAGTTATAGCATATGCATCGACGGTGAAGAAACACGAGAGGAACTACCCCACCCATGATTTGGAGTTGGCGGTATGATTCACGCTTTGAAGATCCGGAGGCACTATTTGTATGGGGTTCACGTGGATATTTTTACGCACCACAAGAGCCTCCAAGTATATCTTCACCGGAGGAGCCGAACTTACGGCGAGACGGTGGTTAGAGTTGCTTAAGGATTACGATGTGGACATCTGTACTACCCGCAAGGCGATGTTGTGGCGTATGCCCTTAGTCGTAGGTCGATGGGAGCCTATCGGATGTGCGGCTAGAGAGAAGGGACATGGTTCGTAATTTGCACGATTAGCGAGCCTTGGTGTCCGCTTGATTGATTCCGATAGCAATGGGGTTAGAGTTCGTGAGGTTGCGAGTCTTCCATCGTTGAGGAGGTGAAGAGCAGCAATTCGAGGATCCGGCTTTGATTCGATATCGTGATCTGACTCTTCGTGAGGTCAAGGTTCATTTTGAGGTAGCACATGAAGGGGTGCTAATGTTTGAGGGCGAGTTGTGTGTTCGGATGTTTCAGGACTTGGCGGCGGAGTTCTTGGGGAAGCACACAGCGCGCGTTACTCTATCCATCGAAGTCGACCAAGATGTACCACGACCTTAGATCGTGTATTGGTGGGATGGCTTGAAGAGGGCGTTGCGAGTTCATAGCTCGGTGCGTGTTGTCGGCCAGTAAAGGTAGAGCACCGAGACCGGTGGTTTGTTACTGCGATAGAGATCCCGACACGGAAGTGGGAGGTAATCAACATGGACTTCATCACGTGATTACCTCGCACTCGGAGAGACATGATTCTATATGGGTTATCGTCGACGGTGGCGAAATCAGCCCACTTTCTTCCGTCGGGCGACTTTTTTGGTGAGGATTATGCGGACTTTACATCCGAGAGATCGTCGGTCGCATGGAGTCCCTACTGATCATATCGCATGCAGGAGCCCGGTTTACGCCAACTTCAGAGGTCCTTCCAGAGGGTTTAGGGGACGCAGTGAGCTCAATCTTGCATTTCATCCACGTGAGCAGACGGACAGCGAGCGCACTATCCGCACTCTTGAGGATATCCGCGAGCCGTGTTAGTGACTTCCTTGGTAGTTGGGAGGATCATTTGCCTCTAGTTGAGTTCGCGTATAATAATATCTACCACTCCACTATTCGGATGGCGCCTTATGAGGCATTGTATGCGAGGAAGTGCAGATCGCCTATCGGTTGGTTCGAGGTGGGCGAGTGCGGCTAGTGGGACCAGATTTGGTGCAGCGGCGATGGATAAGGTGAAGCTTATCCGAGAGCGGCTATTGGCGACTCGAGTCGGCAGAAGTCGTATGCAGATCATCGTCGTCGACATCTGGAGTTTGCAGTTGATGATTGGGTTTTCCTGAAGGTGTCACCCATGAAGGGTGTGATGAGATTCGGGAAGAAGGGGAAACTCAGCCCAAGGTACATTGGGCCGTTTCAGATTGTCCGCAGGGTAGGCAAGGTTGCCTATGAGTTGGATCTGCCGTCCGATCTGGAGGCAGTGCATCCGGTGTTTCACGTTTCTATGCTGAGGAGATGTATCGGGATCCATCTAGAGTACATCCGATTGACGATGTCCAGGTGACCGAGGGGTTATCGTATGAGGAGATTCCCATAGCGATAATCGATCGTCAGGTTAGGCGTCTGCGGACGAAGGACGTGGCTTCCGTCAAAGTCTTGTGGCGGAACGAGCTCAGGAGAGATGACGTGGGAAGCCGAGGAGGACATGAGGCGAAGTATCCTCACCGTTCCCCACCCCTCGGGTAATTCACTTTCCTACTTGTAAATCTTCATTATCGTTTATGCCTAAGTGTTGTTTATGGCGTGTGTGGCTTTTACAAACCGTTTAAGTGTTGAAGAACCTTATCGTTATACTGTCTTGGGAAAGAACATTCGGACGAATGTTTCTAAGGAGGAGAATGTTATACCGTATTTCAGTATGTACGTAAAGGAATACGTGCAAAAGTTTGGTCTTATATTTAGGACTTGGACGATTTTTAGGCACAACTCACAAAGCGAGCGGTTTTTCGGCGAAACGTTTCCACGACTTTCGTAGGATAAATTCGGCTATGTCATTTCTTATTTTTGCGGATTTTTCCGAGGCGTAACACTTTGGACCAACGAGAGGCGACATTTGCCACCCTCTCATTGGTGGACTTGTCACGCAATAGGGCCAAATGGATGACCATCCTTGTCATAAAGTTGGTTAGATATTTTGTGTGCAAGTTGGCTAGGTACACTTGCCCTAATCTTGACCTTACAACACTTGCACTTGGCTAAATCTTGGCCATTGGTTGGCCATGTCTTGCCCTATAAATACCCTCTTGAGATGAAGAGTTCTTCATCCACAAAAGCTTTCAAGTCTAAAAATCCTTCCTCTCCTTTGTAAGCAATTCGTCCAACACACTCCTCCCGAGAAGCTTGCCGAGGCTACCCCACCCCTAGCCTGGCCGAAACCTACCCCCCCTTGGTAGAAAAGTTGCCTTCTTGTATTGTTATAATGCCCAAAATACCTAGCCCAAATACCTTAGTACTTAGTAGAAGTTGTGAAGAACTTCTAAGGTTTCTTGGAGCATACAACTTAGGAGCAAAACCTTGCTCGGCGACTTTTCTAGGATATTATTGGGCTTACCGAGGTAACTAATCCTAACCCTCTTTTGAATTAGAGAATACTTCTTGTTGTAGAATAAGAATAAGTATAAATACCTAGAAGGTTATTAAGGAATAGAATTGAACTGTAACACCTTAGAAGGGTATAAAGAAGAATATACTGACTGTACTTACATGGGAATTTGTTTTCTGATGAACTTATATAGCTCACGGTAGGGGTTGTCTTTGCCGACTTTCCGTAGAATTGAGGACCCTCTGTTTAGAATGACCTCTGAATAGTCTAGACTTTGATAGATATCTGTGACTATTATGGTGATTCTCTGCGCGACATACTCGACTTGGCGGTGGATTTCGTAGAAGGTATGTGATTCTTCCTAAAGCATGATATTTTACAATATGTATATAGTACGGTGAGCGTACATGTGTTAATCGAATAATACTTACGGCAATGCCTGGCTTAAGCTGAATAATACGTGCGGCAATGCCTCACGGCTTAAGCACGAATAATAAAGAACGAAAACAATTCAAAGGACTCTTGAACCATTTATTATGAAGAGAACTAATTGGTTGTTAAACGAAGCTTAAGAGTTATACTAGCTTTATGAGAAGTAAGTATAACCACTTAAGATTGATAAAAGAAACAAGTTTGCCTATGTGTTTATAATGCACTTATATTGTGAAAAGAATAATAAGATGGTTTGATAAGTAGACATGATATGATGCTATGTGTGTTAGTATCTTGTAACGTTTGTATAGGTGAGTATCCTTGTTGTGCTTATGTTACTTAAAGATAAGTTGTTATGTTAGTATACTATCACTCACCTCTTGAGATGATCTGGGGTTAAGCCGCCTCCGATGCGGGGTAGACTCGGTGATGCAGGACCATGATTCGAGAATACCTCATGCGGGTCGGGGCCTATGCGCGAGCTACGAGTTCGAGTTAGTATGCGGGGTTATGCCTCATGCGGTCTATGTGGCCATGCGGACGGCGAGTCGGGGCGATGCAGGAGTAGCTACCCTCGATGCGGGGTTATACCTCATGCGGGCCCGTGCGAGTGGCTATCACGGACTCGAGTCGTGATTAGGCTTGCGAGAATGAGGATGTGGGCGAGTGGCCTGTTTCGATCATTCGCGGCCTAGACAAGACGTATTCTGATTACTATTGTTGCTCTTGTTTGTGATGTGGCACTATGTGCGGTTTCCTTGGTTGTTTCACACATATTTGTAAAGCGGTTTTAAAATGATATGTTTTCATTTAAGTACTTTCTGATTTCGCATACTTAGTACTGTTATCGACCTCGCCGAAGCTGCGTTCATGCCGCGGTAAGGCGGCAGTGCTAGATCCGCATCCTTAGGATCTACGTTGGTGTCGGGAGCTCCATCTCTTCCGAGGCTCTACTTTTGGTATGATCTCCTGTTGTAGATAGTTTTTTGTCGATCGGGGTATGGCGGGGCCTGTCGCCATAGTTGTATATTTCCTTAAGTGCATGTAGTCATGTTATGCGATGTCGGATGTAGCTTCTAAAACATGATTATATATATATCTTAGAAAGCGATGTTTCTCACATAATCGTGTCTTGTTTTATAAAGCTGTTTCATGTCTTGCTTTATGTTTCCGATTACTCGATGTATGGCTACTTGGGTGCCGGTAAGGCACGATCCACGGGCCGGGCGAAGTCGTGACAGTGAACAGGTGACCATTAAACAGATACCCCCGTGATTGATGATTTGTTCGACGATTGCGGTGTGAGATGTTTCTCAAGATTGATCTGCGATCGGGCTATCATCAAAGTGCGAGTTAGAGGCGGATGTCCCTAGGATTTCATTCGGACGATGCAGGCACTATGAGTTGAGGTTATGTCTTCGGTTTGACAAATGCTCGTGGTATTTATGGATTTGATGAACCGAGTGTTCAAACCATTCTTGAATCGTTTGTGATAGTATTCATCGATGACATCTTGGTTTATTCTCGCTCGAGCGAGGCGTCAGAGCATTTGAGGTATCTTTGAGAGTTCTCCAGACCAGCCGGTTATGCCAAGTTTTGAAGTGTGAGTTCGTTGACTTCGTGGCTTTTCTAGGGCATATTGTCGGGCGATGGTATTCGGGTGGATACGCCAAGATCGAGCGATCGGGACTTGGCCTGACCTACTACACCGGCAGTGCGCGATTTTAGGCCTCGCAGTTATTATCGGCGGTTCGTGGAGAAGTTTGCTTATCTACGCACCATTGACTAGGTGACTCGGAAAGCGGCTAAGTTTGATGGTGATACTTGTGGCGGGGTTTCCGATTCTTGAAGGAGAGGCGGCGGCCGCCCGTTCTTACTCTTCGAGAGGTCGGATGGCTATGTCGTATTGTGATCGTCGGGCATCGGGCTTGGATGTGTGTTGATGCAGAAGGGCAAGGTTATAGCATACGCGTCCCGACTTAAGAAACATGAGAACTACCCCACCCATGATTTGGAGTTAGCGGTGATTCACGCCTTGAAGATCGGAGGCACTATTTGTATGGGGTTCGTGGATATTTATACGGACCACAAGAGCCTCGGTATATCTTCGACGGAGGAGCCGAACTTACGGCGAGCGGTGGTTAGAGGCTCGAGGATTACGATGTCGACATCCTGTACCACCCAGGAAGGCCAATATTGTGGCGGATGCCCTTAGTCGTAGGTCGATGGGAGTCTATCGGATGTACAGCCGAGAGAGGAGGGCATGGTCGCGAGTTGCATCAATAGCGAGCCTTGGAGTCCGATTGATTGATTACGATAGCGGTGGGGTTCGAGTTCGAGAGGTTGTCGAGTCTTCCATCATCGAGGAGGTGAAGAGGCAATTTGAGGATCCGGTTTTTGGCATGCCGTAACTGACTCTTCGTGAGGAAGGTCCTTTTGAGGTAGCACGATGGGGTCTTTGAGGTTTGAGGCGAGTTGTGTGTTCCGGATATTGCGGGACTTGGCAGGAGTTCTAGGGAAGCACACAGCGGCGTTACTCTATCCATCCGGTCGACAAGATGTACCACGACCTCGATCGTGTATTGGTGGGATGGATTGAAGAGGGGCGTTGCGAGTTTGTGGCTCGGTGCGTGTTGTCGGCGGTGAAGGTAGAGCACCGGAGGCCTAGTGGTTTGTTGCGGGCGATAGAGATCGACACGGAAGTGGGAGGTGATCAACATGGACTTTATCACGGGGTTACCTCACACTCAGAAACATGATTCAATTTGGGTTATCGTCGGCGGTGTGAAATCAGCCCACTTTCTTCCCGTCGGGATGACTTTTCGGTGAGGATTATGCGGACTTTACCTCAGAGATCGTCGATCGCATGGGGTCCTATTTCTATCATATCGCAGAGGAGCCCGATTTCGGCTAACTTCCGGAGGTCCTTCCGAAGGATTAGGGACACAGTGAGCACGAGTCTTGCATTTCATCCTCGAGCAGACAGACGGCGAACGCACTATCGCACTCTTGAGGATATCTTTGCGAGCTGTGTTATTGACTTGAGGTAGGCAGGAGGATCATTTGCCTCTAGTTGAGTTTGCGTATAATAATAGCTACCACTCCGGTATTCGATGGCGCCTTATGAGGCCTTGTATGGGAGAAGTGCGGATCGCCGATAAGTGGTTTGATGTAGGCGAGTGCGATTAGTAGGACGGACCTTGTTCGTGCGATGGATAAGGTAAAGCTTATCCGGAGGCGATTCTTGACAACTGAGTCGGCGAGAAGTCGTATGCGAATCATCGTGGTGGCATCCCGGAGTTCGATTTGATGATTGGGTTTTCTGAAGGTGTCACCCATGAAGGGTGTGATGATATTCGGGAAGAAAGGAAACTCAGGCCCAATACATTGGGCGTATCAGTTGTCGCGAGGTAGGCAAGGTTGCCTATGAGTTGGATCTGTCGTCCGATCTTGAAGCGGTGCATCCGGTTTTCATGTTTCTATCTTTGAGAGATGTATCGGGGATCCATCTGGTGCACCGATTGACGATGTCGGTGTGACCGGGGTTATCGTATGAGTAGATTCCATGGCGATAATCGATCGTCGGGTTAGGCGTCTGCGGACCAGGGCGTGGCCGTCAAAGTCTTGTGGCGGAACGAGCTCGAGGAGGAGATGACGTGGGAAGGCGAGGAGGACATGAGGCGAAGTATCCTCACTATTCCCACACCTCCGTGTAACTCACTTTCCTACTTGTAAATTTTCATTGACATATTTGCTTAAGTGTTGTATTGTGGCCATGTGTGGCATTTGCAAACCATTTAAGTTATGAGGAACTTTATCATTATATGTCTTGGGAAGGAACATTCGGGGCGAATGTTTCTAAGGGGAGAATGTTATACCGTATTTCCGGAGTATATGCGTGAGGCGTGCGTCAAAGTTTAAGCCTTAAGTTAGGCAAGGGGCGAAAATTGTGCACAACCCGAAAGAATTGTTTCCGACGAAAAGTTTTCCAAACCTTGCGAAGGAAAAATTACGGTTGCGACATTTATTATTTTTGCAGATTTTTCCGAGAGACGAAATATTTTGGACCAACGAGAGGCGACACTTGTCACCTCAAGTGGGCGGCAACAATGGGCAATTGTTGGCACGTTTTTGATGGAAAATGCCTTAAACACTTGGTCAATGTTTGCTAGATATTTATGGAGTAGTTGGATAAGGTTCCACTTGCCCAAATCTCCACCATCCACTTGCCCTCCACTGCCTTAATCTTGACCATTGGTGGTCTATAAATACCCTAAGTTGCAAAGAATTCTTCATCCACAAATATTTTCCAAGTCTTGAAAACTCCCTTCTCCTTGTGAGCTTCTCGTCCAAAGCCCTATCCCATCTTGAGTGAGCTAGAAACACCCTTGGTAGAAAATACTCTTCAAGTATTGTTACTATTCCAAAATACCTTAGCCTTATACCATTGTAGTATTCCAAAGTTACCTCTATCGTAGAGCAGGAAATACTACCTTATATCCATTAGTCACTAAACGAAACCACAGGAGAAACTTCATAGTTGGTTGAAGTAGTAAGTAGAAGTTGTGTAGAAACTTCTAAGGGTTTCTTGGAGTGGATTGGAGCGTACAGATTAGGAGCTAAACCTTGCTCAGGATCGACTTATATCTTGGATAATTTTGGGCTTATCAAGGTAAATAATCCTATCCTTCTATTATAATTGGAGATTACATACTGTAGTAGTATAGAAATAAGTATAATATACATAGAAGGATATTAAAGAATAGAATTGAACTGAAATCACATCAGAAGAATATAAATGAAGAATTGAACTGTACTTACATGAATTGTATTCTGATGAACTTGAGTAGTTTGACTGGTGGGAAATCTTGATTTTCCGTAGAATTAAGAACCTTCGCCTAGAATATCCTCTGAGTAGTCTAGGCGTTGATAGACGTATTTGACTATTATAGGTTGATACTCTGCGCGCGACATACTCGACTTGGCAGGTGGATTTCGCCGAGAAGGTATGTGATTCTTCCTATCCCCTTGAGCATGATATTTTAAAAATATATATATAGTACGGTAGACGTACGTGTGTTAACTGAACATGGTTTTACTTGACGTCTTTTGACTTGAGTCTAAATAATAAAGAATCTTGAAGTATTTCAAAAGAATTATGAATCATTTTTGAAAGAAGAGTAATACTTGGTTTTTAAACAAAAAAGCTTAAGAGTTATACTAGCTTTATGGGAAGTTAGGTATAACAACTTAAGAAAGATAAAAGGAACGGTTTACTTATGTGTTATGAATGACTTGTATTGATTTCTGGAAAGTATAGTAAGATGGTTTGTTGAGTAGACATACTATGATACTATGTGTGTTGGTATCTTGTAACGTTTGTGTAAAGAGGTTATTCTTATGGTGCTTATGTTGTTTAACGATAAGCAGTTATGTTAGTATTATATCACTCACCTCTTGACATGATATACCAGGGGTTAAGCTGCCCCCCGATGCGAGGTACACCTCATGCGGTCTGTGTGACTATGATTCGAGAATACCTCATGCGGGTCCAGGGGACCTATGCGGAGCTACGAGAGTTCCAGGTTAGTGTGCGGGGGATTACCTCATGCGGTCTATGTGGCCATGCGGACTACGAGTCGGGGCGATGCGGGAGTAGCTACCCTCGATGCGGGGAATACCTCATGCGGGCCTAGGTGGCCTATGCGGACTGCGGGAGTCCAGGATTAGGCATGCATAATGATACTATGGGCGATTGGCCTTGTTTCGATCATTCGCAGCCTAGAAAAGACCTGTTACAGTTTATCTACTATTGCTCTTGTTTGTGATGTGGCACTATGTGCGGTTACATTGATTGTTTCGAACATATTTGTAAAATTGGTTTTAAAATGATATGATTTCATTTAAGTACTTTACAGTTTCACATACTTGGTACCTGTTATCGACCTCCTTGAGGTGCGTTCATGCCGCAGTAAGGAAGCAGGTGCTAGATCCGCATCCTTAGGATCTTTACTTTGGTGTCAGGAGCTCCATCTTCTCCGGAGGCTCGACTTTTGGGTATGATCTTCCTGTTGTTGTAGATAGTTTTGTACATTCAGGGTATGGCGGGGCCCTGTCCCGCCATAGTTGTTTACTTCTTTAGAGGTCTGTAGTCCTATTTGTTATACCCCGTATTTCCAGAGTATGTACGTAAGGACGTACGTAGAAAAGTTTGGGCTTTTAAAGTGGCTTGGCCGATTTCACTTTGTGCGCAACACCCGATTAGAGTCGTTTTTCGGCAAACGTTTTACACTGACTTGCGAAGGAAAATTCGGCTATGTCATTTTTAATTTTTGCGGATTTTTCCGAGAGGCGAAACGTGTTGGACCAACGAGAGGCGCGCCACTTGGCACCTCCGTTAGCGGGCGTGAGGCGGACATGGGGCAATTGGAGAGTGTAGTTGGTAGGATATTTTGTGTGTTGATTGATAAAGTGGGACCACACACACTTGTCCCAATCTTGGCCTTACACTTGCTATGCACTTGGCATGATCTTGGCCATTGGTTGGCCTTGGCTTGTCCTATAAATACCCCCCTAAGTTTGAAGACTTCTTCATCCATTCCTATATTTCCTAAGTCTAAAATTCCTCCCTCCCCTTGTGTGGTGTTTCGTCCAACACCCCCTCCCCCCCCTTTGTGAGGCCTTGTGGCCGAGCTCCCCCTCGGCGAGAGTACCCCACAGTGGGTAGGCCGGGTATACACCCCACTTGTGGTGTTGTCTCGTATAAATACCTCTCTTGGTAGAAATACTCTCAAAGTATTGTTCTATACCCAATTACCTTAGCCGTATACCTTGTAGTATTCTAAGGTTATACCTATCTGAAAAGCCCGAAATACTATTATACTTCCCGTCGGTCCAAACCGAAACCACTAAGGAAAATCTCCATAGTTAGTTGGAGTGTTATGTAGAAGTTGGTTAGAACTTCTAAGGGTGGTTTGGAGGCGGGTTGGGCGCAAGGAGTTGGAGCTAAACGTTGCCCAGGATCGACATCTATACTTGGATAATTATGGGCTTATCGAGGTAATTATCTTGTCCCCCTATTGTAATTGGAGATTACATGTTGTAGGAATATATAGTTGAAGTATACTATCTATATAAGAATGAACATAGTTTTGTGGCAATGTCCTTGGACTTAAGCACGAATGTAAAGAAGAGAATCAGTAATTACGTAGGGGTGTATTCTGATGAGACTTGTAGTTTGACGGGTAGGGGAGGGCTGCCCAATTTTCCGTAGGACCTTGCATCTAGATTTATTCTACCGAGTAGTCTAGACTTTGATAGACTTGTATAACCTGTATAGGTTGAATGTTCTGCGAGTAGCATGTGCTACTTGAGAAGGTGGACCAGGCTAGCCGGGTTATAGCCGTGGAGCGATTTGCTTTTAGTCGATAATCGTCGCGAGGTATGTGAACCTCTTCCTATCTCTTCCAGCATGATATGTGTGTAACTATGTAGTACGGTAGACGTACGTGTGTTAATTGAACGTAGTTATACGGCAATGTCTTTTGACTTAAGCCCGAATAATAATAATCTTGAAGTAGTTCAAGAGAATTAAGAACTGTTTTTAAAAGAAGAGTAATACTTGGTTTTAAAAGCTTAAGAGTTATACTAGCTTTATGGGAAGTTAGGTATAACTGCTTAAGAGAGATAAAACGAATGATTTATTTATTTTAGAAGTTAAGAGACTTGATCTTGTAAGATAAGAGACTTAACTTAAATAAATTATATGAATTTTGTGTGAAACCTCATTCGTGAGTAAATGAGTACTTGATTTTTAAAAGGGATAATGTTTTACTGATTTCGGAAATCAGAATGGGTATCGACAAACCACTGCAGCGTTAATAAAGGGAAATGTTTTGATTAATGAAGTATTAATAAAACCAGTAGAAACTTCCATCTGCATAGAAGCTAAGATGAGACAAAATAATATTTCCTAGATCATGGCTGCTGTAATAAGATTTTTATAAACAAGAATATCCTACTCACATATAAGGTTTATGTTTCTCAGATTGTTTAGAAGAGAATTATATTCTTAAATGAATAAGACTATGAACTACGAAACCTTTTTAAAATAAGAAACTTGAACATTAGAAATTAGGCAAACTTGGACATTTGGAAAATAAATGTTGTTACTTGATTTTACAAAGGTAAGTATTTCGGTTTACTTAAAAAGATAATCACTCTATTTTCATTTACTACGGGTATTGTGTGACTTTTGTGAAAGTAACGTATCTTTTAAAAGAGTTAATGTATGAAGTACTTTGGGGATAAAAACCCGATCTTGTTAATCATATAGTAGAAAGTGCCTTGTGTGTATAACTTGATTGTGTTGGGTTGTGATAGCCTTGTAATACTTTCTTGTTGATTTGTTAAGTAAACATGCTAGGATGCTACGTGTGTTAGTATCTTGTGATATTTGTAAAAAGGGGTTTTCCCCTCGATTGCGCTTAAATTGTTTCACTATCAGCCGATATGTTGGTATTGTACCACTCACCTTGACTTGTTTAGGAGGTTAAGCGCCTCCGTGCGGGGTAGACTTCGGTGGTCTAGTGACCTATGATTCGAGGATACCTCATGCGGGTCCCAGGGGCCTATGCGGAGCTACGAGAGTTCCAGGTTATTATGCGTCCTTTATGGGCATGCGGTCTATGTGGCCATGCGGACTGCGAGTCCAGGCGGATACCGGGGAGTAGCTACCCTCGATGCGGGGTTATACCTCATGCGGGCCTATGAGATTGGCCTATGCGGAGCTGCGGGAAGTTCGGGGCTAGGCGCGCATTAGATCTGAGCGAGTGGCGGCTTTGATCATGTGGAGTGCAGACAGATCTCATGATCTGATTTATGACCTTGTTGGTGCGTGGGTTTTAGTAGTCGGCTATGCCTTCGTACTTACTGTCATGCGGTTTTATTAGGACACAGGTGGGACCTGGTGTTCATGTGTATTCCTTGATGCTTTTATATCATAGACTGCCGGCAGTGAGGAAGGTATTCCACGGGCATGAATGATGTGGTGGGCGTGAGACCCATAGTTATATTTAAGTGATGACTTTGAGGGCGTGAGTCCCTGACTTGACATGACTGCTTATTTATTGTGAACTGTAGTTTGGTTATCATACATGTCTCCTGCTTTATATAGAATACTATGATTTCATTTACAGTATTTATTTTCAGTTTCACATACTCGGTTTTGTTGTCTTGACCTCCTTGAAGTGCGTTAAATCTGCGAGTAAAGGTACACGATCGTTGATCCTCGCTCTTAGGGTCACAATTCAGCATTTGGGAAAGCTCCGCTTCTCCGGAGGCTTATCTTGGGATAGTCCCCTGTTGTTGTAGGTGCTTACATTCAGGGGTATGACGGGGCCCTGTCCCGTCGTTGTTGTCATATAATTCGTAGAGTGCAGTAATCTTGTTGTGGGCGGGGTTTGTAAAAAGGATTAAAGCTGCTCATTTTGAAAGAGTTGTTATTTATATTTATCTTAGAAAAGGCTTTTCTTGAAACATGTGTTTCCTTTGCATTATTTCATATTGTGTTTTATGTTCGTGATTACTCGATGTTGTATCACTAGGGTGCGGGTAAGGCACGATCACGGGCCGGTTGGTCGTGAAAAAAGTGGTATCGAGCGATTAATCCTCGGAAAGTGTCTGAGCCGTATCGATGAGTCTTGATTATCGGTGTGTTTTGCACCACACCAATAATCGTGAGGCTATAGGATATTTAGGATTGGTTTCTATTCTTCTCACTCGAGATCGTGCCTTAGAAATGTGTTGTAAGTTGGACCTCTAACGTATCTCTTTCCTTACCGTTATGCCTCGCGTAGGCAAACCGGGCCGGGAGGCAAAGGCGTGGGAGGCGTGAGTAGAGTATAGAGGGTTATGAGGGCCTGAGCCCATCACCTGAGTTAGGTGTTTCGTTTGAGAGTTCTGCGGCGTCACTAGCCCAATGAGTTTAGCAGGCGGCGATTCCTCTGCGGCCATGACATTTGAACCTTCATTCCACGGCCAGGAACGGTGAATATAGATTTCAAAGAAGCGACCACATTACTAGCGATGGATTTGGCTACCGAGAGTATACCGATGTACGCGAGTCTTGATGACTATCTAAGAGAGGTTGTGCAAAGTAGCTCTTGATTGAAGCGAGCATGGCACGTATGCGGGCTCGTACGCAGCGGGGCGAAACGTAGAGATCGACGGGTTAAGGGCGGCGAGAGAAGAGGGCGAGCGGCAAGGTCCTTTGGTAACTTTCGATGCGAGTCACCTCGCGTGGATTAGATTGTGCACATCCACGGTCGCGAGAGGTCCTCCACGGGGTTCAGGACGTTCGGGGTATGCAGGAGTTGGTCAGAACTCCAGGGCTTCCAGTTCACAGTGTGACAGACGTCATCCCGGGGAATGTCGTCTTTTAGTTGGTACTTGTTATACCTATGACCGTCAGGGTCTGATGTCGAAAGAGTGTCCTAGTAGGAGGACTTAGCCTTCAGGATCGGTGGGTAGTTTGTTATCTTCCTTAGCTATGCGCCCTACGGGGCAGGTTTGTTTAGAACGACAAAGGGGGAGTGAAGCAATAAATACATGCATATCTTTAACCCTCTAGGGATTAGTATGTGTGATAAGGTGAGTATACCATAAGTGTTATATTCTGATAGCATTATGTAAATTGTGATTAGAAATCTTGGTTGTTTAACTGAGTAAGATTTTGGGGGATAGAGAAAGTGTGAGCCTTAGAGCTTTATACGTAGAGACCTTAGAGGTGAGGCCATCTCGAGTAAAGGTGTAGTGTTATGTTTGATCCTTATCGGAGTGCATAGTGCACGTGAGCTATGTGTGGGATAGGTCCCTAAGTAGTGTGAAATGAAAGAGGGTAGTTGAGCTAAGAAGACCGCTAGGTTTTCGTAACATGATTAGAGAGATTGTTCCGGATCGGGGAGCTAGTGTTTTGCGCATTGCCGGGTCGGGTTGAGGCCATGTTGCGGGTCAACCCGCGGCATGTATGGTGGTGGGGTCAGTTTGTGGTGGTCCCGCCGGGTGGTAGGGTCACGAGGGTGTTAGGCCCAAGTTTAGTTAACCAGCGTACGAGTTCGTGGATGCGTTCAACCAGTAGTAGGGCCGATGGGGTCAGCCCGTCGTGTCTTTCTGACAGGACCGTTGCTCGGAAGTGATATCAGAAAGGTTATAAGGCTGCACAGGGTGCCTACCTTCACCTTATGTCAGACAGTGGAGCCAGTGCGGTGTTTCTTTTACGGAAGTTACCAGCAGGGTTAGGAACTCAGGTGAGTCTCCGTATCGTATTCATCCTCGGGCCAGTGTTTGGATTTCAGGGGTAGTTGTGGGGATTGTTGTCTCCTGTGGAGGGAGTGTTTAAGCTACCGTTTCAGTGTTCGGATGTCGCCTTATGAAGCCTTGTAGGGGCGGAAGTGTAAGTTGCCGGTCGTTGGTTTGATATTGGCAAGGTTCAGATAGTTGGTTCAGGCTTGTTCCAGCATCGTGGATAGGGTAAAGCTTATCTAGAGGAGGTTTTTGGCGGCTCAAAGAAATCGTGCGGATTATCGGCGGCGCTTAGAGTTCAGTTGTGATCGGTCTTCTTGAAGGTACCACCGGATAGGGTGTGACGAGTTTTGGAAAGCAGAGAAACTTAGCGTGTTACTTTGGGCCTTTTGAGTTCTTGTGAAGAATAGGCGGGTTGCCTATATGTTAGCTTTTGCGTCCGACTTAGGAGGCGATGCGTCGATCTTTCGTATGGTTATGTTCGGAAAGTATCGGAGATCCATCAGTGTTCCGATTAATGATGACCACGTTAGAGATAGTAACCGAGTTTTGGAAAGCGACGATGCTCGAAATGTGGTAGGTTATGAGAAAGAGTTCGAGTGTACAAGAAGTGTACGACATCCTCAGGGATCGCATGCAGTCCGGTACCATTTGTTGGGTCGCCGGAATGACACTAGAACCTCGCGGCAAAGTGACAAAAGTGGTATCGGGAAGAAGCGAGCATCATGGCGAGCATAGATGTGATCATTTCTTTTATAAAGAGAAGGTGCGAAGGAAGTATATTCTAGACCCCGGAGAGAGGTGTTTTGTGGTGATGTTAGAAGTGTTTCCTCGTGGACGTGGATGTAAGTATTTTGCGCGGGTGTTTCTGTGGCCAGGTGTGGCAGGTTTGTTCTCCTAATTATAGTAGTGAAGGCTATACTGGTGCGCGTTCGTTTTGAGACTTAGAAGGAACATTCGGGACGAATGTTTCTAAGGAGGGGAGAATGTTATACCCCGTATTTCAGTATGCGTGGGGCGTGCGTAGAAAAGTTTGGGCTTTTAAAGTGGCTTGGCGATTTCACTTTGTGCACAACACCCGATTAGAGTCGTTTTTCGGCGAAGCGTTTTACCTGACTTGCGAAGGAAAATTCCGGCTATGTCATTTTTAATTTTTGCGGATTTTTAGAGGCGAAGCGTGTTGGACCAACGAGAGCGCCACTTGGCACCCTCCATTGGCGGGCGTGAGGCGGACATGGGGCAATTGGAGAGTGTAGTTGGTAGGATATTTTGTGTGTTGATTGATAAAGTGGGACCCAGCGCACTTGTCCCAATCTTGGCCTTACACTTGCTATGCACTTGGCATGATCTTGGCCATTGGTTGGCCTTGGCTTGTCCTCTAAATACCCCTAAGTTTGAAGACTTCTTCATCCATTCCTATATTTCCTAAGTCTAAAATTCCTCCCTCCCACTTGTGTGGTGTTTCGTCCAACACCCCTCCCCGCTGTGAGGCCTTGTGGCGAGCTCCCTCGGCGAGAGTACCCCCCCTAGTGGGGTAGGCCGAGGGGTATACACCCCCCCCTTGTGGTGTTGTCTCGTATAAATACCCCCCTCTTGGTAGAAATACTCTCAAAAGTATTGTTACTATACCCAAATTACCTTAGCCGTATACCTTGTAGTATTCTAAGGTTATACCTATACGAAAAGCCCAGAAATACTATTATACTTCCCGTCAGTCACAAAACCGAAACCCTAAGGAAAATCTCCATAGTTAGTTGGAGTGTTATGTAGAAGTTGGTTAGAACTTCTAAGGGTGGTTTGGAGCGGGTTGGAGCGCACGGAGTTGGAGCTAAACGTTGCCCAGGATCGACATCTATACTTGGATAATTATGGGCTTATCGAGGTAATTATCTTGTCCCCCTATTGTAATTGGAGATTACATGTTGTAGGAATATATAGTTGAAGTATACTATATATATAAGAACTGAACATAGTTTTGTGGCAATGTCCTTGGACTTAAGCCTGAATTTAAAGAAAGAAGCGAGCGTAATTACGTAGGGTGTATTCTGATGAGACTTGTGTAGTTGTGGTAGGGGAGGGCTGCCCAATTTTCCGTAGGACCTTGCATCTAGATTTATTCTACCGAGTAGTCTAGACTTTGATAGACTTGTATAACCTGTATAGGTTGAATGTTCTGCGAGTAGCATGTGCTACTTGAGAAGGTGGACCAGGCTAGCCGGGTTATAGCCGTGGAGCGATTTGCTTTTAGTCGATAATCGTCGCGAGGTATGTGAACCTCTTCCTATCTCTTCGGCATGATATGTGTGTAACTATGTAGTACGGTGACGTCGTGTGTTAATTGAGCGTAGTTATACGGCAATGTCTTTTGACTTAAGCCGAATAATAATAATCTTGAAGTAGTTCAAGAGAATTAAAGCTGTTTTTAAAGAAGAGTAATACTTGGTTTTAAAAGCTTAAGAGTTATACTAGCTTTATGGGAAGTTAGGTATAACGGCTTAAGAGAGATAAAACGAATGATTTATTTATTTTAGAAGTTAAGAGACTTGATCTTGTAAGATAAGAGACTTAACTTAAATAAATTATATGAATTTTGTGTGAAACCTCATTCGTGAGTAAATGAGTACTTGATTTTTAAAAGGGATAATGTTTTACTGATTTCGGAAATCAGAATGGGTATCGACAAACCACTGCAGCGTTAATAAAGGGAAATGTTTTGATTAATGAAGTATTAATAAAACCAGTAGAAACTTCCATCTGCATAGAAGCTAAGATGAGACAAAATGATATTTCCTAGATCATGGCTGCTGTAATAAGATTTTTATAAACAAGAATATCCTACTCACATATAAGGTTTATGTTTCTCAGATTGTTTAGAAGAGAATTATATTCTTAAATGAATAAGACTATGAACTACGAAACCTTTTTAAAATAAGAAACTTGAACATTTGAAATTAGGCAAACTTGGACGTTTGGAAAATAAATGTTGTTACTTGATTTTACAAAGGTAAGTATTTCGGTTTACTTAAAAAGATAATCACTCTATTTTCATATACTACGGGTATTGTGTGACTTTTGTGAAAGTAACGTATCTTTTAAAAGAGTTAATGTATGAAGTACTTTGGGGATAAAAACCCGATCTTGTTAATCATATAGTAGAAAGTGCCTTGTGTGTATAACTTGATTGTGTTGGGTTGTGATAGCCTTGTAATACTTTCTTGTTGATTTGTTAAGTAAACATGCTAGGATGCTACGTGTGTTAGTATCTTGTGATATTTGTAAAAAGGGGTTTTCCCCTCGATTGCGCTTAAATTGTTTCACTATCAGCCGATATGTTGGTATTGTACCACTCACCTTGACTTGTTTCCGGAGGTTAAGCTGCCCTCCGATGCGGGGTAGACTCAGGCGGGTCTAGTGACCTATGATTCGAGGATACCTCATGCGGGTCCCAGGGGCCTATGCGGAGCTACGAGAGTTCCAGGTTAGTATGCGTCCTTTATGGGCATGCGGTCTATGTGGCCATGCGGACTGCGAGTCCAGGCGGATGCCGGGGAGTAGCTACCCTCGATGCGGGGTTATACCTCATGCGGGCCTATGAGATTGGCCTATGCGGAGCTGCGGGAAGTTCCAGGGCTAGACGCGCACATTAGATACTGCGGGCGAGTGGCCAGCTTTGATCATGTGACGGTCTAGACAGATCTCATGATACAGTTTATGACCTTGTTGGTACTGTGGGTTTTAGTAGTCGGCTATGCCTTCGTACTTACCCTGTACGGTTTTATTAGGACACAGGTGGGACCTGGTGTTCATGTGTATTCCTTGATGCTTTTATATCATAGACTGCCGGCAGTGAGGAAGGTATTCCACGGGCATGAATGATGTGGTGGGCGTGAGACCCATAGTTATATTTAAGTGATGACTTTGAGGGCGTGAGTCCCTGACTTGACATGACTGCTTATTTATTGTGAACTGTAGTTTGGTTATCATACATGTCTCCTGCTTTATATAGACTACTATGATTTCATTTACAGTATTTATTTTCAGTTTCACATACTCGGTACCTGTTGTACTGACCTCCTTCGGGGGGCTGCGTTCATGCCGCAGGTAAAGGTACACCAGTCGTTGATCCTCGCTCTTAGGGTCACAATTCAGCATTTGGGAAAGCTCCGCTTCTCCGGAGGCTTATCTTGGGATAGTCCCCTGTTGTTGTAGGTGCTTACATTCAGGGGTATGACGGGGCCCTGTCCCGTCGTTGTTGTCATATCATTCGTAGAAGTGCATGTAATCTTGTTGTGGCGGGGTTTGTAAAAAGATTAAAGCTGTTCATTTTGAAAGAGTTGTTATTTATATTTATGCGAAAGGCAACTTTTCTTCGAAACATGTGTTTCCTTTGCATTATTTCATATTGTGTTTTATGTTCGTGATTACTCGATGTTGTATCACTAGGGTGCGAGGTAAGGCACGATCACGGCCGAGTTGTGTCGTGACACTATTATGCTGATTGGGATGCTTGCGCGGACTTGGTTTATATATATATGCGAAAGCGACTTTTCTCGAATAAAGCGTATCTCATTTTACATTTGTTACATGTCTTGTTTTTATATTCCGCTGATTACTCTGATGTATGACTACTTGGGTGCCCGGGTAAGGCACGATCCACGAACCGGGCAGTCGTGACAAAAGTGGTATCGAGCGATTAATCCTCGGAAAGTGTCTACGCACCGTATCTAGTAAGTCTTGATTATCGGTGTGTTGTGCACCACACCAATAATCGAGGCTATAGGATATTTAGATTGGTTTCCATTCTTCTCACTCTGAGATCGTGCCTTAGAGTTGTGTTATAAGTTGGACCCCTCTAACGTATTCCTTTTCTGTATCAGTTATGCCTCCGCGCAAGGCAACCCGGGCCCAGAAGGGCAAGGCAGCCGAGGGAGCTGCTAGTAGGACACAGAGGGCCACGAGGCGAGCCCGATCTATACCCGGGCGATACCTCGGGCGGCGAGTTCCACGCGCCGCCGGCCCAGCGAGTATAAGCGCGCGATGGTGATGAGACCACGATACTGCACCTCGGTCCACGGCTGGAAGCGGATGAGATAGGTTCTGAGAGAGATGGCCCGATTCGGCGAGAATCGTGGCGAACATGAGATAAGTGGATCTGGCAGATTCGATTCAGCGATACACGTGGTTCACCCGAATCGGACGATTTGAGGCTACGGATTTTACGAGTTGTAGCCCGCGAGTTACGGTCGAGGCACGAGGATGATCCGCAGGAGTTCATTCGTCGATTCTGAGAGGATCGTCACAGTGATCAAGGCTTCAGAGACCGAGTCCGTGATTTTCAGTTCGCATCGGCTGCGTGATACCGCAGTCGATTGGTTTGATTCGTGGGAGCTATCCCGAGGAGAGCATGCGCCTCCAGCAGTATGGGATGAGTTCTCTGAGGCATTTCTCACTCACTTCTTGCCTCCGCAGATGAGGAGGGCACGGGCCGACAAGTTTTTGATGCTGAGACAGAGAGGGCGCACAGTTAGGGAGTACAACGTCGAGTTCGATTCGTTGGCTCGATATGTCCCTGCGCTAGTAGCAGATAAGGAGGACAGGGTGCATCGTTACGTGACCGGGCTAGACGATTACATGGCAGAGTCTTGCGCAGGTGTAGCTCTTTAGCCGGGCATGGACATTGCCCGCATGCAGGCTCATGCACTTGGATGCGAGGAGCGTAGAGGCCGACGGGTTGACAGACAGCAGCAGAAAAAGGCCAGGACGGCAGGGTCTTTTGGTAGCTCTCGGGGTGGACGGCCTCAGCAGCAGTCTAGATTTGCACCAACCCGGCTCGAGCACTCACACCGTCTTGAGGGCGGACGAGCCCCAGACTTGGACGTCGAGTAGCGAAGGTGCTAACCGATCGGGACCACCCGCCGGTGTGGCGTCGGTAGATCCATTACGAGAATTGGTGCGCTCGGGAGTTTGTTTGATTCGCGGCCAGCGAGGTCACTTTGCGAGCCTGTCAGGCGAGCGCGCGAGAGGGTAAGTCGACTACGTGGTCTTTCGCGGGTCTTCTTCATCTCCTACGATTACTCGCCCGGATGGCGAGTACTCGAGGGCCAGCGGTCGCGGCAGGTCGTGGTGCGGGTCCGATTCTAGCGGTCCTCGAGAACGCATCTATGCCTTGTCGGCCAGACGGGACCGGAGGCGTCGCTGATGTCGCAGTACTTTATCAGTTTCTGGTTGTGATGTGTATGCCTTGATAGATCCGGGTTCTACTCTGTCCTATATATCTCCCCTTATTTCTAGTAGGATAGGGATAGAGCATGTGTCCATAGACCCTTTTGAGGTAGCTACGCTAGTGGGTGATTCGGTGGTAGCTCGGCGGGTATATAGGGCTTGCCCAGTGACTTTATGCAGTCGTCAGACCCTAGCCGACTTGATAGAGTTGGACATGACTGATTTCGATGTGATCATAGGCATGGATTGGTTAGCTTCTTGCTACGCCAGTGTAGACTGCAGGGAAAGAGTGGTACGGTTCCAGTTTCCTGGGGAGCCGATTATTGAGTGGGAGGGGAACACTGTGTCGCCGAGGGGTAGGTTTATTTCCTACCTCAAGGCGGAAAGATAGTCGCGAAGGGTATATCTACCATCTCATTCGGGTGTTTGATATTGAGGCTGCGGTACCAGATTTTGATCGGTCGATGGTCGAGAGAGTTCCCGGATGTGTTTCAGACGACCTCGGGTATCCTCCCGAGAGAAAGATAGAGTTTTGTATCGATGTCTTTGCGGACACTCGGCTATTTCCATTCCGCCATACGAATGACACTGCCGAGTTGAGAGAGTTGAAGGACCGGTGAGAGATTTCTTTGGAGAAGGGCTTCATCGGGCCTAGTGTTTCTCCAGGAAGCGCCGATATTGTTCGTGAAGAAGAAGGGCGGGGCCAGCGCACATGTGTGTTGATTCTGAGCGGTGAACAAGGTGACCATTAAGAACATATACCCCCTTCCTGTGATTGATGATTTGTTCGACCCGGTTGCGAGTGCGAGATGTTTCTCAAGATTGATCTGCGATCGGGCTATCATCAGTGCGAGTTAGAGGCGGATGTCCCTGGGTGCATTACGGACGATGCGCACTATGAGTTCAGGGTTATGACATTCTGTTTGACAAATGCTACGGCGGTATATATGTATTTGATGAACCCAGTGTTCAAACCATTCTTGGATACGTTTGTGATAGTATTCATCGATGACATCTTGGTTTATTCGCTCGAGCGAGGAGCATGCGAGCATTTGAGGGTATCTTTGAGAGTTCTCGAGACCAGCGGTTATGCGCCAAGTTTTGAAGTGTGAGTTCGGTTGACTTCGTGGCTTTTCTAGGGCATATTGTCGGGGCGATGGTATTCGGGTGGAATCGGCAAGATCGAGGCGATCGGGACTTGGCCTGACCTACTACAAGCAGGTGCGCGATTTTACGGGCCTCGCAGGTTATTATCGGCGGTTAGTGGAGAAGTTTGCCTCTATCTCTGCACCATTGACTAGGCTGACTCAGAAGGCAGCTAAGTTTCATTGGATTGATGCTTGTGAGCAGGGTTTCCGATTCTTGAAGGAGGCGACGACCGCCCCGTTCTTACTCTTCCAGAGGGTCCAGATGGCTATATCGTGTATTGTGATGCGTCAGGCATCGAGCTTGGATGTGTGTTGATGCAGCAGGGCAAGGTTATAGCATACGCATCCCAACAACTTAAGAAACATGAGAGGAACTACCCCACCCATGATTTGGAGTTAGCGTGGTGATTCACGCCAAGATCTGGAGGCACTATTTGTATGGGGTTCATGTGGATATTTATACGCACCACAAGAGCCTCAAGTATATCTTCACCGGAGGAGCTGAACTTACGGCGAGAGCGGTGGTTAGAGCGCTCGAGGATTACGATGTCGACATCCCGTACCACCGGGGAAGGCCAATATTGTGGCGTATGCCGCCAGTCGTAGGTCGATGGGAGTCTATCGGATGTACATCGAGAGAGGAGGGCATGGTCGCGAGTTGCATCGGCTAGCGAGCCTTGAGTCCGATTGATTGATTACGATAGCGGTGGGGTTCGAGTTCGAGAGGTTCCGAGTCTTCCATCGTCGAGGAGGTGAAGAAGCAACAGTTGAGGATCCGGTTTTGGCGATGCCGTGATCTGACTCTTCGTGAGGAAGGGTCCTTTGAGGTAGCACGATGGGAGTCTTTGAGGTTTGAGCGAGTTGTGTGTTCGGATATTGCGGGACTTCGGCAAGTTCTAGGGAAGCACACAGCGGCGTTACTCTATCCATCCGGGTCGACCAAGATGTACCCACGACCTCGGTCGTGTATTGGTGGGATGGCTTGAAGAGGGCGTTGCATAGTTTGTGGCTCGGTGCGTGTTGTCGGCGGTGAAGGTAGAGCACGAGGCACGGTGGTTTGTTGCGACGATAGAGATCCCGACACGGAAGTGGGAGGTGATCAACAAGGACTTTATAACGAGGTTACCTCGCACTCAGGAAACATGATTCTATTTGGGTTATCGTCGGCGGTGTGAAATCAGCCCACTTTCTTCCGTCGGGGCGACTTTTGGTGAGGATTATGCGGACTTTACATCAGAGATCGTCGGTGCATGGGTCCCTATTTCTATCATATCGCAGAGGAACCCGATTTACGGCTAACTTACGGAGGTCCTTCCGAGAAGGATTAGGGACACAGTGAGCACTTACGCATTCCATCCTCGGAGCAGACGGACAGCGAGCGCACTATCCGCACTCTCGAGGATATCTGCAAGCTGTGTTATTGACTTCAGGGGTAGCTGGAGGATCATTTGCCTCTAGTTGAGTTTGCGTATAATAATAGCTACCACTCCAGTATTCAGATGGCGCCTTATGAGGCCTTGTATGGGAGGAAGTGCGGTCGCCCGATAGGCTGGTTTGATGTAGGCGAGTGCGATTAGTAGGACGGACACAGTTCGTGACGATGGATAAGGTAAAACTTATCCGGGAAGCGATTCTTGGCGGCTCGAGTCGGCCAGTCGTATCACGGATCATCGTCGTCGGCATCTGGAGTTCGAGGTTGATGATTGGGTTTTCCTGAAGGTGTCACCCATGAAGGTGTGATGATATTCGGGAAGAAAACTCGGCCCAAGGTACATCGGGCGTATCAGTTGTCGCGAGGTAGGCAAGGTTGCCTATGAGTTGGATCTGCCGTCCGATCTTGAGGCAGTGCATCCGGTTTTTCATGTTTCTATGCTGAGGAGATGTATCGGGGATCCATCTAGGGTGCACCCGATTGATGATGTCCAGGTGACCGAGGGGTTATCGTATGAGGAGATTCCCATAGCGATAATCAATCGTCGAGTTAAGCGTCTGCGGACCAGGGCGTGGCTTCGTCAAAGTCTTGTAGCGGAACGAGCTCAGGGAGGAGATGACGTGGGAAGCTGAGGAGGACATGAGGCAGAAGTATCCTCACCTATTCCCCACACCTCCAGGTAACTCACTTTCCTACTTGTAAATTTTCATTGACATATTTGCTTAAGTGTTGTATTGTGGCCATGTGTGGCATTTGCAAACTGTTTAAGTTATGAGGAACTTTATCATTATATGTCTTGGGAAGGAACATTCGGGACGAATGTTTCTAAGGAGGGGAGAATGTTATACCCCGTATTTCCAGAGTATGTACGTGAGGGCGTACGTACAAAAGTTTAAGCCTTAAGTTAGGCAAGGGACGAAAATTGTGCACAACCCCCGAAAAGAATTGTTTTCCGACGAAAAGTTTTCCAAACCTTGCGAAGGGAAAATTACGGTTGCGACATTTATTATTTTTGCAGATTTTTCCGAGAGACGAAATATTTTGGACCAACGAGAGGGCGACACTTGTCACCCTCAAGTGGACGGCAACAATGGGCAATTGTTGGCACGTTTTTTTGATGGAAAATGCCTTAAACACTTGGTCAATGTTTGCTAGATATTTATGGAGTAGTTGGATAAGGTTCCACTTGCCCAAATCTCCACTATCCACTTGCCCTCCACTTGCCTTAATCTTGACCATTGGTGGTCCTATAAATACCCCCCCTAAGTTGCAAAGAATTCTTCATCCACAAATATTTTCCAAGTCTTGAAAACTCTCTTCTCCCTTGTGAGATTCTCGTCCAAAGCCCCCTCCCCCCCCCCCCCCCCTCTTGAGTGATCTAGCCGAAACACCCCCCCCCTTGGTAGAAAATACTCTTCAAGTATTGTTACTATTCCAAAATACCTTAGCCTTATACCATTGTAGTATTCCAAAGTTACCTCTATACGTAGAGCCCGGAAATACTACCTTATATCCATTAGTCACTAAACGAAACCCTAGGAGAAACTTCATAGTTGGTTGAAGTAGTAAGTAGAAGTTGTGTAGAAACTGTTATACCCCGTATTTCCAGAGTATGTACGTGAGGGCGTGCGTATAAAAGTTTAAGCCTTAAGTTAGGCAAGGACCGAAAATTTTGTGCACAACACACGAAAAGAATCATTTTCCGACGAAACGTTTTCCAAACTTTGCGAAGGGAAAAATACGGCTATGTCATTTATTATTTTTGCGGATTTTTCCGAGAGACGTAATATTTTGGACCAACGAGAGGGCGACACTTGGCCCTCAAGTGGACGGCAAAGCCATGGGAGTCTTGGCACGTTTTTTGTGTTGATTTTTGGTCAAGGGTTAGGTAGGATATTTTGTGTAGTAGATGGATAAGGACACATGGATAAATCCTCACCCTACACTTGCACCACACTTGTCTTGATCTTGGCCATTGGTTGGCCTATAAATACCCCCTTAGTTGATGAACTTCTTCATCCACACTTAGACATTTCTAAGTCTTAAAAAAAATCCCTTCCCCCCCCCCCTTCCTAGTTATGCTAGCCAAAACCCCTCCCCCTTTGTGAGCCTTGGCCAAAACTACCCCCCCCCCCCCTTGCCTAGTTGTTTTCGTATAATACTCCCCCCCCCTTGGTAGAGAAATACTCTCCAAGTATTGTTACTATTCCCAAATACCTTGTAGTATTCCAAGGTTATACCTATACTAAAAGCCCAGAAATACTATTATACTTCCTTTAGCCACTAAACGAAACCCTAAGGAAAATCTTCATAGTCGGTTGAAGTGTTAGGTAGAAGTTGTGTAGAACTTCTAAGGGTTTCTGGGAACGAATTGGAGCGTTCAGAATAGGAGCTAAACGTTGCTCAGGATCGACATTAAACTTGGATAATTTTGGACTTATCGAGGTAAATACTATTGTCTTTCTATTGTAATTGGAAATTACATATTGTAGTAGTATAGAAATGAATATAAGATACATAGAAGGATAGTAAAGAAGAGATTTGAATTGATATCACATCAGAAGAATATTAAAGAAGAAGACTGAACTGTACTTACATAGGACTGTATTTACAGTAGACTTGTGTAGTTTGGTGGGTAGGGAAGTGCTGCCCAATTTTCCGTAGAATAAAGGAATCTGTATCTAGAATTATTTTACAGAGTAGTCTAAACGTTGATAGACTTGTATGACCATTATAGGGTGAAGTACTGCGAGTAGCGTATTCTACTCGAAGAAGTGAAGAAATTTAGCGGGATTACGATTGCTTTGGAGCTATTTGCTAATAGTCGATAATCGTCGCGAGGTATGTGATTCTTCCTATCCTCTTGAGCATGATATTTTAAAAGAATATATATATATATATATATATAGTACGATGCAATGCGTGTGTTAAGCGAGCGTAGTTCTACGGCAATGTCTTTGACTTAAGCTGAATAATAAGAATCTTGAAGTATTTCAAAAGAATTAAGAATCGTTTTGAAAAGAGTAATACTTGGTTTTGAAAGCATAAGAGTTATCCGGCTTTATGGGAAGTTAGGTATAACGACTTAAGAGATAAAAAGAATGGTTTATTGATTGTAGAAGATAAGAGACTTGACTTAATTGAATTAATATGAATTTTGTTAAAAGTGTAAAACCTCATTTCGTGAGAAATGAGTACTTAATTTTAAAGGAATATGTTTACTGATTTCGGAAATCAGAATATGTATCGAACAAACCACTGCAGCGCTAATAAAGGGAAATGTATTGAATAATTAAGTATTATTAAAACCAGTAGAAACCTCCATCTGCATAGAAGCTAAGATGAGACAAAATGATATTACATTTCCTAGATCATGGCTGCTTTAATAAGATTGTTATAAACAAGAACAACCTACTCACACATAAGGCATACATTACTCAATTGTTTAAAAGAGAGTACGTTATTTGATTAAGACTATGAACTATGAAATCTTTCGAAACTAAAAGACTCGAGTATCTGAAATTAGGCAAACTGGAACTTTCGGAAAAGAATGTTGTTACTTGATTTTAAAACATGAACATATTTGGTACTACGGATAATAGTATCGAGTTGTTTTTACGTAAAAATAGGTCTTTTTGAAGGATAGATGTATGTAGTACTTTGGGGTTAAAACCCGGATTGGTTGTAATAGAATAAATGTCTGTGAGTATGATTAAACTTGCCTATGCTTGTGGTAATTAGCCTTTGTTGTGCAAGTGTTGTATTTACGTACTCTGGCGTCTCGTTGGAGTAGGCTATCGATTGATTGATGGACATACTGACACGATGGGTGGCCCACGAGTATGCTTCCACTAATCGATCCTTTTGGACATACTGACACGATGGGTGGCCCACGGGTATGCTTCCATTAGGAGAGTTATCTTGTTATCGTCTTGGACATACTGACACGATGGGTGGCCCACGAGTATGCTTCCATTCTGATGATTATCTTGTTATTTCCTTTTGGACATACTGACACGATGGATGGCCCACGGGTATGCTTCCATTAGGAGAGTTATCTTGTTATCGGCTTGGACATACTGACACGATGGGTGGCCCACGAGTATGCTTCCATTCTGATGGTTATCTTGTTATTTCCTTTGGACATACTGACACGATGGGTGGCCCACGGGTATGGTTCCATGGCCATGCTTATACCGAGGTGAGATGCCGGGGCATGCGACCGTTGTGCGGGTTATATTTGAGTGATGACTTTGAGGGCGTGAGTCCCTGACTTGACATGACTGCTTTTATATTGTGAACTGTAGTTTTGTTATCATACATGTCTCCTGTTTTGTTTTAGACTACTATGATTTTATTTACAGTATTTTCAGTTTCACATACTTGGTACATGTTGTACTGACCTCCTTCGGTCTACCTGCGTTCATGCCGCAGGTAGAGGTACATCGGTCGTCGATCCCCGCTTCTAGGATCACAAATCAGCGTATTGGGAAGCTTCGTTTCTCCGGAGGCTTATCTTTTGGTATGTTACCCTGAGTCTGTAGGTTCTTGTACATTCAGGGGTATGGCGGGGCCCTGTCCCGCCATAGTTGTCGTTACATTCTTAGAGTGCATGTAATCTTGTTGTGGCGGGGTTTGTAAAAAGTTAAACTGCTCAAACTTTGTATTTCTATATATATGCGAAAAGCGACTTTCTCTCGAATAAAATGTGTCTCATTTTACAATTGTTTCATGTCTTGTTTTTATGTTCACGATTTCTCGATGTATGACTACTTGGGTGCGGGTAAGGCACGATCACGCCAGAAGCGGGTCGTGACAAAAGTGGTATCGAGCGATTAATCCTCGGAAAGTGTCTGACCGTGTCTAGTAAGTCTTGATTATCGGTGTGTTGTGCACCACATCTATAATCGTGAGGCTGCAGACATTTAGGATTGGTTTCCATTCTTCTCATTACGAGATCGTGCCATAGAGCCGTGTTGTAAGTTGGACCACCGACGTATCTCGTTTTACGCTTATGCCTCGCGCCAAGGCAACCGGGCCTGTGTGGGCAATACTGATCGAGGGCTGCTAGTATGATCTGAGAGGAATGCAGCGCGAGCGGACATTACCCGAGATAGTGCTTCGACGGCGAGTTTTGTGACGCCGCCCCAGCGAGTTTAGAGCGCGGCGGTGGCTGCTGAGACCACAATACTGAGCCTCCAGTCCACGGCTGGAGCAGGAGATGGGTTACAAAGAGATGGCCCGATTCGGCGGGATCGTGGCAGAACATGAGGATAAGGCCGGGCCAGCAGTTCGATGGTACCCATGGTTCACGAGATCGGATAGTTTGAGGCTACGGGACTTTCTCGAGTTGTAGCCGCCAGAGTTCTACGGTCGAGGCACGAGGATGATCGCGAGAGTTCATCAAGCGATTCTGACGGATCATGAGAGTGATCAAGGCTTCGAAGACCGAGTCGGTGGTCTTAGGTTCGCATCGGCTGCGTGATACTGCAGTCGACTGGTTTGATTCGTGGGAGCTGTCCCGGGGAGAGTATGCACTTCCAGCCGTTTGGGACGAGTTCTCAGGGGCATTTCTTGCACATTTCTTGCCTCCACAGATGAGAAGGGCTCGGGCGACAGATTTTTGACGTTGAGGCGGTGCGGGCGTCTGGTTCGAGTACATTATGGAGTTTGACTCATTAGCTCGATGCGTCCCGCATTGGTAGCCGACATGGAGGACGAGTGCACCGCCACGTCACCGCTTGATGACTACTTGGCGAGGCTTGTTCGTGTAGCTGTTCAGCCGGGCATGGACATTGCCGCATCTGAGCTTATGCTTGAGATGTGAGGCGGAGAGGTCGACCGGAATGACCGAGATCAGCGAAGAGGGCGAGCAGTGGTCTTTTGGCGACTTCGAGGTGGACCGCCTCGGCCGAGACTAGTTATGCGCCTCCGCCCGATCTGAGTGGTCCTCACAATCTTCGTGGCATCCAGAGTATTCGGGAGCGGTCGTGGCTCCAGGTTCGAATTTTCGGGAGAGCGGTGTTAGCTGTGAAGCCACCCTACCTCGTTGTGGCCGATGTGGTAGACTCCATTTTGGGAGTGTCGTGCTAGTTCGGAGTTTGTTTTACATGCGGCCGAGGCCATTTTGCGAGAAACTGTCCGACCGGAGGTAGCACTGGTGGGGCAGCACAGACTACGGGATCTATGGCTGGTTTATCACCTTCTACAGCTATGCGCCCTGTAGGGCAGGACTGTGATTAGAGTAAAGCGGTAGATACAGGTATATCCTTAACCCTCTAGAGTTTTGTATGCTTGATATGATGATCTTATTGTGTGCTATGTACGGATAGCGTTGTGTTAATTGTAAGTTAGAAAACATGGTTAGTTGAAGGGATAAGTTTGGGGACAGGGAAGGTATGAACCTTAGAATATTGCATGTTGAGACCTTAGATGTAAGGTCGTCTCGAGTAAAGGATTTTGTAAATGATCCTTGTCGGAGTGCTCTATATGCCTAGGGTATATTAGCATGATAAGTGTTATACCCCGTATTTCCAGAGTATGTACGTGAGGGCGTACATATATAAAATTTAAGCCTTAAAGTAGGCATAGGTTCGAAATTTGGGCACAAGTGCCGAAAAGAATCGTTTTTCGACGAAACGTTTTACTAAACTTGCGAAGGGAAAATTCCGGCTATGTCATTTATAATTTTTGCGGATTTTTCCGAGAGACGAAACATTTTGGACCAACGAGAGGGCGACACTTGTCACCCTCTAATTGGAGCACGTTTTGGGTGGCATGGACGAAAGGGGTCAAGGGGAGTTGGTAGGATATTTGTGCAAGTTGGTGTGGTAGATGGATAAGGTGCACTTGGCTTAATCCTAGCCCTACACTTGCCTAACACTTGGATGGATCTTGGCCATTGGTTGGCCATTGCTTGACCTATAAATACCCCCCCTTAGTGATGAACTTCTTCATCCAAAAATTGTTCCAAGTCTTGAAATCCTCCCCTTCTTGTGGTTCTCGTCCACCTTGGAAAACCTTGGCGAAACCCCTCCCTTGTGAGCCTAGCGAGGCAAACCCCTCCACTTGCCTTGTTATTTTCGTATAATACCCCCCTTTGTGGTGTAGAAATACTCTCCAAGTATTGTTATAATTCCCAAATACTTTAGCCCAAATACCTTGTAGTATTCCCAAGGTTACCTCTATACAAAAAGCCCAGAAATACTATTATACTTCCTTTAGCCACTAAACGAAACCCTAAGGAAAACCTTCATAGTCGGTTGAAGTATTAAGTAGAAGTTACGTAGAACTTCTAATGGTTGTTTGGAGCGGATTGGAGCACTCGGAGTAGGAGCTAAACGTTGCTCAGGATCGACTTATATACTTGGATAATTTTGGGCTCATCGAGGTAAATACTACTGTCCTTCTATTGTAATTGGGAATTACATATTGTAGTTAAATTGAAATGAATATAAGATTCATAGAAGAGAATTGAACTGTAATAGAAGGATATTACAGAATAGACTTGAACTGAAATCACATCAGAAGAATATTAGAGTAGAAGATTAAATTGTATTTACATAGGACTGTATTTACAGTAGACTGATAACCTTTATTGGTTGAATGTTCTGCAAGTAGCATGTGCTACTTAGAAGGTGGACAAGGCTAGCCGGGTTATAGCCGTGGAGCGTTTTGCTTATAGTCGATAATCGTCGCGAGGTATGTGATTCTTCCTATACTCTTGAGCATGAAGTATTTTAAAAGAATATATATAGTACGGTAGACGTACGTGTGGCAATGTCTTTTGACTTAAGCCTGAATAATATGTATATATATATGGTAGACGTACGTGTGCTAACTGAATATAGTTGTACGGCAATGTCTTTTGACTTAAGCCTGAATAATAAGAACCTTGAAATATTTTAAAAGGAATATATATATAGTACGGTAGAAGTACGTGTGTTAGCTGAATGTAGTGTTACGACAATGTCTTTGACTTAAGCCTGAATAATAAAGAATCTTGAAGTTTTTCAAAAGATTAATAAACCGTTTTGAAAGAAGAGTAATACTTGGTTTTGGAAACATAAGAGTTATACTAAGCTTTATCGGAAGTTAGGTATAACGTCTTAAGAGTGGTAAAGAGAATGGTTTACTGATTTTTAGAAGTTAAGAGACTTGATCTTAAAAGATAAGAGACTTGACTTGAATGAATTAATATGAATTTTGTGTGAAACCTCATTCGTGAGTAATGAGTACTTGGTTTTTAAAAGGAGAAAGGTTTTACTGATTTCGGAAATCAGAATGAGTATCGACAAACCACTGCAGCGTTAATAAAGGAAAATGTATTGAATAATGAAGTATTATTAAAACCAGTAGAAACCTCCATCTGCATAGAAACTAAGATGAGACAAAATGATATTACATTTCCTAGATCATGGCTGCTTAATAAGATTGTTTATAAACAAGAATAAAGCGCTCACCTATGGCATATATTACTCAATTGTTTTAAAAGAGATTAAGACATTGAACTATGAAACTTTTCTAAATAAAGAGACTTGAGTAATTGAAATTGGGCAAAGCCGAACTTTAGGGAAAAGAAAGGCATTGTTTTAAATTGGTTTAAAACATAAAGTGTTATAACAGCTTTATGGGAAGTTAGTTATAACGACTTTATGAAAACAAAAGAAGGGTTTTATCATTGGTTTTAATGTGGTAACTTGACTTTAAAAAGAGAAGTGTTTTGGTCTAAAAAGAAGGCATGGTGTTGCCTTAATTTGGTTTTAAAAAGGAAAGTATGGAAGTTGTTTTGGTTTACTTAAAAAGATGTAAGTCACTCTATTTTTTTTATACTAAGGGTATCGGGTGACTTTTATAAAAGGAATGGATCTCTTAAAAGGAATTTAACGTACGTAGTACTTTAGGGTTAAAACCCGGCCTTTGGCATAAAATTAAAGTACCTTGAGTTGTGTATAACTTGCCTATGCTTGTTGTTGTGAAACTTGCCTATGCTTGTTGTGATAGCCTTTGTTGTGCAAGAATTGTGTTTCTATACTACCGCGTCTCTCGATGGAGGGCCGGTTGACTTGTTGAGAACTTACTTGGGCGTCTGCGGTGTGGAGAATTCCGCAGTGCGCTCCCGTTGATAGTGTTATTCCATGGACTAGCTCTCCATGAGGTTTCTTCTTGTTCGGCCTTGGTACACGGTGGTGGCTTTCGTACTTGCCCGCCTCGTGGCTGATTCGGCCTTGGTACAGTAGTTAGCCCTCGCACTTGCCGTTCGATTAGTAGTGACGAAGTCTCGTGATCTGACCTTGGTACACAGTAGTTAGCCCTCGTACTTGCCGGCCGACTCGTGGCGGCCTTGGTATCGGTAGTCGGCTTTACGTACTTGCCCGTGTCGCCTTCGTGGTTTGGTTGTATTGTATTGTTAGTACGGCTTTGGCATCGTGGGACTTGGTGTTCAGTGTACTTCTTGGTGTTATCATATCATGCAGCTGGCGGTGAGGAAGGTATTCCACGGGCATGATTGATGTTATGGGCGTGAGACCCATCTTTATATTTAAGTAATGACTTGGAGGGCGTAAGTCCCTGACTTGATATAATTGTTATAGGTGTGTACTGTAGTTTGGTTATCATACATGTCTCACCTTTATATAGACTATTATGATTTCATTTCTGATATTCTGATTTCACATACTTAGTACTGTTATCTTGACCTCGCCCGAAGTGCGTTCATCTGCGCAGTAAGTCATCGGTGTCGATCCTGCGTTTAGGATCACATTTCAGCGTATTGGGAAGCCCGTTCCTTGGAGGCTTATCTTTTGGTATGTTACCACAGTGCAGCAGGTTCTTGTACATTCGGGGTATGGCGGGGCCACCGTCCGTCATAGTTGTTGTATAAATCTTAAGTGCATGCTTTGTTGTGGGCGGGGTTGTAAGGATTATGCTTATTCAAATGTCTATATATATATGTTGAAAGGAAACCTTTTAGGTTCGCCTATTTTACTAATCTTGATCCATGTCTATTTAAATTTTTAAGTTTTTATTTCCATTTGGTTTTCTCGATGTTGTATCACTAGGGTGCGGGGTAAGGCACGATCCACGGGCCGGTTGGTCGTGACAAAAGTGGTATCGAGCGATTAGTCCTCGGAAAGTGTCTGACCGTGTCTAGTAAGTCTTGATTATCGATGTGTTGTGCACCACATCTATAATCGAGGCTATAGGACATTTAGGATTGGTTTCCATTCTTCTCATTACGAGATTGTGCCTTAGAGTGTGATAAGTTGGACCCTCGGCGTGCCGTTTTTACGATTATGCCTCGCGCAAGCAACCCGGCCTGAAGGGCAAGCGGCAGAGGAGGCTGCGAGTAGAGCGTGGCGATCTCTGAGACCATGCACTGAGCCTCGGTCCACGGCTGGAAGCGGAGAGATGGGTTACAAAGGAGTGGGCCCGATTAATGGCGGGGTTGTGGCGGACTTGAGGATAGGCCGGACGGCGGTTCGAGCACCGATGGTTCACCCTAGATCGAGATAGTTCGAGGTTACGGGATTTTACGAGTTGTAGGCGCGAGTTTTATGGGTCGAGGCACGAGGATGATCGCGAGGAGTTCATCAAGCGATTCTGACGGATCGTGAGAGTGATCAAGGCATCGGAGACCGAGTCGGTGGTCCTAGGTTCGCATCGGTGCGCGATACGCGGATCGGCCCGGTTTGATTCGTGGGAGCCGTCGGGAGAGAATGCACTTCCGGTATATGGGACGAGTTCTCGAGGCATTTCTTGCACATTTCTTGCCTCGCGGATGAGGAGGGCTCGGTAAACAGTTATTGGTGTTGCGGCGAGCAGGCGTGCGGTTCGGGAATACAATGTGAGTTCGACTCATTGGCGATGCGTCCGCGTTAGTAGCTAGTATGGAGGATCGAGTGCACCGATATGTTCTGAGGCTCGATGATTACCTAGCGAGTTGTTGGTGTAGCTCTTGGTAGGGCATGGACATTGCCGCATGCGAGCTTATGCACTTGGATGTGAGGCGGAGAAATCGACGGAATAGCGATCGGTAGAAGAGGCGAACAGCGAGGTCCTTTGGTGACTTTCGAGCGGACCGCCTGTGGCCGAGCGATTATGCGCCTCGCGATGAGAATGGTCCTCCACAGCGCCGGGACGCCGGGATATTCAAGAGCAGTCGGGGCTCCCGTGTTTTAGATTTTGAGAGTAGGAGTGCTCGCGGATGAGGTCGCCACTTGTCTCGGTGTGGCGTTGTGGAAAACTTCATAAGGGAGAGTGTCATCGACTTGGGAGATTGTTATTCTTGCGGCAACAGGCCATCTGGCGAGAAGGCTGTCAGGCGGGTAGCGCTGGTAGGATAGCACAGACTACTAGAGCGATTCGGGTTCTTCACCTTCCATAGCTAGGCGGGATGTTCATCTGCCGTGAGCCCGGTAAGTCGCGGTGGAAGTTCCCAGTTTTAGCGGCCCTTTGAACCGCCTATTTTTCAGGTATATCCTTAACCCTTTAGAGACTTGTATGTATTGATGTTATGATAATGTGTTAAGTGTTATGTTCGGATGGCTTTGTGCTAAAATGTGATTTAGAAGCCTGGTTAGTGAAAGGGGTAAGCCTGGGGGTGAGAAAATGATGAACCTTAGAATGTTACAGTTGAGACCTTAGATGTAAGGCCGTCTTGGTACAAGACTTTGCGAGTGATATTTGTCAGAATGTATATGTATACGTGGAGTAATGGTGGAAATTCCTTGGGTAGTGTAAAATGGAAGTGGTAGATTTCATGACCTGTATAGGTAAGATTGTTCCGGACCGGGAAACAAGAGTGTGATGCGTTAAGTGGGTCGGGTTGGGGCCATGTTGCGGGCCAACCCGCGGCCTGTTTCGAAGTGGGGTCAGCTCTGGGTGGTCCCGCCAGGTGGTAGGGTCACGAGGGTGCTAGGCCCAAGTTTAGATAACCATCGTATGAGTTCGTGGATATGTTCGACCAGAAGCGGATCGTGAAGGCCGGGAATGGCCTTAAGGGAGTGTCCCTTGGACCAAGAGCGAGAGTTGGTATTGTTTTGCATCATCGAGGTGGTTCCTCGTTGGCCTGGATTTAAGTATTTGCGAACGTGTGTTATTTTGTGGCCAGGTGTGGCGTTGACAACTTGTTAGAAGAACTTTATCGTTACCCGTCTTGAGAAGGAACATTCGGGACGAATGTTTCTAAGGAGGGGAGAATGTTATACCCCGTATTTCCAGAGTATGTACGTGAGGGCGTACGTATATAAAATTTAAGCCTTAAAGTAGGCATAGGTTCGAAATTTGGGCACAAGTGCCGAAAAGAATCGTTTTTCGACGAAACGTTTTACTAAACTTGCGAAGGGAAAATTCCGGCTATGTCATTTATAATTTTTGCGGATTTTTCCGAGAGACGAAACATTTTGGACCAACGAGAGGGCGACACTTGTCACCCTCTAATTGGAGCACGTTTTGGGCGGCATGGACGAAAGGGGTCAAGGGGAGTTGGTAGGATATTTGTGCAAGTTGGTGTGGTAGATGGATAAGGTGCACTTGTCTTAATACTAGCCCTACACTTAAAACCGGCGGAAAATAAAACATGAATCATGAAACAAGAGATATAATAAATAGGCAGGCCAACCAAAAATTTTGCTTTTATATCATAAAACCGACAGTTTAATCCTTTTACAACCTCGCCCCATTTAAGATTTAAAAGATAAGCCTCGGATGTACCAAGTATGTAATGAAATCATAATAGCTTAACATGATAACCAAAAAATATCGGTGTAGACACGTCCATGTTGCAACTATAATAACCAAGAATCAAAATGGAAACATGAATTCTGTAAGTTCTCAACATAGCAAGTTTCACAACAACAAGCATTACTTTCATATTATGCCAAAGTCGGGTTTTAACCCCAAAGTACTACATCGTTAAGTTCTTTTTAAAGAGATCCATTACTTTTATAAAAGTCACCCGATACCGTAGTATAAGAATGAATCCCTTTTCAAAATCAAGTTTTCCTAAGTTCCGTTTGCCTAGTTTCAATTACCATTTCAAATGGTTTCATAGTTCATAAACTTAATCACTTGATTTCTTTTAGAACAATTGAGTAATATAAGTCTGTAGGTTATTCTTGTTTACAACATTCTTATTCACACCATTATCTAGAAAATGTAATATCATTTTGTCATCTTAGTTTCCATCATTATTCAATACATTTTCCTTTATCGATTTCGAAATCGTAAAACATTATCCCTTTAAATAAAACCAAGTACTCATTACTATGAGGTTTCACACAAACATCCTCATTAAAACAAATAAGTTAAGTCTCTTATCTTATAAGATCAAGTCTCTTAACAACCATTTTCTTTACCTCTCTTAAGACATTATACCTAACTAAGCTAGTATAACTCTTTTTAAAACCTTTAAAACCAAGTGTTACTCTATTTATAAATCTTTTGAAATTTCTTTATTATAACTAGCCGTTATAATTCACATCGATTACCTTTTAAAACCACAAAGTATTTTCTTACTAGAAGAGATAGGAAGGACCTATAAGGCCACAAGGCGCTATTAACATCTAGATCTGTACAATTCTACTAAAAGACATTGAGTATAGTTCTACATATAGTATTATATTCAAACATGTAATTTCAATTACAATAGTGTTTACCTCGATAAGCCCAAAATTATCCAAGTATAAAGTCGATCAAGTTCTAACCAACTTCTTACACTTAAAACAACAATGAAGATTTTCTTAGGGTTTCGGTTTGAGACTGTATCTTTGGAATACTACAAAGGTATTTTTGGGCATAATAACAATACTAGGATAGAACAATTTGTGGATGAAGAAAGTCTTCACAAAGGGAGCTACAAAAGAGAGCCAATCGGCCAAGGCGAAACTTCTCTTTGCGAATCGATGAGGTGACCGTTCTCTTTTCTCCGCGGTGCCGTCTCACGTAACACGTCCGCACACGCACTTCACAACGCTCGTTTTCCCCCCTCGAGTCACACTTGCCTAACACTGATGGATCTTGGCCATTGGTTGGCCATCGCTTGACCTATAAATACCCCTGTAGTGATGAACTTCTTCATCCAAAATTGTTCCAAGTCTTGAAATCCTCCCCTTCTTGTGGTTCTCGTCCACCTGGAGAAAACCTTGGCGAAACCCTCCCCATGAGCCTAGCCGAGGCAAACCCCTTGCCTTGTTATTTTCGTATAATACCCCCCTTTGTGGTGTAGAAATACTCTCCAAGTATTGTTATAATGCCCAAATACTTTAGCCCAAATACCTTGTAGTATTCCCAAGGTTACCTCTATACAAAAAGCCCAGAAATACTATTATACTTCCTTTAGCCACTAAATGAAACCCTAAGGAAAACCTTCATAGTCGGTTGAAGTGTTAAGTAGAAGTTACGTAGAACTTCTAAGGGTTGTTTGGAGCGGATTGGAGCACTCGGAGTAGGAGCTAAACGTTGCTCAGGATCGACTTATATACTTGGATAATTTTGGGCTCATCGAGGTAAATACTACTGTCCTTCTATTGTAATTGGGAATTACATACTGTAGTTGAATTGAAATGAGTATAAGATTCATAGAAGAGAATTGAACTGTAATAGAAGGATATTACAGAATAGACTTGAACTGAAATCACATCAGAAGAATATTAGAGTAGAAGATTAAACTGTATTTACATAGAATGTATTCTGATGGTCGATAACCTTTATTGGTTGAATGTTCGCAAGTAGCATGTGCTACTTAGAAGGTGGACAAGGCTAGCCGGGTTATAGCCGCGGGCGCTTTTGCTTATAGTCGATAATCGTCGCGAGGTATGTGATTCTTCCTATACTCTTGGTACGTAAGTATTTTAAAAGAATATATATAGTACGGTAGACGTACGTGTGGCAATGTCTTTTGACTTAAGCCTGAATAATATGTATATATATATGGTAGACGTACGTGTGCTAAACTGAATATAGTTGTACGGCAATGTCTTTTGACTTAAGCCTGAATAATAAGAACCTTGAAATATTTTAAAAGGAATATATATATAGTACGGTAGACGTACGTGTGTTAGCTGAATGTAGTGTTACGGCAATGTCTTTTACTTAAGCCTGAATAATAAAGAATCTTGAAGTTTTTCAAAAGATTAATAAACCGTTTTGAAAGAAGAGTAATACTTGGTTTTGGAAACATAAGAGTTATACTAAGCTTTATGGGAAGTTAGGTATAACGTCTTAAGAGTGGTAAAGAGAATGGTTTACTGATTTTTAGAAGTTAAGAGACTTGATCTTAAAAGATAAGAGACTTGACTTGAATGAATTAATATGAATTTTGTGTGAAACCTCATTCGTGAGTAATGAGTACTTGGTTTTTAAAAGGAGAAAGGTTTCTTGATTTGAAATCGTAATGAGTATCGACAAACCATCAGCGTTAATAAAGGAAAATGTATTGAATAATGAAGTATTATTAAAACCAGTAGAAACCTCCATCTGCATAGAAACTAAGATGAGACAAAATGATATTACATTTCCTAGATCATGGTACTTAATAAGATTGTTTATAAACAAGAATAAATCGCCACACCTATGGCATATGTTACTCAATTGTTTTAAAAGAGATTAAGACATTGAACTATGAAACTTTTCTAAATAAAGAGACTTGAGTAATTGAAATTGGGCAAACTGAACTTTAGGGAAAAGAAAGGCATTGTTTTAAATTGGTTTAAAACATAAAGTGTTATAATGACTTTATGGGAAGTTAGTTATAACGACTTTATGAAAACAAAAGAAGGGTTTTATCATTGGTTTTAATGTGGTAACTTGACTTTAAAAAGAGAAGTGTTTTGGTCTAAAAAGAAGGCATGGTATTGCCTTAATTTGGTTTTAAAAAGGAAAGTATGGAAGTTGTTTTGGTTTACTTAAAAAGATGTAAGTCACTCTATTTTTTTTATACTAAGGGTATCGGGTGACTTTTATAAAATGAATGGATCTCTTAAAAGGAATTTAACGTACGTAGTACTTTAGGGTTAAAACCCGGCCTTTGGCATAAAATGAAAGTACCTTGAGTTGTGTATAACTTGCCTATGCTTGTTGTTGTGAAACTTGCCTATGCTTGTTGTGATAGCCTTTGTTGTGCAAGAATTGTGTTTCTATACTACCGCGTCTCTCGATGGAGGGCCGGTTGACTTGTTGAGAACTTATGTTACACCCCATATTTTACAGGACATGTTTTAAGGACGTACGTAAGAACTCACAAGTGTTAAGATTTGAGGCTTGTAAAAATTTATCGGAATTATGAGATTTGTCGAAAAACGTTTTGTTGTGACGAATGGGAGGGCGACACGTGTCACCCCCTTAAGTGAGCTTGGACGAATTGATCATGGACATAAGGGTCATTTGACCCTTGTTAGGAAGACAAGTCTTGCAACATTGAAGAGCTTGACATATTTGACTTGGTCAATGGGACCACTACTCTTGATATTTAATAAGACCTCATCCAAACCTCACAAGTGTTCTAATCCTAACCCTCCATGTTGTGTTATAGTCATCCTAAGTAGCAAGACAAGGCATTTACACTTAGGAAAATTTGAAGAACTCTTGTTCTTGCTTAGGTTAGCTCTCGGGTTTGAGAGGAGCAAGGAGAAAAAAATTTCGTTCCTTGTTCTTTAAGCTCCACATTTTAAACCAAGGTTCTTGAGGATATTGTAAGCATATCTCAATAGAAAAATCTCGGAAAAGGATAGTTTACGGGTTAGTCAGAAAACCTAGTGGTCTTTCTAGGTTTTGTTTGGAAGTGAAGGAGATTGGTTGGTTTTGTTCTAAGGGTCTCAGTAGCGGATTGAAGTGTCTTGAAGAGTCTCTAAGTTGCTAAGGAAGCGACTTGGTTGAAGATGGATTAAGATTCGTGGAGGTATAATCTTGTTTTTTTTAAAGTGTTACAAGATTATTTATATTGTTGTTAGCTTTACTTGTTGCTAGCATGAAGTACATGTGTTGAAGTTTATAAGGATTATGGATTGATTGTAGCCTTGAAAATCCGAAATGTAATGTAGACCATGTTAAGTTGGATTACAATTTAGTCGTTTATTAGAATCGTCGCATGTTGTTGACTTGAAGATTATAGTAGTTATAGTCGATTGCGACTTGATATCATGTATTGCTAACCACTTGGATTGAAATGGATATTTGATAAGAATTGGTATTGTTGAAAGTAAGGTGGCCGAATTTGTACTTGTAGTTGTAATAGTTTGTTATTCATTTGTATTGGACTACCTTATAGATTGTGGTGAGCCAATTGGGGTTGTTTGGTTATTGTATTCGTCCTTGAAAAAGGTGGCAAAGTAAGTAGAAACAGAGGAGGTGCTGTCCGATTTTCTGTAGAATTAGTGACTTAGCACTTAGAATAATTCTACGTTAGAAGTGAGAGGTTAATGGACATATTGTGACCATTATAGGTTGAAGTACTAAGTATAGCGTATCCTACTTGAAGGATGGATTTGCTATCAAGATTGAAGTACTTTGGAGCATTTTGCTACTTGTCGATAATCGTCGCGAGGTATGTGAACCTCTTCCTTCCTTTGGCATGATTCTATGTATGAAATATACATGTAGTAGTATTTCATGATTTCATCTACTCTTAGAAGTTAAGAGGTAGTTATGTTGATTTACTCTATGTAAAAGCTACGTCTAAGAAATCCTAAGTCCTTACCAAGTCTTATGGGGGATGTTGGTAAGAGTCGTTAGGAAGTATTTTGGAGTCAAGTTGACTTGGCAAATTTTCTACACAAATGAGAATAAGTATCGAACAAGCCATTGCAGCGTTAATAAAGGAAAATGTAATGACAATTAATTATGTTAAAACAAGTAGAATTCTCCATCTGCATAGAAGCTAAGATAAGACAAAAATTGTATTACATTTTCTAGATCATGGCTACTTGAATAAAATCGTTATAAATAAGTATAACTTATTCACAACGCACCAAAGTATATGTTACTTAATTTAAAAGAGTTTACGTATGAAGTTTTTAAGACTTTGAAACTTTTTTTCTTAAAAGTTAAGAGACTTGAAGTATTTTGAAAGCTATGTGATTTGATTTGAAAGTATAAATCTCTTGGTTATAAAAAGAATGAATTAGTTTAAGGCATAAAGTTAGTATGACGGCTTTATGGGAAGTTGGTTATAATAACTTTATGGAAGGTTAAGAGAATGGTTTTCTCTAATGTAAGCAAAGAAATGATTTGAAATAAAGAAGGGCAAATTGTTTTAAAGGTACCAATTGCTTAAGGTTTTTAAGTAAGAAGTCACTCGATTTAGAAGCCGGTAATTGTATTTCTAAAAAGGTAGTGTGATTTGTCCTGAAAGGTAGAGATGACTTGATACTACGGTTGTTAGTATCTGGGAAGTTTTGTTTGAAAAAGAGTTTTCTAAAGGAGTAGAGGTGCGTAGTACGTTGGGTTAACTTCCCGGGTTTTATATGACATTATCGACCCAGAGACGGGCCGGCAAGATACCCACGCGCACTATATGACATTATCGTCCCGCAGAGATGGCGGCAAGATACCTTTCGCGCACTATATGACATTATCGACCCGCAGACGGGCGGCGGATACCTTTACGCGCACTATATGACATTATCGACCCGAAGACGGGCGGGCAAGATACCTTCGCGCGAACTATATGACATTATCGACCCGAGACGGGCAAAGATACCTTACGCGCACTATATGACATTATCGACCCGCAGACGGGCGCAAGATACCTTTACGCACTATATGACATTATCGACCCGTAGACGGGCGGCAAAGATACCTTACGCGCACTATATGACATTATCGACCGAAGACGGGCCGGCAAGATACCTTTACGCGCACTATATGACATTATCGACCGCAGATGGCGGGCAAGATACCTTACGCGCACTATAGACATTATCGACCAGACGGGCGCAAGTATACCTTTACGCGACTATAGGACATTATCGCCCCGTACGGGCCGTATAGTATACTTTAGGGGCGTACTATGATTTACTTTATCCCGTCAGGTAGTAAGCAGGCGTCCGTAAGCGTGCGGACAGGATTAGGTTATGAAAGATAAGTAAGGTTATATGGTAATGAACTTGATGTTTTTCCTATGTATATGCGTAAGAAAGTGGCTATAACGTTTATTGAAAAACGGGAAACGATAATAAGGTACGATTAAGTTCACGAGGGTAATGACATGGTAGGCTCGGTATTTACTTCTTTTACACTTACCCCGCTCATGCTTTTATACGATATGTTCTAATTGTTGTACCTTATTTCCGCTCCATATTAAATTTTTGTTATCACCCCTTCGGCCGCGCTCATGCCCGCAGTTTTAGGTACCTGGTTGGTGATCCTTGCTCTTAGGATCTCGGTTGATCCAGGAAAAAGCTCCATTTGCTCCGAGGCTTATCTCTTGACGGCTTCCCGGTGGTAGATTCATGTATATTCAGGTATGGCGGGGCCTGTCCCGCCACGATTGTTATGTTAAAAATCTTAGAGGTCCAGTAGTCACATATTGTGGGTCTGCTTAAAAAAATGAGGCAACCGCTTGCTATATATATTATGTCGGGAAGGTAGCCTATCGGCTAACCTGCTTTTGTACTTATGTTGTTTATTTTAAAGTTTCATGTATGTTCATTTGGTTATCTCTCGATGTTTACTGTAAGGGTGCCCTGTGAGGCACCATCGCGGGTCGGGTCGTGACAACTTACTTGGACGTCTGGCGGTGACGGAGAATTCCACAGTGCGCTCGCTGATAGTGTTATTCCATGGACTAGCTCTCCAGGTTTCTTCGCTCGCCTTGGTACCGTGGTGGCCAGATTTGCCCCGCCTCGTGGCTGATTCGCCTTGGTACACAGTAGTTAGCCCGCACTTGCCCCGCTCAGTGTAGTGACGGTCTCGTGATACGGCTCTGTACCGTAGTTAGCCCTCGTACTTGCCCGGTCGGCTACGTGGCGGCCTTGGTATCCGTAGTCGGCTTTCGTGCTTGCCGTGTCGCCTTCGTGGTTTGGTTGTATTGTATTGTTAGTACGGCTTTGGCATCAGTGGGACTTGGTGTTCGTGTACTTCTTGTTATCATATCATGTATCGCCGGCGATGAGGAAGGTATTCCACGCATGATTGATGTTATGGCGCGAGACCCATCGTTATATTTAAGTAATGACTGGAGGCGTGAGTCCTCGACTTGATATAATCAAGTATATGTGTGCATCAGAGTTTGCTATCATACATGTCTCTCGCTTTATATAGACTATTATGATTTCATTTACGATTTACGCTTCACATACTGTACTGTTGCATCGACCTCTTCGTAGGCTGCGTCATGCCGCAGTAGAGGTACATCTACCGCCGATCCCGCGCTTAGGATCACATTTCAGCGTATTGAAGCCCGTTCCTTCTGAGGCTTATCTTTTGGCATGTTACCCCAGTCCATAGGTTCTTGTACATTCGTGGTATGGCGGGCCCGTCCCGTCATAGTTGTTGTATAAATCTTAGAGGTCCAGCCTTTGTTGTGCGGGGTTGTAAGGATTGTAACTGTTCAAATGTCTATATATATATATGTTGAAAGACAACCGTTTTGGTTGGCCTATTTTCCTTATCTTGATCCATGTCTATTTAAATGTTTAAGTTTTTATTTCCTGGTTTTCTCGATGTTGTATCACTAGGTGCCCGGTAGGCACGATCCACGGGGTTCGGTCGTGACAATAAGTCCTTGGGTAGTGTAAGATGGAAGTGGTAGCTTTCATGACGTGAATTAGTAAGATTGTTCCGTATCGGGGAACAAGTGTTTGGCGCGATAGCGGGTCGGGTTGAGTACCGATCGCGGGTCATCCCGCGCCTTTGTATTGTGGTGGGTCAGTTCGGTGGTCCCGCCAGTGATAGGGTCACGAGGGTGCTAGGCCCAGTTTAGATGACCAACGATGAGTTCGTGGATATGTTCGACCAGAATCGATCGTGGAGGCCGAATGGCCTTAAGAAGATCGAGGCTAGTAAGATGACCAAGTTTGGAGGTAGTGACTCCGAAATTTTGGGAATCAAGTAATGATCAAGTATGGTACGATACTAGAAGAGTTCAAGTGTGCAAGAGTCGATGAGTAAGGAAAGAAGTGAACATGTGCTGAGAGAATAGAAATGATCATTACTTTTGTGAAGTAAAGGTGCGAAGGGAATATCTTTTAGACCGGGGGTGGAAGCTTTTGTAATGCTAGAGGTGATTCCTCGTTGACTTGGGTTAAGTAATTGCGCCTGTGTTATTTTGTGGCCAGGTGTGGCATTGGAAACTTGTTAAGAGAAACTTTATCGTTATCCGTCGTGGAAGGAACATTCGGGACGAATGTTTCTAAGGAGGGGAGAATGTTATACCCCGTATTTCCAGAGTATGTACGTGAGGGCGTGCGTATAAAAGTTTAAGCCTTAAGTTAGGCAAGGACCGAAAATTTTGTGCACAACACACGAAAAGAATCCTTTTCCGACGAAACGTTTTCCAAACTTTGCGAAGGGAAAAATACAGCTATGTCATTTATTATTTTTGCGGATTTTTCCGAGAGACGTAATATTTTGGACCAACGAGAGGGCGACACTTGGCCCTCAAGTGGACGGCAAAGCCATGGGAGTCTTGGCACGTTTTTTGTGTTGATTTTTGGTCAAGGGTTAGGTAGGATATTTTGTGTAGTAGATGGATAAGGACACATGGATAAATCCTCACCCTACACTTGCACCACACTTGTCTTGATCTTGGCCATTGGTTGGCCTATAAATACCCCCTTAGTTGATGAACTTCTTCATCCATACTTAGACCTTTCTCATTCTTAAAACAAAAGCCCTTCCCCCCCCCCCCTTCCTAGTTATGCTGGCGAAACCCTCCCCTTGTGAGCCTTGGCGAAACTACCCCTTGCCTAGTTGTTTTCGTATAATACTCCCCCCCCCCTTGGTAGAGAAATACTCTCCAAGTAATGTTACTAGTCCCAAATACCTTGGCCCAAATACCTTGTAGTATTCCAAGGTTATACCTATACTAAAAGCCCAGAAATACTATTATACTTCCTTTAGCCACTAAATGAAACCCTAAGGAAAATCTTCATAGTCGGTTGAAGTGTTAGGTAGAAGTTGTGTAGAACTTCTAAGGGTTTCGGAACAATCGAGCGTTCAGAATAGGAGCTAAACGTTGCTCAGGATCGACATTAAACTTGGATAATTTTGGGCTTATCGAGGTAAATACTACTGTCCTTCTATTGTAATTGGAAATTACATACTGTAGTAGTATAGAAATGAATATAAGATACATAGAAGGATAGTAAAGAAGAGATTTGAATTGATATCACATCAGAAGAATATTAAAGAAGAAGATTGAATCAGATTTACATAGGAATTTGTATTCTGATGAGACTTGTGTAGTTTGGTGGGTAGGGAAGTCTTGATTTTCCGTAGAATAAAGGAATCAGATCTAGAATTATTTTACAGAGTAGTCTAGACGTTGATAGACTTGTATGACCATTATAGGGTGAAGTACTGCGAGTAGCGTATTCTACTCGAAGAAGTGAAGAAGGCTAGCAGGATTACAGTACTTTGGAGCTATTTGCTAATAGTCGATAATCGTCGCGAGGTATGTGATTCTTCCTATCCTCTTGAGCATGATATTTTAAAAGAATATATATATATAGTACGGTGAGCGTCGTGTGTTCACCGAACGTAGTTCTCTACGGCAATGTCTTTGACTTAAGCCCAATAATAAAGAATCTTGAAGTATTTCAAAAGAATTAAGAATCGTTTTGAAAAGAGTAATACTTGGTTTTGAAAGCTTAAGAGTTATACTAGCTTTATGGGAAGTTAGGTATAACGACTTAAGAGAGATAAAAAGAATGGTTTATTGATTGTAGAAGATAAGAGACTTGACTTAATTGAATTAATATGAATTTTGTTAAAAAGTGTAAAACCTCATTTCGTGAGAAATGAGTACTTGGTTTTTAAAAGGAATATGTTTACTGATTTCGGAAATCAGAATAAGTATCAAACAAACCACTGCAGCTCTAATAAAGGGAAATGTATTGAATAATTAAGTATTATTAAAACCAGTAGAAACCTCCATCTGCATAGAAGCTAAGATGAGACAAAATGATATTACATTTCCTAGATCATGGTCGCTTAATAAGATTGTTATAAACAAGAACAACCTACTCACACATAAGGCATACATTACTCAATTGTTTAAAAGAGAGTACGTTATTTGATTAAGACTATGAACTATGAAATCTTTCGAAACTAAAAGACTCGAGTATCTGAAATTAGGCAAACTGGAACTTTCGGAAAAGAATGTTGTTACTTGATTTTAAAACATGAACATATTTGGTACTACGGATAATAGTATCGAGTTGTTTTTACGTAAAAATAGGTCTTTTTGAAAGGATAGATGTATGTAGTACTTTGGGGTTAAAACCCGGATTGGTTGTAATAGAATAAATGTCTGTGAGTATGATTAAACTTGCCTATGCTTGTGGTGATTAGCCTTTGTTGTGCAAGTGTTGTATTTCGCGCTCTGGCGTCTCGTTGGGTCGACTATCGATTGATTGATGGACATATCGACACGATGGGTGGCCCGAGTATGCTTCCACTAATCGATCCTTTTGGACATCGACACGATGGGTGCCCGGGTATGCTTCCATTAGGAGAGTTATCTTGTTATCGGCTTGGACATACTGACACGATGGGTGGCCCACGAGTATGCTTCCATTCTGATGATTATCTTGTTATTTCCTTTTGGACATACTGACACGATGGGTGGCCCACGGGTATGCTTCCATTAGGAGAGTTATCTTGTTATCGTCTTGGACATCGACACGATGGGTGGCCCACGAGTATGCTTCCATTCGATGGTTATCTTGTTATTTCCTTTGGACATACCGACACGATGGGTGGCCGGGTATGCTTCCATTAGGATGGTTCCATGGCCATGCTTATACCGAGGTGAGATCTTGGGGCATGCGGCCGTTGTCAGCGGGTTATATTTGAGTGATGACTTTGAGGCGTGAGTTCGACTTGACATGGCGCTTTATATTGTGATCGTAGTTTTGTTATCATACATGTCTCTGTTTTGTTTTAGACTACTATGATTTCATTTACGTATTTTCGATTTCACATACTTGGTACTGTTATCGACCTCCTTCGGGGGGCTGCGTTCATGCCGCAGGTAGAGGTACATCGGTCGTCGATCCCCGCTTCTAGGATCACAAATCAGCTCCGTTTCTCCGGAGGCTTATCTTTTGGTATGTTACCCCGAGTCTGTAGGTTCTTGTACATTCAGGGGTATGGCGGGGCCCTGTCCCGCCATAGTTGTCGTTACATTCTTAGAGGTCTGTAGTACTGTTGTGGGCAGGGTTTGTAAAAAGGATTAAACTGTTCAAACTTTGTATTTATATATATGCCGAAAGGCGACTTTCTCTCAGATAAAATGTTTCTCATTTTACAATTGTTTCATGTCTTGTTTTTATGTTCCGCTGATTTCTCTGATGTATGACTACTTGGGTGCCCGGGTAAGGCACCAGTCACGGGGCCCGGAACGGGTCGTGACATAAACTTCTAAGGGTTTCTTGGAGCGTACAGATTAGGAGCTAAACCTTGCTCAGGATCGACTTATATCTTGGATAATTTTGGGCTTATCAAGGTAAATAATCCTATCCTTCTATTATAATTGGAGATTACATACTGTAGTAGTATAGAAATAAGTATAAGATACATAGAAGGATATTAAAGAATAGAATTGAACTGAAATCACATCAGAAGAATATAAATGAAGAATTGAAGTACTTACATGAATGTATTCTGATGAGACTTGAGTAGTTTGTGGTAGGGAAATCTGCCCAATTTTCCGTAAATTAAGAACCTTCGCCTAGAATATCCTACAGAGTAGTCTAGACGTTGATAGACGTGTTGACTATTATAGGTTGATACTCTGTGCGACATACTCGACTTGGCGGTGGATTTCCGAGAAGGTATGTGATTCTTCTTATCCCTCGAGCATGATATTTTAAAAATATATATATAGTACGGTGAGCGTCGTGTGTTAACTGAACATGGTTTTACTTGACGTCTTTTGACTTGAGTCTAAATAATAAAGAATCTTGAAGTATTTCAAAAGAATTATGAATCATTTTTGAAAGAAGAGTAATACTTGGTTTTTAAACAAAAAAGCTTAAGAGTTATACTAGCTTTATGGGAAGTTAGGTATAACAACTTAAGAAAGATAAAAGGAACGGTTTACTTATGTGTTATGAAAGACTTGTATTGATTTCTGGAAAGTATAGTAAGATGGTTTGTTGAGTAGACATACTATGATGCTATGTGTGTTACTATCTTGTAACGTTTGTGTAAAGAGGTTATTCTTATGGTGCTTATGTTGTTTAACGATAAGCAGTTATGTTAGTATTATATCACTCACCTCTTGACATGATATACCGGGGTTAAGCGCCCACGCGAGGTACACCTGCGGTGCGTGTGACTATGATTCGAGAATACCTCATGCGGGTCCGGGGACCTACGCGAGCTACGAGAGTTCCGGTGTTAGTGTGCGGGGATTACCTCACGCGATCCATGTGGCCATGCGAACTACGAGTCTAGGACGATGCCGGAGTAGCTACCCTCGATCGCGGAATACCTCATGCGGGCCTGGGTGGCTATGCGGTGCGGGAGTCGTGATTAGGCATGCATAATGATACTATGGGCGATTGGCCTTGCTTCGATCATTCGCAGCCTAGAAAAGACCTGTTACAGTTTATCTACTATTGCTCTTGTTTGTGATGTGGCACTATGTGCGGTTACATTGATCGTTTCGAACATATTTGTAAAATTGGTTTTAAAATGATATGATTTCTTTTAAGTACTTTACAGTTTCACATACTTGGTACCTGTTGTCTCGACCTCCTTCGAAATTGCGTTCATGCCGCAGGTAAGGGAAAGCAGGTGCTAGATCCGCATCCTTAGGATCTTTACTTTGGTGTCAGGAGCTCCATCTTCTCCGGAGGCTCGACTTTTGGGTATGATCTCCCTGTTGTTGTAGATAGTTTTGTACATTCAGGGTATGGCGGGGCCCTGTCCCGCCATAGTTGTTTACTTCCTTAGAAGTGCAGTAGTCTATTATGCAGTTGGGATGTAATCGCGGACTTATATATATATGCCGAAAGGCGACTTTTTCTCAGATAAACTGTGTCTCATTTTACATTTGTTACATGTCTTGTTTTTATATTCCGCTGATTACTCTGATGTATGACTACTTGGGTGCCCGGGTAAGGCACTAGTCACGGGCCCCGGAACGGGTCGTGACAATTATAACCACTACAATCTTCAAGTAAGTAACATGCGACGATTCTAATTAACGACCAAATTGTAATCCAACTTCAAATGGCTTATATGACATTTCGGATTTTAGGCTACAACAATCCATATCACTTATAAATCTTCAACACATTACTTCATGCTAGTAAAAATGTAAGGCTAACAACAATATATAATCTTGTAACACTTTAAGAGAACAAGATTGTTACCTCAACGAGTCTTAGTCCAACTTCAAATCCGAAGTCGCTCCCTAGCAACTTAGAGCCTCTTCTTGACACTTCAAACCTCCACTTGAGACCCTTAGAATATCACAAACAACCTTCCTTTAATCTTCCAATCAAAACCTAGGAAAGCAACTAGGTTTTCACCTTGCGACTAATACGAAAACGCTATTTTCCCGGGATCTTTCTATTGAGATACCCTTACAATACCCTCATGAACCTTGGTTTAAAGTGTGGAGCTTATTGGACAACAAACAAATTTTTTTCTCTTTTGGACTTGATGAACCCGAGAGCTTCACTCTATGTTCATCCAATTTCTTGAAATTTTTCTAAGTATGGAATGTTTGTCTCACTACTAATATACTTATATAGTAACATGGAGGGTCAAGATTTGTACATATGTGTGGTTTGGATGAAGTTCTTTTAAATATCAAGTCATGTGGCCCCATTGACTAAGTCAAATTTATCAAGCTCTTCAACTTGCAAGACTTTGTCATCCTAATAATGGTCAAATGACCCTTATACCCATGGTATTTTCGTCCAAGACCATTTAAGGGGGGGGGGGGGTGACACATGTCGCCCTCCCATTCGTCACAATATTCCGTTTGCCGACAATTTCATAATTCCGATAAATTTTTACTAGTCTCAAATCTTAACATTTGGGATTTTTTTTACGTACGTTCTTAAAACATGTCATGTACTTACGGAGTGTAACACTAGTTCTCTCACGTCTATGCTTGTAAACACATGTCCTGGAACTACGGGGTGTAACATTTTTCCCCCCTTAGAAACATTCGTCCCCGAATGTTCTTTCGGAGTCCCATCTAAACGGATATTGGCATAACCCAACATAATCACACTTGCCACACCTGGCCACATAACAATACTTATACTAAAATGTCAACCTGAACTCCAAGTGTCGACGTCGGTTATCTGTATAAAGCTTCTGCTGACTCTGAGCTTTATTAATATTCTTTCCTGGTTAAGTTTCGCTTTATCCACAGCTCGCTGAATCAAGTCTAGGCCAATTAACTGAACCTCGCCTATGTCGAACCAACCGACCGGCGATCTATACTTTCTTTCATACAAAGCCTCATATCGGGCCATCAAAATACTGGAATGGTAGTTATTATCGTACGTAATTCAACAAGAGGCAAATAATCCTCCCAGCTATCTCTGAAATCAATAACACAGACCCGCAACTTATCCTCAAGTGTCTGGATAGTACGCTCTGCCTGTCCGTCGGTCTGAGGGTGGAATACAACACTGAGACTCGCTTGTGTCCCTAACCCTTTCTGGAAAAACCTCCAGAAGTCAGCCGTAAACTGGGCCCATCTGTCTATCATAAATAAATGTAGGGACCCCGTGCAGTCTCCCAATCTCTCTGCTATATAATCTAGTATAATCCTCAGTCGCGTAAGTGGTCCTGACCGGAAGAACATGGGATGGCTTCGTCAGCCTGTTTACTATGACCCTCAGGGAGTCGCACTTCCTCTGAGTACGATGCAACCCTGTAACAAAATCCATATCAATCACCTCTCATTTCTAAGTCGGGATCTCAATCGCCTGTAATAGCCCACTGAGCTTCTGGTGCCCAACCCTGACCTGCTACTAATTCGGACACTAAGCAACAAACTCTGCTACGTCCCTCTTCAGGCCATCTTACCAATACATACATCTGAGGTCACGACACAACTTAGTCGACCCTGAACAAATAGAGCAATAAGCACTGCGTGCCTCTTTTAAAACCTGCTGACAAGTCCTGCAGCATCGGGCACACCCAATCTATCCTCATCTCACATCACCCTATCCGGTGCTACCCAAACGGGTCCTTCTCTTCTTAGAGAGCCATATCTCAGTTTCCGCACTAGAACTAGATCCTTATATTGTCGCCTCTTCACCTCCTCAACGAGGGAAGACTCAGCAACCTCTCGAATCTGAGCTCCACTATCGTGTTCCCGCAGCTGCAGAGAAAAATATAGGTTGTTACCTTATCGCATTGCATCCGCACACAACCCAGCTAAACACTCAAAGTGTTACCATAATAACCTAACCCTCTAGTCCTTCAGGCCTTAGGAGGGGTTAGAACTGTAGTCGTAGTCAGTTTATCTTCCCATAACTGGAAGCCTGTCTCATACTTCCGAAATATTCGGGGTTATAATCTCAATTATGATTCCTATTTCCATCTCTCTGTTGCAACCAAACTTGGTCACAATTCGACTCATTTGCTTGTCTCACAGCTAAGACTTCCTGTCAATCACAATTTAGTGGGAGACTTCCTTGATCTCGTCAAGTAGTAATCCTATTATTCTCTCCCAGCTCGTAGAGCTTATAGTCATGTGTTCAACCTCAATTCATGGTGTTACATAATCCAATGGCTTGTCAAGATTTCTTATTGTTCGAGTGTCTACTCGTCTTTCCTTTATAATTCATTTCAAGTTGTCCTGGGGTCCCTTACCCCCCCCCCCCTCGTATTTTCCTACTATCTTTCTCGTCAGTACAGATGTTACCACCTTTCCTCGAGGTGTTCTTACTGCCCATCATTCACTAATGGTCTTTACACTAGTCTGGGGTAATCATATCTCATGCAACTTACATAACCATAGTTGCATTCTTTTTTATCATTCTGGTCATAACACTTCCTTATACTTATTATTAGCAAAAGTATTTCTATCTTGATTCATGATCATACAGTTTCATTCCTGCGTATTACGTGCATTTATATCCTTACGACACTTCTTCAACCATTTCCTAGTGTCTTCCTAAATTACCCCAACCCAATACCTTTTTCCAAGGTTGTTTAAAATAGCAACCTATTGCATAACGAAGCTGGGGACTTTACCAGTCCCATACCTATGGCTTAAATAAAATGGTACGCATAACCATCAATAATACGTACAACTATCCTTTTACGTAGGGGATAGATCTTATCTCTCTTTCATAATCCTTCCTTGAAGTTACAACCATATTCACCGTGTCCTCTTGCGGTCCTGTAAATCAAATCATCAAGCACCGCCTTAAAAATCATGTAGATTCTCAAAACCTACCAATGAAGTCCTCGGTCTTGCGCAGGCAGCACTCGTAGTTATCTTATTCTTGCCTTACGCATTTTCCTGAAATTATTCGGGAAGTCGTGGCCCTGACCTCCACACTAAACAACTCCAGGCACCCCCAAGGGCACTTAATCATAAAATCCTTCAATGATCGTACATTCTTATCTCCGTCTCTTAGCTTTCAAATTCACGTACCACATACTTCCAACATCAATTTATTTACTTCAACCGAACAAGTCATATAGACTTACTGAAATCAATGTCACGACCCGACCCCGGGCCCGCGACTGGTGCCCTACCTGGGCACCCATGTCAGGTGTATATCAGAGAATAGCAGCGGAACATATACAACACACATAAAAACTTAGACATTAAACAACAACAGGCTAGCCGATAAGGCCACCTTCCGTAAAATATACACAATCCAGAAATAGAACAGTACATCTCATTTTTTTTCTTTAAAACCCAATCCACAATGTGACTACAGACCTCTAAGAATAACAACTGTGACGGGACAGGGCCCCACCATACCCCTGAATATACAACAACCGACCATACCAAGGATAAGCCTCCGAAGTAAAGGAGATTCCCAACAGCTGAACAGTGATCCTAAGAGTGAGGATCAGCAACCGGTATACTCTACCTGCGGCATGAACGCAGCCCCCCGAAGGAGGTCAATACAACATGTACCAAATATGTGAAACTGAAAGTACTGTAATGAAATCATAAGTCTATAATAAAACTGGAGACATGTATGATAGCTCAATTAACAGTACACTGTGCCTTACTAACAATGAGAGTAAACAAGAGTATAAACTTTATTGCATAAAAATAGGAGGCTCATGATCAAAACAGGGTCCCTCGCCCGTAGTATCATTAAGCAATCCTACTCCTGGGACTATTTCACCCGCATAGGTCCTGTGGACCCGCATGAGGTCATCCGCCTCGCATGGAACTATTTCACCCGCATATGTCGTGTAGACCCGCATGAGGTATTCCTCGCGATAGATCGACCGCCCGCATGGGACTATTTCACCCGCATAGGCCCTTTCGGACCCGCATGAGGTATTCCTCGCATCATGGGTAGCAAATCCACGGAATATGCAAATGCCACAAACCCGGGGAATGACCCCGTAATGAATAACATACCACTAGCACAAACCGGCTATCACACATAACATAAGCACTACCGGCTTATCATACATAACATAAGCACTACCGGCTTATCATATCATATATAAGCAAGTTAAGAAATCCCCTAACTTCTTATTAGTTTTATACATGTACACTCTCATTTTAGTTTACTTAAGGCACTAACATGTCATTATAAAAAATCCGGGAATTTAACCCAAAGTACTACGTACTTCTACTCTTTTAAAATGACTCTTTTTCATACAAAACTTCCAAGATACTAATAACCATAGTATCAAGTCATAACTACTTTTCAAGACAAGTCACAATACCTTTTAGAAATACAATTATAGGCTTCTAAATCAAGTGACTTCTTTCTTTTATAACTTTAAGCAATTGATGCCTTTAAATCAATTTGTCTTTCATTATTTCAAGTCATTTATCATACTTAAACTACTAGAGTAAATCACTCTTTTTAACCTTCCACAAAGCTATTATAATCAACTTCCCATAAAGCCGTTATACTAGCTTTATACCTTAGAAACTTACATTCTTCTTTATAACCAAGAGACTTAAACTTTCCAACAAAACAAGTATCAAAAATACTTTCAACATACTTAAAGTCTCTTAACTTTTGAAAACCAAGATATCCTTAATATTTAAACAAGTGAGTTAATTCCCTAACTCAACCAACTTGGACATTCTTAAAATAAGCCAAGGATATCAAATGGACTATATTGTCAAAATCTTGTACGTCTACCGTACTATACATTTACAACTTATTCATGCTCAAGAGATAAGAAAGTTTCACATACCTCTTCGGTTTAATCCACTTGCTAAGTCCAATACGCCGTACGTAGTATGTCAACCTATAATGACCATAGTACGTCTATTAACTTCTTACTTCAAACGTAGAATATTCCAAGTGCAAAGTCACTAAATTCTACGGAAAATCGGACAGCACTTCCTTTGTTTCTACATACTTTGCCACCTTTTTCAAGGCCGAATTCAATAACCAAACACGCCACATTTAAGGCTCAACAAAGTAGTTAACAATAGCGATTACACGCTTAATCAAGACGTGTAAAATTCCGCCCCACAATTGACATTAAACTAGTACAAAAATACAATGTCCATTCGGCAATTAGGGACAACAATACCAATTCGTTTCCAATCCATTTTCAATCCAAGTGGTTTAATATAACATGTTATCTAGCCGCAATTGATTATAACTACTACAATCCTCAAGTAGGTAAACATGCGACGATTCTAATTAACGATCAAATTGTAATTCAATTTCAAATGACTCAACATGTCATTTTCGGATTTGAGCTTTCAAATTTCCATAACACTTATAAATCTTCATAACACATATCACAAGATCATTTCTAACTTATAATAACATGGAATCTTCAATTACAAAAGTAAGACGAAGATTATACCTCATTTAGCCCAAATATGATCCAAGATTACAAGTCGATCCTTAGCAACTTTAGCTCCTCCTTTCGACGTTCCAAACCACTCCAAGCAACCCTTAGAAGCTTATGAAGAACTCCTCTTCAAGTTCCAACTTCAAAGTTGAATAACTCCTTAGGTTTTCGCCTTGCGACTAATACGAAAACACCACTTTTCCGGGATCTTTCTATTGAGATACACTTACAATACCCTTAGGTACCTTGGTTTAAAGTATGGAGCTTATTGGACAACAAACAAAAAAATTTCTTGCTCTTTGAACCCCAAACCCGAGAGCCTCACATAGTGTTCTTCAAATTCTTGAATTTGTTTTCTAAGTGTTAAGCCTTGTCTTGCTACTAAGGAAGCTTATATAACCAAATGGAAGGTCTAGATTAAAACAAATGGGTGGCTTGGATGCATTTTATTTAAATATAATGCTATGTGGGCTCATTGACTTGGTCAATGTTGTCAAGCTCTTAGCCTAGCAAGACTTTCATCATAATTATGGTCAAATGACCATTCTACCCATGCACAAATTCGACCAAGACCACTAAGGGGGGGTGACACGTGTCGCCCTCCCGTTCGTCGCAATATTTCGTTTTCCGACAATTCCATAATTCCGATAAATTCTTACTCGTCTCAAATCTTAACATTTTTGAGTTCTTACGTACGTTCTTATAAAACTATCCTGGAATTTCCGGGGTGTAACATTCTTCCCTCCTTAGAAACATTCGTCCCCGAATGTTCTTTTAGGAGTCAAACTTAAAGATAGCGACATAGTCTCCTTACAACCCCTACATACCAATAATACCACACGAGGCCACATAACAATACTCATACTAAAATGTTAACCTGAACCCCATGTGTCAACGTCAGTTATCTGGATAAAGCTTTTATCGACTCTGAGCTTACAATAATCTTTCCGGGATAAGCTTCGCCTTATCCACCGCCTGCTGAACAAGTCTGGACCAAATAACTGGACCTCGCCTACGTCGAACCAACTAACCGGTGATCTACACTTTCTTACATACAAGGCCTCATACAGGGCCATCCGAAATACTGGAAGGGTATCTGTTATCGTACGCAACCCAACAAGAGGCAAATAATTCTTCCAGCTAACTCTGAAATCAATAACATCGGCCCACGACCTATCCTCAAGTGCCTGGATAGTACGCTCTGTCTGCCCGTCGGTCTGAGGGTGTAATGCAATACTGAGACTCACATGTGTTCCTAATCCCTTCTGAAGAACCTCCAGAAGTTATCCGTAACCGAGCTCATCTGCCTGACATCATAACGTAGGAACCCCGTGTAGTCTCACAATCCCCCTGATATACAAGCTAGCATAAACCTCAGCCGAGTAAGTGGTCCCAATCCGGAAGAACACGGCTGGTTTCGCCAGCCTATTTACCATGACCCCCAGGGAGTCGCACTTCCTCTGAGTACGATGCCACCCTGTAACAAGATCCATATTAATTACCTCCCATATCTAAGTCGGGATCTAAATCGCCTGTAATAGCCCACTGGGCTTCTGGTGTTCAACCTTGACCTGCTACTAATTCGGACATTAAGCAACAACTCTGCTACATCTCTCTTCAGGCCACCTTACCAATACATACATCTGAGGTCACTACACAACATAGTCGACCCCGGACAATTAGAGCAATAAGCACTGCGTGCCTCCCCTAAGACCTGCTGACTAGTCCTGCAGCGCCGGGTACACACAATCTATCCTCATCTCACAGCACCCCATCCGGTGCTACTCAAACAGGCTCTTCTCTCCTCGGAGTGCCGTAACTCGATACCGTATCATAACTGGATCCTCATACTGTCTCCTCTTTACCTCCTCAACAACGGAATACTCGACAACCTCTCGGATCCAACCTTCATTAATCTTGGAAATAAATAATCGAACCCCTAGGCTCGGTAACTGAAGAATCTCACGGACCACGTCTAGTCTATCTGGCTGCCCATCTGGCAGACTACCCATAGATCCAAGACTAAGAGTATCTTTAACTGTCTTGGCTTTCCCCGGATGGTATAGGATATCAATATCACAATCCTTGAGTAACTCTAACCACCGTCTATGTCGCAAATTCAACTGCCTCTGTCTGAAGATATACCGGAGGCTCTTGTGGTCTGTACAATTATCCATATGAAGTCTATAAATACGTCATGCCCCCAAGTCTTCAAGGCATGATTTAACTGCCGCCAGCTCTAAATCGTGAGTGGCGTAATTTCCTTTCCTGCTTCCCTAACTACCGGGAAAACATAGGCTCTATCCTTATCGGGTTGCGTCTGCACACAACCTAGCCCAACACCCAACGTGTTATCATAATAACCTAACCCTCTAGTCTTTCAAGAGGGGTTAGGACTGTAGTCAAGTCAACTTATCTTCCAATAACTGGAAATCTTTCTCATTCTTGCGAAATATTCGGGTGTCCTTAATCTCAATTATGGTTTCTGTTTCCTTTCTCTGTTGCAACCAAACTTGGTCACTAACTTAGATTTGATTCTTTTGCTTGCCTCCTGGCTAAGACTTCCTGTCAAACACAATTTAGGGGGGAGATATTTCCTTGTTCTTGTCAAGTAGTAACCTGATTATTCTTTCCCAGCTCGTAGAGCTTATAGTCAGGTGTTCAACCTCAATTCACGGTATTACATAATCCAATGACTTGTCAAGATTTCTTATCGTTCGAGTGTCTACTCGTCTCTCCTTTATAATTTATTTCAAAAAGGTCCTGGGGTCCCTTACCCCTCTGTATCTTCCTATTATCTTTCTCGTCAGTACGGATGTTACCACCTTTCCTCGGGGTGTTCTTACTGCCCATCATTAACTAATGGTTCTTACACTAGTCTGGGGTAATCATAACTCGTGCAACTTACATACCATAGTTGTATTTTATTTTATCATTCTGGTCATAACCCTTCCTTAAGCCTATAATTAGCAACAATATTTCTATCTTGATTCATAATCGTACAGTTTCATACATGGGTACTACCTGCATTCATATTCTTACGATACTTCCTCGACCATTTCGTAACGTCGTTCCTAAGTATCTCAACACAATACTTTTCCCGCGGTTATCTAAAATTGTAACCTATGGTATGAAGATACGGAAGACCTTACCAGTCTCTTATCCGGTGTCTAACAATATGGGTACACATAACCCCATAATACGTAAAACTATCATTTTACGTGGGGGAGAGAACTTATCTCCCAATCGAAATCTTAATCATCAAGCGCCACCTTAATCGTATAGATTTTCAAAATCTACCAACGACGTCTTCTGTTTTCCCCAGCCAACACTCGCACTTATCTTATTCTTGCTCGCGCGCTTTCCTGAAATTATCTGAAAGGTCGTGGCCCTGACCGCCATACCAAACCAACTCCAAGTACCTCCAAGGGCACTTAACATAAAATTCCTTCAAATTCCAGTATTAATTACCTTTTGCATCAACTTACCTCAAATGAACAAGTCACACAGACTTATTAAAAAAATAATGTCAAAGAAGGAAGGATAATTCACTGGTTGTTATACCTCGTATTTCCAGAGTATGTACGTAAGGACGTACGTAGAAAAATTTGAACTTTAAAGTTGGCTTGGACGATTTATTTTGTGCACAACACCCGGTTAGAGTCGTTTTTCGACAAAACGTTTTATACAACTCGGGTAGGGTAAATTACGGCTATGTCATTTCTAATTTTTGCGGATTTTTCCGAGAGACGAAACATTTTGGACCAACGAGAGGGCGACACTTGTCACCCTCTCATTGATGGACGTTGGGCGGTAAAGGGTGGACGATTGGGAGCCTATTTTGTCAAGGAGTTGGTAGGATATTTTTGTGTAGTAGATAGAATGGACACTTGCCTAAATCCTCACCCTACACTTGCCTTGCACTTGGCATCATCTTGGCCATTGGTTGGCCATTGCTTGACCTATAAATACCCCTCCCCTTTGAAGACTTCTTCATCCATTCTACAAAGCTCCAAGTCTTGAAATTCCCTCCCCTCTCTAGTAGTGTTCTCGTCCTCCCCCTTGTGAGGCCTTAGCGAGAGCACCCTCCCCTCGCCGAGAGTACCCCCCCTTGTGGTGGTGTATCGTATATATACCCCCCCTCTTGGTAGAAATACTCTCCAAAGTATTGTTACTATACCCAAATTACCTTAGCCGTATACCTTGTAGTATTCCAAAGATACCTCTTTACGTAGAGCCCGGAAATACTACCTTATGTCCTTTGTGTCTCAAACCGAAACCCTAAGGAAAACCTTCATAAGTCGGTTGAAGTGTTAAGTAGAAGTTGCGTAGAACTTCTAAGGGTTGTTTGGAGCGGGTTGGAGCGCACGGAGTAGGAGCTAAACCTTGCTCAGGAGCGACATTAAACTTGGATAATTTTGGGCTTATCGAGGTAAATATCTTGTCCCCCTATTGTAATTGGAAATTACATGATTGTTAGAATATATAGTTGAAGTATACTATATATAGAATGAATATTGAATAGAACTGAACGTAGTTTTTCGGCAATGTCTTTTGACTTAAGCCTGAATTTAAAGAAAGAGAACTGAACTGTAATTACATAGGACTGTATTACAGTAGACTTGTGTAGCATTACTGTGAAGTAGAATTGTACACGTCCGGTTAGACGTATAAACCCCCCCTGGTTGGCTTGATAGCCGGCCTCGATAGAGGAGGAGATTTACGCTGTTGCGGTGGGAGAGTCTTTAATTTTCTGTAGAATGTTCTACGATAAGATCTAGATATTAATAAGCGCCTTGTGGCCTTATAGGTTGAAGTACTATGTGTGGAGCGATATACTTGGCTTAAGGAGTAGCCGACGGTTTGAGGTACTTGGAGCGTTTTGCTATTAGTCGATAATCGTCGCGAGGTATGTGAACCTCTTCCTATCTTTTCTAGCATGATATGTGTATAACTATGTAGTACGGTGGACGTACATGTGTTAAATGTATTTGATTGGTTTAAAACATAAAGTGTTATAACGGCTTTATGGGAAGTTGGTTATAACAGCTTTATGTAGGTAAGAAAATGCTTTGTGGTTTTAAAAACTTAAGAGTTATAATAGCTTTATGGGAAGTTAGGTATAACGGCTTAAGAGAGATAAAATGAATGATTTATTGATTTTAGAAGTTAAGAGACTTGATCTTAAAAGATAAGAGACTTGACTTAATTAAATTAATATGAATTTTGTGTGAAACCCCATTCGTGAGTAATGAGTACTTGGTTTTTAAAAGGAATAATGTTTTACTGATTTCGGAAATCAGAATGAGTATCGACAAACCACTGCAGCGTTAATAAAGGGAAATGTTTTGATTAATGAAGTATTATTAAAACCAGTAGAAACCTCCATCTGCATAGAAGCTAAGATGAGACAAAATGATATTACATTTCCTAGATCATGGCTGCTTAATAAGATTGATTATGAACAAGAATAACCTACTCACATATAAGGCATATGTTTCTCAGATTGTTTAAAAGAGAATTATATTCTTAAATGAATAAGACTATTGTTACACCCCGTAATTCCAAGAGGATGAGATGAGAACGTACGAAAGGAAATAAGATTCGAAGTTGGAAAAAAAAAAAAAAAAAAAAAAAGTTGGCAGAATATTTTTTTTTTGGACAGTTTTTCAGTCATCTTGGAAGCAGCATATCTCCTAGTATAATTGGGGTTTTTAGGTGTTTCAAAAGCCTAATATGAAGTTCATTGAGTCTAGTTTCCAACGCAACAAACCGCTCGTCAATAGAACATCGGAGTAGAAAGTTATGGACGTTACAAGATCGGCTGACAGAACAGGCAGGGTCAGGCGCCGCGCACGGATCGCGTGGGGCGGAAAGCCTGAAATTGTCTGAAATTGCAGAGCCGCGGCGCCCGCTGCAGGGCCGCGGCGGGATTTTTTGCGGAAATGGGGTAAAAATAGAAGATATTTGTTGTAAAGGACCCCTGGGTGGGTGACAAGTGTCCCCCCCAACTTGTGGAACAAGATAAAGGCTATATAAGACATGTCTTGCTAGATTTACATCATTTGCAAGACTTCACCCAAATTTTTCTCTTCTCTTCTCTTTTCTCTCAAATAGTTAAAAACCCTAGGCCTAAATGAGATTTTTGGAAAGGCAACAAGAAGGAAATATGTTGGCAAGCTTGTAGGGGATTAGTAGAGATGATTTTAGCGGGAAGAAGAATTTCAAAAAGAGGAGCTAAAGTTGCTAAGGATCGACTTGTAATCTTGGAGCATTTTTTTGGGCTAAATGAGGTATAATCTTCGTTTTACTTTTGTAATTGAAGATTTCATGTTATGATAAGTTATTAGTGGTCATGTAATATGTGTTATGAAGTTTGATAAGTGTTATGGAATTGGAAGCTCAAAATCCGAAAATGACATATTTAGCCATTTGAAATTGAAATCCAATTTGATCGATAAATTGAATTGTCGCATGTTACCTACTTGGAGAATGTAGTAGCTATAATCAATTGCGGCTTGATATCATATCATGCTACCAATTTGGATTGAAATGGAATTGAATAAGAATTGGTATTGTTATATACATTGTGGCCGAAATTGGACTAGTAGTTGTATTAGTTTGTTATTGTTTGTGGGGCGGAATTTTACACGTCTAGTAGGCGTGTAATCCCCTTTTGATTAATTGCTTGGATTGTGCCTTAAATGTGGCGTGTTTGGTTATTGTATTCGGCCTTGAAAAAGGTGGCAAAGTGAGTAGAAACAAAGGAAGTCTTTGTCCGATTTTCCGTAGAATTTAGTGACTTGCACTTGGAATATTCTACGTTTGAAACTAGAATTTAATAGACGTACTATGGTCATTATAGGTTGACATATTACGTACGACGAAATGGACTTAGCAAGTGGATTAAACCGAAGAGGTATGTGGAACTTTCTTATCTCTTGAGCATGATTAAGTTATAAATGTATAGTACGGTAGACGTACAAGATTTTGACAATCTAGTCTATTTGATATCCTTGGCTTATTTTAAAGAATGTCCAAGTTGTTTGAGTTAGGGAATTAACTCACTTGTTTAAATATTAAGGATATCTTGGTTTTCAAAAGTTAAGAGACTTTAAGTATGTTGAAAGTATTTTAATACTTGTTTTGTGGGAAAATTTAAGTCTCTTGGTTATAAGGAAAGAATGTAAATTGCTAATGTATAAGGCTAGTATAACGACTTTATGGGAAGTTGGTTATAATAGCTTTATGGAAAGTTTAAAGAGTGGTTTACTCTAAGTAACTTAAGTATATTAAGGGACTTGAAGAGTTTTAAAGAATGTGATACTTGTTTCGTTTTAAACGTATAAGTCCCTTGGAAAGGAAATCGTACTTGACTAAGGTATAAAGTGATTATAACGACTTTATGGGGAGTTGGTTATATTGGCTTTATGGAAAGATAAATGGCTTGATTTAATGGAAGGCAATTCGATTTTAAGGCATCAATTGCCTAAAAGTTTTATAAGAAAATGAGTCACTTGATTTAGAAACTTAACTTTATTTCTAAGGGTGTTGTGACTTGCCTTGAAATGTAATTTGAACTTGATACTAGGATTTATAGTATCTTGGAAGTTTTCTACCAAAAAGAGTCATTGGTTTTAAAGAATAGAAGTACGTAGTACTTTGGGTTAAATTCCCGAATTTCTATAAAGAACATGTTAGTGCCTTAGGTAAACTAAAATGAGAGTGTTTATAAACAAGAATAATAAGAAGTTAGGGGATTTCTTAACTTGCTTATGTATTGTAGGATGCGGTAGTGCTTATGTTATGTAGCTGATTGTGCTAGTGATATATTATTCGTTGCGGGTCATTCCCGGGGTTGTGGCATTGCATATTTCGTGGATTTGCTACCCACGATGCGAGGAATACCTCATGCGAGTCCGTAGGGCTCATGCGGTGAAATATTCCCACGCGCGGGTCCGACCTATCGAGGAATACCTCACGCGAGTCCGTAAGGGCTTATGCGGGTGAAATAGTCCCATGCGAGGAATACCTCACGCGGGTCCACGTGATCTATACGCGAGAAATAGTCCCGTGAATAGGATTGCTTATCGATCTGCGGGCGGTGGTCCGCTGATCGTGAGCTTTCCTACTTTATATTGTAAGTATACTCTATTTACTCTCATTGTTAGTAAGGCACCTGCATCGTTAATTGAGTTATCATACATGTCTCCGATTTATTTTAGACTTATGATTTCATTCTGATGCTTTCGGTTTCACATATTTGGTATATGTTATCGACCTCCTTGAGGCCGCGTTCACGCCGCAGTGGAAGTCTGAGTTCGATCCTCGCTCTTAGGATCACTGTTCAGCCGAGAAGCTCCTTTATTCCGAGGCTTATCCTCGTATTGCCGGTTATTGTACATTCAGGTATGGCGGGCCCCGTCACTTGAGTTGTTAATCTTAGAGTGCAGTAGTCACATTTGTGGATTGGGTTGTAAAGAAAAAAAATGTCTTGTTTTATTATGTATATTTTACGGAAGGTGGCATTATCGGCTAGCCTGTTGATTTTAATGTTTAAGCATTTTATAAGTTGTGTATGTTCACCGCTATTCTCGATGTATCAAAGGGTGCCTGTAGGGCACGATCGCAGTCTGGGTGGGTCGTGACAAAAGTGGTATCAGGCGATTAGTCCTCGGAAAGTGTCTACTGCACCGTGTTTAGTAGAGTCTTGATTATCGGTGTGTTGTGCACCATATCTATAATCGTGAGTGCAGGACATTTAGGATTGGTTTCCATTCTTCTCACTCTAAGATCGTGCGATAAAGGCGTGTGGTTAGTCGTCTCTCCTAACAAGTTATGTTGTTTGCAGTACTGAAAAGCGTGATGACCGGGAAAGATTATGTGGATTGCGTATCCAGGTTGGTAATGTTTGTAGTATAGTTGGTATTGGGACATACAACTATACAGATTTATGTATTAGAGTCACATATGTGTTGCCTAGAATGGTTTTAGATTACCAGGATTTGGTAAAGACTAAATAGATACCGGGAAGGTATGAACAGTTAAGGAACTCTCATCGAGGTTTTACGTGCTAATTTGAGATAATTAGGTGATGATGAGTTGTGTGAGAATGAAATGGACCCTTAAGAGGTTAATTAATGGACTTAATGGAAAACTATGTTAATAGATTGAGCTACGTAGTGGGATTTCGAGAATGGTACGGGTGAGATCCGTATGGAGTAAGTATGGTTGTTGTGGACAAGACAACCCGATTATAGTATATGAGAAGTTAGTGTACCCGTTTATGGGGTGGGATCAGTTGATAGTAGTCCCGCTACATGGCGGTCACGAGTACAAGCGAGTCTAGTTAATCGCTTTCTGTTCGTGGACGTGTTCCACCCGGAGTTGTGAGCCGTAATGGGCCTTATATTGTTTAATATAGTAACTCCAAGAGTGAGGCCAGAATTAGTATGGAATTTATGTACGATGCTAGTATAAGTTTGGAAGTACGGAAGAAATGCGACCGGTGAAAAGAGAGCAACCAAGTGTAAAGAAATAAAGCATGAATCCACGATGACCTTTCGAGGTGACTACACCCGTGAGTGTTGGGTGGTAGTGGCGGGTAGATAATTGCGTAACGATACGATCGTTGGACCCTAGCAGACCTAGCGGTATTATATGACATAGAGGTCATTATGATGCGGGCTAGTTGGCCTCTTGTTATGCCAACGTTGATCGCAGAGAGATTGGCTCGATTCCGTTTTACCGTAAGTCGATTATCCAGATGTAAAGGAAGAGAAGTGGCGGTAACGATGAATTATCCTTCCTTCTTTGGCATCATTGTTTTCTTTTTAAGTCCGTGACTTGTTCACTTGAGGTAAATTGACGCAGAAAGTAAGTAATAATTGAATTTGAAAGAATTTATGTTAAGTGCCCTTGGAGGTACTTGGAGTTGGTTTGGTGTGGCGGTCAGGGCCACGACCTTCCGGATAATTTCAGGAAAATGTACAAGGCAAGAATAAAATAAGTACGAATGCTGCCGGCGGAAAGCTGAGGGCAACTTTGGTAGGTTTTGAAAATCTACATGACTTTAAGGCGGTGCGTGATGATTAGATATTTACTGGGCCGCGAGAGGACCCTGTGATTGGGGTTGTGACGCCAAGGAAAGTTTAAGAAAGGGGAGATAAGTTTTCTCCCCCACATAAAAGGACAGTTTTACGTATTATGGGGTTGCGTGTACCCATGTTGTTAGACGAAGGACATAAGACTGGAAAGGTCTTTGTATCGTCTTGCCATAGGTTTCAATGTAGATAACCGTGGGAAAAGTGGTGGGTTGGAGTAATAAAGAACGACGTACGAATTGGTCGAGGATGTATCATAAAGATATAAATGTAAGTTGCACGAGTCATGATTACCCCAGATGAGTGTAAAGACCATTAGTAGATAATGGGCAGTAAGAACATTTCGAGAAAAATATGGTAACACCTAGTTTTAGGCTCTACAAACTGGGAAAGGAAAACAGGGTTACTACTTGACGAGATCAAGGAAACCTTCCCCCCTAAATTGTGATTGACAGTAAGTCTTAGCCATGAGGCAAGCAAAGGAATTAAGTCTAAGTTTAGTGACCAAGTTTGGTTGCAACAAAAAGGGAAAGCAGAACCATAAGTGAGATTAAGGATACCGAATATTTCGCGGGAATGAGAAAGACTTTCGCTATTGGAAGACAAGTTGACCACGACTACGCTTCTAACTCCTCCGAAAGACTAGAGGTTAGGTTTTGATGATAACACGTTGGGTGTTAGGCTAGGTTGTGTCGACGCAACCGATAAGATAGAACCTATGTTTCCGGTAGTTGGGAAGCGGGAAGGAAATCGCGCCACTCACGATTTAGAGTGGCGGTTAAATCATGCCTTGAAGATTTGGGGGCATGGCGTTTATCTGAACTTCATGTGGATACTGCGGACCACAAAAGCCTCGGTATATCTGCGGTGGCAGTAGAATTTGCGACACCGATGGTGGTTAGAGTTACTCAAGGATTGTGATATTGATATCCTATACCATCCGGGGAAAGCCAAGATAGTTACAGATAATCCTTGTGATGGACTTAAGGGTAGTCTGCCAGATGGGCAGCCAAATAGACATGATGTAGTCCGTAAGATTCTTCAGTTACCGAGCCTAGGGGTTCGATTATTGGTTTCCAAGGTTAATGAAGTTCAGATCCGAGAGGTTGCCGAGTCTTCCTTCGTTGAGGAAGTAAAGAGGCGACAGTATGAGGATCCTATGATACGGTATCGAGATACGACTCTCCAGGAAGAGAAGAGCCTGTTTGGGTAGCACCGGGTGGGAGTCTTTGTGAGATGAGATAGATTGTGTACCGATGCTGCAGGACTAGTCAGCAGGTCTTAGGGGAGGCACGCAGTGCTTATTGTTCTAATTGATCGGAGTCGACTAAGTTGTGTCGTGACCTCAGATGTATGTATGGGTAAGATGACCGAAGAAGGGACATAGCGGAGTTTACTGCTTAGTGTTCGAGTTAGTAGCAGGTCATGGTTGAGCACCAGAAGCCCAGTGGGCTATTGCAGGCGATTGAAATCCCAACCTAGTTATGAGAGGTAATTAATAATGGATCTTGTTACAGGGTGGCATCGTACTCAGAGGAAGTGCGACTCCCTGGGGGTCATGGTAAATAGGCTGACGAAACCAGCCGTGTTCTTCCGGTTAGGACCACTTACTCGGCTGAGGTTCGTGCTAGTTTTTTTTTAGCAGGGGGATTGTGAGACTGCACGGGGTTCCTACGTTTATGATGTCAGACAGATGAGCTCGATTACAGATAACTTCTGGAGGTTTTTCAGAAGGGTTTTAGGGACACAGGTGAGTCTCAGTATTACATTACACCCTCAGACCGACGGACAGGCAGAGCGTACTATCCAGGCACTTGAGGATAGGTTGCGGGCCTGTGTTCTTGATTTCAGAAATAACCGGGAGGGTTAGTTGCCTCTTGTTGAGTTACGTACGATAACAGATACCCTTCCAGTATTCAGATGGCCCTGTATGAGGCCTTGTATGTAGGAAAGTGTAGATCGCCGGTTGGATGGTTCGACATAGGCGAGGTTCAGTTATTTGGTCGCACTTGATTCAATGTCGTGGATAAGGAGAAGCTTATCCGGGAAAGATTATTAGCAAGCTCAGAGTCGATAAAAGCTTTATGCAGATAACCGACGTCGACACTTAGAGTTCAGGTTGACGTTGTAGCATAAGTTTTGTTATGTGGCCAGGTGTGGCAAGTGTGATTATGTTGGGTGTAGTCAAGGGACTATGCCAATATCCATTTAGTTTGGACTCCGAAAGAACATTCGGGGACGAATGTTTCTAAGGGGGGAAGAATTTTACACCCCGTAATTCCAAGAGGATGAGATGAGAACGTACGAAAGGAAATAAGATTCGAAGTTGAAAAAAAAGAAAAAAAAAAAAGTTGGCAGAATATTTTTTTTTTTGGACAGTTTTTCAGTCAACTTGGAAGCAGCATATCTCCTAGTATAATTGTGGTTTTTAGGTGTTTCAAAATCCTAATATGAAGTTCATTGAGTCTAGTTTCCAACGCAACAAACCGCTCGTCAATAGAACATCGGAGTAGAAATTATGGATGTTACAAGATCGGTGACAGCAGGCGGTCAGCGCCATGGCCGGATCTGTGGCAGCGGCGGAAAGCCTGAAATTGTCTGAAATTGCAGAGCCGCGGCGCCGGGGCGGGATTTTTTGCGGAAATGGGGTAAAATAGATGATATTTGTTGTAAAGGACCCCTGGGTGGGTGACAAGTGTCCCCCCAACTGGTGGAACAAGATAAAGGCTATATAAGACATGTCTTGCTAGATTTACATCATTTGCAAGACTTCACCCAAAATTTTCTCTTCTCTTCTCTTCTCTCTCAAATAGTTAAAAACCCTAGGCCTAAATGAGATTTTTGGAAAGGCAACAAGAAGGAAATATGTTGGCAAGCTTGTAGGGGATTAGTAGAGATGATTTTAGCGGGAAGAAGAATTTCAAAAAGAGGAGCTAAAGTTGCTAAGGATCGACTTGTAATCTTGGAGCATTTTTTTGGGCTAAATGAGGTATAATCTTCGTTTTACTTTTGTAATTGAAGATTTCATGTTATGATAAGTTATAAGTGGTCATGTAATATGTGTTATGAAGTTTGATAAGTGTTATGGAATTGGAAGCTCAAAATCCGAAAATGACATATTTAGCCATTTGAAATTGAAATCCAATTTGATCGATAAATTGAATTGTCGCATGTTACCTACTTGGAGAATGTAGTAGCTATAATCAATTGCGGCTTGATATCATATCATGCTACCAATTTGGATTGAAATGGAATTGAATAAGAATTGGTATTGTTATATACATTGTGGCCGAAATTGGACTAGTAGTTGTATTAGTTTGTTATTGTTTGTGGGGCGGAATTTTACACGTCTAGTAGGCGTGTAATCCCCTTTTGATTAATTGCTTGGATTGTGCCTTAAATGTGGCGTGTTTGGTTATTGTATTCGGCCTTGAAAAAGGTGGCAAAGTGAGTAGAAACAAAGGAAGTGCTGTCCGATTTTCCGTAGAATTTAGTAACTTGCACTTGGAATATTCTACGTTTGAAACTAGAATTTAATAGACGTACTATGGTCATTATAGGTTGACATATTACGTACGACGAAATGGACTTAGCAAGTGGATTAAACCGAAGAGGTATGTGGAACTTTCTTATCTCTTGAGCATGATTAAGTTATAAATGTATAGTACGGTAGACGTACAAGATTTTGACAATCTAGTCTATTTGATATCCTTGGCTTATTTTAAAGAATGTCCAAGTTGTTTGAGTTAGGGAATTAACTCACTTATTTAAATATTAAGGATATCTTGGTTTTCAAAAGTTAAGAGACTTTAAGTATGTTGAAAGTATTTTAATACTTGTTTTGTGGGAAAATTTAAGTCTCTTGGTTATAAGGAAAGAATGTAAATTGCTAATGTATAAGGCTAGTATAACGACTTTATGGGAAGTTGGTTATAATAGCTTTATGGAAAGTTTAAAGAGTGGTTTACTCTAAGTAACTTAAGTATGTTAAGGGACTTGAAGAGTTTTAAAGAATGTGATACTTGTTTCGTTTTAAACGTATAAGTCCCTTGGAAAGGAAATCGTACTTGACTAAGGTATAAAGTGAATATAACGACTTTATGGGGAGTTGGTTATATTGACTTTATGGAAAGATAAATGGCTTGATTCAATGGAAGGCAATTCGATTTTAAGGCATCAATTGCCTAAAAGTTTTATAAGAAAAGGAGTCACTTGATTTAGAAACTTAACTTTATTTCTAAGGGTGTTGTGACTTGCCTTGAAATGTAATTTGAACTTGATACTAGGATTTATAGTATCTTGGAAGTTTTCTACCAAAAAGAGTCATTGGTTTTAAAGAATAGAAGTACGTAGTACTTTGGGTTAAATTCCCGGATTTCTATAAAGAACATGTTAGTGCCTTAGGTAAACTAAAATGAGAGTGTTTATAAACAAGAATAATGAGAAGTTAGGGGATTTCTTAACTTGCTTATGTATTGTAGGATAAGCCGGTAGTGCTTATGTTATGTAGCCAGATTGTGCTAGTGATATATTATTCGTTGCGGGGTCATTCCCCGGGGTTGTGGCATTGCATATTTCCGTGGATTTGCTACCCACGATGCGAGGAATACCTCATGCGAGTCCGTAGGGCTCATGCGGGTGAAATAGTCCCACGCGGCGGGTCCGACCTATGCGAGGAATACCTCGTGCATGCGAGTCGTAAGGGCTTATGCGGGTGAAATAGTCCCACGCGAGGAATACCTCGCGGGTCCACGTGATCTATGCGGAGAAATAGTCCCGTGAATAGGATTGCTTATCGATCTGCGGGCGGTGGTCCGCTTTGATCGTGAGCTTTCTACTTTATATTGTAAGTATACTCTATTTACTCTCATTGTTAGTAAGGCACGGTGTCTTCGTTAATTGAGTTATCATACATGTCTCCGCTTATTTTAGACTTATGATTTCATTACTGATTTTTAGTTTCACATATTTGGTACATGTTGTCTTGACCTCCTTGGCTGCGTTCATGCCGCAGTGAGTCTGAGTTCTTGATCCTCGCTCTTAGGATCACTGTTCACCGAGAAGCTCCTTTATTCCGAGGCTTATCCCTGGTATTGTCGGTTATTGTACATTCAGGGTATGGCGGGGCCCCGTCCGCAGTTGTTAATCTTAAGTCCGTAGTCACATTTGTGGATTGGGTTGTAAAGAAAAAAAAATGTCTTGCTTTATTATGTATATTTTACGGAAGGTGGCCTTATCGGCTAAATGTTGATTTTAATGTTTAAGCATTTTATAAGTTGTGTATGTTCCGCTGCTATTCTCTGATGTATACCGAAAGGGGTGCCCAGGCAGGGCACCAGTCGCGGGCCCGGGGTCGGGTCGTGACAACTATGAACTACGAAACCTTTCTAAAATAAGAAACTTGAACATTTGAAATTAGGCAAACTTGAACGTTTGGAAAATAATGTTGTTGCTTGATTTTACAAAGAGAAGTGTTTGATTTACTTCAAAAGATAATCACTCTATTTTTCATATACTACGGGTATTGTGTGACTTTTGTGAAAGTAACGTATCTTTTAAAGAGTTAATGTATGAAGTACTTTGGGGATAAAAACCCGATCTTGTTAATCATATAGTAGAAAGTACCTTGTGTGAATAATTTGATTGTGTTGGTTTGTGATAGCCTTGTAATACTTTCTTGTTGATTTGATAAGTAAACATGCTAGGATGCTACGTGTGTTAGTATCTTGTGATGTTTGTGTAAAGGGGTTTTCCCTCGATTGCGCTTAAGTTGTTTAAACTATCAGCCGTTATGTTGGTACTGTACCACTCACCTTGACATGTTTCCGGAGGTTAAGCTGCCCTCCGATGCGGGGTAGACTCAGGCGGGTCTGTGTGACCTATGATTCGAGAATACCTCATGCGGGTCCAGGGGGCCTATGCGGAGCTACGAGAGTTCCAGGTTAGTGTGCGGCCTTTATGGTCATGCGGTCTATGTGGCCATGCGGACTGCGAAGTCCAGGCGGATCTTGGGAGTAGCTACCCTCGATGCGGGAATACCTCATGCGGGCCTATGAGATTGGCCTATGCGAGTCGCGGAAGTTCGTGGCTAGACGCGCATTAGATCTGCGGCGAGTGGCGGCTTTGATCATGTGGCGGTGCAAGCAGATCTCATGATCTGATTTATGACCTTGTTGGTATTGTAGGTTTTAGTAGTCGGCTATGCCTTCGTACTTACCGTGCGGTTTTATGATGACACGTGGGACTGGTGTTCGAGATGTATTCCTTGGTGATTTTATATCATAGATCCGGCGATGAGGAAGGTATTCCACGGGCATGATTGATGTTGTGGGCGTGAGACCCATTGTGATATTTGAGTGATGACTTGAGGGCGTGAGTCCCTGACTTGACATGACTGCTTATTTATTGTGAACTGTAGTTTGGTTATCATACATGTCTCCTGCTTTATATAAGACTACTATGATTTCATATACAGTATTTTCAGTTTCATATACTTGGTACATTGTTATCGACCTCGCGGGCTGCGTTCATGCCGCAGGTTGAGGTACACTAGTCGTTGATCCTAGCTCTCAGGGTCACAGTTCAGCGTTTGGGAAGCTCCGTTTCTCCGGAGGCTTATTAGTGGTATAGTCCCCTGTCATAGTAGGTGCTTACATTCAGGGGTATGGCGGGGCCCTGTCCCGCCATTGTTGTCATGTCACTCTTAAGTGCATGTAATCTTGTTGTGGCGAGTTGTTATGGGATGTAACTGTTCGGACCTAAGTTGTTATATATATATATGCCGAAAGGAAATTTTTCTTCAGATAAACATGTGTCTTCTTTACATTGTTTCATGTATTGTTTTATATTCCGCTGATTACTCTGATGTTATATCACTAGGGTGCCCGGGGTAAGGCACCAGTCACGGGCCCGGGTTCGGGACGTGACAAAAGTGGTATCAGAGCAGTTAATCCTCGGAAAGTGTCTGACCGTATCGATGAAGTCTTGATTATCGGTGTGTTGCACCACACCAATAATCGTGAGGCTATAGGATATTTAGGATTGGTTTCCATTCTTCTCACTCTGAGATCGTGCCTTAGAGGCGTGTTGTAAGTTGGACCTCTAACGTATTTCTTTCCTACCGCTATGCCTCGCGTGGCAAACCCGCCCGGGAGGGCAAGCGGCCGGAGGCTGCGAGTAGAGTTCAGAGGGTTACGTGGGCACAGGCCCAATCATCACCTGGGGTGGTGCTGCATTGGGGAGTTCTGCGACGTCACTAGCCCCAGCAGAGTTTAGCACGGCGGCGGCAGTTCCTACTGCGGCCATGATATTTGAACCTTCAGTTCCACGACCGGGGACAGAGAATATAGATTGCAAAGCGACCACATTACTAGTATGGATTTGGCTGCGAGAGTATACCGATGTACTGCGAGTCTTGATGACTATCTAAGGAGGGTTGTACAAGAGTAATTCTTGATTAGGCTTGAGCATGGCACGTATGCGGGCTTATGCGCGAGCCAAGCGTAGAGATCGGCGGGTTAACGAAGGGCGGCGAAGAGGGCGAGCAGCCAGCGTCCTTTGGTAACTTTCGAGGCGGATCGCCTCGCGGCAGATTAGATATGCACCTCCGGTCTGAGAGAGGTCCTCGCGGGGTTCGGGGCGTTCGGGGTATGCAGGAGTTGGTCAGAACTCCAGAGTTTTCGGTTCACAGCTACACGTAGGCTCGGCCCGGCGGATTGATTTTTCCTCGGTATTCCGCGGTGTGGCGTATGTCATCCCGGGGAATGTCGTCTTTTGTTGGTGCTCGTTTTACCGACGGCCGTCAGGGCCATGTGTCGTAAGGATGTCCTAGTAGGAGGGATGCAAGTAGGAGGACTCAGCCTTCATGATCAGTGACCAGTTCGTCACCTTCCTTAGCTATGCGCCCTACGGGGTAGATTTGATTAGAACGACTAAGGGGAGTGAAGCAGTAGATACAGGTATATCCTTAACCCTCTAGAGATTAGTATTGTGTGATAAGATGAGTATATCTTAAGTGCTATGTTCTGATAGCAGTGTGTTAGTTGTGATTAGAAATCATGGTTAGTTAACCGAGTAAGATTGGGGGATAGAGAAAGTGTGAGCCTTAGAATATTATACGTAGAGACCTTAGAGGCAAGGCAATCTTGAGTAAAAGATTACATTTGTGTTTTGATCCTTATCAGAGTGCATAGTGCACGTGAGATTTGTTTGTGTGATAAGTCCCTGAGTAGGGTGGAAGGAAAGAGGGTAGTTGAGCTAAGAAGACCGCTAGGTTTTCGTAACGTGATTAGTGAGATTGTTCCTTCGGGGAGCTAGTGTTTTGCGCGTTGCCGGGTCGGGTTGGGGCCATGTTGCGGGTCAACCCGCGGCCTGTATGGTGGTGGGGTCAGTTTGTGGTGGTCCCGCCTTGTGGTAGGGTCACGAGGGTGTTAGGCCCAAGTTTAGTTAACCATCGTACGAGTTCGTGGATACGTTCGACCAGTAGTCGGGCCGATGAGGTCAGCCCGTCTTATCTTTTAGTCAAACCGTGTACTCGGTAGTAAGTTGCGAGATGATATTTCAGAAAGGTTGTAAGGCTGCACGGAGTGCCTACCTTCACCTTATGACAGACAGTGAAGCCCAGGTTGTGGCTATTTTCGTTTTCTGAAAAGTTTTACCAGGCAGAGTTAGGAACTCAGGTGAGTCTCCGTATCGTATTCGTCCTCGGGCCAGTGTTTTGATTTCAGGGGTAGCTGTGAGGATTGTTGTCTCCTGATGAGGGAGTGTTTTTAGCTACCATTTCAGTGTTCGGTTTTTGCCTTATGAAGCCTTAGAGGCGGAAGTGTAAGTTGCCGATCGATTGGTTCGATGTTGGCAAGGTTCAGATAGTTGGTTCAGGTTTGTTCCAACAGACTGGGGGTAGGGTGGAGCTTGTCTAGAAGAGGTTATTGGCAGCTTAGAGAAATCATGCGGATAAGCGGCGACGACTCTTGGAGTTCAGGTTGACGGTGGGTCTTCTTGAAGGTACCACCCCGGAAAGGGTGTGACGAGTTTTGGAAACTGAAGAAGTAACATAAATGTGGTAAGTTATGAGAAAGAGTTCGAGTGTACGAGAAGGGTACGGCACGTAAGGGAAGAAGCGAGCATGTATGGCGAGCATAGATGTGATCATTTCTTTTGTGAGGTTAGAGGTGTTTCTGTGGCCAGGTGTGGCAGGTTTGTTCTCGTAAGTATAGTAGTGAAGACTATACAGGCGCGCGTTTGTTTTGAGACTTAGAAGGAACATTCGGGACGAATGTTTCTAAGGAGGGGAGAATGTTATACCCCGTATTTCCAGAGTATGTACGTAAGGACGTACGTAGAAAAATTTGAACTTTAAAGTTGGCTTGGACGATTTATTTTGTGCACAACACCCGGTTAGAGTCGTTTTTCGACAAAACGTTTTATACAACTCGGGTAGGGTAAATTACGGCTATGTCATTTCTAATTTTTGCGGATTTTTCCGAGAGACGAAACATTTTGGACCAACGAGAGGGCGACACTTGTCACCCTCTCATTGATGGACGTTGGGCGGTAAAGGGTGGACGATTGGGAGCCTATTTTGTCAAGGAGTTGGTAGGATATTTTTGTGTAGTAGATAGAATGGACACTTGCCTAAATCCTCACCCTACACTTGCCTTGCACTTGGCATCATCTTGGCCATTGGTTGGCCATTGCTTGACCTATAAATACCCCTCCCCTTTGAAGACTTCTTCATCCATTCTACAAAGCTCCAAGTCTTGAAATTCCCTCCCCTCTCTAGTAGTGTTCTCGTCCTCCCCCTTGTGAGGCCTTAGCCGAGAGCACCCCTCCCCTCTTGGCCGAGAGTACCCCCCCCCCTCCTAGTGGGGTTGGCCGAGGGGTATACACCCCCCCTTGTGGTGTTGTCTCGTATATATACCCCCCCTCTTGGTAGAAATACTCTCCAAAGTATTGTTACTATACCCAAATTACCTTAGCCGTATACCTTGTAGTATTCCAAAGATACCTCTTTACGTAGAGCCCGGAAATACTACCTTATGCCCTTTGTGTCTCAAACCGAAACCCTAAGGAAAACCTTCATAAGTCGGTTGAAGTGTTAAGTAGAAGTTGCGTAGAACTTCTAAGGGTTGTTTGGAGCGGGTTGGAGCGCACGGAGTAGGAGCTAAACCTTGCTCAGGAGCGACATTAAACTTGGATAATTTTGGGCTTATCGAGGTAAATATCTTGTCCCCCTATTGTAATTGGAAATTACATGATTGTTAGAATATATAGTTGAAGTATACTATATATAGAATGAATATTGAATAGAACTGAACGTAGTTTTTCGGCAATGTCTTTTGACTTAAGCCTGAATTTAAAGAAAGAGAATCAGTAATTACATGGATCGTATTCTGATGAACTTGTGTAGCATTACTGTGAAGTAGAATTGTACACGTCTGGTTAGACGTATAAACCCCCCCCTGGTTGGCTTGATAGCCGGCCTCGATAGAATGTTCTACGATAAGATCTAGATATTAATAAGCGCATTGTGGCCTTATAGGTTGAAGTACTATGTGTGGCGCGATCTACTTGGCTTAAGGAGTAGCCGACGGTTTGAGGTACTTGGAGCGTTTTGCTATTAGTCGATAATCGTCGCGAGGTATGTGAACCTCTTCCTATCTTTTCTGCATGATATGTGTATAACTATGTAGTACGGTAGACGTACATGTGTTAAATGTATTTGATTGGTTTAAAACATAAAGTGTTATAACGGCTTTATGGGAAGTTGGTTATAACAGCTTTATGTAGGTAAGAAAATGCTTTGTGGTTTTAAAAACTTAAGAGTTATAATAGCTTTATGGGAAGTTAGGTATTGTTATACCCCGTATTTCCGGAGTATGTACGTGAGGGCATACGTACCAAAGTTTGGCCTTAAAAGTTTAAGCCTTGGACGTTTTTATTTGTGCACAACTCACTAAAAGAATCGTTTTCCGACGAAACGTTTCCACAGCTTTTGTAGGGAAAATTCCGGCTATGTCATTTAGTATTTTTGCGGATTTTTCCGAGAGACGAAACATTTTGGACCAACGGGAGGGCGACACTTGTCACCCTCCAATTGATGGACTTGAAATCGTCCATTGGATGAATTGGACATAGAGTTGCACGTTTTTTGTGCCTTTGCACAAGTCAAGGAGTTGGTAGGATATTTTGTGTGCAAGTTGGCTAAGGACACTTGCCCAAATCTTGACCTTACACTTGCCTTGCACTTGGCATAATCTTGGCCATTGGTTGGCCATCCCTTGACGTATAAATACCCCCTTAGATGAAGAGTTCTTCATCCACAAAATTACTTCCAAGTCTTGAAAAATCCTTCCCTCTCCCTTTGTGAGCATTTCGTCCAAAGCATACTCCCCCCCCCCCCCCCTTTGAGTGAAGTTGGCCGAGGCCTCCCCCCCCTAGCCTAGCCGAAATCTACCCCCCTCCCTTGGTAGAAAAGTTGTCTTCTAGTATTGTTATAATGCCCAAAATACCCTAGCCCAAATCCCTTAGTACTTAGTAGAAGTTGTGAAGAACTTCTAAAGGTTCTTGGAGCTATCGGAGCGTACAAATTAGGAGCTAAACCTTGCTCAGGAGCGACGTTTATATTCGGATAATTTTGGGCTTATAGAGGTAAATAATCTTACCCGTCTTTTATAATTAGATAATGCATACTGTAGAAGTATAAGAATAAGTATAAAATACTTAGAAGGATATTACAGAATAGAATTGAACTGTTTTCACAGTAGACTTATATAGCTCACCGGGTAGGGTTGTCTTCCGACTTTCCGTAGAATTGAGAACCCTCTGTTTAGAATGACCTTCAGAGTAGTCTAGACTTTGATAGATGTCTGTGACTATTATAGGCTGATTCTCTGCGCGCGACATATTCAACTTGGCAGGAGGTTTTCGCCGAGAAGGTATGTGATTCTTCCTAAGCATGATATTTTAACATATATATATAGTACGGTAGACGTACATGTGTTAACTGAATAATAACTACGGCAATGTCTTTTGACTTAAGCCTGAATAATAAGAATCCTGATGCATTTCAAAAGAACTACTGAATCATTTTTAACAGAAGATAAATATTTGGTTTTAAAACAAAAGCTTAAGAGTTATACTAGCTTTATGGGAAGTTAGGTATAACAACTTAAGAAAGATAAAAAGGAACTGTTTACTTGTTTGTTTATAAAGCCTTGTATTGATTTACATTAAGTGTAGTAAGATTGTTTGATAAGTAGACATATTATGATGCTACTGTGTTAGTGTCTTATAATCGTGTAAAGTCATTCTTGTTGTGCTTACGTTGCTAAGCGGTAAGTCATTGCATCTTATTATATCACCTACCCCTTGACTTATTATACCGGGCTTGCCACCCTTGACGCGGTCTATACGGCCTATGCGGAGCGGCGGTATGCTCGTGATTGATCATTCGGGTGGTTAGCCCGATGCGGGATTCTACGCGGTCCATGGGACTACGCGGTCTATCGAGACTATGCGGATCGCGGTAGTCAGCGGTACCGGGGTTGGCTACCCCGTCACGAGGAATACCTCATGCGGGTGCATGTGTGACCTATGCGGTGCGGAAGTCCGTGACTAGGCACGCAGAATGATACTATGGGCGATTGGCCTTGCTTGATCGTTCGCGGCCTAGAATAGACACATTCTGCTTTTCCTATTATTGTTGTTTGTGATGTGGCACTATGTGCAATTGAACCGATTGTATTTGTGAAAAGGTTTTTAAATACTTTGATTTCATTTAAGTACTTTATAGTTTCACATACTTGGTACTGTTATCGACCTCCTTGGGGCTGCGTTCATCCGCAGTAAAGGCAGCAGTGCTAGATCCGCATCCTTAGGATCTTTTGCGTTGGTGTCGAGCTCCATCTTCTAGGAGGCTCTACTTTTGGGTATGATCTCCTGTTGTAGATAGTTTTGTCTGATCGAGGTATGGCGGGACCTGTCCGTCATAGTTGTATATTTCCTTAAGTGCAGTAGTCATTTATGCAGATTTGGGATGTAATCGCTAAACCATGTTTATATATATATGCCGAAAGCGACTTTTCTCACATAAGCGTGTCTCATTTTACAACTATTTCATGTCTTGTTTTTATATTCCGATTACTCGATGTATGACTACTTGGGTGCCGGTAAGGCACGATCACGGGCCGGGCAGTCGTGACAAAGTGGTATCGAGCGATTAATCCTCGGAAAGTGTCTACGACCGTATCTAGTATAGTCTTGATTATCGGTGTGTTGTGCAACACACCAATAATCAGGAGGCTATAGGATATTTAGGATTGGTTTCCATTCTTCTCATTCTGAGATAGTGCTTTAGAGCTGTGTTATAGGTTGGACCCCTCTAACGTATTCCTTTCCTGCTGATTATGCCTCCACGTAAAGGCAACCGGGCGAAGGGTAAAGCGTAGGAGCGCTAGCGAGACACCCAGTCACGAGGGCTCGTGCCCGATCTATACCCGAGACGGCGAGTTCCATGACGCCGCCCGGCCCAGCGAGACCGTAGTACGTACCTCGGTCCACGGCACCGGAAGCGAGAGAGATAAGTGCAGAGATGGCCCGATTATTTGCTCGGATTGTGGCGGACATGAGGGCAGTGGGCCGCAGCGATTCCAGTTCAGCAGACTGCAGTGCACCCGAGGGTAGACAGTTTGAGGCTACGTGATTTCCTGAGTTGTAGCACGGCATAGTTTTAGGGGTCGAGGCCGGTTGATGATCGTCAGGAGTTCATCCATCGATTCTGAAGGATCATCGCGGGTGATCAAGGCTTGAGGCCGAGTCTGTGACATTCGGTTCGCATCGGCTGCGTGATACCGCAGTCGATTGGTTTGATTCGTGGGAGCTTTCCCGGGGAGAGCATGCACCTCCAGTATTATGGGATGAGTTTTCAGAGGCTTTTCTCACACACTTCTTGCCTCGCGGATGAGAGGCACGAGCTGATAGATTCTTGTTTGAGACAGGGAGGACGCGATTAGGGAGTACAATGTCGAGTTTGATTCTTTGGCTCGATATGTCCCCTGCACCGGTAGCGATATGGAGGACTGGTCCATCGCTATGTCAGGCTAGATGATTACATGGCGAGTCTTGTGCGGGTGTGTCCTTCACCGAGCATGGACATTACCCGTATGCGCTCATGCACTAGGATGCGAGGCGTAGAGACCGCGGGTAGAGCGATATCGCCAGAAGAAGGCGAGCGGCCGGTTCTTTTGGTGGTTCTCAGGGTGGGCGACATCAGCAGAAGTCCAGATTTGCACCACAATGGCTCGAGCACTCTACATCGTTTCGATCTGACCCGAGCATTCGGGCGTGTCGGGGCCCGGACTTGATTTCGGGGTAGCAGGGGTGCTAACCGTTCGAGGTCTGCTCAGTGTGCCCGTTGTGGTAGATTCCATTCTGGGAGCTGTACTCCGGGAGCTTGCTATACTTGTGGCCAGCAGGGTCATTTCGCGAGAGTTTGTCCGACCGGGGGCGGCGCTGGTGGTAGGGCCGATCTACAGTGGTTCTTTGTCGCTAACCCGAACCGGGCGTGGATCGTGCCTTACCCTGCACCTAGTGATACAACATCAGAGAAAACCAGCGGAAATAAAAAAACATAAACATGCAAATAGACATGGATCAAGATGAAATAAAATAGGCCAACCAAAACGGTTGCCTTTCAACATATATATATAAACATTTGAACAGTTACAATCCTTACAACCCTGCCTACAACAGTGCTACAGACCTCTAAGATTTTTACAACAACTATGACGGGACAGGGCCCCGCCATACCACGAATGTACAAGAACCTCTGCACTCGGGGTAACATGCAAAGATAAGCCTCCGACGGAGCGGAGCTTCCCAAACGCTGAAATGAGATCCTAAACGGGGATCGACAACCGATGTACTTCTACTGCGGCATGAACGCGGCCCCGAGGTCGATCTGCGGTACCAAGTATGTGAAAGCGTAAAATCGCAAATGAAATCATAACGATCTATACAAAGCGGGAGCATGTATGATAGCCAAACTACGATACAACATATAGCGATTATATCAAGTCAGGGACTCACGCCCTCCAAATCATCACTCGGGCCCGTGGAATTCCTTCCTCACTGCCGGCAGTCTATGATATAACAACGCCAAGGAGTATACATGACCACCAGGTCCCACCTGTGTCATAAAAACCGTACGGGGCAAGTATAACTACCAGATCCGACCGTACCAATAATGCTGTACAACCAATCATGAAGCTGACACGTGGCAAGTGCAATAGCCTCCACCAGCTCCACCTGCGCCACGTAGCTGACGGGGGCAAGTGAATCGGCTACGCACCAGATCACAACCGTAAGTCACGAAGCTCCATCCAAACACTGACTCGCGAAGCTGACACGTGGCAGGTGCAATAACCTATACCAGATCCACTGCGTCCACGTGGCGACGGGGCAAGTAAGCAAAGCTACGCACCCGATCACAACCGTAAGTCACGATACTTCGCCGTAAATAACCAGAATGGCCACATGTCCACATCATCGGTGTAGACATGCCCATGTAACAATAATAATGGAAGCATACCCGTGGAATCTTCCGTCACTGCCAGTACGTCCAAGTAAGTCCTCAACAAGTCAACCGGCCCTCCATCGAGAGACGCGGTAATATAGAAACACAATTCTTGCACAACAAAGGCTATCACAACAAGCATAGGCAAGTTTCACAACAACAAGCATAGGCAAGTTATACACAACTCAAGGTACTTTCATTTTATGCCAAAGTCCGGGTTTCAACCCTAAAGTACTACGTACGTTTAAATTCCTTTTAAGGAGATCTATTCCTTTTATAAAAGTCACCCGATGCCCGTAGTATAAAATAGAGTGACTCACATTTTTAAGCAAACCAAAACACTTCTCTTTTAAAGCGACATCCCATTAAAACCAATGATAAAACCCTTCTTTTGTTTTTCATAAAGTCGTTATAACTAACTTCCCATAAAGCTGTTATAACACTTTATGTTTTTAAACCATTTTAAGACAAAACAATGCCTTCCTTTTCCCTAGAGTTCCAGTTTGCCTAATTTCAATTACTCCAGTCTCTTTATTTTAGAAAAGTTTCATAGTTCATAGCCTTAATCATTTAAGAATATAATTCTCTTTTAAACAACCTGAGAAACATATGCCTTATATGTGAGTAGGTTATTCTTGTTTATAACAATCTTATTACAGCAGCCATGATCTAGAAAATGTAATATCATTTTGTCTCATCTTAGTTTCTATGCAGATGGAGGTTTCTACTGGTTTTAATATGATACATCATTATTCAATACATTTTCCTTTATTAGCGCTGCAGTGGTCTGTCGGTACACATTCTGATTTCCGAAATCAGTAAAACATAATTCCTTTTAAAAACCAAGTACTCATTACTCACGAATGAGGTTTCACACAAACATCCATATTAAGACAATTAAGTTAAGTCTCTTATCTTATAAGATCAAGTCTCTTAACTTCTAAAAACAGCAAACCATTTTCTTTACCACTCTTAAGACGTTATACCTAACTTCCCATAAAGCTAGTATAACTCTTTTAAAACCTTTTAAAACCAAGTGTTACTCTTCTTTCAAAAATGGTTTCTTAACTCTTTTGAAATACTTCAAGATTCTTATTATTCAGGCTTAAGTCAAAAGACATTGCCGTACAACTACGTTCAATTAGCACACGTACGTCTACCGTACTATATATTATTCAGGCTTAAGTCAAAAGACATTGCCGTACAACTACGTTCAATTAGCACACGTACGTCTACCGTACTATATATTATTCAGGCTTAAGTCAAAAGACATTGCCGTACTATCTATATCTTCCTTTAAAATATCATGCTCAAGAGTATAGGAAGAATCACATACCTCGCGACGATTATCGACTATAAGCAAAATGCTCCACGGCTATAACCCGGCTAGCCTTGTCCACCTTTCAAGTAGCACATTCAACCTATACAGGTTATACCAGTCTATCAAAGTCTAGACTATTCTGCGGTAAATTGGGCAGCACTTCCCTACCCGTCAAATTTTACAAGTCTACTGTAAATACAGTCCTATGTAAGTACAGTTCAATTCCCTTCTTATATACCTTCCTTGTATATACTTATACTTAAATCTTATACTTCAACAGTATGCAAACTCTTATAACAAAAGAAGGTTAAGAGTATTTACCTCGATAAGCCCAAAATTATCCAAGTATATAAGTCGCTCCTGAGCAACGTTTAGCTCCAACTCCGGGCGCTCCAACCCGCTCCAAACAACCCTTAGAAGTTCCCAACAACTTCTACTTAACACTTCAACCCACTATGAAGGTTTTCCTTAGGGTTTCGGTTTGAGACAAAAGGTAGTATTTTCGGGCTCTACGTAGAGAGGTAACTTTTGGAATACAACAAGGTATAAGGCCAAGGTATTTTTGGGCATAATAACAATACTTGGAGAGTATTTCTACCAAAAGGGGGGGTGTATTATACGAAACAACTAGGCTGGGGTACCCACGCTAGACCACTAGGAGGAGGGAACCTCTCGGCCAAGGCCACACGAAAAGGGGAGGGGAAGCTCTCGGCCAGAGCAACAAGAAGGAGGAGAGGGTTTCAAGACTTGGAAGTTTTGGATGAATGAAGTCTTGAGCTTAGGGGTATTTATAGCAAAACCAATAGCCAACCAATAGCCAAGATCAAGCCATGTGCAAGGCAAGTGCAAGGCCTTGATCAAGCCAAGTGCACCCTAGCCCCTACTCCACAAAACAAGGCACAAAACATGGCACCAAACAAGCCACAAAACAAGGCCAAAACAAGGAGCCAATTGGCCAAGAAAACGTGACCCCAATTCGTCCAAGGGTTGCCGCCCCTTGCTTCCAATGTGAGGGTGACACATGTCACCCTCCCGTTGGTCCAAAATATTTTATCCCTCGGAAAAATCCACAAAAAATATAAATGACATAGCCGGAATTTTCCCTACGTAAGCTGTGGAAACGTTTCGTCGGAAAACGACTCTATTCGGCACTTGTGCCCAAATTTCGAACCAATGCCTAACTTTAAGGCTCAAATTCTCTACGTACGTCCTTACGTACATACTCTGGAAATACGGGGTATAACATTCTCCCCTCCTTAGAAACATTCGTCCCGAATGTTCCTTCTCAAGACGGATATCGAAGAAGTTCTTCTAACAAGTTGCTAACGCCACAGCGTGGCCACGAAATAACACACGTTCTCTTCCTTCCTTACTCGTCGTGCCCCCTTAGAACACTTGAACTCTCTCCCAGTACGTACCACACTTCAGTCATCGCTTCAGTTCCCAAAACCTTGGAGTCACCACCTCCAAACTTGGTCATCTTACTAGCCGTAATAACCCCTAAGGCCATTCCGGCCTTACGAACGATTCAGTCGAACACATCCACGAACTCATACGATGGTCGTCCAAACTTGGGCCTAGCACCCTCGTGACCCTAACACCTGGCGGGACCACCCAGAACTGACCCCACCCAAAACCGGGCTGCGGGTCGACCCGCGAGCGGCCATCAACCCGACCAATCGCGCAATACTTGCTCCTCGATACGGAACAATCTTACTAAATCACATCATGAAAGCTACCACTTCCATCTCACACTACCCATGGACTTATCACACATATAAATCCCACGTATACTACTTACTCTGATAAGGGTCACACATAAAATAAATCTTTTACTCAAGACGACCTTACCTCTAAGGTCTCAGTCGTGACATAGTCTAAGGTTCACACTTACCATGCCCCCCAAACTTATCCTTTTTCACTAACCAGGTTTCTAAATCACATTTTAGCACAAAGCTATCCGATCATAAAACTAAACACATCATCAGTACATCAATACATACAAACTCTAGAGGGTTAAGGACATACCTGAAAATAGGCGGTTCACAGGACCGCTAAAACTGGGAATTTCCACCGCGACCTCTACCGTGGCCTGCCGGTGTATGAACATCCTGCCTAGCTATGGAAGGTGAAGAACCCGCAACTGATCTAGTAGTCATGCTATCCCACAGTGCTACCCCTGGACAGTCTCGTAAAATGGCCCTGCCGGCGCAAGTATAGCAATCTCCCAAACCGATGCGACATTCCCTATGGGTTTTACCACAATGATCACACCGAGATACGGGTGGCCTCATCCGGCGAAACCTCTTACTCCCGAAAATCTGAAACACAGGAGCCCCGACCGCTCTGAATATCCCGAAGGTCCCGGCCGTGGAGGACCACTGCATCTTGGCGGAGGTACATAACTAGTCTGCTGAGGCGGTCCGCCTCGAGCGTTACCAAAGGACCTGCTGCTCGCCTCTTCTGCGACCTTGGTCATTCCGTCGATTTATCCGCTCCTCACATCAAGTGCATGCGCTGCGTGCGGGCAATGTCCGTGCGGTGAAGAGCTACACGAACAACTCTCTGCTAGGTAATCATTGAGCCTGTAACATATCGGTGCACTCGATCCTCCATACTAGCTACCAACGCGGGACGTCAGGCCAATGAGTCGAACTCACATTGTACTCGAACCGCACGCCGGATTACGCGCAACACCAAAAATTTGTCGGCCCGAGCCCTCATCCGGGAGGCAAGAAATGTGCAAGAAAGGCCTCGAGAACTCGTTCCACAAGTGGAAGTGCATGCTCTCCGGGGCGGCTCATGAATCAAACGATCATTGCGGTATCCGCGGCCGATCTGAACCTAGGACCACCGACTCGGTCTCCGATGCCTTGATCACTCTCATGATCGTCAGAATCGTCGGATGAACTCCTGCGGATCATCCTCGTGCCTCACCCATAAAACTCACGGCGGTTTACAACTCGAGAAAATCCGTAGCCTCAAACTATCGATCTAGGGTGAACGGCGGTGCTCTTTGGGCTGCTGCGTCGGCTATCCTCAAGTCGCCTGACCACAGTCGTGGCGGGCCCACTCCTTGTAACTCATCTCCTCTGCCCCAGACTGTGGGACCAGAGGCTCAGGTACTGTGGTCTCCATAGAGACTGCCGCTGCTCTACTCGCGACTCACCTGCGCCTTGCCCACGGGCCGGGTTGCCTTGCGGAGGCATAATCGGTAAAACGAGATCGTCGGAGGGTCCAATCTTATCACCTACTCTAAGGCACGATCTCGTAATGAGAAAAATGGAAACCAATCCTAAATGTCCTATAGCCTCCACGATTATAGATGTGGTGCACAACACACCGATAATCAAGACTTACTAGACACGGTGCGTAGACACTTTCCGAGGACTAATCGCTTCCGATACCACTTTGTCAAGACCGAACCGGGCGTGATCGTGCCTTACCCCGGGCACCCTAGTGATACAACATCAGAGAAAACCAACGGAAATAAAAAAACTTAAACATGCAAATAGACATGGATCAAGATGAAATAAAATAGGCCAACCAAAATGGTTGCCTTTCAACATATATATATAAACATTTGAACAGTTACAATCCTTACAACCCCGCCACAAATTACTCTGCACCTCTAAGATTTTTACAACAACTATGACGGGACAGGGCCCCGCCATACCCCTGAATGTACAAGAACCTACAGACTCAGGGTAACATACCAAAGATAAGCCTCCGACGGAACGGAGCTTCCCAAAACGCTGAAATGAGATCCTAACGGGGATCGACAACCGATGTACTTACACTGCGGCGTGAGCGGCCCGAGGAGGTCGATAACAGTACCAAGTATGTGAAATCAGAAAAATCGCAAATGAAATCATAACGATCTATACAAAGCGAGACATGTATGATAGCCAAACTACTGATACAACATATAAGCGATTATATCAAGTCGTGACTCGCGCCTCCAAATCATCACTCGTGCGTGGAATTCCTTCCTCACCGCCGGCGATATGATATAACAACGCCAAGGAGTATACATGACCACGTGTCCCACCGTGTCATAAAAACCGTGCAGGCAAGTATAACTACGGATCCGACCGTACCAATAATGATGTACAACCAATCATGAAGGCGACGCGTGGCAATAGCCTCCACCGGCTCACCGCGCCACGCGTAGCGACGGGGCAAGTGAATCGCCACGCACGGATCACAACCGTAAGTCACGGCTCCATCCAAACACCGACTCGCGAAGGCGACACGTGGCGGTGCAATAACCTATACCAGATCCACTGCGTCACGTGATGGCGGGGGCAAGTAAGCTACGCGCGATCACAACCGTAAGTCACGATACTTCGCCGTAAATAACCAGAATGGCCACATGTCCACATCATCGGTGTAGACATGCCCATGTAACAATAATAATGGAAGCATACCCGTGGAATCTTCCGTCACTGCCAGTACGTCCAAGTAAGTCCTCAACAAGTCAACCGGCCCTCCATCGAGAGACGCGGTAATATAGAAACACAATTCTTGCACAACAAAGGCTATCACAACAAGCATAGACAAGTTTCACAACAACAAGCATAGGCAAGTTTCACAACAACAAGCATAGGCAAGTTATACACAACTCAAGGTACTTTCATTTTATGCCAAAGTCCGGGTTTCAACCCTAAAGTACTACGTACGTTTAAATTCCTTTTAAGGAGATCTATTCCTTTTATAAAAGTCACCCGATGCCCGTAGTATAAAATAGAGTGACTCACATTTTTAAGCAAACCAAAACACTTCTCTTTTTAAAGCCAGGTTATCCCATTAAAACCAATGATAAAACCCTTCTTTTGTTTTTCATAAAGTCGTTATAACTAACTTCCCATAAAGCTGTTATAACACTTTATGTTTTTAAACCATTTTAAGACAAAACAATGCCTTCCTTTTCCCTAGAGTTCCAGTTTGCCTAATTTCAATTACTCGATCTCTTTATTTTAGAAAAGTTTCATAGTTCATAGCATTAATCATTTAAGAATATAATTCTTTTTTAAACAACCTGAGAAACATATGCCTTATATGTGAGTAGGTTATTCTTGTTTATAATAATCTTATTACAGCAGCCATGATCTAGAAAATGTAATATCATTTTGTCTCATCTTAGTTTCTATGCAGATGGAGGTTTCTACTGGTTTTAATATGATACATCATTATTCAATACATTTTCCTTTATTAGCGCGATGGTGCATGCTTACACATTATGATTTCCGAAATCAGTAAAACATAATTCCTTTTAAAAACCAAGTACTCATTACTCACGAATGAGGTTTCACACAAACATCCATATTAAGACAATTAAGTTAAGTCTCTTATCTTATAAGATCAAGTCTCTTAACTTCTAAAAACAGCAAACCATTTTCTTTACCACTCTTAAGACGTTATACCTAACTTCCCATAAAGCTAGTATAACTCTTTTAAAACCTTTTAAAACCAAGTGTTACTCTTCTTTCAAAAATGGTTTCTTAACTCTTTTGAAATACTTCAAGATTCTTATTATTCAGGCTTAAGTCAAAAGACATTGCCGTATAACTACGTTCAATTAGCAAACGTACGTCTACCGTACTATATATTATTCAGGCTTAAGTCAAAAGACATTGCCGTACAACTACGTTCAATTAGCACACGTACGTCTACCGTACTATATATTATTCAGGCTTAAGTCAAAAGACATTGTCGTACTATCTATATCTTCCTTTAAAATATCATGCTCAAGAGTATAGGAAGAATCACATACCTCGCGACGATTATCGACTATAAGCAAAATGTTCCACGGCTATAACCCGGCTAGCCTTGTCCACCTTTCAAGTAGCACATTCAACCTATACAGGTTATACCAGTCTATCAAAGTCTAGACTATTCTCATGTAAATTGGGCAAAACTTCCTTCGTCAAATTTTACAAGTCTCAGAAATCTGATCCTATGTAAGTACAGTTCAATTCCCTTCTTATATACCTTCCTTGTATATACTTATACTTAAATCTTATACTTCAACAGTATGCAAACTCTTATAACAAAAGAAGGTTAAGAGTATTTACCTCGATAAGCCCAAAATTATCCAAGTATATAAGTCGCTCCTGAGCAACGTTTAGCTCCAACTCCGGGCGCTCCAACCCGCTCCAAACAACCCTTAGAAGTTCCCAACAACTTCTACTTAACACTTCAACCCACTATGAAGGTTTTCCTTAGGGTTTCGGTTTGAGACAAAAGGTAGTATTTTCTGCTCTACGTAGAGAGGTAACTTTTGGAATACAACAAGGTATAAGGCCAAGGTATTTTGGGCATTATAACAATACTTGGAGAGTATTTCTACCAAAAGGGGGGGTGTATTATACGAAACAACTAGGCTAGGGGGGGGTACCCCACGGCTAGACCACTAGGAGGGGGAGGGGGAACCTCTCGGCCCAAGGCCACACGAAAAGGGGGGGGAGGGGGAAGCTCTCGGCTAAAGCAACAAGAAGGGAGGAGAGGGTTTCAAGACTTGGAAGTTTTTGGATGAATGAAGTCTTCAAGCTTAGGGGGGTATTTATAGCAAAACCAAAAGCCAACCAATAGCCAAGATCAAGCCATGTGCAAGGCAAGTGCAAGGCCTTGATCAAGCCAAGTGCACCCTAGCCCCTACTCCACAAAACAAGGCACAAAACATGGCACCAAACAAGCCACAAAACAAGGCCAAAACAAGGAGCCAATTGGCCAAGAAAACGTGACCCCAATTCGTCCAAGGGTTGCCGCCCCTTGCTTCCAATGTGAGGGTGACACATGTCACCCTCCCGTTGGTCCAAAATATTTTATCTCTCGGAAAAATCCGCAAAAAATATAAATGACATAGCCGGAATTTTCCCTACGTAAGCTGTGGAAACGTTTCGTCGGAACGACTTATTCGCACTTGTGCCCAAATTTCGAACCAATGCCTAACTTTAAGGCTCAAATTCTCTCGTGCGCCCACGTACATACTGCGAAATACGAGTATAACGATTGCCGCTTCATCCCAGCGATTTACTCGCCGGGCAAGGTACTCATGGACCGGGTCGCGGCAGAGTCGTGGCGCAGTCGATTCTAGCGGTCCTCGAGAACCGCATTTATGCCTTGTCCGGTAACCGGGATCGGAGGCCTCACGATGTCGTCACGGTACCTTCGGTTCTGGGTTTGATGTGTATGCTTTGATAGATCCGGTTCTACTCTGTCTATATATCTCCCCTTGTTGCTAGTAGGATAGGGATAGAGCCCGAGTCCATAGACCGCTTTCGAGGTAGCTACGCCGATGGGAGATTCGGTGGTTGCTCGGCGGGTATATAGAGCTTGTCTGTGACCATTTACGTCGGACCCTAGCCGACTTGATAGAGTTGGAGATGATTGACTTCGACGTGATCATGGGGATGGATTGGCTAGCTTCTTGCTACGCCAATGTAGACTGCAGAGAGAGAGTAGTACGGTTCCAGTTTCCTGAGGAGCCGGTTGTGGAGTGGGAGGGGAGCACGGTATCGCCGAGGGGTAGGTTTATTTCCTACCTCAAGGCTAGGAAGATGGTGCAGAAGGGGTATATCTACCATCTCGTTCGGGTGTTTGATCGAGGCCGCAGCGCAGATTTTCAGCGATTCGGTGGTCAGAGAGTTCCCAGACGTGTTTCCAGACGACCTCCCGGGTATCCCTCCTGAGAGGGAGATCGAGTTTTGTATAGATGTGCTGCCAGACACTCGGCCTATTTCCATTCCGCCATACAGAATGGCACCTGCCGAGTTGAGAGAGTTGAAGGACCAGCTGAGAGACTTGCTGGAGAAGGGCTTCATTAGGCCTAGTGTTTCACCCTGGGGAGCGCCGGTATTGTTCGTGAAGAAGAAGGACGGGACGCTGCGCATGTGTGTTGATTACAGGCAGCTGAACAAGGTGACCATTAAGAACAGATACCCCCTTCCCAGGATTGATGATTTGTTCGACCGATTTGCGGTAGCGAGATGTTTCTCCAAGATTGATCTGCGATCGGGCTATCATCAGGTTCGAGTCAGAGAGGTGGATGTCCCTAGGACTGCATTCCGGACCCGGTACGGGCATTATGAGTTCAGGGTCATGTCTTTTGGGTTGACCAATGCTCCGGCGGTATTCATGGATTTGATGAACCGAGTGTTCAAACCATTTTTGGACACGTTTGTGATAGTGTTCATTGATGATATCTTGGTTTATTCGCTCGGAAGCGAGAGCATGCGGAGCATTTAAGGCTGTCTTGTGATTCTCGGGACAGCGATTATCGCCAAGTTTTCCAAATGTGAGTTTTGGTTGACTTCGTGGCTTTATTGGGCATATTGTCGGGTGATGGCATTCGAGTGGATACGCCAAGATCGAAGCGATCGGGACACTGCCTAGACCTACTACTCCGGCTGAGGTTCGCGATTTTACGGGCCTTGCAGGATATTATCGGCGGTTCGTAGAAGTTTGCTTCTATCTACGCATTGACTAGGGTGACTCGGAAAGCGGCTAAGTTTTGATGGTGATGCTTGTGGCGGGGTTTCGATTCTTTGAAAGAGACCGACCGCCCGTTCTTACTCTTCCGGAAGGTCGGATGGTTATGTCGTGTATTGTGATCGTCGGGCATCGGGTGGGATGTGTGTTGATCTGTGAGGTAGAGTTATAGCGTCGCAGCGTCGATAGCTTAAAGCACGAGGAACTACCCACCCATGATTTGAAGGCGGCGGTGATTCGCTTTGAAGATCCGAGGCACTATTTGTATGGGGTTCACGTGGATATTTATCTGAGACCACAAGAGCCTCCAGATATCTTCACCGAGAGGAGCCGAACTTACGGCGAGACGGTGGTTAGAGTTGCTTAAGGATTACGATGTTGATATCCTGTACCACCCGAAGGCCAATGTTGTGGCGTATGCTCTTAGTCGTAGGTCGATGGGAGCCTATCGGATGTGAAGCTAGAGAGGAGGACATGGTTCGTGATTTGCATCGCTTAGCGAGCCTCGGTGTCCGCTTGATTAATCGATAGCGGTGGGGTTCGAGTTCGTGAGGTTGCGAGTCTTCCATCGTCGAGGTGAAGAGGCAGCGATTCGAGGATCGATTCGACATGTTATCGTGATACGGCTCTTCGTGAGGAAGGGTCCTTTTGAGGTAGCACCGATGGGGTGCTAAGGTTTGAGCGTGTTGTATGTCCCGGATGTTTGAGACTTGGCAAGAGTTCTTGGGGAAGCACAGCGGCGTTACTCTATCCATCGAGTCGACCATGATGTACCACGACCTTAGATCTGTGTATTGGTGGGATGGATTGAAGAGGGCGTTGCGAGTTCGTAGCTCGGTGCGTGTTGTCGGCCAGTAAAGGTAGAGCACCGGAGGCACGGTGGTTTTATTCTGACGATAGAGATCCCGACACGAAGTGGGAGGTGATCAACATGGACTTCATCACGGGATTGCCTCGCACTCGGAGGAGACATGATTCTATATGGGTTATCGTCGGCGGTGTGAAATCAGCCCACTTTCTTCCGTTAGGGCGACTTTCTCGGTGAGGATTATGCGGACTTTACATCCGAGAGATCGTCGGATCGCATGGAGTCCCTATTTCGATCATATCGCATGAGAGCCCGATTTTCGGCTAACTTAGAGGTCCTTCCGAGAGGGTTTAGGGGCGAGTGAACTCGAGTAACGCATTTCATCCACGAGACAGACGGACAGCGAGCGCACTATCCGCACTCTTGAGGATATCTTTGCGAGCTGTGTTATTGACCGATGGTAGTTGGGAGGATCATTTGCCTCTAGTTGAGTTCGCGTATAATAATAGCTACCACTCGATTCGGATGGCGCCTTATGAGGCCTTGTATGGGAGGAAGTGCAGATCGCCTATAGGTTGGTTCGATGTGGGCGAGGTGCAGTTAGTGAGACCAGATTTGGTGCAGCAGGCAGTGGATAAGGTGAAGCTTATCCAGGAGAGGTTGCTGACAGCTCAGAGTCGACAGAAATCATATGCAGATCATCGTCGTCGGCATCTGGAGTTCGCAGTTGATGATTGGGTTTTCCTGAAGGTGTCACCCATGAAGGGTGTGATGAGATTCGGGAAGAAAGGGAAACTCAGCCAAGGTACATTGGGCCCTATCGGATGTCAGAGTAGGCGAGGTTGCCTACGAGTTGGATCTGCCGTCCGTCTGGAGGCGATGCATCCGTGTTTCACGTTTCTATCTTTGAGGAGATGTATCGGGATCCATCTAGGGTACACCCGATTGACGATGTCCAGGTGACCGATGGGTTATCGTATGAGGAGATTCCCATAGCGATAGTCGATCGTCAGGTTAGGCGTCTGCGGACCAAGGACGTGGCTTCCGTCAAAGTCTTATGGCGGAACGAGCTTAGGGAGGAGATGACGTGGGAAGCTGAGGAGGACATGAGGCGGAGGTATCCTCACTTATTCCCCACACCTCCAGGTAACTTACTTTCACCTTCTTTGGTTTAATTTTAAATAAATTGTTAAGTGTTATATTGTGGCCATGTGTGGCACTTGCAAGCTTAAGCTTTTACTGTTAACTGTCTTGGGAAGGAACATTCGGGACGAATGTTTCTAAGGAGGGGAGAATGTTATACCCCGTATTTCCGGAGTATGTACGTGAGGGCGTACGTACGAAAGTTTGGCCTTAAAAGTTTAAGCCTTGGACATTTTTATTTGTGCACAACTCACTAAAAGAATCGTTTTCCGACGAAACGTTTCCACAGCTTTTGTAGGGAAAATTCCGGCTATGTCATTTAGTATTTTTGCGGATTTTTCCGAGAGACGAAACATTTTGGACCAACGGGAGGGCGACACTTGTCACCCTCCAATTGATGGACTTGAAATCGTCCATTGGACGAATTGGACATAGAGTTGCACGTTTTTTGTGCCTTTGCACAAGTCAAGGAGTTGGTAGGATATTTTGTGTGCAAGTTGGTTAAGGACACTTGCCCAAATATTGACCTTACACTTGTCTTGCACTTGGCATAATCTTGGCCATTGGTTGGCTATCCCTTGACCTATAAATACCCCCTTAGATGAAGAGTTCTTCATCCACAAAATTACTTCCAAGTCTTGAAAAATCCTTCCCTCTGCCTTTGTGAGCATTTCGTCCAAAGCATACTCCCCCCCCCCCCCCCCTTTGAGTGAAGTTGGTCGAGGCCTCCCCCCCCTAGCCTAGCCGAAATCTACCCCCCTCCCTTGGTAGAAAAGTTGCCTTCTAGTATTGTTATAATGCCCAAAATACCCTAGCCCAAATCCCTTAGTACTTAGTAGAAGTTGTGAAGAACTTCTAAAGGTTCTTGGAGCTATCGGAGCGTACAAATTAGGAGCTAAACCTTGCTCAGGAGCGACGTTTATACTCGGATAATTTTGGGCTTATAGAGGTAAATAATCTTACCCGTCTTTTATAATTAGATAATGCATACTGTAGAAGTATAAGAATAAGTATAAAATACTTAGAAGGATATTACAGAATAGAATTGAACTGTTTTCACAGTAGACTTATATAGCTCACCGGGTAGGGTTGTGCTGCCCGACTTTCCGTAGAATTGAGAACCCTCTGTTTAGAATGACCTTCAGAGTAGTCTAGACTTTGATAGATGTCTGTGACTATTATAGGCTGATTCTCTGCGCGACATATTCAACTTGGCGGGAGGTTTTCGTAGGAAGGTATGTGATTCTTCCTAAGCATGATATTTTAACATATATATATAGTACGGTAGACGTACATGTGTTAACTGAATAATAACTACGGCAATGTCTTTTGACTTAAGCCTGAATAATAAGAATCCTGATGCATTTCAAAAGAACTACTGAATCATTTTTAACAGAAGATAAATATTTGGTTTTTAAAACAAAAGCTTAAGAGTTATACTAGCTTTATGGGAAGTTAGGTATAACAACTTAAGAAAGATAAAAAGGAACTGTTTACTTGTTTGTTTATAAAAGCCTTGTATTGATTTCTGTTAAGTGTAGTAAGATTGTTTGATAAGTAGACATATTATGATGCTACCTGTGTTAGTGTCTTATAATGCTGTGTAAGGGGGTCATTCTTGCTGTGCTTACGTTGCTAAACGGTAAGTCTGTTATCGTTATTATATCACCTACCCTCGACTTATTATACCGGGCTTGCCACCCTTGATGCGGTCTATACGGCTATGCGGTCTGTGAGACTATGCGAGCGGCGGTATGCTCCGGATTGATCATTCAGGTGGTTAGCGACGCGGGATTCCTATGCGGTCCATGGGACTATGCGGTCTATTGAGACTATGCGGACTGCGGGAGTCCAGGCGGGTATCGGGGGTTGGCTACCCCGTCGCGAGAATACCTCACGCGTGCAGTGTGACCTATGCGGTGCGGAAGTCCGTGACTAGGCACGCAGAATGATACTATGGGCGATCGCCTTGCTTCGATCGTTCGCGGCCTAGAATAGACACATTCTGCTTTTCCTATTACTGTTGTTGTTTGTGATGTGGCACTATGTGCAATTGAACTGATTGTATTTGTGAAAAGGTTTTTAAATACTTTGATTTCATTTAAGTACTTTATAGTTTCACATACTTGGTACTGTTGTCTTGACCTCCGGGGTGCGTTCAATCTGCAGTAAAGGCAAGCAGGTGCTAGATCCGCATCCTTAGGATCTTTTGCGTTGGTGTCAGGAGCTCCATCTTCTCCGGAGGCTCTACTTGTGGGTATGATCTCCCTGTTGTAGATAGTTTTGTACTGATCGAGGTATGGCGGGCCCTCCCGTCATAGTTATATATTTCCTTAAGTGCGTAGTCATGTTATGCAGTTTGGGATGTTCTTGCTAAACCATGTTTATATATATCTTAGAAAGGCGACTTTTCTCACATAAACTGTGTCTCATTTTACAACTATTTCATGTCTTGTTTTTATATTCCGCTGATTACTCTGATGTATGACTACTTGGGTGCCCCGGTAAGGCACCAGTCACGGGCCCCGGAACGGGCCGTGACAGGTATAACGGCTTAAGAGAGATAAAATGAATGATTTATTGATTTTAGAAGTTAAGAGACTTGATCTTAATAGATAAGAGACTTGACTTAATTAAATTAATATGAATTTTGTGTGAAACCCCATTCGTGAGTAATGAGTACTTGGTTTTTAAAAGGAATAATGTTTCTTGATTTGGAAATCGTAATGAGTATCGACAAACCACTGCAGCGTTAATAAAGGGAAATGTTTTGATTAATGAAGTATTATTAAAACCAGTAGAAACCTCCATCTGCATAGAAGCTAAGATGAGACAAAATGATATTACATTTCCTAGATCATGGTTGCTTAATAAGATTGATTATGAACAAGAATAACCTACTCACATATAAGGCATATGTTTCTCAGATTGTTTAAAAGAGAATTATATTCTTAAATGATTAAGGCTATGAACTATGAAACTTTTCTAAAATAAAGAGACTGGAGTAATTGAAATTAGGCAAACTGGAACTCTAGGGAAAAGGAAGGCATTGTTTTGTCTTAAAATGGTTTAAAAACATAAAGTGTTATAACAGCTTTATGGGAAGTTAGTTATAACGACTTTATGAAAAACAAAAGAAGGGTTTTATCATTGGTTTTAATGGGATAATCTGGCTTTAAAAAGAGAAGTGTTTTGGTTTGCTTAAAAACATTTCTAAAATAAGAAACGTGAACATTTGAAATTAGGCAAACTTGAACGTTTGGAAAATAATGTTGTTGCTTGATTTTACAAAGAGAAGTGTTTGATTTACTTCAAAAGATAATCACTCTATTTTTCATATACTACGGGTATTGTGTGACTTTTGTGAAAGTAACGTATCTTTTTAAGAGTTAATGTATGAAGTACTTTGGGGATAAAAACCCGATCTTGTTAATCATATAGTAGAAAGTACCTTGTGTGAATAATTTGATTATGTTGGTTTGTGATAGCCTTGTAATACTTTCTTGTTGATTTGATAAGTAAACATGCTAGGATGCTACGTGTGTTAGTATCTTGTGATGTTTGTGTAAAGGGGTTTTCCCTCAATTGCGCTTAAGTTGTTTAAACTATCAGCCGTTATGTTGGTACTGTACCACTCACCTTGACATGTTTCCGGAGGTTAAGCTGCCCTCTGATGCGGGGTAGACTCAGGCGGGTCTGTGTGACCTATGATTCGAGAATACCTCATGCGGGTCCAGGGGGCCTATACGGAGCTACGATAGTTCCAGGTTAGTGTGCGGCCTTTATGGTCATGCGGTCTATATGGCCATGTGGACTGCGAAGTCCAGGAGGATGCCGGGGAGTAGCTACCCTCGATGCGGGGAATACCTCATGCGGGCCTATGAGATTGGCCTATGCGGAGCTGCGGGAAGTTCCAGGGCTAGACGCGCATTAGATCTGCGGCGAGTGGCGGCTTTGATCATGTGGCGGATGCAGACAGATCGTGATACAATTTATGACCTTGTTGGTACTGTGGGTTTTAGTAGTCGGCTATGCCTTCGTACTTACCCCGTACGGTTTTATGATGACACAGGTGGGACCTGGTGTTCAGATGTATTCCTTGGTGCTTTTATATCATAGGCCAGCGGTGAGGAAGGTATTCCACGCATGATTGATGTTGTGGCGTGAGACCCATTGTGATATTTGAGTGATGACTTGAGGCGTGAGTCACGACTTGACATATCGCTTATTGTGAATCGTAGTTTGGTTATCATACATGTCTCCTGCTTTATATAAGACTACTATGATTTCATATACAGTATTTTCAGTTTCATATACTTGGTACTGTTATGCGACCTCGCCGAGTGCGTTCATGCCGCGAGTTGAGGTACACCGATCGTTGATCCTAGCTCTCGAGTCCGCGATTCGGCGTTGGGAAGCTCCGTTTCTCGGAGGCTTATCGGTGGTATAGTCCTGTCATAGTAGGTGCTACATTCAGGTGTATGGCGGGGCCTGTCCGCCATTGTTGTCATGTCACTCTTAGAGTGCAGTAATCTTGTTGTGGGCAGAGTTGTTATGGGATGTAACTGTTCGGACCTAAGTTGTTATATATATATATGCCGAAAGGAAATTTTTCTTCAGATAAACATGTGTCTTCTTTACATGATTTCATGTATTGTTTTATATTCCGCTGATTACTCTGATGTTATATCACTAGGGTGCCCGGGGTAAGGCACCAGTCAAGGGCCCGGGTTCGGGACGTGACAAAAGTGGTATCAGAGCAGTTAATCCTCGGAAAGTGTCTACAGACCGTATCCAGTAGAGTCTTGATTATCGGTGTGTTGTGCACCACACCAATAATCAGGAGGCTATAGGATATTTAGGATTGGTTTCCATTCTTCTCACTCCGAGATCGTGCCTTAGAGCTGTGTTGTAAGTTGGACCCTCTAACGTATTTCTTTCCCTTACCGTTATGCCTCGCGTAGGCAAACCCGGGCAGAGGCGAAGCGGCGAGAGGCTGCGAGTAGAGTTCAGAGGGTTACGTGGGCACATGCCCAATCATCACCTGGGGTGGTGCTGCATTGGGGAGTTCTGCGACGTTACTAGCCCCAACAGAGTTTAGCTGCAGCGGCGATTCCTCTGCGGCCATGATATTTGAACCTTCGGTTCCACGGCCGGGGGCAGAGAATATAGATTGCAAAGGCGACCACATTACTAGCTATGGATTTGGTGCGGAGAGTATACCGATGTCTGCGAGTCTTGATGACTATCTAAGAGAGGGTTGTACAAGAGTAATTCTTGATTAGGCGAACATGGCACGTATGCGGGCTTATGCGCAGCAGCCAAGAAACGTAGAGATCGACGGGTTAACGAAGGGCGACGTAAGAGGGGCGAGCAGCAAGGTCCTTTGGTAACTTTGAGCGGATCGCCTCGCGGCCAATTAGATATGCACCTCCGCCCGATCTGAGAGGTCCTCCACGGGTTCGGGGCGTTCGGGTATGCGGGAGTTGGTCGAACTCGAGTTTCCGTTCACAACTACACGTAGGCTCGGCCCGGCGGATTCATTTTTCCTCGGTATTCACGCGGTGTGCGTATGTCATCCGGGAATGTCGTCTTTTGTTGGTGCTCGTTTCTGACGGCCGTCGAGGCCATGTGTCGTAAGGATGTCCTAGTAGGAGGATGCAAGTAGGAGGACTCGGCGCTTCATGATCGGTGACCGGTTGTCACCTTCCTTAGCTATGCGCCCTACGGGGTAGATTTGATTAGAACGACTAAGGGGAGTGAAGCAGTAGATACAGGTATATCCTTAACCCTCTAGAGATTAGTATTGTGTGATAAGATGAGTATATATTAAGTGCTATGTTCTGATAGCAGTGTGTTAGTTGTGATTAGAAATCATGGTTAGTTAACCGAGTAAGATTGGGGGATAGAGAAAGTGTGAGCCTTAGAATATTATACGTAGAGACCTTAGAGGCAAGGCAATCTTGAGTAAAAGATTACATTTGTGTTTTGATCCTTATCAGAGTGCATAGTGCACGTGAGATTTGTTTGTGTGATAAGTCCCTGAGTAGGGTGGAAGGAAAGAGGGTAGTTGAGCTAAGAAGACCGCTAGGTTTTCGTAACGTGATTAGTGAGATTGTTCCTTCGGGAGCTAGTGTTTTCGCGCGTTCGGGTCGGGTTGGGGCCGTGTTGCGGGTCAACCCGCGGCTGTATGGTGGTGGGTCGGTTGTGGTGGTCCGCCTTGTGGTAAGTCACGAGGTGTTAGGCCCAAGTTTAGTTAACCATCGTGCGAGTTCGTGGATACGTTCGACCGATGGTCGGGCGATGAGGTCGGCCGTCTTATCTTTTAGTCAAGCGTGTACTCGGTAGTAAGTTGCGAGATGATATTTCGAAAGGTTGTAAGGTCGCGAAGTACTACCATCACCTTATGACAGACAGTGAAGCCCAGGTTGTGGCTATTTTCGTTTTCTGAAAAGTTTTACCAGGCAGAGTTAGGAACTCAGGTGAGTCTCCGTATCGTATTCGTCCTCGGGCCAGTGTTTTGATTTTAGGGGTAGCTGTGAGGATTGTTGTCTCCTGTTGAGGGAGTGTTTTTAGCTACCATTTCAGTGTTCGGTTTTTGCCTTATGAAGCCTTAGAGGCGGAAGTGTAAGTTGTCGGGCGATTGGTTCGATGTTGGCAAGGTTCAGATAGTTGGTTCAGGTTTATTCCAACAGACTGGGGGTAGGGTGGAGCTTGTCTAGAAGAGGTTATTGGCAGCTCAGAGAAATCATGTGGATAAGCGGCGACGACGCTTGGAGTTCAGGTTGACGGTGGGTCTTCTTGAAGGTACCACACGGAAAGGGTGTGACGAGATTTGGAAACTGAAGAAGTAACATAAATGTGGTAAGTTATGAGAAAGAGTTCGAGTGTACGAGAAGGGTACGGCACGTAAGGGAAGAAGCGAGCATGTATGGCGAGCATAGATGTGATCATTTCTTTTGTGAGGTTAGAGGTGTTTCTGTGGCCAGGTGTGGCAGGTTTGTTCTCGTAAGTATAGTAGTGAAGACTATACTGGCGCGCGTTTGTTTTGAGACTTAGAAGGAACATTCGGGACGAATGTTTCTAAGGAGGGGAGAATGTTATACCCCGTATTTCCAGTATGTGCGTGGGACGTACGTAGAAAAATTTGAACTTTAAAGTTGGCTTGGACGATTTATTTTGTGCACAACACCCGGTTAGAGTCGTTTTTCGACAAAACGTTTTATACAACTCGGGTAGGGTAAATTACGGCTATGTCATTTCTAATTTTTGCGGATTTTTCCGAGAGACGAAACATTTTGGACCAACGAGAGGGCGACACTTGTCACCCTCTCATTGATGGACGTTGGGCGGTAAAGGGTGGACGATTGGGAGCCTATTTTGTCAAGGAGTTGGTAGGATATTTTTGTGTAGTAGATAGAATGGACACTTGCCTAAATCCTCACCCTACACTTGCCTTGCACTTGGCATCATCTTGGCCATTGGTTGGCCATTTCTTGACCTATAAATACCCCTCCCCTTTGAAGACTTCTTCATCCATTCTACAAAGCTCCAAGTCTTGAAATTCCCTCCCCTCTCTAGTAGTGTTCTCGTCCTCCCCTTGTGAGGCCTTAGCAGAGCACCCTCCCCTTGGCGAGAGTACCCCTCCTAGTGGGGTTGGCCGAGGGGTATACACCCCCCTTGTGGTGTTGTCTCGTATATATACCCCCCCTCTTGGTAGAAATACTCTCCAAAGTATTGTTACTATACCCAAATTACCTTAGCCGTATACCTTGTAGTATTCCAAAGATACCTCTTTACGTAGAGCCCGAAAATACTACCTTATGCCCTTTGTGTCTCAAACCGAAACCCTAAGGAAAACCTTCATAAGTCGGTTGAAGTGTTAAGTAGAAGTTGCGTAGAACTTCTAAGGGTTGTTTGGAGCGGGTTGGAGCGCACGGAGTAGGAGCTAAACCTTGCTCAGGAGCGACATTAAACTTGGATAATTTTGGGCTTATCGAGGTAAATATCTTGTCCCCCTATTGTAATTGGAAATTACATGATTGTTAGAATATATAGTTGAAGTATACTATATATAGAATGAATATTGAATAGAACTGAACGTAGTTTTTTGGCAATGTCTTTTGACTTAAGCCTGAATTTAAAGAAAGAGAAGCAATCGTAATTACATAGGAATGTATTCTGAGAGACTTGTGTAGCATTCGTGAAGTAGAATTGTACACGTCCGTTAGGCGTATAAACCCCCCGGTTGGCTTGATGGCGGCCTCGATAGAGGAGGAGATTTACGCGGTTGCGGGGAATGTCTTGCGAATTTTACGTAGAATGTTCTACGATAAGATCTAGATATTAATAAAGCGCATTGTGGCCTTATAGGTTGAAGTACTATGTGTGGCGCGATCTACTTGGCTTAAGGAGTAGCCAGCGGTTTGAGGTACTTGGGCGTTTTGCTATTAGTCGATAATCGTCGCGAGGTATGTGAACCTCTTCCTATCTTTTCTAGCATGATATGTGTATAACTATGTAGTACGGTAGACGTACATGTGTTAAATGTATTTGATTGGTTTAAAACATAAAGTGTTATAACGGCTTTATGGGAAGTTGGTTATAACAACTTTATGTAGGTAAGAAAATGCTTTGTGGTTTTAAAAACTTAAGAGTTATAATAGCTTTATGGGAAGTTAGGTATAACGGCTTAAGAGAGATAAAATGAATGATTTATTGATTTTAGATGTTAAGAGACTTGATCTTAAAAGATAAGAGACTTGACTTAATTAAATTAATATGAATTTTGTGTGAAACCTCATTCGTGAGTAATGACTACTTGGTTTTTAAAAGGAATAATGTTTTACTGATTTCGTAAATCAGAATGAGTATCGACAAACCACTGCAGCGTTAATAAAGGGAAATGTTTTGATTAATGAAGTATTATTAAAACCAGTAGAAACCTCCATCTGCATAGAAGCTAAGATGAGACAAAATGATATTACATTTCCTAGATCATGGCTGCTTAATAAGATTGATTATGAACAAGAATAACCTACTCACATATAAGGCATATGTTTCTCAGATTGTTTAAAAGAGAATTATATTATTAAATGAATAAGACTATGAACTACGAAACCTTTCTAAAATAAGAAACGTGAACATTTGAAATTAGGCAAACTTGAACGTTTGGAAAATAATGTTGTTGCTTGATTTTACAAAGAGAAGTGTTTGATTTACTTCAAAAGATAATCACTCTATTTTTCATATACTACGGGTATTGTGTGACTTTTGTGAAAGTAACGTATCTTTTAAAGAGTTAATGTATGAAGTACTTTGGGGATAAAAACCCGATCTTGTTAATCATATAGTAGAAAGTACCTTGTGTGAATAATTTGATTGTGTTGGTTTGTGATAGCCTTGTAATACTTTCTTGTTGATTTGATAAGTAAACATACTAGGATGCTACGTGTGTTAGTATCTTGTGATGTTTGTGTAAAGGGGTTTTCCCTCGATTGCGCTTAAGTTGTTTAAACTATCAGCCGTTATGTTGGTACTGTACCACTCACCTTGACATGTTTCCGGAGGTTAAGCTGCCCTCTGATGCGGGGTAGACTCAGGCGGGTCTGTGTGACCTATGATTCGAGAATACCTCTACGCGGTCCGGGGGCCTACGCGGAGCTACGAGTTCCGTGTTAGCGGCCTTTATGGTCATGCGGTCTATGTGGCCATGCGATCGCGGTCGAGCGGATGTCGGGAGTAGCTACCGACGCGGAATACCTCATGCGGCCTACGATTGGCCTATGCGAGTCGCGGAAGTTCCAGGGCTAGACGCGCACATTAGATACTGCGGGCGAGTGGCCAGCTTTGATCATGTGACGGTCTAGACAGATCTCATGATACAGTTTATAACCTTGTTGGTACTGTGGGTTTTAGTAGTCGGCTATGCCTTCGTACTTACCCCGTACGGTTTTATGATGACACAGGTGGGACCTGGTGTTCAGATGTATTCCTTGGTGCTTTTATATCATAGATCGCCAGTGGCGAAGGTATTCCACGGGCATGATTGATGTTGTGGGCGTGAGACCCATTGTGATATTTGAGTGATGACTTGAGGGCGTGAGTCCCTGACTTGACATGACTGCTTATTTATTGTGAACTGTAGTTTGGTTATCATACATGTCTCCTACTTTATATAAGACTACTATGATTTCATATACGTGATTTTCGGGCCATATACTTGGTACTGTTATCGACCTCCTTCGAGGCTGCGTTCATGCCGCAGTTGAGGTACACCATCGTTGATCCTAGCTCGTGGTCACGATTCGGCGTTTGGGAAGCTCCGTTTCTCCGAGGCTTATCGGTGGTATAGTCCTGTCATAGTAGGTGCCACATTCAGGGGTATGGCGGGGCCCTGTCCCGCCATTGTTGTCATGTCACTCTTAGAGGTCTGTAGTACTGTTGTGGGCAGAGTTGTTATGGGATGTAACTGTTCGGACCTAAGTTGTTATATATATATATATATGCCGAAAGGAAATTTTTCTTCAGATAAACATGTGTCTTCTTTACATTGTTTCATGTATTGTTTTATATTCCGCTGATTACTCTGATGTTATATCACTAGGGTGCCCGGGGTAAGGCACCAGTCACGGGCCCGGGTTCGGGACGTGACACTGGTTACCACCACTTCTCTTCCTTTCCACTCGATAACTGGCTTACCGGAAAACTGGTACCGAATCAATCTCTCTCTGTAGTCCACGTTGGAATAACCAGAGGCCAACTAGCCCGTACTCATAATGACCTCAATGTCTGTCATAACAGCTCTGCTAGGTCTGCTAGGGTCCAACGACTGTATCGTTACCGGTAATTATTATCTAACCGCTCATCTACCACCCAACACTCACGGGTGTAGTCACCCCGAAAGGTCCTCATGGATTCAGGCTCCATTTCTTTATACTTGGTTGCTCTCTTTCTTACTGGTCGTACTCTTCCCCTACTTCCAAACTTATCCTAGCGTACGCACATAGCCTTCATACTGATTCGGGCCTCCAATCTTTGGAGTTACTATTCTAAACAACATAAGGCCATTTCCGGCTCTCACAACCTGGTTCCGGTGGAATGCGTCCACGAACCCGTAAAATGATTAACTAAACTTGGGCCTTGCACCCTCGTGACCCTGTCACGTAGCGGGACTACTACCAATTGATCCCATACCATTTCAAGCTATGGGGCGACCCTTAATAGGTCCTCAACCCGACTCGGCGTCGTATTTAACGCTTACCTTTGGTCTGTCTTAACCTTTTACTACCCGAGAAGGCCTTATATATCTAAGGTCTCGGTGGTTATCAACATTCTTAGGCTCGCAATTTCCATGCTCCCCGCCTACCTTATCAGCCCCCCCGTAAACGGGTATAAAAACTTATCATAATATTATAATCGTGTGGTCTTGACCACAACAACCATACTTACTCCATACGGATATTATCCGTACCATTTTCTTAATCATACTTCGTAGCTCAATTTATTAACAAAGTCTTCCATTAATTCCCTTAATAATAACCTCTTAAGGGTCCATTACATTCTCACACAACTCATCATCTCCTAATTATCTCAAATTAGCACGTAAAACCTTCATGAGAGTTCCTTAACTGTTCATACCTTCCCGGTATTTATTTAGTCCTTACCAAATCCTGGTAACCTAAAACCATTCTAGGCAACACGTGTCTGACCCTCATACATAAATATGTATAGTTGCATGTCACAATACCAACTATACTACCAACATTACCGACCAGGATACGCAATCCACATAATCTTTCCTGGGTCACTGCTGCCTTTCTCGTAGCTGCAAACAACATAACTTGTTAGGGAGAGACGACCCTAACTACACAGCTCTATCGCACGATCTCAGAGTGAGAAGAATGGAAACCAATCCTAAATGTCCTGCAACCTCCTGGTTATAGATGTGGTGCACAACACACCGATAACCAAGACTCTACTAGACACGGTCTGTAGACACTTTCCGAGGACTAACTGCTCTGATACCACTTTTGTCACGACCCGACCCCGGGCCCGCGACTGGTGCCCTACCTGGACACCCCTGTCAGGTGTATATAAGAGAATAGCAGCGGAACATATACAACACACATAAAAACTTAGGCAGTAAACAACAACAGGCTAGCCGATAAGGCCACCTTCCGTAAAATATACACAATCCAGAAATAGAACAGTAAATCTCCTTTTTTTTCTTTACAACCCAATCCACAATGTGACTACAGACCTCTAAGAATAACAATCAGGACGACAGGCCCCGCCATACCTGAATATACAACAACCGACCATACCAGGATAAGCCTCAAGTAAAGCGAGATTCCCAATAGTGAACAAAGGATCCTAAGAGTGAGGATCAGCAACCGGTATACTCTACCTGCGGCATGAACGCAGCCCCCCGAAGGAGGTCAGTACAACATGTACCAAATATGTGAAACTGAAAGTACTGTAATGAAATCATAAGTCTATAATAAAACTGGATACATGTATGATAGCTCAATTAACAGTACACTGTTCCTTACTAACAATGAGAGTAAACAAGAGTATAAACTTTATTGCATAAAAATAGGAGGCTCATGATCAAAACAGGGTCCCTCGCCCGTAGTATCATTAAGCAATCCTACTCCTGGGACTATTTCACCCGCATAGGTCCTGTGGACCCGCATAAGGTCATCCGCCTCGCATGGGACTATTTCACCCGCATAGGTCGTGTAGACCCGCATGAGGTATTCCTCGCATAGGACTGGACCGCCCCGCATGGGACTATTTCACCCGCATAGGCCCTTTCGGACCCGCATGAGGTATTCCTCACATCATGGGTAGCAAATCCACAGAATATGCAAATGCCACAAACCCGGGGAATGACCCCGTATTGAATAACATACCACTAGCACAAACCGGCTATCACACTTAACATAAGCACTACCGGCTTATCATACATAACATAAGCACTACCGGCTTATCATATCATATATAAGCAAGTTAAGAAATCCCCTAACTTCTTATTAGTCTTATACATGTACACTCTCATTTTAGTTTACTTAAGGCACTAACATGTCATTATAAAAAATCCGGGAATTTAACCCAAAGTACTACTATTATACCCCGTAGTTCCAGGGTATGTATGCGAGGACGTACGTACGAGAATACGACAGAAAGATTGGAAAGGAAGAAAGAGGCGATTTTTCCACGGAAAGGTTTCCGGTTTTTGTGAAGGAAAAAGGTTCGTTAATGTTAATTTGATTCCCAGATTTGGTATTCGGACTTCTGGAATATTAGAGAATTATGGAATTTTATTTTCTGAATGGTCACGTGGGGCCCACGGGAGAAATTTACGGTTTTGTGGGGCCCACTTTGTTTTCGAGATTTTGGCCATTGGGGATATTTTCGGAAGATGTTTTATTTTGGGCCACGAGGAGGGTGACACGTGTCACCCCGCCAGTGGCTCGGGTAGAATGGCATTTGTGCACAACACCCGGTTAGAGTCGTTTTGACGAAACGCTTTACATAACTTGCGAAGGAAAATTCCGCTATGTCTTTTCTTATTTTTGCGGATTTTTCCGAGAGGCTAACATTTTGGACCAACGAGAGGGCGGCACTTGGCACCCTCTCATTGGTGGGCAAGGTGGGCGGCACATGGGACGAATTGGGGAGGTCAAGTGGTAGATATTTTGGTAGATATTTGTGAGGGTTTTAAGGAGTAGGGACTAGGGGGCACTTGGGCATATCTTGGCCCTACACTTGTGTAGCACTTGGCTCAATCTTGGCCATTGGTTGGCCTTGGCTTGTGCTATAAATACCCCTCTCCCTTTGATGAATTCTTCATCCTTTCCTAAATGTTTCTAAGTGTTAAATCTTCTCCCTCCCCTTAGTGTTGAGTTCGGCCAAGAGGCCTCCCCCTCTCCTAGAGGCCTTGGCCGAGGTACACCCCCTCCTAGTAGTGTGGTGGTACCCCTAGCCAAGTTGCTTTCGTATAATACCCCCCTTTGTGGTGTAGAAATACTCTCAAAGTATTGTTTTAATGCCCAAATTACCTTAGCCGTATACCTTGTAGTATTCTAAGGTTATACCTATACGAAAAGCCCGGGAATACTATTATACTTCCCGTCAGTCACAAAACCGAAACCCTAGGAAAATCTCCATAGTCCGTTGGAGTATTGTGTAGAAGTTGGTTAGAACTTCTAAGGGTGGTTTAGAGCGGGTTGGGCGCTTCGGAGTGGAGCTAAACGATTGCCCAGGATCGACTTTATACTTGGATAATTATGGGCTTATCGAGGTAAATATCTTGTCCCTCTATTGTAATTGGAAATTACATGTTGTTAGAATATATAGTTAAAGTATACTATATATAGAACTGAACGTGGTTAGTTGGCAATGTCTTTTGACTTAAGCCCAAGAAGCGAATCGAATCTGATGAGACTTGTGTAGTAGTACTGTTGAGTAGAATAGTACCCGTTAGGGTTAGATGTATAACCACCCAGGTTGGCTTGGTAGCCGGCCCCGTGAGAGGAGGAGATTTACGCTGTTGCGGGGGGGGGAGGTGCTGCCGAATTTTCTGTAGAATGTTCTACGATAAGATCTTAATGTTAATAAGCGCCTTGTGGCCTTATAGGTTGAAGTACTACGTGTGGCGCGTTCTACTTGGCTTTAGGAGTAATGCGGTTGGGAGTACTGAGCGTTTGCTATTAGTCGATACTCGCGAGGTATGTGAACCTCTTCCTATCTCTTCTAGCATGATATGTGTGAACTATGTAGTACGGTAGACGTACATGTACTAAATGTATTTGATTGGTGTAAAACATAAAGTGTTATAACGGCTTTATGGGAAGTTGGTTATAACGGCTTTATGTTGGTAAGAAAATACATGTGGTTTTTAAAAGGTAACTGATTTGAACTATAACTGGCTTGTTATGTGTTAATAAAGAACTTGAAGTATTTCAAAAGAGTTTTGAATCATTTTGAGAGAAGAAGTAATACTTGATTTGTTTGAAAACTTAAGAGTTATACTAGCTTTATGGAAAGTTAGGTATAACGTCTTAAGAATGTTTTACCGATTTTGGAAATCGAATGTGTATCGACAAACCACTGCTGGCGTTAATAAAAGGAAATGTTTTGACAGATTAAGTATTATTAAAACCAGAGAAACTTCCATCCGCATGTAAGCTAAGATGAGACAAAATGATATTTCCTAGATCATGGTCAGTAATAAGATTGTTGTAAACAAGAATATCCTACTCACATATAAGACTTATGTTTCTCGAGATAGTTTAAAAGAGAATTATATTCTTAAATGAATAAGACTATGAACTACGAAACCTTTCTAAATAAGAAACATGAACATTTGAAATTAGGCAAACTTGGGCGTTTGGAAAATAATGTTGTTACTTGAGTTTTACAAAGAGAAGTGTTTTGATTTACTTCAAAAGATAATCACTATATTTTCATATACTACGTATTGTGTGACTTTTGTGAAAGTAACGTATCTTTTAAAGAGTTAATGTATGAAGTACTTTGGGGATAAAACCCGAACTTGTTAGCATATAGTAGAAAGTACCGTGTGTATAACTTGATTGTGTTGATTTTGTGATAGCCTTGTAATACTTTTTTTGTTGATTTGATAAGTAAACATGCTAGGATGCTACGTGTGTTAGTATCTTGTGATGTTTGTGTAAAGGGGTTTTTCCTTTGTTGTGCTTATGTTGTTTAACGATAAGTCGTTATGATAGTATTATACATCACTCATCTCTTGAGATGATTCCGGTTAAGGCGCCTCCGTCGCGGGTAGACTTCAGCGGTCGATGGACCTATGATTCGAGACTACCCTACGCGGTCCGGGCCTATCGCGAATCGCGGGAGTTCCGAGTTAGACGCGCCTTGTGGTCATGCGGTCCTGTGGCCGTGCGGACGGCGAGTCCAGACGCCTGCCGGGAGTAGCTACCCTCGATGCGGGTTATACCTCATGCGGCCGATCTGATTGGCCTATGCGGAGTCGCGAAAGTTCGGGGCTAGACGCGCACATTAGATCATCGCGGGCAAGTGGTCGCCTTTGATCATGTGATGCCTGAGACAGATCTTATGATACGCCTCATGACCTTGTTGGTACCGTGGGTGTTAGTAGTCGGCTATGCCTTCGCATTTACCTGCACGTGTTATTATGGCACAGTGGGACCTGGTGTTCATGTGTGTTCCTTGTGTTATATCATAAATCGCGCAGCGGTGAGGAAGGTATTCCACGCATGATTGATGTGGGCGTGAGACCCATTGTTATATTTGAGTGATGACTTGAGGCGTGAGTCACGACTTGACATGATCGCTTATTATTGTGAATCGTAGTTTGGTTATCATACATGTCTCTGCTTTATAGACTATTATGATTTCATTTACGATTTTTAGTTTCACATACTTGCACTGTTATCGACCTCCTTCGGGGCTGCGTTATGCCGCGGTAAAGGTACACCGCTTTGATCCTCGCTCTTAGGGTCACAGTTCGGCGTGTGGAAAGCTCCGTTTCTCCGAGGCTTATCGATGGTATAGTCCCCTGTTGTTGTAGGTGTTTACATTCAGTGGTATGGCGGGGCCCTGTCCCGCCATTGTTGTCGTATCATTTCTTAGAGGTCTGTAGTACTGTTGTGGGAAGGGTTTGTAAAAAGGATTAAAACTGTTCAAGTTGGAAAAAGTTGTTATTTATATATATGACGAAAGGCAAGATTTTCTCAGATTATTGTTTCATATTTCATAATATGTCTTGTATTGTTTATGTTCCGATTACTGATGTTGTATCACTAGGGTGCCCGGTAAGGCACCATCACGCCGGAATCGGTCGTGACAAAAGTGGTATCGAAGCGATTAATCCTCGGAAAGTGTCTCTGAACCGTATCGATGAAGTCTTGATTATCGGTGTTGTGCACCACGCCAATAATCGTGAGGCTATAGGATATTTAGGATTGGTTTCTATTCTTCTCACTCGAGGTCGTGCCTTAGCCGTGTTTTAAGTTGGACCTCTAAACGTATTTCTTTCCTCACCGCTATGCCTCCGCGTAGGGCAACCCGCCCGGGAGGGCAAGGCGCCGAGGAGTCGCGAGTAGAATACGAGGGTTGCGAGGGCACAGCCCAATCATTACCTAGGGTAGTGCTTCATTCGAGGATTTCTGCGGCGTTACTAGCCCCGGAGTTTAGCACGGCGATGGCGGCCTACTGCGCCATGATATTTGAACCTTCGCCCACGGCGAACAGAGAATTTAGATTGCAAAGAGGCGACCGCATTAGCCATGGATTTGGCTACCAGGGATTATACCGATGTACCGCGCGTCTTGATGACTACCTAAGAAAGGGTCAGGCGAGAGTAATTCTTCATTGGGCTTGAGCATGGCGTATGCGGGCTTATGCGCGGCAGTCGAGAACGTAGAGATCGACGGGTTAACCAAGGACAGCAGAAGAGGGCCAGAGCAGCAAGGTCCTTCGGTAACTTTCAAGGTGAGTATACCTTAAGTGCTATGTTCTGATAGCAGTGTGTTAGTTGTGATTAGAAATCATGGTGGGTTAACCGAGTAAGATTTTGGAGGATAGAGAAAGTGTGAGCCTTAGAGCTTTATACGCAAAGACCTTAGAGGTAAGGCCATCTCGGGTAGAGACGTATGTTTATGTTTGACCCTTATAGGAGTGCATAGTGCACGTGAGCTGTGTTTGGGATAGGTCCCTAAGTAGTGTGAAATGAAGAGGGTAGTTGAGCTAAGAAGACCGCTAGGTTTTCGTAACGTGATTAGTGAGATTGTTCCGATCGGGAGCTAGTATTGTGCGCGTTGCCGGGTCGGGTTGAGGCCACGTTGCGGGTCAACCCGCGGCATGTATGGCGCGGGTCCGGTTGTGGTGGTCCCGCCTGTGGTAGGGTCACGAGGTGCTAGGCCCTAATTTAGTTAAGCTACGTACGAGTTCGTGGATGAGTTCGACCGGTGGTCAGGCCGATGGGGGCAGACCATCGTGTTCTTCGGTCGGGAGCGTTCACTTGGGATTGTTGATTTATCAGTAAGGTTGTAAGGCTGCACGGGGTGCCTACCTTCACCTTATGACAGAATGTGGAGCCCAGTTTACGGCTGTTTTGTTTCGGAAGTTTTACCAAGCATGTGTTAAGAACTCGGTGAGTCTCGACCGCATTCGCCCGGGCCAGCGTGATTTCGAGGTAGTTGTGAGGATTGTTGTCTCTGTGGAGGAGCGTTTGAGCTACCCTTTCGGTGTTCTGATGTCGCCTTATGAAGACTTGCGGGCGGAAGTGTAAGTTGCCGGCCGATTGGTTCGATGTTGGCGTGGTTCGATAGTTGGTTGATCTTGTTCCGGCAGATGTGGATAGTGAGCTTGTCTAGAAGAAGTTACGAAGCTCGGAGGAATCGTGCGGATAATCGGCGACGACGCAGAGTTCAGTTGACGGTCGGTCTTCTTGAAAGTACCACCCGGACGAGTGTGACGAGTTTTGGAAACGATGAACTTAGCCCGAGTTACTTTGGGCCTTTGTGAGTTCATGTGAAGAATAGGCCAGGTTGCCTATATGTTAGCATTTGCCGTCCGACTTAGGAGGAAGGACGTCCGGTCTTTCGTATTGTTATGTTCGGGAAAGTATCGAAGATCCATCCAGAATGTTCCCAGTTAATGATGACCTCGTTAGAGATAGTAACCCCGAGTTTTGGATACTAAAGCAGTATCAGAAATATGGTAAGAATTCGAGTGTACGGCGAACGGTGATCGCGCGGCCGGTACCATTTGTTGGGTCGTTGGAGCAAGGCTCGCGACAAAGTGACAAAAGTAGTATTATTTGTGGTGATGTTAGAGGTGTTTCCTCGTGGACTTGGATGTAGGTATTTTGCGTGGGTATTTCTGTGGCCAGCTGTGGCAGGATTGTTTCGTAAGTATAGTAGTGAAGACTATACTGGCACGCGTTCGTTTTGAGACTTAGAAGGAACATTCGGGACGAATGTTTCTAAGGGGGGAAGAATGTTATACCCCGTAGTTCCAGGGTATGTATGCGAGGACGTACGTACGAGAATACGACAGAAAGATTGGAAAGGAAGAAAGAGGCGATTTTTCCACGGAAAAGTTTCCGGTTTTTGTGAAGGAAAAAGGTTCGTTAATGGGAATTGGATTCCCAGATTTGGTATTCGGACTTCCTGGAATATTAGAGAATTATGGAATTTTATTTTCGAAATGGTCACGTGGGGCCCACGGGAGAAATTTACGGTTTTTGTGGGGCCCACTTTGTTTTCGAGATTTTGGCCATTGTGGATATTTTCGGAAGATGTTTTATTTTGGGCCAATAGGAGGGTGACACGTGTCACCCCCGCCTTGGTGGCTTGGCCGAATGGCATTTGTGCACAACACCCGGTTAGAGTCGTTTTTCGACGAAACGTTTTTCATAACTTGCGAAGGGAAAATTCCGGCTATGTCTTTTCTTATTTTTGCGGATTTTTCCGAGAGACGGAACATTTTGGACCAACGAGAGGGCGGCACTTGGCACCCTCTCATCAGTGGGCAAGGGGCGCACGTGGGACCAATCGGGAGGTCAGTGGTAGATATTTTGGTAGATATTTGTGAGGGTTTTAAGGAGTAGGGACTAGGGGCACTTGGGCATATCTTGGCCCTACACTTGTGTAGCACTTGGCTCGATCTTGGCCATTGGTTGGCCTTGGTCAGGCTATAAATACCCTCTCCCTTTGATGAATTCTTCATCCTTTCCTAAATGTTTCTAAGTGTTAAATCTTCTCCCTCCCTTAGTGTTGAGTTCGCCAAGAGGCCTCCCCTCTCCTAGAGGCCTTGGCAGGGTACACCCCCTCCTAGTAGTGTGGCGTGGGTACCCCTGCCAAGTTGCTTTCGTATAATACCCCCCTTTGTGGTGTAGATATACTCTCATAGTATTGTTTTAATGCCCAAATTACCTTAGCCGTATACCTTGTAGTATTCTAAGGTTATACCTATCTAAAGCCCGAATACTATTATACTTCCGTCACAAAATCGAAACCCTAGGAAAATCTCCATAGTCAGTTGGAGTATTGTGTAGAAGTTGGTTAGAACTTCTAAGGGTGGTTTAGAGCGGGTTGGGCGCCGGAGTTGAGCTAAACGATTGCCCAGGATCGACTTTATACTTGGATAATTATGGGCTTATCGAGGTAAATATCTTGTCCCTCTATTGTAATTGGAAATTACATGTTGTTAGAATATATAGTTAAAGTATACTATATATAGAATGAGCGTGGTTAGTTAGCAATGTCTTTTGACTTAAGCCCAAGAATCGAATCGAATCAGATGAGACTTGTGTAGTAGTACTGTGGAGTAGAATTGTACCCGTTCGGGTTAGATGTATAACCCCCCCCTGGTTGGCTTGGTAGCCGGCCCCATGAGAGAGGAGATTTACGCTGTGTGCGGGGAGAGTGCCGAATTTTCTGTAGAATGTTCTACGATAAGATCTTAATGTTAATAAGCGCCTTGTGGCCTTATAGGTTGAAGTACTACGTGTGGCGCGTTCTACTTGGCTTTAGGAGTAGCCGGTTGGGAGTACTTGAGCGTTTGCTATTAGTCGATACTCGTCGCGAGGTATGTGAACCTCTTCCTATCTCTTCTAGCATGATATGTGTGAACTATGTAGTACGGTAGACGGACATGTACTAAATGTATTTGATTGGTGTAAAACATAAAGTGTTATAACGGCTTTATGGGAAGTTGGTTATAACGGCTTTATGTTGGTAAGAAAATACATGTGGTTTTTAAAAGGTAACTGATTTGAACTATAACTGGCTTGTTATGTGTTAATAAAGAACTTGAAGTATTTCAAAAGAGTTTTGAATCATTTTGAGAGAAGAAGTAATACTTGATTTGTTTTGAAAACTTAAGAGTTATACTAGCTTTATGGAAAGTTAGGTATAACGTCTTAAGAATGTTTTACTGATTTTGGAAATCAGAATGTGTATCGACAAACCACTGCAGCGTTAATAAAAGGAAATGTTTTGACAGATTAAGTATTATTAAAACCAGTAGAAACTTCCATCTGCATAGAAGCTAAGATGAGACAAAATGATATTTCCTAGATCATGGCTGTTGTAATAAGATTGTTGTAAACAAGAATATCCTACTCACATATAAGACTTATGTTTCTCAGATAGTTTAAAAGAGAATTATATTCTTAAATGAATAAGACTATGAACTACGAAACCTTTCTAAATAAGAAACATGAACATTTGAAATTAGGCAAACTAGGAAGTTTGGAGAAAAATATAGATACTTGAGTTTTACAAAGATAATAGTTTTTAATTACTTCAAAAGATAATAACTCTATTTTCATATACTACGTATTGTGTGACTTTTGTGAAAGTAACGATCTTTTAAAGAGTTAATGTATGAAGTACTTTGGGGATAAAACCCCGAACTTGTTAGCATATAGTAGAAAGTACCTGGTGTGTATAACTTGATTGTGTTGGTTTGTGATAGCCTTGTAATACCTTCTTGTTGATTTGATAAGTAAACATGCTAGGATGCTACGTGTGTTAGTATCTTGTGATGTTTGTGTAAAGGGGTTTTTCCTTTGTTGTGATTATGTTGTTTAACGATAAGCTGTTATGATAGTATTATACATCACTCATCTCTTGAGATGATTCCGAGTTAAGCCGCCTCGTCGCGGGGTAGACTCAGGCGGGTCGATGGACCTATGATTCGAGACTACCTCATGCGGGTCCAGGGGGCCTATGCGGAACTGCGGGAGTTCCAGGTTAGGATGCGGCCCTTGTGGTCATGCGGTCCTTGTGGCCATGCGGACGGCGAGTCCAGGACGCTGCCGGGGAGTAGCTACCGGCATGCCGGGTAATACCTCATGCGGGCCGATCTGATTGGCCTATGCGAGTCGCGGAAAGTTCGAGGCTAGACGCGCACATTAGATCTGCGGGCAAGTGGTCGGCTTTGATCATGTGACGGTGCAGGCGGATCTTATGATCTGATTCATGACCTTGTTGGTACCGTGGGTGTTAGTAGTCGGCTATGCCTTCGCATTTACCACATGCGTGTTATTATGGCACAGGTGGGACCTGGTGTTCGTGTGTGTTCCTTGGTGTTGTTATATCATAAACTGCCGGCAGTGAGGAAGGTATTCCACGGGCATGATTGATGTTGTGGGCGTGAGACCCATTGTTATATTTGAGTGATGACTTGAGGGCGTGAGTCCCTGACTTGACATGATCGCTATTATTGTGGAATCGTAGTTTGGTTATCATACATGTCTCCTGCTTTATAGACTATTATGATTTCATTTACAGTATTTTTAGTTTCACATACTCGGTACCTGTTGTACTGACCTCCTTCGGGGGGCTGCGTTCATGCCGCAGGTAAAGGTACACCAGTCATTGATCCTCGCTCTTAGGGTCACAGTTCAGCGTGTGGGAAAGCTCCGTTTCTCCGGAGGCTTATCAGTGGTATAGTCCTCTGTTGTTGTAGGTGTTTACATTCAGGGGTATGGCGTGTCCCTGTCCCGCCATTGTTGTCGTATCATTTCTAGAGGTCTCAGAAATCTTTGTTGGGCGGGGTTTGTAAAAAGGATTAAAACTGTTCATGTTGGAAAAAGTTGTTATTTATATATATGCCGAAAGGCAAGTTTTTCTCAGATTATTGTTTCATATTTCATAATATGTCTTGTATTGTTTTATGTTCCGCTGATTACTCTGATGTTGTATCACTAGGGTGCCCGGGGTAAGGCACCAGTCACGGGCCCGGAATCGGGTCGTGACAACTACGTACTTCTACTCTTTTAAAATGACTCTTTTTCATACAAAACTTCCAAGATACTAATAACCATAGTATCAAGTCATAACTACTTTTCAAGACAAGTCACAATACCTTTTAGAAATACAATTATAGGCTTCTAAATCAAGTGACTTCTTTCTTTTAAAACTTTAAGCAATTGATTCCTTTAAATCAATTTGTCTTTCATTATTTCAAGTCATTTATCATACTTAAATTACTTAGAGTAAATCACTCTTTTTAACCTTCCATAAAGCTATTATAACCAACTTCCCATAAAGCCGTTATACTAGTTTTATACCTTAGAAACTTACATTCTTCTTTATAACCAAGAGACTTAAACTTTCCAACAAAACAAGTATCAAAAATACTTTCAACATACTTAAAGTCTCTTAACTTTTGAAAACCAAGATATCCTTAATATTTAAACAAGTGAGTTAATTCCCTAACTCAACCAACTTGGACATTCTTAAAATAAGCCAAGGATATCAAATGGACTAGATTGTCAAAATCTTGTACGTTTACCGTACTATACATTTACAACTTATTCATGCTCAAGAGATAAGAAAGTTCCACATACCTCTTCGGTTTAATCCACTTGTTAAGTCCAATACGCCGTACGTAGTATGTCAACCTATAATGACCATAGTACGTCTATTAACTTCTTACTTCAAACGTAGAATATTCCAAGTGCAAAGTCACTAAATTCTACGGAAAATCTGACAAAGACTTCCTTTGTTTCTACATACTTTGCCACCTTTTTCAAGGCCGAATTCAATAACCAAACACGCCACATTTAAGGCTCAACAAAGTAGTTAACAATAGCGATTACACGCTTAATCAAGACGTGTAAAATTCCGCCCCACAATTGACATTAAACTAGTACAAAAATACAATGTCCATTCGGCAATTAGGGACAACAATACCAATTCGTTTCCAATCCCTTTTCAATCCAAGTGGTTTAATATAACATGTTATCTAGCCGCAATTGATTATAACTACTACAATCCTCAAGTAGGTAAACATGCGACGATTCTAATTAACGATCAAATTGTAATTCAATTTCAAATGACTCAACATGTCATTTTCGGATTTGAGCTTTCAAATTTCCATAACACTTATCAATATTCATAACACATATCACAAGATCATTTCTAACTTATAATTGTTATACCCCGTATTTCCAGAGTATGTACGTGAGGGCGTACGTACAAAAGTTTTAGCCTTAAGTAGGCATTAGGGACAAAATTTGTGCACAACTAGCGAAAAGAATTGTTTTCCGACGAAACGTTTTCCGGACTTTGCGAAGGGAAAATTTCGGTTGCAACATTTATAATTTTTACGGATTTTTCCGAGAGATGAAATATTTTGGACCAACGAGAGGGCGACATTTGTCACCCTCAAGTGGGCGGTCAAGTTGGACGAAACTTGGCACGTTTTTTGCCTTTCTTTTGGTCAAGGGTTAGGTAGGATATTTTGTGTAGTAGATGAGCAAGTGGGACCCACACAACACTTGTCCAAATCTTCACCCTCCACTTGCCCACCACTTGTCTTAATCTTGGCCATTGATTGGCCTATAAATACCCCTCAAATGCAAGACTTATTCTTCATCCACAAATCATTTTCCAAGTCTAAAACCCCTCTCCCCCTTAGTATAGTTTTCGTCCAAGGTTCCCCTCCCCCTTTGAGAGGCCTTGGCCGAAACAAACCCCCCCCTCTTGAGTTGTTCTCGTGAAATACCCCCCCCCCCCTTGGTAGAAAAGTATTCTCCAAGTATTGTTACTATTCCAAAATACCTTGGCCCAAGTACCTTGTAGTATTCCAAGGTTACACCTATACTAAAAGCCCAGGAATACTATTATACTTCCTTGATCCAAAAACGAAACCCTAAGGAAAATCTTCATAGCAGGTTGAAGTATTAAGAAGAAGTTGCGTAGAACTTCTAAGGGTTGTTTGGAGCGGGATGGAGCGTTCAGAATAGGAGCTAAACGTTGCTCAGGATCGACATTAAAACTTGGATAATTTTGGGCTTATCGAGGTAAATACTATTGTCCTTCTATTTTAATTGGAAATTACATCGTAGTAGTATAGAAATGAGTATAAGACGTATATAAGGATGGTATAAAGAAGAGAATTGAATTGAAATCACATCGAAGAATATTAAAGAAGAAGACTAAAGCGTACTTACATGGATTGTATTCTGATGAGACTTGTGTAGTTTGGCGGGTAGGGAAGTGCTGCCCAATTTTTCCGTAGAATGAGGAATCTGTATCTAGAATTATTCTACAGAGTAGTCTAGACGTTGATAGACTTATATGACCGTTATAGGTTGAAGTACTGCGAGTAGCGTGTTCTACTCGAAGGGTGGAAAAGGCTAGCAGGATTACAGTACTTTGGAGCTATTTGCTAATAGTCGATAATCGTCGCGAGGTATGTGATTCTTCCTATCCTATTGAGCATGATATTTTAAAAGAATATATATATAGTACGGTAGACGTACGTGTGTTAACTGAACGTGGTTTTACTTCGATGTCTTTTGACTTGAGTTTTAAATAATAAAGAATCTTGAAGTATTTCAAAAGAATTAAGAATCGTTTATGAAAGAAGAGTAATACTTGGTTTTAAAAAGCTTAAGAGTTATACTAGCTTTATGGGAAGTTAGGTATAACGACTTAAGAAAGATAAAAGAATGGTTTATTGATTTTAGAAGTTAAGAGACTTAATCTTAAAAGATAAGAGACTTGACTTAATTGAATTGATATGAAAGTTGTTAAGAAGTGTGAAACCTCATTCGTGAGTAATGAGTACTTGATTTTTAAAAGGAATCATGTTTTACTGATTTCGGAAATGAGAATAAGTATCGAACGAACCACTGCAGCGTTAATAAAGGAAAATGTATTGACAAATAAGTAATTATATTAAAACCAGTAGAAACCTCCATCTGCATAGAAGCTAAGATAAGACAAAATTGTATTACATTTCCTAGATCATGGCTGCTTTAATAAGATTGTTATAAACAAGAATAACCTACTCACACAAAAGACATACGTTATTCAATTGTTTTAAAAAAAGGATTACGTTAATTGATTAAGACTATGAACTATGAAATCTTTCAAAAATAAAAGACTTGAGTATCTGAAATTAGGCAACTTGAACTTTTGGAAAAGAATGTTATTACTTGACTTTAAAAAGGAAAGTGTTTTGGTTTAAAAAGGAGGGCATAATATTGCCTTAGTTGATTTAAAAGGAAAGCATGGTATTATCTTAATCTGTCTTAAAAGAGCGTTTAAATGTTATGGTCAATTCTATACCGCGTTCATGGGATGAACCGGGAATGTATTTCACACGACACCGCGTTCATGGGATGAACCGGGAATGTATTCCATACGATTCCTATCGAGTCCCATGAGATGGGCCGAGACATGTACGATTCCTATCGAGTCCCATGAGATGGGCCGAGACATGTACGATTCCTATTGAGTCCCATGAGATGGGCCGAGACATGTACGATTCCTATCGAGTCCCATGAGGTGGGCCGAGACATGTATTCCATACGATTCCTATCGAGTCCCATGAGATGGGCCGAGACATGTACGATTCCTATCGAGTCCCACGAGATGGGCCGAGACATGTATTCCACTCGATTCCACCTCGAGTCCCATGGGATGGGCCGAGACATGTTATACGTATCACACGATTTATACCTAGACTGCCGGCAGTGAGGAAGGAGTTCCACGGGCATGAGGGATGACTTTGAGGGCGTGAGTCCCTGACTTGACCTGACTGTTTTTATGTTGTGAATTGTAGTTTTGTTATCATACATGTCTCTGCTTTATTTAGCTCTATGATTTCGTTTACTGATTTTTCAGCCATACTTGGTACTGTTATCTGACCTCCTTCGGGGCTGCGTTCATGCCGCAGTAAGGTACACGGTTGTTGATCTCGCTCATAGGATCACGCTCAACAGATTGGGAAGCTCCGTTTCTCGGAGGCTTATCTTTTGGTATGTTTCCTGAGTTGTAGGTTCTTGTACATTCTGTGGTATGTATGAGACCGTCCCTCATAGTTGTTACATTCTTAGAGGTCAGAGTAATGCTGTGGCGTGTTTGTAAATGGGGATGTAACTGTTCAAGTTTTATTATATATACAAGAAGGTAACCGTTTGGTTGGCCTGTTTTATTATCATATCTCTTGTTCATGTTTAAGTTTTTATTTCCGCTGATTTTCTCTGATGTTGTATGACTACTTGGGTGCTCGGGTAAGGCACCAGTCACGGGCCCGGGATCGGGACGTGACAAAAGTGGTATCAGAGCAGTTAATCCTCGGAAAGTGTCTACAGACCGTGTCTAGTAGAGTCTTGATTATCGATGTGTTTTGCACCACATCTATAATCAGGAGGCTGCAGGACATTTAATATTGGTTTCCATTCTTCTCATTCTGAGATCGTGCCTTAGAGCTGTGTTATAAGTTGGACCCCTCTGACGCATTTCGTTTTTTACCAGTTATGCCTCCGCGCAAGGAAATCCGGGCCCAGATGGGCAAGGCAGCCGAGGGAGCTGCTAGTAGGATACAGAGGAGTACGGGGGCGCAGGCCCGGTCATTACCTGAGATAGTACTTCAGATGGCGAGTTTTGCGACGCCACAAATTTAGAAGCTTAGAGCCGCAGCAGCTGCTGAGACCACAAGACTGAGCCTCCAGCCCCACAACCCGGAGCAGGAGTTAAGTACAAAGAGATGGCCCGCTATTGGCCGTGATAGTGGCAAGGCACGAGGATAAGCCGGATGCACGATTCCGCAGTGAGTACCCGTAGTTCACCCGAGAGCGATAGTTTAAGACGCGGACTTTTCGAGTCAAACCGCCGATGTTTTATGGATCGAGGCTCGAGGATGATCCGCAGGAGTTCAACCGACAGCCCGGATCATAGAGTGATCAAGGCTTCGAGACCGAGTCGCTGGTCTTAGGTTCACATCGGATGCGTGATACCGCAATGATCGTAGTTTGATTCGTGGGAGTTGTCCCGGGAGCATGCGCTCCGGTATTTGGGACGAGTTCTCGAGGCATTTCTCGGCCATTTCTTGCCTCCACAGATGAGGGCACGCCGGCAGATTTTTGTTATCGAGGCAGACGCGACGGTTCGGGAGTACAATGTGGAGTTTGACTCATTAGCTCTGTGACGCCCTCGCTAGTAGCCGACATGGGGACAGAGTGCACCGCCACGCCACCGCTCGATGACTACTGACAGAGGCTTGTTCGGTGTAGCTCTTCACCGCATGGACATTGCCCGCATGCAGCTTATGCACTTGGATGTGAGTGGAGAGGTCGACTAATGACCGAGATCGCAGAAGAGGCCGTAATGCAGGTCCTTGGTAACTTTCGAGGCGAACCGCCAGCAGAAAGTTAGTTATGTACCTCCGCCAAGATGTAGTGGTCCTCCACGCCTTCGTGACGTTTAGGTATTCGAGCTGGTCGAGCTCCGTGGCTTCTAGTTCACAGGTATACGGGTACTAGCTACGGGTTCATGCTTTCTCATGCACGATGCGGAAAACGCCATCCCGTGAGTGTCGCCTTTTCATCGCGCTGTTTCACCGCGTCCGGCCATGTGACGAGGGACTCCTAGAAGGAGGATACTGTAGAATGACGCAGCCTACCGGTCAAGGCGTTCATCGCTTCTATAGCTATGCGGGCAGTAAGGTGATTATGATTAGAGCGACAAAGGGAAAATGAAGCAGATGATACAGGTATATTCTTACCCCTCTAGAGACTAGTATGCGTTGATGTTATGATGAAGTGTTAAGTATTATGTTCAGATAGCATTATGTTAAAATTGTGATTAGAAACATGGTTAGTTAGAAGGGTAAGTTTGGGGTCAGGGAAAGTGTGAGCCTTAGAGTTTTATACGTAGAGACCTTAGATGCGAGGCCATCTTGAGTAAATTTTTTTTTGTTGTGTTGACCTTTATCAGAGTGCATAGTATACGTGGGATATATTTTTGTGATAAGTCCCTGGGTGGTATGAAATGAAATAGGGTAGTTGAGCTAAGAAGACCACTAGGTTTTCGTGACTTGATTTGTGAGATTGTTCCGGATAGGGGGAACAAGTGTTTAGCGCGATAGCGGGTCGGGTTGAGGACCAATCGCGGGTCAACCCGCAGCCTGAAATGTGGTGGGGTCAGTTCGAAGTGGTCCCGCCAGGTGGCAGGGTCACGAGGGTGCTAGGCCCAGGTTTAGGTAACCATCGTATGAGTTCGTGGATATGTTCGACCAGAATCGGATCGTGAAGGCCGGGAATGGCCTTAAAGGAGATTGAGGCTAGTAAGGTGACCAAGTTGGAGGTAGTAACCCGTAGATTTTGGAACCGGCGAATGTAAATGTGGTAAGTTATGAGAAAGAGTTCGAGTGTACGAGAAGGGTACGACGAGTAAGGGAAGAAGCGAGCATGTGTTAAGAACATAGATGTGATCATTTCTTTTGTGAAGTAAAGGTGCGAAGGGAATATCTTTTAGACCTTGGGTGGGAGCTTTTGTAATGCTAGAGGTGATTTCTCGTGGACTTGGATTTAAGTATTTTCGCGTGTGTTATTTTGTGGTCAGGTGTGGCATTGGCAACTTGTTTAAGTTTAGAGGAACTTTATCGTTATCCGTCTTGAGAAGGAACATTCGGGACGAATGTTTCTAAGGAGGGGAGAATGTTATACCCGTATTTCGCACTATGTACGAGGCGATGCGTAAAAAGTTTTAGCCTTAAGTAGGCATTAGGGGCGAAATTTGTGCACAACTAGCGAAAAGAATTGTTTTCCGACGAAACGTTTTCCGGACTTTGCGAAGGGAAAATTTCGGTTGCAAGATTTACGGATTTTCCGAGAGATGAAATATTTTGGACCAACGAGAGGGCGACACTTGTCACCCTCAAGTGGGCGGTCAAGTTGGACGAAACTTGGCACGTTGTTTGCCTTTCTTTTGGTCAAGGGTTAGGTAGGATATTTTGTGTAGTAGATGAGCAAGTGGGACCCACACAACACTTGTCCAAATCTTCACCCTCCACTTGCCCACCACTTGTCTTAATCTTGGCCATTGATTGGCCTATAAATACCCCTCAAATGCAAGACTTATTCTTCATCCACAAATCATTTTCCAAGTCTAAAAACCCTCTCCCCCTTAGTGTAGTTTTCGTCCAAGGTTCCCCTCCCCTTTGAGAGGCCTTGGCCAAACAAACCCCTCTTGAGTTGTTCTCGTGAAATACCCCCTTGGTAGAAAAGTATTCTCCAAGTATTGTTACTATTCCAAAATACCTTGGCCCAAATACCTTGTAGTATTCCAAGGTTACACCTATACTAAAAGCCCAGGAATACTATTATACTTCCCTTCAGTCACAAAAACGAAACCCTAAGGAAAATCTTCATAGCGGGTTGAAGTATTAAGAAGAAGTTGCGTAGAACTTCTAAGGGTTGTTTGGAGCGGGATGGAGCGTTCAGAATAGGAGCTAAATGTTGCTCAGGATCGACATTAAAACTTGGATAATTTTGGGCTTATCGAGGTAAATACTATTGTCCTTCTATTGTAATTGGAAATTACATACTGTAGTAGTATAGAAATGAGTATAAGACGTATATAAGGATGGTATAAAAGAAGAGAATTGAATTGAAATCACATCAGAAGAATATTAAAGAAGAAGACTAAACTGTACTTACATAGGACTGTATTTACAGTAGACTTGTGTAGTTTGGCGGGTAGGGAAGTTCTGCCCAATTTTTCCGTAGAATGAGGAATATGTATCTAGAATTATTCTACAGAGTAGTCTAGCCGTTGATAGACTTATATGACCGTTATAGGTTGAAGTACTGCGAGTAGCGTGTTCTACTCGAAGGGTGGAAAAGGCTAGCAGGATTACAGTACTTTGGAGCTATTTGCTAATAGTCGATAATTGTCGCGAGGTATGTGATTCTTCCTATCCTCTTGAGCATGATATTTTAAAAGAATATATATATAGTACGGTAGACGTACGTGTGTTAACTGAACGTGGTTTTACTTCGATGTCTTTTGACTTGAGTTTTAAATAATAAAGAATCTTGAAGTATTTCAAAAGAATTAAGAATCGTTTATGAAAGAAGAGTAATACTTGGTTTTAAAAAGCTTAAGAGTTATACTAGCTTTATGGGAAGTTAGGTATAACGACTTAAGAAAGATAAAAGAATGGTTTATTAATTTTAGAAGTTAAGAGACTTAATCTTAAAAGATAAGAGACTTGACTTAATTGAATTGATATGAAAGTTGTTAAGAAGTGTGAAACCTCATTCGTGAGTAATGAGTACTTGGTTTTTAAAAGGAATCATGTTTTACTGATTTCGGAAATGAGAATAAGTATCGAACGAACCACTGCAGCGTTAATAAAGGAAAATGTATTGACAAATAAGTAATTATATTAAAACCAGTAGAAACCTTCATCTGCATAGAAGCTAAGATAAGACAAAATTGTATTACAGTTCCTAGATCATGGCTGCTTTAATAAGATTGTAATAAACAAGAATAACCTACTCACACAAAAGGCATACGTTATTCAATTGTTTTAAAAAAAGGATTACGTTAATTGATTAAGACTATGAACTATGAAATCTTTCAAAAATAAAAGACTTGAGTATCTGAAATTAGGCAACTTGAACTTTTGGAAAAGAATGTTATTACTTGACTTTAAAAAGGAAAGTGTTTTGGTTTAAAAATGTCACGACCCGACCTCGGACCCGTGACTGGTGCCTTACCCCGGGCACCCTAGTGATACAACATCAGAGAAAATCAGCGGAAATAAAAACTTAAACAGGAAACAAGATACATCATAAGAAAATAGGCCAACCAAAACGGTCGCCTTCATGTATATATACATAACCAACGCTATAACTTTATAACCCTGCCCACAATAGTACTACAGACCTCTAAGAGTGTAATAACAACTATGACGGGACAGGGCCCCGCCATACCCCTGAATGTACAAGAACCTACAACTCAGGGAAACATACCAAAAGATAAGCCTCCGGAGAAACGGAGCTTCCCAATATGTTGAACTGTGATCCTATGAGCGAGGATCCACAACCGATGTACCTCTACCGCGGATGAACGCACTCAAGCGAGGTCGATAACAGTACCAAGTATGTGAAATCAAAATATCAGAATGAAATCACATTTCATCATTTTATAAAACCATTTCGCAATAAGTAAACAGTTATGTCAAATAAGGGGACGCATATCCCCAGAATAATCACTCACACATAACTATGGGTCTCACGCCCATAATACCACTCATGCCCGTGGAACTCATTCCTCACTGCCGGCAGTACATGATGTAAAACAACACCCATATGTGAACCTGAACACTAGATCTTGCCTGCGTCATCAAACCGACGGGCAAGTGGAATAGCCAACTATCACCCAAAAGCTAGTCATATCCCATCACGGCAAGGTACTAAGCCAACTACTACCCAAAAGCTAGCCACGAATCGCCGAGGCAAGTATCTTAAGTTAACGTAATAGCCTACCGCCTCGTAAGATATGACCGAGGCAAGTATCTTAAGCTATCTACCGCAGGCTACCGCATACACGAAAATGACCGTAACAAGTATCTAAAGCGTGCCCGAACCACACGCATAAATCAAGCCCGTGATCGCCGTCACCGCGCAAGCTTCATGGATTAGCGTCCATGGACTAACAATAGGAACCTCATAATGACTGCATGCCCCGTCATCTCACATCTGAAGACATGGCCATTAAACCATCATACTGGACGCATGACCGTGTAACATCCATCGCTTCAGCATGTCCAAAGGAAATAAATCAGATAGTCGGCCCTCCTGCAGAGTCACGCAGCATGCATACAACCACCAATACTCAAAGTGGACGATACTGCGACCACCCAACGCCGTGATGTCCAATCACCAATCGATAGCCGGCCCTCCCAGAGAGTCATCACACGACCTGCTCGGTTCGTGGATCGTGCCTTACCCGCACCCAAGTAGTCATACATCAGAGAAATAAGAGGAAAATGAAAACACCAAACTATGAAACAGTATAAATAAGACACAGTTTCTGGGAAAAAGTTGCCTTTCTGCATATATGTATATAAGTACCCCAACATGAACAGTTACATCCTAACCTTATAACAGTCTACTGCACTTAAGAGTTTAAAACAACAATGGCGGACAGGCCCCGCCATACCCCAATACAAATATCTACAACGACGGACCATACTAAAATGCTAAGCTTCCGAGAAACGGAGCTTTCCTAACGCCGGTGATCCTAAGAACGGATCAACAAAGAGGAGTACCTTTACTCGCATGAACGCAGCCTCAAGGAGGTCGATAACAGTACCAAGTATGTGAAATCAAAATATCAGAATGAAATCATAGTAGTCTATATAAAGCAGAGACATGTATGATAACCAAAACTACGCTCACAAGAAATAAATAATATGTCAGTCGTGACTCACGCCTCAAAGTTATCATAAAACCGCACGGTAAGCACGAGGCATAGCCGACTACTAAAAACCCCAAGATAACAAGGTCGTAAATCAGATTATGAGATCTGTCTGCATCACATGATCAAAGCCGCCACTCGCCTAAAGATCTAATGTGCGCGCTTCAGCCCTCGAACTTTCCGTAGCCCGCACGGGCCACGCCAACGCCCGCATGAGGTATTCCCGCATCGAGGGTAGCTACTCCCTGCAGCCGCCTCGACTCGCCGTCGCGTGGCCACAAGGACCGCATGACCACGCGGCCGCGATACTAACTCGAACTCCCGCAGCTCCGCATAGGCCATACAGCACCGCATAAGGTATTCTCGAATCATAGTCCATCGACCACCGAGTCTACCTCGCGACGGAGGGCAATTTAACCCCTAATCATGAGTAATATAATATCAACATGACAGTTTTATCGTTAAACAACCTAAGCACAATAAGGGAAAACCCTTCTACACAAACATCACAAGATACTAACTCACGTAGCATCCTAACACGTTTACTTACCAAGTCAACAAGAAAGTATTACAAGACTATCACAAATCAATACAATCAAGTTATTCACACAAGGTACTTTCTACATTATGCTAACAAGTTCGGGTTTTAGCCCCAAAGTACTTTATGTATTACTTTTTAAAAGATCCGCTCTTTCACAAAAGTCACACAATACCAGAGTATAAAAATAGAGTAATTTCCTTTTCAAGTAAATCAAAACACTTCTCTTTGTAAAATCAAGTAACAACATTCTTTCCTAACGCTCAAGTTTGCCTAGTTTCAATTACTCAAGTTTCTCATTTTCGAAAGGTTTCAGAGTTCATAGTTTTAACTTTAAAACAATTTGAGAAACATATACCTTATGTGAGTAGGTTATTATTGTTCATAACAATCTTATTACAAAGACCATGATCTAGGAAATGTAATATCATTTTGTCTTATCTTAGCTCCTATGCAGATGGAAGTTTCTACCGTTTTAATAATATTTATTAGTCAAAACATCTTCCTTTATTAGCTACGTGGTTTGTTCGACATTCATTCTCGATTTCAAATCAAGAAACATCATTCCTTTTGAAAACCAAAATACTCATTACTCACGAATGAGGTTTCACACTTTTTACAAAATTCACATTAGTATAATTAAGTCAAGCCTCTTATTTTCTTAAATCAATAAAACATTCTTTTTATCACTCTTAAGCCGTTATACCTAACTTCCTATAAAGCTAGTATAACTCTTAAGCTTTTAAAACCAAGTGTTACTCTTCTTTCAAAAAGGTTCTTAATTCTTTTGAACTTACTTCAAGATCTTTATTATTCAGGCTTAAGTCCGAAGACATTGCCGTGATTATTATTCAGGCTTAAGTCCGAAGACATTGCCGTAATTATTATTCGCTAATACACGCACGCTCACCGCATTATATACATATTCTTTAAAATATCATGCTCAAGAGGATAGGAAGAATCACATACCTTCTCGGCGAAAACCACCTGCCAAGTTGAATATGTCGCGCGCAGAGGATCGACCTATATCACCAACACGCCTATCAACGCTCAGATCAGATCAGATAAAGCTCTAAACAGAGGGTTCGCTATTCTATGGACATTTGGGCAGCACTTCCCTACCCGGTGAGCTACTCAAGTCTACTGTGAAAACAGTCCTATGTAAGTACAGTTCTATTATTCTTCTTTTAAGCCCTTCTACTGTGATAACAGTTCAATTCTATTCTGCAATATCCTTCTAAGTATTAATACATATTCCTATACTTCTACAATACGTATATTCTAATTACAAAAGGAGGATAAGGTTATTTACCTCGGTAAGCCCAATAATATCCTAGATAAAAGTCGCGCCTGAGCAAGGTTTAGCTCCTAAGTTGTGCGCTCCGGTAGCTCCAAGAAAACCTTAGAAGTTCTTCACAACTTCTACTAATGACTAAGGGATTTGGGCTAGGGTATTTTGGGCATTATAACAATACTAGAAGGCAACTTTTCAACCAAGGGAGGTAGGTTTCTGCCAGGCTAGGGGAGGTTGCTCTCGGCCAGAGCTTCTCAGGGAGGTGTGTTTGGACGAAACAACAAGAGGAGAGGAGGATTTGAGACTTAGAAAGATTGCTCAATTTAGGATGAAATAACTCTTCAACAAGGGGGTATTTATAGGTCAAGGGATGGCCAACCAATAGCCAAGATTATGCCAAGTGCAAGGCAAGTGTAGGTGAGGATTTAGGCAAGTGTCCTCGCCAACTTGCACACAAAATATCCTACCAACTCCAAGACAAAATAAGCCAACCCAATCGCCCTATTGCCGTGACATCCATCAATGAGAGGGTGACAAGTGTCGCCTCTCGTTGGTCCAACGTGTTGCGCCTCTCGGAAAAATCCGCAAAAATTAGAAATGACATAGCCGAATTTATCCTACGCGAGTTGTATAAAACGCTTCGTCGAAAAACGACTCTAAACGTGTCAGGTACAAAGTGGAATTCGTCCAAGCCAACTAGGGGTGACACGTGTCGCCTCCTACACGCCCAACATATTTCATCTTCCAAAATATCCACAATGGCCAAAATCTCAAAACAAAGCTGGCCCCACAAAATCAGAATTTTCTCCCCGTGGGCCCCACGTGACCATTTCCAAAAATAAAATTCCATAATTCTCTAATATTCCAAGAAGTCCGAATACCAAACTGGGAATCCAATTCCATTAACGAACCTTTTTCCTTCACAAAACCTAAACTTTTCCGTGGAAAATCACCTCTTTCTTCCATTCCACTTCAATGTCGATTCTCGCACGCACGCCCTCGCATACATACCCCGAAACTACGGGTATAACATTTTCCTCCTTAGAAACATTCGTCCGAATGTTCCTTCTAGGTATCTAAACAAACAGCGCCAAGATAGTCCTTATCGCTATACTTACTAAACAACCATGCCACACCGTCACAACACAACAAGCGCACATACTTATCTCCAAGTCCACGAGGAATCACCTCTATCACAAAAGCTCCTACCGAGATCTAAAAATACTCCTTCGCCCTACTCTTACAAACGAATGATCACACCTAAGCTCGTAATACATGCCGCTTCTTCCTTACTCGTCGTGATACCACTTTTGTCACTTTGCCGCGAGCCCTGCTCCGACGACCCAACAAATGGTACCGGGCTGCTTGCGATCCCTGAGGCATGCCCTACGGCCCTTCTCAGGATGTGCCATACGGAGAGCCACGGTTCGGGTCTGTTCCCGTGGTAGAGGCTCTGGCCTCTTTATACGCCACCAAGTCCAAACACCGCCCGAGGTGAATCGCGACATCGAGATTCACCTGAGTTCCTAACCTTGCCTGGTAACTCTTCCAGAAAAGAAACAGCCGCAACTTGGACTCCACTGTCTGCCAAAGGTGAAGGTAGGCACCCTGTGCAGCCTTACACCCTTCCTGAAATAATCATCTCGCAACTTACTACCTAGTACATGGTTTGACTAAAAGATAAGACGGGTTGACCCCATCGGCCCGACTACAGGTCGAACGCATCCACGAACTCGTACAATGGTTAACTAAACCTGGGCCTAACACCCTCGTGACCCTAACACAAAGCGGGACCACCACAAACTGATCCCACCACCATACGGGCCGCGGGTCGACCCGCCACATGGCCTCAACCCGACCCGGCAACGCGCAAAACACTAGCTCCCTGATTCGGAACAATCTCACCAATCACGTTACGAAAACCTAGCGGTCTTCTAAGCTCAACTACCCTCTTTCGTTTCACATCACTTAGGGATTCATCCCCCTAAAAAATACCTCACGTATACAATGCACCTCGATAAGGGTCAAACACGAAATAATTCTTTTACCAAAGATGGCCTCGCCTCTAAGGTCTCTACGTATAATATTCTAAGGCTCCCACTCTCACTATCCCCCCAATCTTACCAGGTTAACTAAAAATAATTCTAATCACACTAACACCATGCTAACCGAAAACAATACTTAAGATATTCGCTACACATATAAATCTCTAAAGGGTTAAGGATATACCTGTATCTACGCGGCACTTCCCCGTGCCGCATTAATCAATCCCGCTCGGGCGATACCGGGAAGGTGATGAACTATCCATCGATCCCGGCGTCGAGTCTCTACATCCCCGCCAACTCGTTGGACAATTTCTCGCAAATGGCCCCGCCACGCAAACATAACAAGCCGACGCAGGCACGACACTCACGATGACATCGACCACAACGCCACACCGGCGGGTGGCTCTCGCTAACGCCTTCCTCTCCGCACCACCAATCCGCAATCGATCCGTAGGCCGAGTCTTCCTACTTGCATCCTTCCTCATAGAACATTCCTCGCTACACGGCTCCCGACGGCCGCAGTAAAACAAGCACCGATGAAGAGACGACATCCCCGACGACGCCGCCACATCGCGAACACCGAGGAAAAATCAACTCGCGAGGGACACTCAGACCGGGCGAGGCGCATGTCTAATTCGGCCCGAGGCGGTTCGCCTCGAGAGTTACCAAATGATCCTGCCAATCGGGCCCTCTTCTGCGGATCTTGGTTAATCTGTCGATCTCTACATCTCTCAGCCCGCTGCACATAATCCTAAACGCAAGCCTGGCTCATTCCTGACTGAATAGCTACTTCTTCACAACCCTTCTTTAGATAATCATCAATATCCTTGGTATACCGGCATAAAATACTCGCTGCCAAGTCCCTTGCTAGTAATGGCCGCTCCTTCCAATCCATATTTTCACTCAAGTCGTGGAACCAAAGTCCAGATGTCATGGCCGCAGAGGAATCGCCGCCGTACAAACTCACCAGCCGCGACGCCTCGTAACTCCTCGCACGAAGCATCACCCCAGTGATGATTGGGCCTGCCTTCTAAATCTCTCAGATTTACTCGCAGCCTCCTTCGGCCGCTTCTCTTCCGGGCCCGAAGCTGGCGCGAGGCATCATCGGTAAAGGAAATGAATACGTTAGAGGTCCAACTTATAACACGCCTCTAAAGCACGATCTCGAGTGAGAAGAATGGAAACCAATCCTAAATATCCTATAGCCTCCGATTATCGCGTGTAGTGCACAACACACCGATAATCAAGACTCTACTAGATACGGTTCAGACACTTTCCGAGGATTAATCGCTCGATACCACTTTTGTCACGACTCCGCTCCGGCTCGTGGATCGTGCCTTACCCGCACCCAAGTAGTCATACATCGAGAAATCACGAAAATAAAACAACCACAATATGAAACAAGATAAATAAGACACGGTTTGGGAAAAGTTGCTTTCGCATATATGTATATAAGTACCCCAAAATGAATAGCTACATCCCAACCTTATAACAGTCTACGCACTCTCTAAGAGTTTAAAACAACAATGGCGGGACAGGCCCCGCCATACCCCGAATACAAATATCTACAACGATGTGGACCATACCAAAATGCTAAGCTTCCGAGAAACGAGCTTTCCTAACACCGGTGATCCTAAGAACGGATCAACGGAGGAGTACCTTTACTGCGCAGATGAACGCACTTCCAAGGAGGTCGATAACAGTACCAAGTATGTGAAATCAAAATATCAGAAATGAAATCCTAGTAGTCGATATAAAGCAGGAGACATGTATGATAACCAAAACTACAGTTCACAAGAAATAAACAGTCATGTCAGGTCAGGGACTCACGCCCTCAAAGTTATCATAAAACCGTACGGGGTAAGCACGAGGGCATAGCCGACTCCTAAAAACCCCGCATAACAAGGTCAGAATCAGATCATGAGATCTGTCTGCATCACATGATCAAAGCCGCCACTCGCCTCGCAGATCTAATGCGCGTTTAGCCTCGAACTTTCCGTAGCTCGCACGGGCCACGCCAATGGCCCGCATGCGGTATTCCCCGCATCGAGGGTAGCTACTCCCCGCAGCCGCCCCGAATCGCCGGCCCGCACGGGCCACAAGGACCGCATGACCACAAGGGCCGCATACTAACCTCGAACTCCCGCAGCTCGCAGATAGCCATACTGCACTGCATGAGGTATTCTCGAATCATAGGTCCATCGACCCGCCTGAGTCTACCCCGCATCGGAGGGCAGCTTAACCCCCGGAATCATGAGTGATATAATATCAACATGACAGTTTTATCGTTAAACAACCTAAGCACAATAAAGGAAAACCCTTCTACACAAACATCACAAGATACTAACTCACGTAGCATCCTAACACGTTTACTTACCAAGTCAACAAGAAAGTATTACAAGACTATCACAAATCAATACAATCAAGTTATTCACACAAGGTACTTTCTACATTATGCTAACAAGTTCGGGTTTTTAGCCCCAAAGTACTTTATGTATTACTCTTTTAAAAGATCCGTTCCTTTCACAAAAGTCACACAATACCCGTAGTATAAAAATAGAGTAATTGCCTTTTGAAGTAAATCAAAAACACTTCTCTTTGTAAAATCAAGTAACAACATTCTTTTCCTAACGTTCAAGTTTGCCTAGTTTCAATTACTCAAGTTTCTCATTTTCGAAAGGTTTCGTAGTTCATAGTTTTTAATCACTTAATGATATAATTCTCCTTTAAAACGATTTGAGAAACATATGCCTTATATGTGAGCAGGTTATTCTTGTTTATAACAATCTTATTACAGCAGCCATGATCTAGGAAATGTAATATCATTTTGTCTCATCTTAGCTTCTATGCAGATGGAGGTTTCTACTGGTTTTAATAATACATTAATTAGTCAGTACATTTCCCTTTATTAACGCTGCAGTGGTTTGTTCGATACATATTCAGATTTCCGAAATCAGTAAAACATTATTGCTTTTAAAAACCAAGTACTCATTTCTCACGAATGAGGTTTCACACAAAATTCATATTAATTAATTAAGTCAAGTCTCTTATCTTTTAAGATCAAGTCTCTTAACTTCTAAAATCAATAAACCATTCTTTTTATCTTTCTTAAGCCATTATACCTAACTTCCCATAAATCTAGTATAACTCTTAAGCTTTTAAAAACAAGTATTACTCTTCTTTCAAAAACGGTTCTTAATTCTTTTGAAATACTTCAAAATTCTTATTATTCAGGCTTAAGTCAAAAGACATTGCCGTAGAACTACGCTCGCTTAACACACGACGCTCACCGCATCATATATATATTCTTTAAAATATCATGCTCAAGAGGATAGGAAGAATCACATACCTCGCGACGATTTATCGACTATTAGCAAATCGCCCACGGCTATAACCCTTAGCCTTGTCCATCATTCAAGAGTACATGCTACTCACGTAACATTCAACCTAAAAGGTTATACGAGTCTATCAAAGCCTAGACTACTCTGTAGAATAAATCTAGATACAAGATTCCACTAAATTTGGGCACTCTTCCCTACCCACAAACTTCACAAGTTTCATCAGAATACAGTCCTATGTAAGTACAGTTCAATTCCCTTCTTATATACTTTCCTTGTATATACTTATACTTATACATCAATAGTATGTAAACTCAATTACAAAAGGGAGTCAAGATATTTACCTCGATAAGCCCATAATTATCCAAGTAAAATGTCGATCCTGAGCAACGCTTAGCTCCTACTCCGGGTGCTCCAACCCGCTCCAAATAACCCTTAGAAGTTCTACGCCACTTCTTCTTAATACTTCAACCAACTGTGAAGATTTTTCTTAGGGTTTCGGTTTGAGACAAAAAGGACATAAGGTAGTATTTCCGGGCTCTACGTATAGAGGTATCTTTGGAATACTACAAGGTATACGGCTAAGGTAATTTGGGTATAGTAACAATAGTTGGAGAGTATTTCTACCAAGAGGGGGGGTATTTATACGAGACAACACCACAAAAGGGGGGGTGTACCCCTCGGCCAACCCCACTAGAGTGGGTACTCTCTGCTTGGGAGGGACTCTGGCCAGGGCCTCACAAAGGGGAGGGGAGGCTAGGACGAGAACACCACAAGAGAGGGGAGGATTTTTAGACTTAGGAAAGTTTTGGAATGGATGAAGAAGTCTTCAAAGGTGGGTATTTATAGGAAGACCGCGGTCAAGATCTAGCCTGGGGGCAAGTGGAGGCCAAGATGTGCCCAAGTTCCCTAGTCCCTACTCCTTAAAACCCTCACAAATATCCTACCAACCTCGACCCCAAACCGCCTAAGAGCGCCTAAAGACGCCAATGCGAGGTGACATGTCACCCTCCCGTTGGTCCAAAATGTTTCTCCTAAAAATCCGCAAAAATTAAAAATGACATAGCCGAATTTTCCTTCGCAAGTCAGTAAAACGCTTCGCCGAAAAACGACTCTAATCGGGGTTGTGCACAAAAATAAAATCGCCAAGCCTACTTTAAGCTTCAAACTTTTCTACGCACGCCCCACGCATACCGAAATACGGTATAACATTCTCCTCCTTAGAAACAACGTCCCGAATGTTCCTTCTAAGTCTCAAACAAACGTGCGCCAAGATAGTCTTCACTACTATACTTACGAGAACAATCCCGCCATACCGCCGCTTCTTCCCCTTACGTGTCGCACTTTCGCACACTCGAACTCTTTCTTACCACATTTCACATCGCCAGCTTCAAAACTCGTCACACCTATCCGGGTGGTACCTTCAAGAAGACCGACCGTCAACTCAACTCTGCGCCGCGCCGCTTATCCGCACGATTTCCGAGCTGCCAATAACCTCTTCTGACAAGCTTCACCCTATCCCCACCGTGGAACAAGCTCGAACCAACTATCTCAACTTGCCAACATCGAACCAATCGACCAAGAACTTACACTTCCGCCTAAGGCTTCATAAGGCAAAACCAACACAAATGGTAGCTAAAAACACTCCTCAACAGAGACAACAATCTCACAATACCCTCAAATCAAAACACGCCCGAGGATCGAATACGATACGAGACTCACCAGTTCCTAACCCCGCTCGTAAAACTTCCAAAAAGAAACACCAGAATTGGCTCCACTGTCATAAGGTGAAGGTAGGCACCTCGTGCAGCCATACAATCTTCCTGATATAACGCCTCGCATAACCCTCTGCCGAGTAAATGGTCTTTACTAGAAGACGAGACGGGCTGACCTCCTTGGCCTGACTACTGGTCGAACGTATCCACGAACTCGTACGATGGTTAACTAAACTTGGGCCTAACACCCTCGTGACCCTACCACAAGGCGGGACCACCACAAACTGACCCCACCACCATACAGGCCGCGGGTTGACCCGCAACATGGCCCCAACCCGACCCGGCAACGCGCAAAACACTAGCTCCCCGATCCGGAACAATCTCACTAATCACGTTACGAAAACCTAGCGGTCTTCTTAGCTCAACTACCCTCTTTCCTTCCACACTACTCAGGGACTTATCCCACAAACATAGCTCACGTGCACAATGCACTCCGATATGGATCAAACATAACAATACATCTTTACCCGAGATGGCCTTACCTCTAAGGTCTCTACGTAAAAAGCTCTAAGGCTCACACTTTTCCTATCCCCCAATATTTCCCGGTTACTAACCATGATTTCTAATCACAATTAACACACTGCTATCAGAACATAGCGCTTTAGATATACTCATCTTATCACACAATACTAATCTCTAGAGGGTTAAGGATATACATGTATCTACTGCTTCACTCCTCTTAGTCGTTCTAATCAAACTCGCCTCGTAGGCGATAGCTGGGCGAAGGTGACGAATCGTTATCGATCACGGGCGGAGTCCTCCTACTTACATCCTCCTACTAGACATCCTTTCGACACACGGCCTCGACGGCCGCAGTAAAACAAGTACCAACTAAAGACGACATTCCCGGGACGACGCCACACCTGTGAACACTGGGAAAATCGAACCCGTGGAGGACCACTGCACCGCGGTGTGCATATCATTCGCCGAGGCGCTTCGCCGAAGTTACCTGGCCCCGCCGACCGCCCTCTTCGCCGCCCTTCGTTAACCCGCCGATCTCTACGCTTTGGCTCGCTGCGCATAAGCCCGCATACGTGCCATGCTCAAGCCTAATCAAGAATTACTTGCACAACCTCTCTTAGATATTCATCGAGACTTGCGGTACATCGGTATACTCTCCGTAGCCAAATCCATAGCTAGTGACAGGTCGCCTTTGCAATCTATATTCTCTGCCCCTGGCCGTGGAATCAAGGTTCATATATCAAGGTCGCAGCAGAGGAATCGCCGCCAGACTAAACTCACTGGGCCGGGCGACGTAATGTAACTTCCCCGAATGGCGCCACTCGTGTGATGATTGGGCTTGTTTCCTAGTAACCTCTCAGATTTACTCGCATCTCCTCTACGCTTGCCTCCTAGTTCGGTTTTCCTACGCGAGGCATAACTGCAGTGGAAAGAAATACGTTAGAGGGTCCAACTTATAACACGCCTCTAAGGCACGATCTCGAGTGAGAAGAATGGAACCAATCCTAAATATCCTATAGCCTCCTCGATTATCGCGTGTGCACAACACACCGATAATCAAGATTCTATCGATACGGCCTCAGACACTTTCCAAGGATTAATCGCTTCGATACCACTTTTGTCACGACTGCCCGGCTCGTGGATCGTGCCTTACCCGCACCCAAGTAGTCATACATCAGAGAAAATCAGCGGAACATAAAACACAACATGAAATAATGCAAAGGAAACACATGTTTATCTGAAGAAAAGTTGCCTTTCGGCATATATATATATATATATATTAACTTAGATCCGAACAGTTACATCCCATTACAACCCTGCCCACAACAAGATTACTGCACTTCTACGAATGATATGACAACAACGACGGACAGGCCCGCCATACCTCGAATGTAAGCACCTACAACAACAGGGACTATACCAAGATAAGCATCCGAGAAACGGAGCTTCCCAAACGCCGAATCGTGACCCTATGAGCGAGGATCAACATCGTGTACTTACTCGCGGATTGAACGCACTTCAAGCGAGGTCAAGACAACAGTACCAAGTATGTGAAATCAAAATATCAGAATGAAATCATAGCAGCTATATAAAACAGAGACATGTATGATAACCAAACTACGCTTACAATAAATAAGGCCATATGTCAAGTCGTGACTCACGCCTCAAAGTCATCACTCAAATATAACTACGGGTCTCACGCCCACCACATCATTCACGCCCGTGGAATACCTTCCTCACCGCCAGCCTATGATATAAAAGTACCAAGGAATACATATGAACACCAGTCCCACTGTGTCATCATAAAATCAGACGGTAAGTACGAAGGCATAGCCGACTACTAAAACCTACGCATCAACAAGGTCATAAATCAGATTATGAGATCTGTCTAGGCATCACATGATCAAAGCCGCCACTCGCTCGCAGATCTAATGCGCGCCTAGCCCCGAACTTCCCACACTCCGATAGGCCAACCTCATAGGCCCGCATGAGGTATTCCCGCGACGGGTAGCTACTCCCAAGATCCGCCTCGACTCGCACCGCACGGCCACATGCACCGCATGACCATAAAGGCCGCACACTAACTCGAACTCGTAGCTCCGCATAGGCCCCCGGGACCCGCATGAGGTATTCTCGAATCATAGGTCACACAGACCCGCCTGAGTCTACCCCGCATCGGAGGGCAGCTTAACCTCCAGACATATGTCAAGGTGAGTAGTACAATATCAACATAACGGCTGATAGTTAAACAACTTAAGCACAATCGAGGGAAAACCCCTTTACACAAACATCACAAGATACTAACACACGTAGCATCCTAACATGTTTTATCAAATCAACAAGAAAGTATTACAAGGCTATCACAAACCAACACAATCAAGTTATTCATACAAGGTACTTTCTACTATATGATTTACAAGATCGGGTTTTTATCCCCAAAGTACTTCATACATTAACTCTTTAAAAGATGCGTTACTTTCACAAAAGTCACACAATACCCGTAGTATATAAAAATAGAGTGACTATCTTTTGAAGTAAATCAAAACACTTCTCTTTGTAAAATCAAGTAACAACATTCTTTTCCAAACGTTCAAGTTTGCCTAATTTCAATTACTCAAGTTTCTCATTTTCGAAAGGTTTCGTAGTTCATAGTTTTTAATCACTTAATGATATAATTCTCCTTTAAAACGATTTGAGAAACATATGCCTTATATGTGAGCAGGTTATTCTTGTTTATAACAATCTTATTACAAAGAACCATGATCTAGGAAATGTAATATCATTTTGTCTCATCTTAGCTTCTATGCAGATGGAGGTTTCTACTGGTTTTAATAATACATTAATTAGTCAGTACATTTCCCTTTATTAACGCTGCAGTGGTTTGTTCGATACTTATTCAGATTTCCGAAATCAGTAAAACATTATTGCTTTTAAAAACCAAGTACTCATTTCTCACGAATGAGGTTTCACACAAAATTCATATTAATTAATTAAGTCAAGTCTCTTATCTTTTAAGATCAAGTCTCTTAACTTCTAAAATCAATAAACCATTCTTTTTATCTTTCTTAAGCCGTTATACCTAACTTCCCATAAAGCTAGTATAACTCTTAAGCTTTTAAAAACAAGTATTACTCTTCTTTCAAAAACGGTTCTTAATTCTTTTGAAATACTTCAAAATTCTTATTATTCAGGCTTAAGTCAAAAGACATTGCCGTAGAACTACGTTCAGTTAACACACGTACGTCTACCGTACTATATATATATTCTTTAAAATATCATGCTCAAGAGGATAGGAAGAATCACATACCTCGCGACGATTTATCGACTATTAGCAAATCGCTCCACGGCTATAACCCGGCTAGCCTTGTCCATCATTCAAGTAGCACATGCTACTCACAGAACATTCAACCTAAAAAGGTTATACGAGTCTATCAAAGCCTAGACTACTCGGTAGAATAAATCTAGATACAAGATTCCACGGAAATTTGGGCAGCCCTTCCCTACCCGTCAAACTTCACAAGTCTACTGTAATACAGTCCTATGTAAGTACAGTTCAATTCCCTTCTTATATACTTTCCTTGTATATACTTATACTTATACATCAATAGTATGTAAACTCAATTACAAAAGGGAGTCAAGATATTTACCTCAATAAGCCCATAATTATCCAAGTAAAATGTCGATCCTGAGCAACGCTTAGCTCCTACTCCGGGTGCTCCAACCCGCTCCAAACAACCCTTAGAAGTTCTACGCCACTTCTTCTTAATACTTCAACCAACTGTGAAGATTTTTCTTAGGGTTTCGGTTTGAGACAAAAAGGACATAAGGTAGTATTTTCGTGCTCTACGTATAGAGGTATCTTTGGAATACTACAAGGTATACGGCTAAGGTAATTTGGGTATAGTAACAATAGTTGGAGAGTATTTCTACCAAGATGGAGGGTATTTATACGAGACAACACCACAAAGTGGTGTACCTCTACCAACCCCACTAGGAGGGGGGTACTCTCGGCCAAGGGGGAGGGGACTCTCGGCCAAGGGGCCTCACCAAGGGGGGAGGGGGAGGCTAGGACGAGAACACAACAAGAGAGGGGGGGAGGATTTTTAGACTTAGGAAAGTTTTGGAATGGATGAAGAAGTCTTCAAAGGGGGGGGGTATTTATAGGAAGACCAAGGGTCAAGATCTAGCCAAGTGGGGGGCAAGTGGAGGGCCAAGATGTGCCCAAGTGCCCCCTAGTCCCTACTCCTTAAAACCCTCACAAATATCCTACCAACCCTTGACCCCCAAATCGTCCAAGAGCCGCCCCAAAAGACGCCCAATGTGAGGGTGACACATGTCACCCTCCCGTTGGTCCAAAATGTTTCCCCTCTCGGAAAAATCCGCAAAAATTAAAAATGACATAGCCGGAATTTTCCCTTCGCAAGTTGTGTAAAACGTTTCGTCGAAAACGACTCTGTCGGGGTTGTGCACAAAAATAAAATCGCCAAGCCTACTTTAAGCTTCAAACTTTTCTACGCACGCCCCACGCATACTCGGAAATACGGTATAACACGCTAGAATCGGGAACTACCACCACGACCCTCGCCTCGCCGTATATGAACACCTAGCTATCGGCGCGAAGAACCCGCAATGCAGATCCCGGCGCCGAGTCTCAACATCCGCGCTACCTGCAGTAGGACAATTTTCGCAAAATGGCCCCGCCACATGTAAAACAAGTCCTCGACACTCCCGAATGGGGTTTACCACACCGCACTTAGGTCGGGTGGCTTTATCCGCCAGCGACCCACTCCCCAAAACTCAACCCTTGAGTCGACCTTCTCCGAATGCTCTGGAGGCCACGAAGATGAGGACCACTCAGATCGGGCGACGGCGTATAACTAGTTCGCTGCTGCGCGATCCGCCTTGAAAGTCACCAAAGGACCTGCCGTCCCGGCCTTCTTCTGGTATTCGTCAATCCGCCGGTCTCTCCGTGCCTCACAACCTGGTGCATAAGCCTACACGCGGGCAATGTCCATGCCCGGTGGCGATACACCGAACAAGACTCGCCAAGTAGTCATCAAGCCTGTGGACGTGGCGGTGCACTCGGTCCTCCATATTAGCTACTAACGCAGGACATATCGAGCCAACGAGTCGAACTCTACGTTGTACTCCCGATGCGTCCCTCCTGCCTCAAAGATCAAAACCTGCCGGCGTGCCTCCTCATCTGCGGAGGCAAGAAATGGTGAGAAATGCCTCCAGAACTCGTCCCCAAACACCGGGGCGATGCTCCCGAGACAGCTCCTACGAATCAAACGATCGGCTGCGGTATCACGCGGCCGACGCGAATCAAATCACGGACTCGGTCTCCAAGCCTCGATCACTCGCATGATCCTCAGAATCGACGGATGAACTCCTGCGGATCATCCTCGTGCCTCGACCAGAAACTCGGTGGGATACAACTCGTAAAATCCGTAGCCTCAAACTATCCGATGCCGGGTGAACTACGGGCTACTGGAATCGAACTGCTGCATCGGCCTATCCTCGTGTCGCCACGATCCCGGCGATCGGGCCATCTCCTTGTAACCCATCTCCTCCGCTCCAGCCGTGGGACCGAGGCTCAGTACCGTGGTCTCTGTAGCCACCGCCGCGCTCTAAACTCTCTTTGGGGCGGCGTCACAAAACTCGCTCAAGCACTATCTCAGTCTTGACCGCTCGCGCCATCGTACTCCTCAGATCCTACTAGCGGCTCCGGTGCCTTGCCTTTCGGGCGGGTTGCCTTGCGGAGGCATAGCTGGTAAAAACGAAATACGTCAGAGAGGTCCAACTTATATCACAGCTCTAAGGCACGATCTCAGAATGAGAAGAATGGAAACCAATCCTAAAAGTCCTGCAGCCTCCTGATTATAGATGTGGTGCACAACACACCGATAATCAAGACTCTACTGAACCGCGATGCAGACACCTTCCGAGGATTAATCGCTCGATACCACTTTGTCACGACCCGACCTCGGGCGTGGATCGTGCCTTACCCTGCACCCTAGTGATACAACATCGTAGAAAATCACGGAAATAACAACTTAAAAAGGAAACAAGATCCAACATAAGTAAATAGGCCAAGCAAAACGGTCGCGTTCTTGTATATATACTTAACCGACGATAATCCTTTACAACCCGCCACAAGCATTACTACGCACTTAAGAGTGTAATACCAACGATGACGGGACAGGGCCCCGCCATACCCCTGAATGTGCAAGAACACAACTCGTGGAAACATACAAAAGATAAGCCTCGAGAAACGGAGCTTCCCAATATCTTTGAACAGTGATCCTATGAGCGAGGATCCACAACCGATGTACCTCTACTCGGCGATGAACGCAGCCCGAAGGAGGTCAAGATAACAGTACCAAGTATGTGAAATCAAAATATCAGAATGAAATCACATTTCATCATTTTATAAAACCATTTCGCAATAAGTAAACATTATGTCAAATAAGGGACGATATCCCGAATAATCACTCACATAACTATGGGTCTCACGCCCATAATACCACTCATGCCCGTGGAACTCATTCCTCATCCGGCATACATGATGTAAAACAACACCCATATGTGAACATGAACACTAGATCCCTGCGTCAAGTCAAAACCGACGGGCAAGTAGAATAGCCAACTACAGTCAAAAGCTAGTCATATCCCATCACGCAAGGTACGGAAGCCAACTACCACCCAAAAGCTAGCCACGCGCAATCGACGAGGCAAGTATCTTAAGCTAACGCATAATAGCCTACCGCCTCACAAGATATGGCGAGGCAAGTATCTTAAGCTATCTACCGGAGGCTACCAGACACGAGAAAATGACCGAACAAGTATCTAAAGTGTGCTCGAACCACACGCATAAATCAAGCCCGTGATCGCCGTCACGCGGCAAGCTTCATGGATTAGCGGTCCATGGACTAACAATCTGAACCTCATAATGACCGCATGCCCCGACATCTCACCTCGGAAGTCATGGCATGAAACCATCCCATCGACGCATGCGTGGAACATCCATCACGCCAAGATGTCCAAAGGAAATAAATCGAGATAGCCGCCCTCCCGAGTCACGGCAGCATGCAACACAACCACCAATACTCAAAGTGGACGATACTCGTGGACCACCCAACGCCGATGTCCAATCAATCAATCGATAGCCTCCTGCAGAGTAACGACAAGATATCAACAAAACACTTGCACATCAAAACTATCACAACAAGCATAGGCAAGTTCAACATACATTTATTCTTTCAAAAGACCTCTTTTACGTAAAGCCACATGATACTAATACTCGTAGTATATAAAGAAAACACGTTTTACTTTAAATACCAAATTACTTCACCTTCGTAAAAATCTTTACAAGGCTTTTAAAATCAAGTACTCTATACCTTTTTAAACCAAGTGCTTTTCTTTTAGAACAACATCAAGTATACTTCTCCTTTTCCGAAAACAAGTCGTTTATAAGTCAAGTCTCTTATCTTTCAAGATCAAGTCTCTTAACTTTCAAAATCAAATCTTTCTTTTATTTTCATAAGGTCGTTATAACTAACTTCCCATAAAGCCATTATAACACCTTATGTTTAAAACAAACAAAACTCATTTCACACACGTACGTCTACCGTACTATATAGTTCACAACAATCATGCTCAAGAGTATAGGAAGAATCACATACCTTTTTAGCTTAAACCACAAGCCAAGTCAAGTATGCCGCGCGTAGAAGATCCATCTATAAAGGCCACAATATATCTATCAATCTCTAGTTCTCTTCGTAGAATATTCTAAATACAAGATTCCTTATTCTACAGAAAATTCGGCAGCACCTCCCCCCCCGCCATCTCATAAAACTCCTCCCCTATCCAGGCCCACTACCAGGCTAACAACTCCCAGGGGATTACACGTCTAACCGGACGTGTACAATTCTACTCCACAATAATACAACGATCTCACAGTAAATACATTTATGTAAATACAGTTCAATTCTTTTCAATACTCATTCTATATATAGTATACTCAACTATATATTACTACAATATGTAATTTCCAATTACAATAGGGGGACATAGATTATTACCTCGATAAGCCCAAAAATTATCCAAGTTTATAAGTCGATCCTGGGCAACGTTTAGCTCCAACTCCCTCCGCTCCAACCCGCTCCAAGCGACCCTTAGAAGTTTCCAACAACTTCTCTAAAAACTTCAACCAAGCTAGGAAGATTTTTCTAGGGTTTTACTTTACGGCTATTGGAATAAAGTAGTATTTCCGGGCTCCTAGTATTGAAATAACTTTGGAATACTACTAGGGATACTAGGCCAAGGTATTTGGGATTATACAATAATACACCAAGTATTTTATACACAAGAGGGGAGGGGGACGAAAAAGCACTACAAAGGGAGGGAAATATTTTGCCTTGGAAAGTTTTCAAGTGAGGGATGAATTACTCTTCAACTTAAGGGGGTTTATATAGAGGATTCAAGGGCCAAGATCAAGGTAAGTGTAGGGTCAAGATTGGGCCATGTGTGTGTGGGTCCCACCACACCACATGGCCAACGAAAGGGCTGGCTTGCCACTTGTTAACCCATTTCGGCCAAGGACAAGTGGCTACCACTGTCTCCACCATTTCGCCAAGGTGCCACATGGGGTGACACGTGTCGCCCCCGACTCGTCCAAAATATTTCGTCTTCCGAAAATATCCAAAATACCGAAAATCTCAAAACAAAGCGGGCCCAAAACCAGAATTTCTCCCGTGGGCCCCACGTGACCATTTCCGAAAATAAAATCTCATAATTCTAAAATAATCCAAGAAGTCCTAATACCAAATCTGGGAATCCAATTCCCATTAACGAACCTTTTTCTTCATAAAAACCGGAAACTTTTCCGTCGAAAAATCACATCTTTCTTTCTTTCCAAAATTTCTGTCGTATTCTCGTACGTACGTCCTCACATACATACCCTAGAACTACGGGGTATAACAAAAAAGGAGGGCATAATATTTCCTTAGTTGATTTAAAAGGAAATCATGGTATTATCTTAATCTGTCTTAAAAGAGCGTTTAAATGTTATGGTCAATTCTATACCGCGTTCATGGGATGAACCCGGAATGTATTTCACACGACACCGTGTTCATGGGATGAACCGGGAATGTATTCCATACGATTCCTATCGAGTCCCATGAGATGGGCCGAGACATGTACGATTCCTATCGAGTCCCATGAGATGGGCCGAGACATGTACGATTCCTATCGAGTCCCATGAGATGGGCCGAGACATGTACGATTCCTATCGAGTCCCATGAGGTGGGCCGAGACATGTATTCCATACGATTCCTATCGAGTCCCATGAGATGGGCCGAGACATGTACGATTCTTATCGAGTCCCACGAGATGGGCCGAGACATGTATTCCACACGATTCCACCTCGAGTCCCATGGGATGGGCCGAGACATGTTATACGTATCACACAATTTATACCTAGATCACGGCGTGAGGAAGGAGTTCCACGGGCACGAGGATGACTTTGAGGCGTGAGTCCCCGACTTGACTGACTTTTTATGTTGTAGCAGTAGTTTTGTTATCATACGTATCTCCTGCTTTATTTTAGATTATGATTTCGTTCTGATTTTTCGCCACATACTTGGTACCGTTGTCTCGACCTCCTTCGGGGCTGCGTTCATGCTGCAGTAGAGGTACACCGGTTGTTGATCCTCGCTCATAGGATCACGCAACAGATTAGGAAGCTCCGTTTCTCCGGAGGCTTATCTTTTGGTATGTTTCCCTGAGTTGTAGGTTCTTGTACATTCAGGGGTATGGCGGGGCCCTGTCCCGTCATAGTTGTTGTTACATTCTTAGAGGTCTGTAGTACTGTTGTGGGCAGGTTTTGTAAATGGGGATGTAACTGTTCAAGTTTTATTATATATACAAGAAGGTAACCGTTTGGTTGGCCTGTTTTATTATCATATCTCTTGTTCATGTTTAAGTTTTTATTTTCGCTGATTTTCTCTGATGTTGTATGACTACTTGGGTGCCCGGGTAAGGCACCAGTCACGGGCCCGGGATCGGGACGTGACAATAATAACATGGAATCTTCAATTACAAAAGTAAGACGAAGATTATACCTCATTTAGCCCAAATATGATCCAAGATTACAAGTCGATCCTTAGCAACTTTAGCTCCTCCTTTCGACGTTCCAAACCACTCCAAGCAACCCTTAGAAGCTTATGAAGAACTCCTCTTCAAGTTCCAACTTCAAAGTTGAATAACTCCTTAGGTTTTCGTCTTGCGACTAATACGAAAACACCACTTTTCCGGGATCTTTTTATTGAGATACACTTACAATACCCTTAGGTACCTTGGTTTAAAGTATGGAGCTTATTGGACAACAAACAAAAAAAAAATCTTGCTCTTTGAACCCCAAACCCGAGAGCCTCACATAGTGTTCTTCAAATTCTTGAATTTTTTTTCTAAGTGTTAAGCCTTGTCTTGCTACTAAGGAAGCTTATATAACCAAATGGAAGGTCTAGATTAAAACAAATGGGTGGCTTGGATGCATTTTATTTAAATATCATGCTATGTGGGCTCATTGACTTGGTCAATGTTGTCAAGCTCTTAGCCTAGCAAGACTTTCATCATAATTATGGTCAAATGACCATTCTACCCATGCACAAATTCGACCAAGACCACTAAGGGGGTGACACGTGTCGCCCTCCCGTTCGTCGCAATATTTTGTTTTCCGACATTTCGATAATTCCGATAAATTCTTACTCGTCTCAAATCTTAACATTTTTTAGTTCTTACGTACGTTCTTATAAACCTATCCTGGAATTTCCGGGGTGTAACAATCAAGTCTGCCAATCGTATATCATCACCGAACAATCCCTATGTACCCGCTCAGCTACAACCCCAAACCCTCACTGGTGTAGCTACCTCGAAAGGTTCTTATGGATTCAGGCTCTATCCTCCTACACTTGGTTGCTCTCTTTCTTACTGGTCGTACTCTTTCCGTACTCCCAAACTTAGTCTAGCATACGTACATAACCTCTATACTAATTTTGGCCTCCAATCTTTGGAGTTACTTACATTGAACAATTTAAGGTCGTTTCCGGCCCTCACAACCTGGTTCCGGTGGAATACGTCCACGAACCCGTAAAATGATTAACTAGACTTGGGCCTTGCACCCTCGTGACCCTGTCACATAGCGAGACTACTACCAACTGATCCTACTCCATTTCGGGCTATGGGGCGACCCGTAATAGGTCCTTAACCCGACCCACCATCGCACTTAACTCTTACCCTTAGTCTGAATTAAATCTTATTGCCCGAGAAGGCCTTACATACCTAAGGTCTCGGCGGTTATCAATATTCTTAGGCTCGCAATTTCCATGCTCCAAGCCTACCTTATCAGTCCCCCCGTAAACGGGTACAATAACTTATCATAATATCATAATCGTGTTGTCTTGATCACAACAACCATTACTTACTCTTTACGGATCTCATTCATACAATTCTCTTAAGCATACCACGTAGCTTAATCTATCAGCATAGTCTTCCATTATGTCCCTTAACATGACTTCTTAAGGGCTCATTACCCTTTTAGACGACTCATCATTTCCTAATTATCTCAAATTAGTACGTAAACCTGGATGAGAATTCATTAAACTGTTTCATACCTTCCCGGTATCTAATTAGTCCTTACAAATTCTTGGTAATCAAAAATCATTCAAGGCAACACGCATCTGACCCTCATACATAAATTTGTATAGTTGTACGTCATTATACCAACTACACAACAATTATTACCAACCTGGAGACGCAATCCCCATAATCCTTCCTGGGTCACTGCTGCCTTTCTCGTAGTTGCAATCAACATAACTCGTTAGGGAGAGACGATCCTAACAACACAGCTTTATCGCACGATCTCAGAGTGAGAATAATGGAAACCAATCCTAAATGTCCTGCAGCCTCCTGATTATAGATGTGGTGCACAACACACCGATAACCAAGACTCTACTAGACACGGTCTGTAGACACTTTCCGAGGACTAACTGCTCTGATACCACTTTTGTCACGACCCGACCTCGGGCCCGCGACTGGTGCCCTAACTGGGAACCCCTTACAGGTATACATCAGAGAATAGCAGCGGAACATACATAAACTCATAAAATACTTAGACAGTAAAAACATCAACATGCTAGCCGATAAGGCCACCTTCCGTAAAATATACATAACCCAAAAAAATATAAACAACTACATCTTTATTCTTACAACCCAATCCACAAAATATGACTACAGACCTCTAAGAATAACAACTGTGACGAGACAGGGCCCCGCCATACCCCTGAATGTACATAAATCTACAACATCAGGGAAACCGTATCAAAAGACAAGCCTCCGGAGAAATGGAGCTTCTGACAACTGATCAGTGATCCTAAGAATGAGGATCCACCACCTGCTTACCCCTACCTGCGGCATGAACGCAGCCCCCGATGAAAGGGGGTCAGTACAACAGATGTACCAAGTATGTAAAACTAAAAGTACTGAAATGAAATCATAAAGTCTAAAATAAAGCTGGAGACATGTATGATAACTCAAATAACAGTACAATGTGTCTTACTAACAATGAGAGTAATCAAGAGTGTCACGACCCGACCAAGCCATGATCGTGCCCTACTGGCACCCTTACAGTATACATCGAGAGAATAGTAGAATGAACATACATACAAATTTCAAAACAAAATAAATAACAGGCTAGCCGATAAGGCCACCTTCCAAAAATATATACGTAACCCAAAAGCAGTTACCCTTTTTTTTTACACAACCCAATCCACAAGATATGACTACAGACCTCTAAGAATTTCTGACATAACAACTGTGACGGGACAGGGCCCCGCCATACCCCTGAATGTACATAAACCTACAACCTCAGGGAACTGTACCAAAATACAAAGCCTCCGAAATAATGGAGCTTTCCAACCAGCTGAACAGTGATCCTAAGAATGAGGATCAGCAAGCTATGTACCTCAACCTGCGGCATGAACGCAGCCCCCCGAAGGAGGTCAGTACGAAATATGTACCAAGTATGTGAAACTGAAAATAATGTAACGAAATCATAACAGTCTATAATATTGCTGGAGACATGTTTGATAACCAAAATAACAGTACAATGTGCCTTACCGAAGTGAAAGTAATGAAAGTCAGTTTTACCTTGTACAGACTATTTCAACACATGAACAATAGTCACACCAGGGCTATGGACACAAGCCCTCAAATATCAAAGCGTGCCCGTGGAATCCCCCATCACTGTCGACAGCTATAAGTGTAAAATATAACCATGTGACGCGCCCGTGGCATCCTACCTCACTGCCGGCGTACACACATACAATACATATATATATATCCCCTGCCCGTGGAATCCCCCATCACTGTCAGCCGTAAGTGTAAAATATAACCATGTGATGCGCCCGTGGCATCCTACCTTACTATCGGCGTACACACATATAACACATATATATATATATCTCATGCCCGTGAAATCCCTCATCTCGGGTACATGACTTCATGGAGAGCTAATCCATGGGGTAATAATCGTATATAACATGCCCGTGGAATCCCTCATCTCGGGTACATGTCTTCGTGGGGAGCTAGTCCATGGAGTAATAATACATAACATGGTCGCATGCCCCGGAATCCCTCATCGTATAAGCATGTCCATGGGGTAATAAAACAAATTCGGGAATCTAACCCGCCTCCTGGTCGCATGCCCCGGAATCCCTCATCGTATAAGCATGTCCAAGGAGTAATAAAAACAATCCGAGAATCTAACCCGCATCCTGGTCGCATGCCCCGGAATCCCACATCGTATAAGCATGTCCAAGGATCAATCACAATGGAAGCATACCCGTGGAAGCCTCCGTCGCTGTCGGTACGTTCAAGTAAATTCACGCATACGGCCTCCAACCGGTAGTCACGACAGCGTAAACATATAATACTTGCACTCAAGGCTATCACAAGCAAGCATAGGAAAGTTCATAAATGTTATATCCCGTATTTCCAGAGTATGTATGCGAGGACGTACGTACGAGAATACGGCAGAAAGATTGGAAAGGAAGAAAGAGGTGATTTTTCCACGGAAAAGTTTCCGGTTTTTGTGAAGGAAAAAGGTTCGTTAATGGGAATTGATTCCCATTTGGTATTCGACTTCTGGAATATTAGAGAATTATGGAATTTTATTTTCGGAAATGGTCACGTGGGCCCACTGGAGAAATTTCTGGTTTTGTAGGCCCACTTTGTTTTGAGATTTTGGCCATTGTGGATTTTTTTTTCGAATACGTTTTTGAGGGCAATAGGAGGGTGACACGTGTCACCCCGCCTAGTGGCTTGGCCGGTTACCTGTGCACAACACCCAGTTAAGTCGTTTTTTAAAAGCGTTTTCGCGTAACTTGCGAAGGAAAATTCCGGCTATGTCGTTTTGTATTTTTGCGGATTTTTCCGAGAGACGAAACATTCTGGACAAAAGGGAGGGAGACATGTGTCACCACAACGGAGACAAGTGGGCGGCACTTGGCCGAATTGAGGGGGCTTGTGGTGCTAGATATTTGTGTAGATATTTGTGAGGGTTTTAAGGAGTAGGGGCTAGGGTGCACTTGGCTTGATCTTGGCCTTACACTTGCCTTGCACTTGGCTAGATCTTGGCCATTGGTTGGCCTTTGGGTTTGCTATAAATACCCCCTTAGTTGATGAACTTTCTTCATCCAAAAATCATTTTCCAAGTCTTGAAATCTCTCCCCCTTTGTGAGTTGAAATCGTCCAAAGCCCTCCCCCCCTTGTGGAGCTTTGGCCGAGAGGCCCCCCCCCCCCTTTGAGTGAGGCTTGGCCGTGGGGTACCCCCCCCCTAGCCTAGTTGTTTTCGTATAATACCCCTTGTTGTGGTATAGAAATACTCCCCTAGTATTGTTATAATGCCCAAAATACCTTAGCCTTGTACCTTGTAGTATTCCAAAGATACCTCTTTACGTAGAGTCCGGAAATACTACCTTTTGTCCTTTTTAGTCTCAAACCGAAACCCTAAGGAAATCTTCATAGTTGGTTGAAGTATTTTGAGTAGAAGTTGGTTAGAACTTCTAAGGGTTGTTTGGAGTGGTTTGGGCGCACGGAATTGGAGCTAAACCTTGCTCGTGATCGACATTATAACTTGGATAATTTTGGGCTTATTGAGGTAATTATCTTGTCCTCTATTGTAATTGGAAATTACATGTTTGTTAGAGTATATAGTCAAGTATACTATATATGGAACTACTTAGTATTCGCAATGTCTTTTGACTTAAGCTCAAGAATAAAGAATCGAATCAATCAGATTTACATAGACCGTGTGTGCAGAGAGACTTGTGTAGAATTGTACACGTCCGTTAGGCGTGTAAACCCCTGGTTGGCTTGGTAGCCGGCCTCGATAGAGAGGAGATTTACGCTGTGTGCGGGAGAGGTGTCTTCAATTTTCTATAGAAAGATATAAACTTGTGTTTTGGGGTTAATAGAGTGTTTGACCTTTAGAGGTTAATGTACTAAGAGTAGCGTATTCTACTCGAGGAGTGGAAAGGGCTAGCAAGGTTGTAGTACTTGGAGCATTTTGCTTATTGTCGATAAATCGTCGCGAGGTATGTGAACCTCTTCCTATCTTTTCTAGCATGATTGTTGTGAACTATGTAGTACGGTAGACGTACATGTGCTAAGTGATTTGGTTGATTTAAAACATGTGGTGTTATAATAGCTTTATGGGAAGTTAGTTATAACGACCTTATGTAAGTGAAAATGGTTTACTGATGTTAGAAGTTAAGAGACTTGATCTTATAAGATAAGAGACTTAACTTATTTGTTTTAATGTGGATGTTTGTGTGAAACCTCATTCGTGAGTAATGAGTACTTGGTTTTAAAGGGATAATGTTTCATGATTTCGAATCGTAATGTGTATCGGCTGCACCAACTGCAGCGTTAATAAAGGAAAATGTATTGAATAATGATGTGTTGTATTAAAACCGATGAAACCTCCATCCGCATAGAAGCTAAGATGAGACAAAATGATATTACATTTTCTAGATCATGGTCTTTGTAATAAGATCGTTATAAACAAGAATAAACTACTCACATATATGACATATGTTACTCAATTGTTCTAAAAGGAATCAAGTGATTAAGTTTGGGGAACTATGAAACCATTTGAAAATGAGAAGCTTGAGTAATTCAAACTAGGCAACCGGAACTTAGGAAAAGAATGTTGTTACTTGATTTTGAAAAGGAAGGTGGGTTGGTCATTCTAATACTACGTATCGTGACTTTTATAAAAGTAATGGATCTCTTTTAAAGAACTTAACGTATGTAGTACTTTGGGGTTAAAAACCCGAACTTTGGCATAAAATGAAAGTACTTTGAGTTGTGTGAAACTTGCTTATGCTTGTTGTTGTGAAACTTGCCTATGCTTGTGATGATAGCCTTTATTGTACAATCGTTGTGTTTCTGTGTTACCGCGTCTCTCGATAGAGGGTCGGTTGACTGGTTGAGAACTTACTTGGACGTCTTGCGGTGACGAGAAATTCCGCACGCGTCCTCGCTGATAGTATTATTGTTGTTAATCGCTTTGGACATCGACACGATGCGTAGCGCACGTATGCTTCCATTTTGGTTAAGGTCTTGTGGTTAATCGCTTTGGATATATCGACACGATCGTAGCGCACGGGTATGTTTCCATTTTGATTATCGCCTTGTGATTTCCCTTTCGACATACCGACACGATCGTAGCGCACGTATGCGCCCATTTGGAATGTTGTCTTATTTTTCCTTTCGACATACCGACACGATCGTAGCGCGCGGGTATGCTTCCATTTGGATTGCTGTCTTGTTGTTGATGTCACATGGACATGTCTACACCGATGCAGAATTCCGGGGGCATGTGGCCATGGGACATTGGTATTATTGTTGCATCATAGACATGTCCACACCGATGCAGTATTCCGGGGGCATGCGGCCATAATGCGAACCTGATTGATGTTGTGGGCGTGAGACCCATAGTTATATTGGAGTGATCGCTTTATGTTGTCAGGAATCGTAGTTTGGTTATCATACATGTCTCCTGCTTTATATAGACTAGTATGATTTCATTTACAGTTTTGTACAGTTTCACATACTTGGTACCTGTTGTACTGACCTCCTTCGGGGGGCTGCGTTCATGCCGCAGGTAGAGGTACATCGGTCGTGGTTCCTCGCCATGATCACAGTCAACATTTGAAGCTCCGTTTCTCCGAGGCTTATCTTTTGGCAGGTGTTCCCGAGTTGTAGGTTCTTGTACATTCGTGGTATGGCGGGGCCCTGTCGTCATAGTCATGTATATCTTAAGTGCATGTAATCGTTGTGGCGTGGTTGTAAAAAGATTAAACTGTTGTGTTTTATGTATATACGAAGGCAACTGCTTTGGTTGGCTGTTTATTCATTTATCTCTTGTTAAATGACTCTTGTTTGTGTTCGCTGATTTTCTCCGATGTATGTATCACTAGGGTGCCCAGGTAAGGCACGATGCGGGCCGGGCAGGTCGTTACAAAAGTGGTATCGAGCGCTAATCCTCGGAAAGTGTCTACGACCGTGTCTAGTAGAGTCTTGATTATCGGTGTGTTGTGCACCACATCTATAATCGTGAGGCTATAGGACATTTAGGATTGGTTTCCATTCTTCTCATTCGAGATCGTGCCTTAGAGTGTTGTAAGTTGTACCCTCCGACGTATCTCGCTTTTACGATTATGCCTCCGCCGCAAGGCAACCAGAGCCCGGAAGGGCAAGGCGGCGAGTGCGCTAGTGAGATACAGAGGAGTACGAGGCGCAGCCCAGACAAGACTCGAGGTTGTGCTTGACGGCGGGTTTCGCGACGCCGCCGGCACCAGCAGAGTTTAGAGCCGCAGCGATGGGCGATGAGACTACTGATACACGAGCCTCGGTCCACGATGCAGGCGGGAGATGGTCACAAGAGATGGCCCGATTATTGGCGAGTTGTGGCGAGATATGAGGACAGTGGATCGCGATTCGGTTCGAGCACCGATGGTTCACCCCGAGCGAGATAGTTTGAGGCTACGACTTTCCGAGTTGTAGCCCGCGAGTTTTATGGGTCGAGGCACGAGGATGATCCGCAGGAGTTCATCCGCAATTCTGACCGGATCACGCGGTGATCAAGGCTTGAGACCGAGTCTGTGACCTTTGGTTCGCGTCGGCCGCGTGATACCGCAATCGATTGGTTTGATTCATGGGAGCTTTCGGGAGAGCATGCACCTCCAGCAGATGGGATGAGTTTTCGGGCTTTCCTCACGCACTTCGCCTCCGCGGATGAGGAGGGCACGCGGCGACGATTTTTATTCTTGAGACGAGAGGCGCCGTCGGGAGTACAATGTCGAGTTCGATTCTTTGGCTCGATATGTCCCTGCGCTAGTTGCACATATGGAGGATAGGGTGCATCGCTACGTCCACGGGCTTGATGATTATATGGCGAATCTTGTGCGGGTGTTTCTCTTCACCGCATGGACATTGCCGCGTGCAGCTCACGCACTAGGATGTGAGGCACGGAGGGGTCGACGGAATGACCTGGATCAGCAGACGAGGGCCAGGACGGCTGGGTCCTGTGGTGGCTTTCGAGGCGGACCGCCTCGGCCGAGCTAGTTATATACCCCACCGGTGCAGTGGTCCTCCACCGCCTTGAGGCGGTCGTGGCTCGAGGTTCAGATTTTCTACAGAGCGGGGTGTTAACGGTGAAGCCACCCTACCTCGTTGTGACCATTGTGGTAGACTCCATTTTGGAGAGTGTCGTGCTAGATTGGGAGTTTGTTTTGCATGCGGCCAGCGTGGCCATTTGCGGAAGCCCTACCAAGGGAAGCGCGGATGTTACGACTTCGACCTTCAGATCTGTGGCTGGTTTATCACCTTCTACTATCGCACTGTGAGTGCCTATGATTAGAGTGGAGCGGTAGCTTGGTATCCTTAACCTCTAGAGTTTTGGTATGCTTGTTATGATGATCTCATTATTGTGTGCTATGTGCGGATAGCATTGTGATATGTGTGAGTTAGAATGCATGGTTAGTTGGAAGGATACGTATGGAGGCATGGTAAGTGTGAACCTTAGACTATTTCACGATCGAGACCTTAGAGGTAAGGTCGTCTTGAGTAAAAGATTCGCTTTATGTTTGACCTTTATAAGGGTGAGTAGTATACGTGGGATTTATTTGTGTGATAAGTCCGTGGGTAGTGTGAGATGGAAGTGGTAGCTTTCATGATGTGAATTAGTAAGATTGTTCCGAATCGGGGAACAAGAGTTTGGCACGGTTGGGGGTCGGGTTTAGGACCATTTGCGGGTCAACCGTAACCGGTTTTAGGTGGGGTCAGTTCCGGTGGTCCCGCCAGTGGTAGGGTCACGAGGTGCTAGGCCCGAGTTTAGACGACCATCGTATGAGTTTGTGGATGTGTTCGACTGAATCGTTCGTGAAGGCGGTAATGGCCTTGGGGATATTACTGCTAGTAAGATGACCAAGTTTGGAGGTGGTGACTCCAAGGTTTTGGGAAGCGATGACTGAAGTGTGGTACGTATACTAGAAGAGTTCGAGTGTTCGAGAAGGGCACGACGAGTAAGGAAGGAAGATAACGTGTGTTATTTCGTGGCCAAGCTGTGGCGTTGACAACTTGTTAGAGGAACTTCATCGATATCCGACTTGTGAAGGAACATTCGGGACGAATGTTTCTAAGGAGGGGAGAATGTTATATCCCGTATTTCCAGAGTATGTATGCGAGGACGTACGTACGAGAATCTGCAGAAAGATTGGAAAGGAAGAAAGAGGTGATTTTCCACGGAAAAGTTTCGGTTTTGTGAAGGAAAAAGGTTCGTTAATGGGAATTGGATTCCCAGTTTGTATCGGACTTCTGGAATATTAGAGAATTATGGAATTTTATTTTTGGAAATGGTCACGTGGGGCCACGGAGAAATTTACGGTTTTGTAGGCCCACTTTGTTTTGAGATTTTGGCCATTGTGGATTTTTTTTTGAAGACGTTTTTGAGGGCGATAGGAGGTGACACGTGTCACCGCCTGGTGGCTTGGCGGTTACCTTTGTGCACAACACCCGGTTAGAGTCGTGTTTCGACGAAACGTTTTGCGTAACTTGCGAAGGGAAAAATCCGGCGATGTCGTTTTGTATTTTTGCGGATTTTTACGAGAGACGAAACAATCTGGACCCACGGGAGGGTGGCATGTCACCTCACAATGGAGACAAGTGGGGCGGCACTTGGCCGAATTGAGGGGGCTTGTGGTGCTAGATATTTGTGTAGATATTTGTGAGGGTTTTAAGGAGTAGGGGCTAGGGTGCACTTGGCTTGATCTTGGCCTTACACTTGCCTTGCACTTGGCTAGATCTTGGCCATTGGTTGGCCTTTGGGTTTGCTATAAATACCCCCTTAGTTGATGAACTTTCTTCATCCAAAAATCATTTTTCCAAGTCTTGAAATCTCTCCCCCTTTGTGAGTTGAAATCGTCCAAAGCCCTCCCCCCCTTGTGGAGCTTTGGCCGAGAGGCCCCCCCCCTTTGAGTGAGGCTTGGCCGTGGGGTACCCCCCCCCCTAGCCTAGTTGTTTTCGTATAATACCCCTTGTTGTGGTATAGAAATACTCCCCTAGTATTGTTATAATGCCCAAAATACCTTAGCCTTGTACCTTGTAGTATTCCAAAGATACCTCTTTACGTAGAGTCCGGAAATACTACCTTTTGTCCTTTTTAGTCTCAAACCGAAACCCTAAGGAAATCTTCATAGTTGGTTGAAGTATTTTGAGTAGAAGTTGGTTAGAACTTCTAAGGGTTGTTTGGAGTGGTTTGGAGCGCACGGAGTGGAGCTAAACCTTGCTCAGGATCGACATTATAACTTGGATAATTTTGGGCTTATTGAGGTAATTATCTTGTCCCTCTATTGTAATTGGAAATTACATGTTTGTTAGAGTATATAGTTGAAGTATACTATATATGGAACTACTTAGTATTCGGCAATGTCTTTTGACTTAAGCCTGAAGAATAAAGAACTGAACTGAACTGTATTTACATAGGTCTGTATTGCAGTAGACTTGTGTAGAATTGTACACGTCCGGTTAGACGTGTAAACCCCCCCCCCCCTGGTTGGCTTGGTAGCCGGCCTCGATAGAGGAGGAGATTTACGCTGTTGCGGGGAGAGTCTTTGCCAATTTTCTATAGAAAGATAGAAACTTGTGTTTTGGGGTTAATAGACGTTTTGACCTTTATAGGTGAAAGTACTAAGAGTAGCGTATTCTACTCGAGGAGTGGAAAGGGCTAGCAAGGTTGTAGTACTTGGAGCATTTTGCTTATTGTCGATAAATCGTCGCGAGGTATGTGAACCTCTTCCTATCTTTTCTAGCATGATTGTTGTGAACTATGTAGTGCGGTGAGCGTACGTGTGCTAAGTGATTTGGTTGATTTAAAACATAGGGTGTTATAATAGCTTTATGGGAAGTTAGTTATAACGACCTTATGTAAGTGAAAATGGTTTACTGATGTTAGAAGTTAAGAGACTTGATCTTATAAGATAAGAGACTTAACTTATTTGTTTTAATGTGGATGTTTGTGTGAAACCTCATTCGTGAGTAATGAGTACTTGGTTTTAAAGGGATAATGTTTCTTGATTTCGAATCGGAATGTGTATCGACAGGACCCTGCGGCGTTAATAAAGGAAAATGTATTGAATAATGATGTGTTGTATTAAAACCGGTAGAAACCTCCATGCATGAAGCTAAGATGAGACAAAATGATATTACATTTTCTAGATCATGTTTCTTTGTAATAAGATCGTTATAAACAAGAATAAACTACTCACATATATGACATATGTTACTCAATTGTTCTAAAAGGAATCCAGTGATTAAGTTTGGGGAACTATGAAACCATTTGAAAATGAGAAGCTTGAGTAATTGAAACTAGGCAAACTGGAACTTAGGAAAAGAATGTTGTTACTTGATTTTGAAAAGGAAGGTGGGTTGGTCATTCTAATACTACGGGTATCGGGTGACTTTTATAAAAGTAATGGATCTCTTTTAAAAGAACTTAACGTATGTAGTACTTTGGGGTTAAAAACCCGGACTTTGGCATAAAATGAAAGTACTTTGAGTTGTGTGAAACTTGCCTATGCTTGTTGTTGTGAAACTTGCCTATGCTTGTGATGATAGCCTTTATTGTACAATCGTTGTGTTTACGTATTTACCGCTCTCGATGAAGTCGGTTGGTAGTTGAGAACTTACTTGGGCGTCTGCGGCGGTGGAGAAATTCCACGCAGTGCGTTCGCTGATAGTATTATTGTTGTTAATCGCTTTGGACATACCGACACGATCGTGGCGCGCGGGTATGCTTCCATTTTGGTTAAGGTCTTGTAGTTAATCGCTTTGGATATCTTGACGATCGTGGCGCGCGGGTATGTTTCCATTTTGATTATCGCCTTGTGATTTCCCTTTGGACATACTGACACGATGCGTAGCGCACGGGTATGCATCCATTTGGAATGTTGTCTTATTTTTCCCTTTGGACATACTGACACGATGCGTAGCGCACGGGTATGCTTCCATTTTGATTGCTGTCTTGTTGTTGAGGTCACATGGACATGTCTACACCGATGCAGATTCGGGGCATGTGGCCATGGGACATTGGTATTATTGTTGCATCATGGACATGTCCACACCGATCAAGATTCCGGCATGCGGCCATGTCTGCGAACTCGATTGATGTTGTGGCGTGAGACCCATAGTTATATTGGAGTGATGATATTTTATGTTGTGAATCGTAGTTTGGTTATCATACATGTCTCTGCTTTATATAGACTAGTATGATTTCATTTACTGATTTTATGCAGTTTCACATACTTGGTACTGTTATCTTGACCTCCTTGGGGCCGCGTTCATGCCGCAGTAGAGGTACATCGGCCGTGGTTCCTCGCTCATGGGATCACAATTCAGCGCATTTGAAGCTCCGTTTCTCGGAGGCTTATCTTTTGGTAGGTGTTCACGAGTTGTAGGTTCTTGTACATTCGGGGTATGGCGGGCCTCTGTCCGTCATAGTCATGTATATCTTAAGTGCAGTAATCTTGTTGTGGGCGGGGTTGTAAAAGGATTAAACTGCTCGTGTTTTATGTATATCAAGGCAAGCTGTTTTGGTTGCTTTGTTTATTCATTTATCTCTTGTTAAATGACTCTTGTTTTGTGTTCCGCTGATTTTCTCTGATGTATGTATCACTAGGGTGCCCAGGGTAAGGCACCAGTAACGGGCCCCGGAACGGGTCGTTACAATAAAATCTTTAGACTTTCATTTTATATACTCAAGGCACTTTTCGTTTCACATAAAAAAAACCGGGAATTTAACCCAAAGTACTACGTACTTCCATTCTTTTCAAAAGACTCATTTTCATATAAAACCCCAAGATACTAACACCCGTAGTATCAATGCATGTCTACATTTCAAACAAGTCACTACATTTTTAGAAATACATTTCTAGGCTTCTAAATCAAGTGACCCTTACTTTAAAACTTTAAGCAATTGATACCTTTAAATCAAATCGTCCTTCCTTATTTCAAGTCATTTCTTTGTTTAAATTACTAGAGAAAACCATTCTTCTACCCTTCCATAAAGTTGTTATAACCAACTTCCCATAAAGTCGTTATACTAACTTTATGCCTTAGACTAATTCATTCTTTCTTTTATAACCAAGAGACTTATACTTTCAAATCAAGTTACATAGCTTTCAAAATAATTCAAGTCTCTTAACTTTAAGAAATCAAGTTTCTTAACTTAGAATATCAAGTTATCAATGCTTTTACCAAATCAAGTATTCTATACTTTTAAATCGAGTCATTTATTCCTTTAAGAATCTAGTCCCATAACTTGAAAATAAAGTCCCTTAACCTTTTAAGAATTCAAGGTTTATAGTCTTAAAACTTCATAACGTAAACTCTTTAAATTAAGTAAATATACTTTATGCGTTGTGAATAGGTTATACTCGTTTATAACGATCTTATTAAAGCAGCCATGATCTAGAAAATGTAATACAATTTTGTCTTATCTTAGTTTCTATGCAGATGGAGAATTCTACTCATTTTAATATAATTGATTGTCGATACATTTTCTTTTATTAACGCTGCAATGGCTTGTTCGAAACTTATTCTCATTCGTGCAGTAAATTTGTAAAGTCAACTCGACTCCAAATACTTCCTAACGACTCTTACCAACATCCCCCATAAGACTTGGTAAGAACTTTGGATAACTTAGACATAACTTTCACATAGAGTAAATCAACATACATACCTCTTAACTTCTAAGAGTAGAAGGAATCATGAAATAACACCACATGTATATTTCATACATAGAATCATGCCAAAAGGAGGAAGAGGTTCACATACCTCGCGACGATTATCGATAAGTAGCAAAATGCTCCAAAGTACTTCAACCTTGATAGCTATTCCGTCCTTTAAGTAGAATACGCTACTCGTAGTACTTCAACCTATATTAATCATAACATGTCTATCAACTCCTCACTTATTAATGTAGAATCATACTAAGTGTAAGGTCTCTTATTCTACGGAAAATCGGGCAGCACTTCCTTTGTTTCTACATACTTTTCCACCTTTTTCAAGGCCCGATAATCAATAACCAACATGCCACATTTAAGGCTCAATACACCAACTAATCAAAGGGGATTACACGCCTTACAATACGTGTAAAATTCTGCCCCACAATTAATACCAACTAGTTCCATATTCAAAGCCATTCTCGGCTAACTTGTACAACAACAAAAGTCCTTTCCAACTCTTTTTCAATCCAAGATCTTAGGTCTAACATGTTATATAGTCATACACAACTTTAACAACTACAAATCCTTCTTTATATAACATGCGACGACTAAACTTAATAATCAAATTGAATTGTAATCTCAAGGGCTAAACATACTAGTTTTCGGATTAGGGTTCCAATAGCCAATACACTTTTCAAGCTTCATGCTATATACCTCATTCTTGCTAATATCCATAGCTACAACAATAAGTAATCTTAATTACTAAAACGATAAGATTGTTACCTTTATAAGCCCTTATAAATTCCAAGATTCAAAGTCGCTCCTTAGCAATTCTTAGCTCTTTTCCTTTACGCTCCAATCCGCTATTTGATGCCTTTAGAAGTTCACAACCAACTTCTCTTCAATTTCCAACTTCAAAGTTGAAGAACACCTTAGGTTTTCACCTTGCGACTAACGTGAAAACATAGTTTTTCTGGGATTTTTCTATTGAGATATCCTTGTAATACCCTTAGGAACCTTGGGTTGAAGTATTGTGAATTATGAACAACAATTGAAATTTTTTGTGTGGGAGAAGCCCCTATTGCCGAGAGCTCTTGAAGAGCAAGAAAAAAATGTGAAATTTTTCTAAGTGTTTAAAGCTTGTCTTGCTACTAGTAGTAGTATGTATTTATAACACCATCAAGGGCTAATATTGAACCAATTGGATGGCTAAGATTGGTCCACTATGTCAAGCCTCAACTTGCCCTTTGACTTGGTCCATTTTATCAAGCTAACATTTTGCTACACTTAGCCTATATTTTCGTCCAAGATGATACATGTGGAGGGTGACACGTGTCGCCCTCCCATTGGTCCATAATATTTCGTTTCCCAAAATTTCCATAATTGGTCAAAATATCGGAAACCTCGTGGGCCCCACAAAACGTAAAATTTCTCGGGTGGGCCACACGTATCCAACTCTGTAAATAAACTTCCATAATTCCGATAAGTTATAAAAGTCTTAGATAACAATTTTGAGAACCCAATTCTCATTAACGAACAACTTTCCTTCCCGAGGTTCGGAAGAATTTTCCTTTGGAAAGCAATTCCTTCTTTCGTTCAATTTTTTTATAAGTCTAGTGCTCTCACGTCTATGCTTGTAAACACATGTCCTGGAACTACGGGGTGTAACAAATTTCTCCATCACGGAACATGTCATCATGGAGAGCTAGTCCATGTAATAATATAATCACCCGGGGATTGAACCCGCATCATGGTCGCATGCCCACGGAACTCCTCCATCATGAAAGCATGTCCATGGAACAATATGGTGGAAGCATGCCCATGGAATTCCTCCATTATGTAAGCATGTCCATGTAAATAATACAATAATATTGTCGGGCCTCCAGTGAGGGACGCGGTCCAAATACAAAATAACCCATAAAAACAGTCCACAATTCTATCAACGATAAGGGTAAAATGTGAAGCCTTTAACACTATTATTCCTTAGGACATTCATTAGAAATTTTACCACATTAATCATGCATGTTGACAACTGAATTTCCGGCATATACATGCCACAAAACAGTCCATAAAAATTGCACGACAATATCCAACAGTTTTATAGGTTCCACGGCCAACAACTACAATCCGATAACTCTTTCCTTAACCATTTTTATTCCAATACAAGTTCCAAAACTTCTATATAAGTTATATCAACTTATTAACAACAATATTACTCTATTATAACATGCAATAGGTGAAGATAACAACAACACAACCAACTAAATCCAAGGGGACCCGAAACTTGCCTAGTCTCGGCCCTCCTCCCTAAAGTTGTCCAAACACTTTTTATCCTTTATTATTTTTAGCACAAACACTTTTTATCCTTCATTATTTTTAGCACAAGATCATCTATACATTATAACAATATGTAATATCCAATTACTTCAAGAGGGAGAAGAATACCTTAATTTGTAGTCAAAACCGTCCAAAACAGTCCCTAGAGATTTGGCCCACAGTTTTCGTTTTGCTCCACTTCTTCAAGTTCCAATCACTTCCATGTATCCACTGCAACCTTATATTCATCTTCCCTTCACGTTTACTTCCAAAAAGTTGATGAGCAAGCTAGGTTTTCACACCAAACTTTCGGCCAACACAAGTTTTTCCAAGGTGGAGTATTTATCTTGGCTTAGCACTTGGTTTAAGAGCTTAATCTTGGAGAAAGAAACTTTATCAACTCTTGTTGTTCTTGGCTATGGGGTTCTCGAAAATCTTGCTTAAGAGAGAAGATATGAGAGCTTATTTGGATGAAGTTACAATGAACCAAGTCTTCCAAGACTTGGATATATATCCATAAAGTGTATGCACAAGTGGAGTGGGACCCATGTGGACCACATGTCCACTTGTCCCCTTGTCTCAAAATATCTAAGTGTTGCCATTTTGCAAGACAAGTGGAGGGGTGACATGTGTCACCCTCCTATTGGTCCAAAATTAATTCTTCCCAAAATAATTTCTATACTTGGCCAAAATATCTCAAAATCTCGTGGGCCCCACAAAATTGTAAAATTTTCGGTGGGCCCACATGACCAAATCCGAGACTTCAAAATCCAAAACTAATTCCTTAACTCCAATTAGAAGAATTAACTCCAAGTTAATAAATTGTCCTCTTCACATTTTTCCGACATTTTCCTTAAGAAAATGTAATAATTCTTTCCTTCCAAAATTCAAATCTTAAATCCTTAATCACATTCTCAATTAGTAGCCCTGGTATTACGGGGTGTAACATGTACATTCTGTATACAGTTGAGCCTTGTCGGCTTGCCTGTCTTATTATAAGAGTTTACCATTTCAGTTTAAGGTACAAGATCCCTTTGTTATATGATTTTGAGTTGTTCCTTAGCTTCCGCTTAAGATATGTGATGTGTGGGTAGAAGGGTGCCCAGGTAGGGCACCAGTCGCGGACCCGTCGGTTCGGGTCGTGACATGATAGACGTGTTATTATTGTTATAGGTTG